>CM023486.1:93423896-94623896 GCA_013339685.2 Hyalomma asiaticum
TGTACTAGATGAATCGGATCGGGCAGCACTTGTACATACATGGGTACTTACGAAAAATCCACTCGACTGCTCATCCCGAGTAGCACCGCACGCGGTGCATTATTAATCCGAAGGCATTATACGGCTCATCGGACGAAAGGCCCTGCGTTTCCCACGGCGGATAGTATACCAAAAGTCACGTGACAAAATGGTGACATCGTCAAATTAGGTCGTGACGACATCCCTACACAACACTTCATGATACCGTGACGTCACCACGTGAAATGACATGAAGCCAGTGATGACGTCATGTTACAGTGTCACGTGACATAGAAGTCTGCGCGGTGTGTGGGAGCCGATACGGTAGTCACACCCAGAAACGCCGTGTTTTCGCATTCTCCCCGCAGCTTCTCCCAGCGAGAGACAAGCTCTCCGGAACCTCACCATGAAGATAACGATACGCCTGCAAATCGTTTCCGTGAGTACTTCGATGAATGAATGAATGAATGAATGAGTGAGTGAGTGAGTGAGTGAGTGAGTGAGTGAGTGAGTGAGTGAGTGAGTGAGTGAGGTACGCTGGTTGGAAACGCCTGATCGCTTAATGCAAGGATCAGAGATCGTTTACGCAAAGCGCAGCGAACGTAGGCGAACTTGCCATATTCCTGGAGAATTACCTTAATACGTCGGTGCTCAGTACACAGCCGTCGAATGTCGCAATAAAGCTTACAGCCGTGATAAAGCAGACAGCGTCTACAGAAAGAAAGAAAGGAAGGAAGAACCGAAACGAAACACACCTGCAATACTAAGTACAGAACTGCGCAAAACTGCGACAGCCTGATGCTGCTATGCGCAATCAACAGAGCAATACCGATCACGAACAAAAAGCAACAAGGAAACCTTGCACAGAGGTAAGATCACATTTAGCACCCCATCAACGAGCACGAATGCGACGCACTACGAAGCGGGGAACGGCGTCAGGTCGAGTTAATTGCAAACGAGGTGCAGATACGCAGCGAAGCCGTTCGGAAACGGTCTTCGTAATGGAGAACGGTCAAGGAGGCGTACACGCATTGGTGGCGCCCCGTTTGCCGGATAAGTCCTTAATGAGCCGGAGGTTTATTAGGGGACGGCGCGTCGCTGATGAGTTAAATGCGAAGTCGAGACGGACTGCGAAGTGAAAGCGAAAGCGCTCATGCTGCGCGCCGGGGCCGTTTCAGTGAGCCAGCCCATCGGCGGCGATTTCACTTAACGCGTGCGGCGATGAGGGTGCGATAGAGTCGGCTACAGGCGACGACTTGGTCAGGTGGAAGATCTCTGGACGGTAAATGTATAATTCACTGCCTAGAAATGAAGGGCAAGATGGGTGTAAAACAGAGATAAAGATATCTGCGCGCACTGCGCGACCTTCACTTGTCGCCTTAGGTTAAGGCCACGGTGGTCTAGTGGTTATGGCACTCGGCTGCTGATCCGAAGGTCGCGTGGTCGAATCCTGGCCGCGGCGGCTGCATTTCGATGGAGGCGAAATGGTGAGGCCCGTGTGCTGTGCGATGTCAGTGCACGTTAAAGAACCCCAGGTGGTCGAAATTTCCGGAGCCCTCTACTACGGCGTCTCTCATAATCAGAGCTGGTTATGGGACCTTAAACCCCACAAATCAATCATTAGGTTAAGCCATTTTCATTTCAGTTCGAGTTTGTTGGTACACGCACCAAAGTCGCCGCTTGTGCGCAGATGAGTTCTTTAAAGTATCGGTACTGAAAACGTGACGCTCAGAAATTTGAATTGTTGCAAAATTGAATTGTTGCAAAATTGAATTGTTGCAAACTTGGTGAGAACGGTATATATAGAGCACGTGGCTAAAAGGGCAAACGATTGCTGAAACGCTAAATCAAATGGCAAGAATGCAGCAGAGTAATAATGTAGACATACAGATATAGAGAAGTGACATAAACGAAAAGTTGGAATAGTATACAATTTGGAAAGAACAGGAACTGGGGCGAATTACCAGAACTCAGTAGCACAGATATTTATTGAAGCTTTGAAATTCGAAAATGCGGGTAGAGTCTGAAGACTATTCCAAAATATAGTTGCAGATAATTTGCATGTATTTTCAGCACCATTAATGCGAAGTGAAGTGATTAGTATTAGAGCAAACATGGTGGACTCGCTTTGGTTACCCGAGTTTATAAATCTCGTTGCGTTGGCTGAACTGGGTTCGCGAGAATTCGCTCCTACAGTGCTGTCCGAATAAAGGCGCGGTAGTTGCGCGAACCCGCATTCAGAACGTCGTATGCGGTGCACGTACGGGAAACCGCGAGTCAAAGCACTGGCTGCATCCGGGCTCTCCGCAGTGACTCGTTGTCATGAGAATATAATAATTCACGGTCTCGCATAGCTCGGAACGGAACCGCAGGGTGAGCGATGCGACCAAGCCACGCTTTCGCGAGGTTAATGGTGCTTTAAATGTTTTATGCTTCGACGGTGCAGCATGTGCATCCCGAAGATGCGACGTTCGACCTCACAACAGCTGCCGGCTTTATGAGTACTCATCCTGTGCAGGCACTCTGGTACAGGTGTTCACTATGCAGACATGTGTCCATTGCCGAGTCAACGAGTTGACGCAACAGTTTCGGACAGACGGAATCTCCAAAGAGAAAACAGGGCAGGATGCGGCGGTAACAGAATAACAGCTATCTCGATTCGTATCATGTTTATTTTACGACGAATAACCAGACAATGATCGCTCCATAGAAAAGGGATGGGCTCTAAAGCGATACTTTTGAAATAGATAGATAGAAAGAAAAAGAGCTGACCAACCTTCTAATATTTCAAGTATAGTCGTATCAAAGGTCTCGATATAGAGTCACCTTTGCTTTTCTTCCTCTCTCTGTATTAGAATATTTTCTGATATCTTTATACTGCGGAGGTTCGGAATGTGATGTCGCTTTAGGACAGTAAACAAAGCAGCAAATTCACAGGAGCACGCAAGCACACACGCACACACACAACGTATAAACGCACGAACACACACACTAGCTTCGTAGTGGATATATTGTTGCATTCATGCTAAGCATGAGCGCGGCCGCACGTCGACGGGAGCAAGATACAACAACAACAACAACAACAACAACAACAACAACAACAACAACAACAACAACAACAACAACAACAAAATAATAATAATAATAATAACAATAACAATAATAATAATAATAATAATAATAATAATAATAATAATAATAATAATAATAATAATAATAATAATAATAAGAGAAGCAACAAGAACACCCGTGCACTCAGATTCAAGTTCACCCTGAAGAACCCTCCATATACGATCAAAACTAACCGGCATTCCACCCAGCCTCCCCCTTCCTTCGTTCGAGCTCTTCACAATCGCATCGCGATTCAGGCACGTAAAACACACCAGGAATTAATTTGCGTTCAGCCGTTCTCAAGTTCGTGCCTGGGCATCAGCGTGGCGCCAAGCGAGGATGCGAGCCTCGCCGCATACGCGCGAAGAAGGCAAACTAGGATGACGCGGTTAAGATAAGCGGAGTATAATTATTTGAGCGTCTTGAATATAACACGTAATGCACCCCCCCCCCCCCCCTTTTGCCGCTGCGGCCTTCTCATTTTCTGGTGAACCGAAACCCTGTCCCCCTTTCGTTGCGGTATTCCATTATGCCTCGTTTAGTTGTTTTCTCCTTCTGCATGGTCATAGCGATAACTTAGCCGGCATAGCGGTCGGTTATCGAATGGTTAATGCCTTACCAGCCACGTATTATTAAATACCATCGCGGCGCTAAGGCCCTCTTTGCGATGCACTCAGGCACCTACGGGAAGCACGAGAAAGCTTCCAGAGTTTCACTGATAATTCAGTGATTCTTCGTTATTTAACCCTTTCGAGAGGATAACAGCAACGTCGACTGAACTTAACTAAACAAAAATGGTTGTATGATTAATAATGTTAACTTTTTGGTTCCATGAAGCTGCATTGATTTGTAAGCCGCCCTGCCCTCCCTCTTCCTTAACCCTTCATCCCTGCCCCCTTCTTTGATTTCTAAGCCTTATAGTTCGTCGAGACTACGATGCGAGCACAAAGCCTTTGGGATTCTCTTCAGTATAACCTGAATGCATACGAAAACGGAATACATTCCACGAGGTCTTGCTCGAAAAACACTTTTCGCCGTATTTCATTCACTAGTATAAAGGCCTACGCGCGAGCGCGAGCAACTTGAAAAACAGCGTTATAAGTTGCAGCGCGGAAAACGGCGCGCCCCTGCCTGCCAAATATTGCGTGCGGATTTGCTCGCGAACACCAGACACAACAGCTGTTACTTCACGCGCCTTGCATAGCAGGTTCGCAGCTATATACGTTTCAACGGGCGCCACTATAGTACACTTCGTAGGTACGTACGTTACAACGTAAAACAAGTGAGTGAGGAAGGGAGATATGAGGGAAGACTCTCCTTTAGGACGCTTCTATATGCTGACAAAACCCACGACCAAATTGTAAGCCACGCGAGAAGTGGTGGGACCCTTTAATTTAAACCATCTGGCGTTCCTTAAAACTGAAATCTACGAGCACCAGTGTCTCTCGCATTTCGCTGCCACCGGCGTGTGTGTGCGTGCTTTAATGCGAAGCATTTCAAGCTGTCATGGTCTGTGCGCCTGTATCACAAAACTATCATCACCATTAGTTCATGTCCCCAAGGGTGCGCGTGCGCTTCTACGCGCAATGCCCAATGTGCGGCGTTCGCACACGCGCTCCTTTCTTCTCTTGCGCGCATGACCTCAGCCCACTACTACATTGGCAGAACTGCAGCGGGCGGGCGCACATATTCAAGAAGAAAACAATTGGCCGGCCGTACTACGCTGCGTTAGAGTTACTGCATATTTATGCTAGCATATGCTACCTGCGGTAGCATATACAGTAACTCTACGCTGCGTGAGATATTGAAGCAATCTGGCAGCGCCATCGGGAAACATGACCTTGTGCAGAATCCTTGGGCAACAGCCAGGTGGCAGCACCAAATCGTCGGCAGAGGCCTTTTTCGCGCATAGCGTCGCATTTTTTGCGCAGCCTAGCAACCATTCGGGTCTTTAGAATCTAGTAAAGGAACACACTATCTAATAAAAACGCATTGATGGTGCGCCTCAGATATGCGTAATATTTGCTTTTTGATCGACAGTGTTTACAAGTATGAAAGCTACCAGTTCAAGATGGCCGGGCGTTAGGCAAGTGCTTAAACTTTGGCCGGGTGGCTGAATCGTGTGACAGACGGACAAACAGACGGACCAAAATTTCTGCGTTCAAGTATCCCAAGAAAGACTATCGACTTTAAAAGGAGACAAATACAGTGTGCGTGTGTGCACCTGAGTGCGCACACGCACACTCAACAATGCACAGCGTCTCGCAAAGCTATGCGCTTGTGCATAGTGTAGTATCGAAGGGATGGGACGGCGTCCAGCAGCGGCCACGCGTTCCGAGTCTACCCCCCTCAGTGGTTCGACGCGAGTTAACGCTGAGCTCAGTGCGCAACGTTGAGAAGCGTTCGCTGGGCATCGCAGTGCTTTGCGAGGAGTCTCGCGAACCCTCGGACCACGACGAAATGCGGGTGCGCCGGAGACGAACACGGCCCAGCCAAGTGGCCATCGGCTTCACTGCTTCGCACTGGCATTGCGCCACTATAGTGCCAGCTTCGCTAATTTTTCTTCTTTTTTCCCCCGTTGGAGAGCGTACATTTTCTTCAGCGATGTTTAAGAACCATATCGTCTTCCGGATGTGCGTAAAAATAAAGTTGGAGGACGTTTAGGCTTCGCCTATAAGACTGGAACGCAACAGCGTCAGTGGGCCCCGTTCGCATCGTCTCCTCGTAACATAACTATATCTTCTCGTACAGTCAAATAACAGTCCGAGGTATCACGTGTGGAGGTGTTAGTTAAGTGGTAGTTTACGATTTTTCTGACACATCTTACTTTGAGAAATTGAATTTTGTTCACTAAAGCACCTGTGCCAAATCGGAGGGCTCGCGTGGGCAGGACTGTTCGGGAAACACGCCGATAGCTCGAGAAGATTATTTCCGCCGTCGACGCTCTCCCTGCGACAGGTCTCCCATAGTAGGGCCCATCATTGCCCGAAATCGTTCACACTTGTTCTAAACACACGAGGTACTTTACGCTACCGCGTTAAAAGCGTGATTGGTGTGCTTCCATATATGTATCTACACACGCGCGCTAGAGGAACAACGCTAACTATAAGAGCAGGCCGCTGCAAGCAAATGATATAACAGCACTGCCCGAATAAAATTATTTGTGAGCGTTGAAACGTTGCGCCTGTGAAAGTTGTGTTTCGCGACTGAATATATCTTCGTTCTCCTTTATATGAGGCTCTACTCGCGGGAGTGCACGTTCAACTAAGTTATTAAATTACTATACCGGCCTGAAAAGGCGTATACAAAGTTCTTCTCATTACAGCTTTTTGTCGTGAAAATACGCACACGGCGTATGGTTGGGGACGAGAGCAATTAGGCACTATGTTAAGCGCCACTTTCTTTTTTTTTGTTTGTTTTCCCCCACACAACGGACTCGACGTTACTTCACGACACTTCCCACGACGGAGAACAGTTGACATCCACCTTTAAAGAAAAAAAAAAAGCGAAGCAATTTCGTGTCGCCGTACGAGCTAAATTGCATACGGGCTGATTGTCACTGCGCAGGCACAGGTTAAAATTTATGCGCATGACTAACTAACTATCTCGCACGCATGCGCTCACCGCAGCATATGCGGGCAGATTTGACTCGATGCCAAGGTTAATATTGAAATGTATATACATGCGGCAAACGAAGCAGGCCAATTTATATTCGCGAATGCTATACAGGTTGCGAAGCTGCGTTAGTTTAGTTTATACAGCCTGCACTACAACAGTGCAGTTCACTGACACGCCGTCGTTGGATTGCCAGAGCTGCAACTTGATGTACAGCTACTGTATAGCGCTGCGTGGTGGGTGTGCGGTGTCGCTGCTTTTCGGAGCTTTCTGCAACTTACGAAACCATGCATACAAGCAGCTAGGGTTAAATGCCTCTTTCCTTCTCCTGCTTCTCTCCCTGCGCCCCGCCAACACCACTCTCATCATTATTATCGTTATCGTGGTCGCCATGCAAATAAAGCTCATGATGCTGAAAAAAAAAAAGAAGAAAGAACGCTATACACTAGCGAAAAACAATTTGTCCGATAATTCAGTAATGGTATTGAATTGGATGAACAACAATGTTTCATTTCTAGTATCTCTGACACGGCATTATATCGAGCCTAGAAAACAAGAAGTGGAAAGCAGAAGTGGTGGCGTGATTAGGCGTGCGTAAGCTTTGCTTTCGCTTTTACATTATTTAGTTCTTTTGCTTCCTGTTGCTGCTTCTTTTGGTCAGAAATCGCTAATCACACACCGCTACAGAATGCAGACGAAAGAGGCTTAGAAATACGTTGCCTTCAAAACACAAGAAAAAAAAAACTGAGAAAGACACGAAGGAAAGACAACGAGCGCGGCAAGCTCGTCCCCCAAATGTCAGAGAAACCCGAATGCATCGCGAGGACACCGAAGCCACGCGACGATCGCTGACATGTCCCTCGTTCCGACCAAGATATTTCGAAAGAGTGCGCTCTTCAGTCGATCCCCCCTCCCTCCCTCCCCCCCCCCCCCCCTCTAGCCTATACCAACATACTGCAAACAGGGGCTCTACACTGTACTATGGAAGACGAATACTATTTCACGCTCGTCTTCCCTTATTGGTCATTTTTGTCTTGACAGACAAAACTGACCAATCCCTGACCAGTCCCCAATTTCTGATTGGTCGGTTATCCCTTCACAGGCACAATTGACCAACGCGGGACGACCAACGTGGAAAAGTACTCGGCACTCTGTGGAATAGTACAAGCTCGCCAGTAAACAAAAAACAAAACAAAAGCAAACATGTTTTGTGTCACGTGAATGACGCGCTCCAATTGGGTGTTCGTTTTGTGGCAAACGCAGGGATCCATAAAGAGAAAAAGAGAGACGAGTCAGCCACCTATTGCAGCGGTTGCCGCACGTTCCTGCCGCTGTTCTTTCCTGAGACTATCTCTCCTGCAGCTCCGGGTGCAAGGAACAGTCTAACCTATTTCCCACAACCTAGCGTTGTACACGCTGGACGACAGGATCATGCAAATTAGGTTACAACAATGTGGACAGCCAGGAGCAAGACATCTCCTGAATTGTAGGGCTCGTAACGCAAACGTCACTACTAAAAACGATTTTCTTTCTAGATAGACATACATATAAAGGTCTTGGTCACAACGCGACAAACCTGATAACTGTGTTAAGGACGCGTGTTATCTCATGCAAATACTATGCACAGACAATCAATCAGAGATGTTCCTGTAATGCACGTACAGATACTTCCAGTGCACACGCCAATGTTCGTGCAAGAAAGAACCACGCGTAAAAGTTTTGCGGCAAAGCTTGCTAACACGCTTGCTACCTAGCAGCTTGCTACCTAACGAGCGAGCAGCAACGTACAACGGTGCGGACAAATTTTCGCGGCTGAATGTTTGTCCAACTTCGCGGAACCTCACCCGTGGCGCCTCCCGCGGAGCGCGTGAGAGTGCCGCGTCGTCGTGGGCAAAAGACGAAGCTGCCCCGGTTGAGTAAACACCATCACTTATTTGCGGTGGTGCCTTCCTCCACCTCCGCTCTCTCTCCAGACATCCGCACTGAATACACAATGCTCGACCGTAGTGTGCGACAGTGAACGCCAGAGCGAGCCCCACTTCGGGCGTGACCATTTGTCAGACGTTCATTAGGGCGCGATTCAAGTGGCGTGTGGCGAGAGAAAAGATAGAAACGACGAAAGACAGAAACAAATCCTGTCGGTGATGGGTGTCTCGGGCCAAGAATAGGCCAGGCTGCCGTCGCAAGAACGCATCAGCACGTGTGGCGAAAGTGTGCAAGTGTGTATACATGTGTGTGTATACATGTGTGTGTATACATGTGACGTGTGTGTGTGTGTGTGTGTGTGTGTGTGTGTGTGTGTGTGTGTGTGTGTGTGTGTGTGTGTGTGTGTGTGTGTGTGAAAGTAACGTTTTATGCATGCATCGAATACTCCAGTCTCTCCTTCGCTCTACCCTTTGCAAATCAACCCCTTCCTATGGTGTAGAAATGGCTTCCGCAGCTGTTTATCTTTTTTGCGACGCTTTCGGAATATGTAAATAATGCGAGTACGCTGGCTTGTGTACAGATTAGCAGTACAGATTAGTATATCTAGCGGAACTCCGAAACCTCGGAGAAGTCGCCATGTTCTTCCGTGGATACAGTCCGGAGTATACGTTTAATATAGTTCACTTGCGCATTTTCGTCAAATTCTAAGAGGTTGCACTGTGTTAACATTCTTAAACGGAGCTTAGACAGTACAGCAAGTACAAGGAAAACCTGTCTCGTTTAGGTCACTCCTGCTTCCTGTGATGCACAGATGCAAAGCAGCAATCAAGGTGCTACACAACGCGTTTCATGTAAGTTTAACCTGCATTACTGACAGTACCACGGCCGCTACATAGGACGCGTGGCGCCGAAAGCGCGTCTAGGGCCTAGTTCTCCGCGCACCCGCTGTGGCGCCGCTGTTCGGGGACGGCTGGCGACTGAGAAGCGCCTCCGTAGATGCACCAGTGCGCGGCACTGACTCTTATCAGGCTAAATGTAATGCGCTTTATAGTTGCACATCCCGTACGTGCGCGGCTCATGCGTAAAGCGGACTCACAAGAACTAAGCACACGCTTCACATAAAAAAATAAAAAGGGGAATAGGAACGCAGAGCTGGGAGGAGAGAGAGAGAGAGAGAGAGACAGAGATTGTCAGATGCAAGTAAGAGCTAAAGGACACGCAATACGCGTTTTGACTGAACCACCAAGAGTGAGTATACAGTAATTAGTTCGTCCAAAGCCTAGAAAATTTTAAAGATCAAATTTGTCTGTCGGGGAAAACACCGGAGAAAAATCCATGCATATATGCTCTGAACTTGACTGCCACATTAAATTAGTGTTAACGACATTCTTCTGAACGGTAGTTACGTTTATCGCATATTACATCATTGTCACGGTCCTGCGAGAAAGGAATTATTTGAGGGAGAGGAACAGGGCCAATCGGTTAACACGTAATTTTGGTCATGGTACTGGTCAGCAGTAGGGAGTTTCACAAAAAAAAAAAAAAAAAAAAGCCAGACCGTGCTCAAGTCTCCGCACTGTCAGCGAAGTGTTCGTGCTAACGAGTAGAAACAGAAAAGAAAAATGTCACGGAAACCTAGAAAGAAGTACTCAGACAAACAAACGTCAAGAGAATGGCAGGAAAAAGGGCAATCGCTAAACGAGGAACAATAGCACCGTAAAGGGCAGCTAAACATTCAGCAAGACTCGCAGAGACGAAGATGAAAGGCGCTGTCATTCATTAACAGCGCGGCGCGCTTTAATAAGTAACGCGCATTCTCATAATTCGCGCCGGCGGCACGAAAGCAAGGAAACGAGTTAATCGAGACACAGAATGTTAAGAGCGAAGCGACGAGGTTCGGCGTCACGGAAAGGGCGACCGCTGACGAGAAACAACAAGGCTGACAATGAAAGACATGATCGAGGCGGGGGGTGAAGACTGAAGGGGGTGGGAATGGGCTGGGCGCGCATGCTGACAACGTGAGCCCAATAATGAAGGCAGCGAGCTGGAAACAACGAGAAACTGGAGTGCTAGAGACGAGCACGCTGGGGTCTCCTTGGAGCAAAAAGGACAAGCAGGGGACTAAGTGCAGCGCCGCCATGACGAGGCTAAAATACATAAGGCCCCCACAAACAACTCGACTCTCGCAATAACGGGCTCCAAATAGGGCCAGACAGCTGGAAAAGATAAAATAAAGGAAGAGGCGGGGTATGAGGAGTCTAGACTAACAGTACGAAGGCGGCGATAAGACAGAAGGGTAGAGGTGTCTTGTCGCGCCGAGAAAAAAAAAAAGAAAAAAAAAAGGCGTCGACACAGTAGTCACTGGCTGAATAATGAACAAGGAAGGCAAGATCCCGAAAAGCAAGAACTCCTGGATTGAAGCCTGCCGCTGCGCAGAGGCAAGCCAATAAAGATGCGACTAGCGCATGAGCGGGACACGCCGTAGCTTATCAGAAGGTGAAGTGACTGAAAGTGGATTCAGACTGCGTGGGAGCAAAAGAAGGGAGCGTAGGAAGAAAGAGAGAGACGAGAAGAAGCGCTAAATGATTTGGATGTGGACTGCGCATGCGCTGTACTGTATGTGAGGCTTGGACGTTACACGTACACGCTTGAGAAAATGGCCAGCGGACGATGAAGTTAGAGGAAAGGAAAAGAACAAACAGCAGAATGGAAGAGACAGGTCCCCGATCGTCACATTTTAATGGGCTGGCCGGACCCAGGCAAACAAAAACAGTGGCGCACCCTTGTCGTGACGGGACGTCCACTCAATGTGTGTCTCTCGCGAGCTCCTATCTCTCTCCGTCAGCGCGCTGTCCGACGAGAGGATTCCTTCCCGCTTGTCTCGTAACCACTGTGCAGCATTTTGTCGCAGCCGCCAAGTCTAAGGAGGCGTAGTCGTGCAGTACGGGCAGAATGTGAGAAGGAACAGCTAAGTAACATCCAAACCAACTTTTCCGGCTAGTTTGAGTCGACTCATTATGGAAAACGAGCCAAAACAAAATGAAACGATAGCTTACTTGATGCTGTTCGTCTAATGCAAACGGAGAAGGAATGATTGTTCGTTAGTGTACTTTCGGAAGTTATAGTTATGTGCAAAAAAAAAAAATATTATTGCTGAAGGAGCGTTCATGTTTTCGTATTCTATGTTCGATTCGGTATTCGAAGCGGGATACTTGTATCCAATTAGTATTCGAGAAATTTGATACTCGCACGCACCTATAGTAGTGATGCCTGACTGGAACGTTCTGTCATTTCGGCGTCCGACTGGAGGAACGTAGAGTTGACTACAGCCTTTTATCGTGAGTTCCTAGGAAGAATTATGGGATTGATATGAGTGTACGGTGACCTCGAATATCGTGCGCCCCAGCCAAAATTCAAATGCTGCGCAGCGCGCGTAATTTTCTAAAATTCGTTCATATCGCCGGAGTAACTGCTTTGTAGCTTTCGTAAAGTTACTTTTAACGCTGCAAAACACTACATATACACACATACAGAACTTCGCAAACGAACACCAACGTGCATCGCTGAGTGAAATGACATTTGAAGGAATAACTGGGTCCATTCTTGATTAACAGCTTCCGCGCGCTGCACGGTACAAGCGTTCTTCCATCTCTCGCTTTCGAAATCACGACAGGCTGAAAAAAAAGTTCTAGCAAAAGAAGAAGAAGAAGAAACAAAAAAAAAAACAAAGAAATAAAGAGAGAGAGAGAGAGACGCCAACGAATAGCCAACGCAGCTACGGCGGACGGCTCAATCGTTTCTTCAAACACACAAAGGAGCTTCCGACAGCGGCCGCTGCCTGCAGAAAGCGATAGACAGCGGTCAATGGGCAGGACAAGAAAGAGCAACAGAGGCCGCTGAGAAATGACTCCAGCGGGCGCCGTGCCTCGCTGGATGTGCAGACGTGCGTGCGTGTTTGCGTGTGCGAGTGTAGCACATACAGCTATGTAGTGTGTACGCGTGTTGGTGTGTACGTGCGCGTCTGTACGTTCCTAGTGTATGTGCGTGAAATACAGAGCTCTAACATATGTGTGTGCGCGTGTAATTTAATTACATTATCGGGTGTTTCACGTGCCACAACCACGATAGTGGTGGCTGTGGCGCTCGGCTGCTGGTCCGAAAGGTCGAAGGATCGAATCCCGGCCGCGGCGCGGCTCCATTTCGATGGAGGCGAAATGTTGAGGCCCTTGTCTTGTACTGTGCTATGTCAGCTCGCGTTGAAGAGCCCCAGGTAGCCGAACGACACGGTTAGCTCAAATATATATGCAAAAAAAAAAAAAAGAAAAAAGGGCAAATCTCTTTAGCTCATGGTACGGAATAAACAGGCACTCGCCTTGTCACAAAAAAAGTACTCGATATCAGTTGTATACAGGGGGTTACGGTAAAATGATTCAAATAAGAGGAACTTTACACTGTCGATCATAATACATGAATAGGCATTAAGGGGACGGACAACACGAAGGCCACTTTTGTTCTTATGGACTGTTCATTTTTGTTATCGCGGACGGAGGCACACGTATCTGGTTACCGCATATTCGCGATGCATCTTTCGTCGTTAAACGAGGAAGGCGGGTCGTTTAGTGAGCCTAGTAGAAAACGAAAGTCAAGGGCGCACCCAATAGAAGCATCACCGAAAGGCCCTTATTATTTATCTTCAAAGCATGTTTTCTATAGGATCTCATTACTACTTGTAGAGCAACGCACGAGGGATTTATAGGCATTCTTATAACGTGCTCGCAACGTGTCGTATGTCATCTCGCCCTTACATTGCTGGCTCATCTATAAACACGACCGTTAATACAGAAATTCACACGTCTTAGCGATAATGTGTAACACGAACCCTCGCGTGTGTGAAACCGGGAAGAAAGAAAAAAAATAAAGCAAAAAAAAGGGGGGGGGGGCGTTTGTATGACAGATTAATGCTTCCTGACACCTTGTTTGCATCAGAGATCGTTGCTATGGCTACCAGTCTATCTCCAACGGCAACTGCATAAGCAGCAACAGTAGCAGCGGCTTACGTTTCGAGGCATCGCCTTCCCTTCGTGGCGTCACGGAAAGACATAGTTAAACTTACTGATGTGGCTCCCTGATGCAGCCACGTGGAGTCACTCTAGTCGTAGTGAACCGCCAAACGATGCCATATACCTCCCAAGCTGGGACGTAAAAGCCCCTTTACAGGGGAAAAACTTGGCGCGCCGTATGGAAAATTGATGATTCAGGGAAATGACGTCTTGGATTCTCGCACGATGTTGGGTGCGCTTATTGTTAGGCACTGAAGATAGCGTCCTGCCTTCTTTGTATTTTTTTTTTCGTTCCACCACGCACGTAGCTTCATAAATTACGCGACAGACCGATCCGAGCAGACGATGAACACGAAAGGCGCTCATTTGCCGAAGGCGTGGGCTGGCACTGTGACGCACGTGTACATCAGAGCTGGTCATGTGATCCGGTTGACGTTGTGTCGCAGTAACATTCAACATGAAGCAGAGCGTCGTCTCAGCTTGCCTGCTATTGTCTTCGGGATGTGATACGTCCGCTCTCTCTCTTTCGGCTGCAGTATTGCTGTTTGTTCCACGGCAACGAGAACACGTGCGATCGAAGTCTCTCAGCCAAAAGTCTTCGTACACGCGATTGTTATGATATCACTGGACTGACACGATGCGCTTGAGCTATAGCGGCTTAGAAAATGCTGCCCTATGCAGTTCAACCGTGTCATATTCGCGGCTACGTTGCGTATTTCGCTAATAGTTCGTGAGGAGCCTTAGTAGGTAGCTTCGCAAGAACTCGCAAAGAGGGAATGGTGTGTCGATGAGGACATAAAAAAAAAAAGGGAAAAACCTGAAGCGTTTATATGCCGACGTCCGTTCGCAAAGCTCAGAGAACTGTTTCAAGCTGTAGCAAAAGCGTCGCTTGAAAGAAAAAGAAAATATAAGATATTCTCCGAGTCAGCCATATCTGCCTATCGTTCCTGCTGTTTGTTCACTTTATTCTCTTCCCCGTTTATAAATATATATGACCGAGTGTTTCGCTTGCAAACGGCCTTGCAATTGAGATACCAAGTGTTCATGCGTTGTACACATGCAGTTCCTCTTGGGCAGTCCGAAGGCGAAATGGGGGGGGGATAACTGAGACATAATAAGGAAGAAAATGTAGACCCTACAATCACTGTTTTCCGCCTGCAAATAGAAAAAGGAAAGAATGAATGCGGATAAAGGCAAGTCTGACGCGAAAAGACGGTAGTGAAGGCCGAATCCTGAAGAACGTGGCAAAGAAAGCCATGAGGTATAGCTGCTGTTTGTATTAATAGCGAAGATTGCAGAGTTTCACACAAACGTTCCCAGTTCGGTAATCTGCAGGAGCGGCCGTCCTTCGTGGGAACAGTCGCTGCGATATAAATGACCTTATCTTCGTGCTAATCTCAGACACTGCCGTGAAAGTACTCGACTGCCACACGGCATATCTTGCGGCCCCGTTGACATAGGCTATTTCGAGAGGCAAAAAGTACTCGCGCCAACTATTGGGAACTGCAAACCAAGTGCTTTGGCGATAGGTTAACTCGAGATTGTTGGTTAGAGGATTCATTTCGCTAACTGCATGAACAAACAACGACATGCATGTGCCGTGTCTCGTGTGTCGTCTCGATGTATAGTTGCCTGTTCACGTTTGGGTAGGAGAATAAACAGTTCAGTGTGTGCCATGGAATACTGGGAAAAAAGAACGTGCAAAGAAGGGAGAGAGAGAGAGAGAGAGAGAGAGAGAGAGAGAGAGAGAGAGAGAGAGAGAGAGAGAGAGAGAGAGAGAGAGAGAGAGAGAGAGAGAGAGAGAGAGAAGTTGCATGACAACCACAGAAAAAGAAACCGCGAACTGACATCTTCTATTCTGTGAATTCGGAAACGCGCGAGACGTTTCACGATGCCGTCAGCGGGCAACAACAAAAAGTGCGAGACGAGGCATATGCATTCGAGAACTCAAGCTGTCAAAGCGCGTTCTCTTTCTAACCTGTCCGTTTATTTAAAGAGGATAGCACAACAGCGAAACTCTCACCTAGACGGTCATATGATGTGCCGTTCTTTCAAAGCAGAAGTGGATAAAGGTATGGCACGAACGGCGGCACTCTGAACAGAGACAATGCGAGCCGCCGATGTCGGTTGGGACAAAAGGGGCAAGAGCACCATACGGATGCTTCCTGGTCGGCAGTGGCAAAGAAACCAACTTCGAAGATTTCTGTCACGAAACGCGAATACAACCAAGCTTCCATGAGAGGGTGCGGATATCATTTTCCAAGTGTGTTGCAAGAACGTCTGATGCAGCAGTCGACCTCGAGGCTGCACTGTACGAAAGGATGTGTCGGAATGACGATGTTGAATTTGAAGTAGTGCGAATCTAAAGCCAGCAGCTCCAGTCTAGGCTGTGTTATAAGAATTCTATTACGCCCTACAATTTATAGACTGTGCTATTACCTGCAGAAGGTGCGAGCTGGTTAAATTTCACCGCGCCCGCTTGCCAACTCGGCAGTTTAATTATGTGAATGAATTACGCGAACGCCACTGATTGCTATAGCCCGGTGCATTGCATTACGTGCAACTTCCCGCCAAGCTGTCTGGTTATTTGGTGAAGTTATACAAATTCGCATACTTTCGTTTAACTTGTACGCATTCTCAGGTTTAAATAACGATTGTGATTTTGCTCAGTAATTTGCACAAGCTTAGTATCTCATTGTCTGAAATACCGTTTATGCGTCTGTCACTTTCCGTCATTTTCCGTTCCGTCATTATCTGTTTCGTTAGCATGCTAAAAAGTATTATCGATAGATAACATACTATTCACAGTAACTATCTCATTTTCTTTTATGTCAATTTCTTTTCAACGGAACTGTTCCGTCAGATATTGCATTTTTAATATGACATCTGTTAATTGTATTATTCCTAACCTCCTCTCCATATAATACCTTGTAAGGGGCCTTTCAGGGTAAAACATTGGCTTGGTGGTGTATGTAGATGGTGTTGACCGATCCGCTGAGCCGAGAAGCTACACAACGAATGCGTCACTTTTACCAACCTGTTTTCTTGCTAATGTAGCTCATACCTAAGCGCAAACCCCTGGGTTTTTGCAGCACATCGAAGAGAAGGCCTTCAGGTAGACTTCACCGCGTGACTTCTAGTAAAATCTTCCCTTTTGCTGTCGCTCCTGTATATTTCGCATTACGCCAGCAGAGTAGATGCGAACACGCACGCAGACATGGGCCAGACGGAGCAGTTGTCAAGATCACAGATCCGTTTGAAAAGGAGCAAGTTGACGGCGAGAGGATACGAAGCCAAAGCCAAACAAACTATAGAATAAAAACGCTTGCCTCATCTAAATAGTCCTGAACGTCAAGAAGAACCACGAAGCATCCAGAAAAGAACGCAGGAATAGAGCGGTACAGGTAAGATAACAAAACAGAAGGGTTTAGAGAGGGAGGATTACTTCGAGCGCTTCGTCAAAACTCCCCATAGGCGACAAGGAAGCTACACTATCCGACAGGGCCCCTGACTTTTACACCGACTCTTTCAAAGGACGACGGTGACTCGTTCAACCGCGAAATGAAAAGAAGGAAAGGTACTACCCAGTAAGGAGCGGGAGCGGTGTCAGTGGAGTACAGTAGATGTAATCAAAAATCGAGAAAATCGGCCGAATGAACACGCGGGCTCTCTCAAAACAGGCGCTCTCCTTTGAGGAAATCCACGTTTCCGCTCCGCCGCTCATTCGGATCGGCGAAAGGAACATCGACACCGCCGCTCTCGGGAACAAAGTTACACACGGGAATCTTCGGCGGGACTGCGGGAAGTCCCGTACGTGTGGAGCACGGCGATAGAGGAGCAAAGAAAAAGCTATTTGCTTCGCTCTGTCGTTCCCAGATGGCGGTACCACCGCTGCGAACAAAGAATGTAGTGAGGGGGAGGCGATGCTAATTTAAGAGTAATTCGCTTGCTAAACACCTTTGCTTTAACCGGACGTAGGTCAGATGCAAATTGTAAAGCGGTATAGTGAAGATATAAGGCCCGCCTAGCTGTTTCCTGTGTCCCCAATGTGTCGGTGGCGTATCGGTAGAGCTTCCTGCTCCTACGTCGTACCTCGGCTGAATGTGGGCTCGAGCCCGAGCGGGTAGTAGTTTTTATTGTACATGTATGTTAATTTTTCAGACATGCACTTCCGTTACGGAAACACGTCAGTGATTTCCTGGCGGACACCGGCATAAAACACTTTCGTGATAAAAAAAAAAAAATGTCCGAGTATCATGTGTAAGACGTCAGCATGAGAATGGTTCGCGCTGGATGCTCTGCGTCCATACTGTGGATGTATTACGGTTGTGTGCAAGAGTTTACGGGACACGCATAGTGTGGCGCCGTATTAGGTGATAATGAGAAAAAAACTAGGTAATGATTCGGTGCAAAAACAATCCCTCGGCATACAGAACCTCGGATGAGGAGCTTCTCCTAGAGGGATATCCGTTGCATTATAGATGTGCAGAAACGCGACACAAGGAAGAGAACGGCATGGCGATGCTATCGCCCAACAATGCGTGTACCTGTCTGCGAGAGCTGCATTGATAACCGCAAAGGCGCGGGTCCTATTCCCGACCAAGTCAGCTGCAATTTGAGAAGGGGGGGGGGGGTGCAAAAGATAAAAAAAAATGCGTTTATAGTCAAGTTCGCGAACACAAGGTGGTCAAAATTAATTCGGCGAACGTACAACGGCATGCCCGATAATAATAATAATAATAATAATAATAATAATAATAATAATAATAATATAATAATAATAATAATAATAATAATAATAATAATAATAATTAAAGAACCTGGCAATTCAGTTGCGCGAGCGCCGGTGCACTTTAGCAAAGAAAGACTGAGCTCGAAAACTACCGGCGGAGCCAGTGAAGTCGAAGCCTGCATGCCCCGCCACGGTGGTCTAGTGGCTAAGGTACTCGGCTGCTGATCCGAGGGTCGCGGTGTCGAATACCGGCCGCGGCGGGTGCATTTCGATGGAGGCGAAATGTTGAGGCCCGTGTCCTGTGCGATGTCAGTGCACGTTAAAGAACCCCAGGTGGTCGAAATTTCCGGAGCCCTCCACTACAGCGTCTCTCATAATCAGAACTGGTTTTGGGACGTAAAACCCCACAAAACAACAAGCCTGTGTGTGCTATAGCGAGAATATGCAGGTAGCGTGCGTTGTTTTGTGCACCACTACGTTTAAAGAAGGAAGCCAGTGACAGGCACACATATATGCCATCAGATATATGACCGGCGCATCTGTGACCATCTGTGACGGCGCGGTGTACATATCCTGATATAGTACTTACATATGCCTATCCGTTTCGCGTACGTTCAAGTGTTGAGTCATAAGGCGCGATGACTCACTGTAGATTTCGCAGAATCGAACCGCAGAAGCGGGAGACCTCGAGAAAAGTTTCTCGCGCGGTAAAGACAAACAAACAAACAAACAAACAAACAAACAAACAACAAACAAACAAACAAACAAACAAAGGGCGTGGTGTTACATTGCGATGTATGCTTGTCATACTTGCCCAACCTGGCGAACTGTTATTTTGCACTGCCTTAAACACTGTTACCAAATCTGCGCCCCTTCAGTTGGCGCTGCGCGTGTGTAACAATATCTAGTCGCGACGTGAGTACAGCTGTAAGCGGGAAAGCAGTGCAGGTCACATTAACCAAGCACACTTCACACTTGGTACTAACTATAGTCTTAGGTGTTTTCTATACCGTCACGCTTGACATCCGTCACTCTTTGCACGCCGCTGCTTGGGTGTGGAAATATAGAGGTATACATGTTACATTGGAATCCATAAAAAAAAAAAGAAAAAAAAAGGAAAGGAAAGGAATCTTAAAGCTGTGAATCATTCCCATATTTACTCGCTCAAGTACGCGAGGATATGGCCCGGCAGACATACTAAAGCGCACACTGTGAACGCAGTACTCTCATGAGCTAGAGCGGTTACATATACCAAAGGGGCGGTCTTATATAGTCCAAACATTGAGTCGAGAGCGGAGGCTTTGCCGGGTCAGCGAGCGCTGCACATGGCGTGTGCACTCTCCAATCGATTCTCGACGAGTGTTCGACGAAGCCAGCGACGGTCTGATTCTTGTGTGCACTTCGACCGTGAGGAATGAACGAGCAAAGTGTGTTCGAAATCGCGAAAAAAATACGAAAGATGTATAGTCAAATCTGGACTTGGCATTTCAAATGCGGCGAATGCGTGCGAAAGGGTTCTCCCGCGGAATAGCCCGATCAAACGAACCAAATGTCGAAAGAAAGAGAAAACTGACGCGGTCTTTTAGTCGCGAAGCAGAATTGAAAACGCTGCCGCAAGTCCGTATGAGCTGAACATGTTCAATAACGGAACGTCTCCTCCTCCCTCTTCACCTTCCTCCCCTTTGCGGTACCGTTTTATGAGGATTTCCTTCTGTAGCTTGGTGACACATGGGCATCCCGTGGGAAGCTCAATACTGCGGAACTTTCTCACGCAACAGAGAGCTCCGTTGAACTTTGAAAGGACGGACGATCCGTCACCCTTAAGCTTGTTTGAGAGAGTAAGCATCGCGCACACTCCATGTAGAAAAAATTAAATGGAAAGACACGAAAATCCTCAGAGAGATTCGTGTAAGAACGAGTAAGCTCGAAGCCACGAGTTATCTATTCATCGGAATCGTATACGGCCGTGATTGACTGAACAGCTTTTAAGTGCTCCAGATCACAAGAGAGAAAAGAGACGAAGGAGGGGAGGGGGGGACGCTTTCCAGTTTGGTCGTGACCAGATGTAATGTCGACCAAGGCGATGAAGATAACTCTTAATCTTTTTTCACTCTTCAAACGGATAGGGAACGTGTATTACGCAAACACGTTGAGCGGTTGCATGCAAAGTCTATATAGCAATCACCGCCACAGTTTTGCTTATTTTGCGACCGTTGTTACGGAGATACTCCACAATGTACAATAAAGAATGGCAGACAACTGACTCATAGAGGCGTGGCCAGGATTCAAATAAAATAAATTGGAATACAGTCGAGACTCGTTACAACAACGTTCATACCACACGAAAATACCTTCGTTGTATCCAAATATTCGTTGTAAACGCATTTTAATACAATTTCAATAGCAACGCTACTCTCCCTTTAACTTGTTGTCACCATGATCGTTATATAGAGGTTTGACTATATCAGCAGGTTAGGGCTAACTAAACCGCATTCTTTCGTTCTTGTTTCCGCCAGTACGTTTAATATTAGCTTGAATGCTCCTTCTTCTTAATTTGCAAGAGAAAATTATGCAAGCAATATACACAAAAGAACATTGACGTGTATTTGAAGTCGTAACATTTATGACTCGTGTGCACAAACTGAGGCGATAAAGTAAAGGCCCGTGTGATACGTGCGGAGCATACATTAAACTAAATGAAAAGAAAAAGATAAGCGTGAGTACGTGCAGTAATGATAAAATCAACGCAAGCGATAGGGAGGGAGAGAAGGATAAACCATAATGCGTGGCGGGTCGAGCCGATACCGCAATTAAAAGTCGGTTGAAGCTGCTTGTCGGGCAAGCTAGTTAATGAGAAACGTCATAAAAAGCGCAGCAGAAAAAAGAAACATCTTATCCGCTAATTAATACGCATTTCCTGCTTACCGACGAAAATTTATCGATAAGAAAAAGAGAAGTCGGCTTTGAAATACGCCAGACAAGCGCATACATATGGGCACATGTCGAGATCGCAAAACATAAAACCTTTTAAAAAGAAAATCCCAAAGTATTTATTTCATTTCTCTTCCTCTCTTTCCAGATCGAAGTAGTTCGCGTAAATTCGATTACAAGTCTCCATTATGCGTGCGCGTGTGCTCTGCGTTCCCGCGTCTTGCAGAGAAACGCGGCGACGCGGCAAAGACGTGACAAGGGCTTCAATGCGAAATGGCGCGGTGCTAGGAAAAGCAATATTAAAAAAAAAAAAAGTGACGAAAATAATCAGGCGGACGTGCGCGGTGAGCGGCCCAATGACGTCGCGAGGCATCGTGCAATAAAAGCTCGGACTAGAGTTTTAAGGCTTTCGCAGCGATCAAGAATTATTAAAGCGTGAAACGTGACACGAATGGCGCGCCACGCTCCAAGCGCACTTAATTGGCACAGCGATGTTGCTAGAATTGAAACTTTTTTTTTTTTTAAGGTGTAGTCTGTTACCTCTGGCGTGCGCGCTGTTATCTTAAATCGCCTTATTTGTGGCTTTTAGAGAACGGAACGTTTGCCCACACAGTCCGCATTGGTTGGGTAACTTATGGCGAAGATAAAAAAAAAGGAGAAAAATAAAAGATCTTTGAATGTCATATATCTTGCCTTCCTTACTGAAACCTTGGCAGCTTCCCATGCAATGTTTTACTGAGATGCTGGGATATCTGTATAAAAGCACGAGTGACAGTCAAACAACAAATAAAATGGCAGAAGCAACAGAATGGTATTCAAATCAGCTGATGGCGCCTGTGCAGACAGGGATCATTGTCATGCTTAGGGCGAATTGCGCTGCCCCGCCACGGTGGTCTAGTGGTTATGGCACTCGGCTGCAGATCCGAAGGTCGCGGGATCGAATCCCGGCCGCGGCGGCTGCATTTCGATGGAGGCGGAATGTTGAGGCCCGTGTGCTGTGCGATGTCAGTGCACGTTAAAGAACCCCAGGTGGTCGAAATTTCCGGAGACCTTCACTACGGCGTCTCTCATAATCAGAGCTGGTTTTGGGACGTTAAACCCCACAAGTCAATCAATCAGGGCGAATTCCGCTGGTCGTTTGGAACAGATTCCGCTCGAACGACGGTTGTCACACGCTCGGGTCGTCGAAATCGAGCGCTCTGAACGCACTCGGCTGGTATAGCTTTTTGAACGTCACGCTCCAGCGCAGATTCCTAGTCTGAGGCGCTCTCACCTCCGAGCCACAAGCCGTGCGGAGCGCCGGTCACGTGACTCTTCTTGCTTCCTTTGTTGTCGAATGTCAGCCGTTCTATAGCACGGTCTACTGTCTCCTATGGTTTGCTTATCATTTATATGCGCTGTTTGAAACCACTGTCTATACCATGACATGTATACCAAAAAAAAAAAAAAAAGCCAGGACCGTCAGAGTGAAGCACATCTAAAGGTAAAAGAACGCGCGGCGGTTTCATAGGCGAATCGCTTGCGACTCTACAAGCGCTAACATGCTTCCTATACGAAGTCTTCGAAAGCTATTCCGAGCGGCTGCTCACTCGGCTCATACGTGCACCGACTGCCTCGCATCAAGAACGCGCTCCGCATTGCTGCAATAGGAGTCTGAGCGGTGTAGTAACCATGCCGAATGCGGTAGCATAGCCCATCTCGGCATTACGTTCGCACTGCCATTCGCACATGAACGCATGCAACGATCCGGCCGTATATGGCGGTCAACACTTCTTGAGCCACCGGTGATAAATGTGTAGGTGATCCTTCGGAGGATCAAACCCGACAACCACCGTGTGTGCTCTATGCAGCCGCCGTGCAGTCACACTGCGCCACAATAGTTTTTGCACTCGTGGTACATACCACAATGAACAAGCCCAGCGAGCCTAATTAACGCACACACCATTGGCGCAGGAGGAGCGGGCGCTCGCGTGCTCTCTAGTATTGCGTCGTTTTAATTGCTGAGCACTGACAAACGACGCAGCAGTTCCAAGGTGGGCGACTATATGAAAAGCGTCTCGCATATGCATCTCACTACACTAATAAACTCTAGTAGCAACGCCGTAGACTCATCTTGGCAAGCACTTCGCACAGACCGCTACACATTCTAGGCACAAGACAAACATGGTACACATTCCGAGCAGAGGCTTAAATTAGCTGCGCGAAGGCATTAAGAAGACGTGCAAAATATTACCAGGATGTGCACAGTTTGGACATGGCTAGGGCCTTCCCTAACTGGGCAGGAATAACGGCGTGTTTCTTTTCCTGTTTTTTTTTTTTTCCGTGGCGCTTCTATTTAAAACAGACGCTGTAGAAGTCACTGCAGCTTGGGGTGGACGGCACAGAGCGTTTGTCAGTGACACGGCGGGCTTAAAATTAGCCCCGGAGAAGCAACAAAGTTCAGTTCGCACTACAAAGCCACCACTTGCGTCCCTTCGAGGTATTTTTCTATGAAGGAGACCGAACAAAAAAGAAGAATAAGCATGCATGTGCACTTCGAGGAAGAAGACATTCTTGCCCAAAATGTGGCGTTAATTAGTTTAGAAAGTCCTCGCGAGTTTCCACGAGGAAAACTCTCGCCATAAAGTATTTCTCTTATTTTTCTGACATAAGCTCGACTTTCAGGCAACTAGAACGGCAAAAAATTAAAATAAGAAAAAAAAGGGGGGGGGGGGGGGAGGCGGACAGCCGAGAGGTCGAGGGAAAAGCGTCCCGCGCTCGGGTGCTTCAGGAAAATAAAAGGGAAGCCGTGCACCTCACCGCGTATAAGGGGTGCACTTGAGAAAACAATGGCCTCTTTTCTTGGCTCATGGCGGTGAGCGGGAATGCGAGACATTTTTTAGCAGGAGTTTTCAGCGTCGCGTGATGTGGTTCTACAAAGCGGAGAGAAAAGAAGTAACTATAAAGGTAAGGCACGTCAGGAGGGCTATATATAGACGAAGTTCTCTGACCCGGCCTCGCCACAAACGATGCAGATCTCTCGGTAACTGGAAAGAGCAGTTAGGATGGAGGTAAGGTTAGGTTGGAGGTAAGCACGCAGAAGGATGAGAAATAAAATAATGACGAATAAACAACAAAATAATTGTGCGAATGAATGAACGAGTACGCAAAGAACTGTAAAACGTGCCATGAGAAATGTTTTCAGCCGCGGAACTTGCAAATGAATATGTAAAGAAGAAGAAGAAGAAAAACAAGAGGAGGAGGGCTCCATAGCAAAGTATGTCTTCCGCCTATGACGACAAAATAACTCTTGATTTGCCGGCTTGTGGAGAGGGCCGTAGGGTTTTCTATCCGTGACGCGGGTTCGATCCCGGCCGCGGCGATGATCGTTTTCGATGGAGGCGAAGGTGCCAGAGGCCCACGTAGAGCGCGTATCAGTACACGTGAAAGAATTACAGGCGGCCAAAATTTCCGGCACCCTCTACAATGGCGTGCCTTATAATCATGTCGTGATTGCGCACGCTAAATACCGGCACAATTGTTAACCTATAGGACTCAGTGTGATCCACCCTTATCGACAAAGAATAATTACACCGAGAAGACTAAAAACCCACCGTGACGATACGACGAGTTTGGAAGTTCAACGCGTTGTTTTCACGAACGTTCTGCTATCTGACTCTAAAGCTGGTTCCAACAAGGAAGAGCTGGCGTTGTTGTCACCATGCATGGTCCGTGCGCGCTAAGTGTCACGCGTGAATAACAGTTGCTCCACTTCGTCAACCTTACAGACCAGAGAACCGCCGGAGCATTAGGGAAATAACGGCGACGTTTCAAAAGCTCGTCACCCTCGAAATCACGCGCGTAGAGGCGAATGTTTGAATTAATGTGAACGTGATATCGTGGACCTGTTTCGAAAAGAAAAAAAGAAAATCTACACCGCTGCCACTGTGGGGCAGATCATAACCACTTAGTGTGCATTAGCCAGGGGCCCTTAACGACCAGACATTACCGCCTAGTAGGGCAGTTCGCACTAATAATAAAAATATAGACCGATGAGAGGTAGTTCGCCATTGCAGGGACGATGCCGAAACCGGAACTTAATAGAAGGAAAAGGCCCTATATCCTGCGCGACCGTTAAATCCTGCGGGGCCCGTACCCTGGGATCGTTATACAACGACCCTCGGTCTGAAACTCTGGCCTCTGCAGCTGCCTGCCTGCCACAAGGAGGGGTCCAGCAGGGGGGTGCGAGAACTCCAGTGGAGAGAAGGAAAGGATCGGACAGGACGCACGCAAGCTGCGACGATTGCGTGCAAGAAGCGGTGCGCGCCCTCGGACGATCGTTTAGGGGCTGCGGGTCGACTCCCGAGAGTCCATTTCAGTCCGGCCGAGTTCGGTGGCGATGACAGCCTTGTACTTTCGGTCGTCCGGCGAGAGAGTGACTGCGATAGGCTATAATCGGCCCTAAATGACCTCGGCACGCCTTTCTCTCTCGCCTCTCTATCTCTCTCTACTGGCCTCTCCCCATGGCCGTCGTCTTCATCGCCGATAGGGCTCGCCCTATCGGCGAAAGACATGCGCTTCTCTTTTCTATTAGTCGCCCCACCGCTAACCGCACTTGACGAGTCGGGATATACGCGATAGCAAAGCTTATATGAAAATACGAAAAAGTGACTCCGGGAGCGGGAAGTGGAGTCAGTGGCGGCATGCGGCTCGAAGGCAAGCTTAACAGAGCATCGATTTTGTTAGCGTCATACTGCACTTTGTATATGAGAAGGAGGCACATATGGGCGAGTTGGTGACCGTTTATCATCAAGAAACAACGCGGGTGAAAGAGGGGGCAAAACAAGAGAGAAGAACACAGGACAAGCGCTATCAACTGAAAACTTTTTATTGTAAAATAACATTTAGGAAGTACTCACGCGCATCATGAACATGTGTCCGCAAGAATAAACCTGTGCTTTCAGTGACGTCTTTTTAGGAGAGGCAGGTTACAAGTAAACAAAACAGGAGGTTTAAAACTACAGCGCTTTCGGCTTGTATACCATTCACGAAGGTGCCGGAAACTATAGTTACATCCTGACGGATTACGTACTTACCTGTATGCGAAATAAAAATCGAGGACGAGGCGATGACCTTGAGATTGAGCGCTTGCGGTATAGTTGCGTACTTAATGACTGGTTGCATGGCGTCTGATCCTATAGTGGCGAGTGTGTACATAGGCGTTGCTTGGGTTTCCACGACAAACGCGGCGTTGCCTGCCAAGTTGCGGCGGAAGGCGTGTAGGTGTTTCACGTCCGCTGGCTGACCCTCTCTGCTCCAACCTTGAATCCTCGAACACAAACATCCAAATTGGCGCAGCGGCCAACGAGTCGTGCGCAAGTTGAGGTACAAGGCCCATTCGCAGGAGGTTGTGCGTCTGCACACTTTCCCTTCGTTTCCATAGTGATCCCACGTTTCAATTAAAACGCAATAATTTTTCCCTAGTTCTCTCTGAACTCATCGTCTGTTTTCTTCGTATCCTTGTAACTAACAATCGAGCCCTTAGGATCACGTTATATGTTTTCGTACACTTTTTTTTTTATTTGGAACATTACCCGCAGCGCCATCTTAGGCATTATTGCGGGGGGCACAGTGCTTCATAGAATGAATCCGCAGTCTTGCGGCCAACTAAATCGGCTGGTAACATATCCCATTCGGCAGTGGCTTGTGGAAAAAAAGAATGCTTAAACAGATCAGTTCTGGGGTTGTATGGCCGTACTTTAAATTTGTGGTCATGACGAGAGGATTGATAATGTGCTGGTTTTAAATAATCTGAAGGATTAATGCCTGTTTTCTTGTTATAGATTGAATAAAATAGTTTCAGTCTTAGATTACGTCTTTAATCTTGAATACGAGTGATTCCAGTCGTCAGAAGCAACGCTTGAATATGATGAACGGGTACCTATAGGAAACTGCGGTGAACTCGACAATGTGTCATTCCTTCTATCGTCATCAGCGTCTTTAGCAGACACAATGTGATCCAATTAGTTGGTGCGATATCATGTTTTGCCTAATGAGTTTCAAAGCTCCTCGCCTAATTACATAGGACGAGTATGCGCACGTCAACGCAAATGAAGAAAGACGGAGCCTGTTTGAGTATGTATGCGCCTACACGCCTAAGTGTACTCTAACGTGAACGCCTACACCTAAACTTTCTGGTCGTTCTAATTACAGCCAATGTGGTTCTCTGCCTTAAATTCGCCTGGCTGAAACGAACAGAACAGTCGATAAAGCTTCATTAACTTTTGATATTAAGGTAAGTGGGGGCTTTTAGGAGCAGTAGAGCTTTCTCGCGCGTTCTAGTTGGTTAACAGTGACCTAGTTATAGTGGGCTGTTAGACCCAGTTATTCAAAGAATGAGGGAGAGAGGGAGAGTTGTGTCCGGTCTCTCTTTCCGTTTCGGGAGAACCGCGTTACTAGTTCTAATTAGGAGCACTTTAGACGTTTCAGCTAGGTAGTATCCGGAAGCAACGGCTGGAAGAAGGCGCCTTGATGAGCCAAATAGTTCCCTCCATTTTTTTTCCCTAAATATCAGCTTCAATAACCTCCTGAATGTCAGTGAGGTGTTTCGACTAACGGTCACCGACCTTGAACTCACACAATCATAATCATCATCCTCATGATGTCTCTAACCACTGCAGGGCAAATGCCACTCGCATCCATTTCCAATGATCCCGGTCCTATGCTAACTGCTGTCAGTTTATCCCCGCAAACTTCTTGGTCTTATCTGCCCACTTTCTGCCGCCCCCTGCTACGCTAGTTTTCTCTACAGGGATCAACTCTGTTATCCTTAATGACCAACTGTTGTCTTTCGAAGGAGGCCAAAATGCCACAGGTCCTTGTGCTCTGCGTAGTCAGTGCACGTTAAAGAACTCCAGGTGGTCAAATTTTCCGGAGCTCTCCGCTAGGGCTTTTCTCTCCTTTCTATCTCCCACTCCCCACCCCTCCTACGGACGCCTAGCCGCACTCTCGACATGGGCTGCAGAAATTAGCGTCCTTTCCTTAACCGAGCCACAATCATCATCATGATCCGTCTCATTAGATGCCCTACGCACGCCCATTTCTTCTTGATTTCTGCTGAAATGTCATTAAAACGTGTTTGTTTCTTGACCCACTTCGCTCTCTTCTTTATTTAGTTCCGCTGCTCGCTGCGTCGATCCTCAATTTAATTGATTGACTGATTTGTGGGGTTCAACGTACCCAAACCATGATATGACTATGGGAGACGCCGCAGTGGAGGGCTCCGGAAATTTCGACCACCTGTGGCTCTTTAGCGTGCATGCGCTGACATCGCACGGTGCACGGTTATCAACACTTCGTCAAATCAAAATGCAGCCGCCGTGGCCGGGATTCGATCCCGCGACCTTCGGATCATCATCCGAGTGCCGTATTCACTAGACCACCGTGACGGGGCGTCCTCAGTTTAAGTTAAACCCTACTAGTGCGCCTCCAAGTTTCCACCCATTAGGCAAGTACCGTCGACATGCAGCTGTTACGCACTTTCCTCTTCATGGACAGTGGTAAGCTGCCATTCATTTTCTGAGAGTACCCGCCAAATGCGCTCCACCCCATTCTTACTCTTGCAGTTACACCATCCTTATGGTTCGCAGACCCCTCATCCGAACTCATGCAATATGTATGCCAATTAGACAATTGTGCTGCGTCAGAATGCAGCTGACGACCACCTCTTATACCGTCACGCCGGCAACAGTGACTGTAAAAGTGGGAAGTTCGATAGCAGTCGCCGCCTGTACAGTTCTCTCCCCCGCGACCCTACACAGTGTCAGTAAACAAGACTCGCGATTGCGGCGGCTAACGAGGAAAACTCAAAACCACGAGGAAAACTCGCTAGACACCGCCCAGTGCGTGGACATCCCCGAAGCCAAAATAAAAATGGCGTCCGCGCTCGAATCCGCAAGGCCACGTGTGTTGCGTCACTCCGGCACGCCCAGCTTTGCTGTTTTGTACACGAACGCGCCGACATCAACACACACACGAAAAGGG
Organism: Hyalomma asiaticum; assembly: GCA_013339685.2. Taxonomy (NCBI): domain Eukaryota; kingdom Metazoa; phylum Arthropoda; class Arachnida; order Ixodida; family Ixodidae; genus Hyalomma; species Hyalomma asiaticum. The sequence goes on from CM023486.1 coordinate 93,453,312, forward strand.
AAGGACACGTGAACGGATGTCTGCGGAATGAAGTGCGTCTTGTGAATCCGCGTTCTCGTCCTTCTTTTTTTCTTTTTTGTTTAGTTTTGTGATCAGCGCGCCGTTAGAAAATATCAAAATGAACCACCACTGTGACCCCCACTTATCGTCCACTTTTGACGTCCTTGCTATGTTCGCCAGTGCGCAGCACACATAACATTACTAGGTAGAATATATATATATATATATATATATATATATATATATATATATATATATATATATATATATATATATATATATATATATATATATATATATTATACCCATTGACAGCTCCTCTCTGGCTTCCCTTTTACAGCTAATCCTGCAACTGAACAAAAATACTATAGTTGCATGTTTGGGGGCCCCCTCTTATGGTGTCAGGTAAATATATAAACAGCAAGTTTTCATGTGCATTGTATTTCCTGATGAAGGCCGGACCACCGGCCGAAACGTTGGAAAGTAAAAAGTTCTCGCACGTTCGCCCGTTTCTTCACTGCTCATATTCGTCTGGATCCGCAGACATATTTACTGAATATATATATATATATATATATATATATATATATATATATATATATATATATATATATGAGCGAATGATAATCGATGGATCCGGTGAAATATGTGTTTGAGGAAGAGGGTGACAAACGTTCGAAACACAAATTCTTTACTAACGTTTCGGCAGGTGGGCCTGCCTTCGTCAGAGTAACCCAGCTTCGCTGCTTTGCTGGTTACTCTGACGAAGGCAGGCCCACCTGCCGAAACGTTAGTAAAGAATTTGTGTTTCGAACGTTTGTCACCCTCTTCCTCAAACATATATATATATATATATATATATATATATATATATATATATATATATATATATATATATATATATACATACTACACTGATTAAATTCGCGGGCTTTACTCGGCACCCCTCGTTTCATAATAATAATATAATACCACGAAAGGAACAGCAACAAACAAAGATATGATGACAAGTGCGTGACAGTGTGGACCACATATTAATTTTGACCACCCGAGGTTCTATAATGTACACCTAAATTTAAGTACACTTTAAATGAACGGAAGTTATTGCAGTTCGACTTTGCTGGGAATCGAACCCGCGACCGCAGCGCAAAGCCGCAGCCACTCGATCACCACTCGGCGGTTCGTCCTTCAGTTCCCCCGTATGAAAACAATGGTTACTCAAATTTCCCATGATCGTGACGTAAAGCGTTGTATGAACAATAACGCCTTGTGTTTCTTTAAATTTCCAAGAGCACACAAGTCTCTAAACGTCGCAACGTACTTCAGTTCCTCCACAGAGCATGCGTCGATAATCATAGCCGTATATTTCACGAATTCCGTTGTTTGAAAGCACACCCGAAAGTCAACACTATATACGCGGGCTGTTTTTGCATTTTGCCGCCAGCGGAAACGATTTCGCGACAGCAGTCTACAAGGTCCAGCAAAGTGAAGAAAAAAGAAACACACGCGAAACACAGCAGCAAACTATGTAACGCCCGCGTAACTAAAAGCGAGAAATGCACGCACTCTAAACTTCATCGTAATTAAACAGGCCCGACAACTGCTCTGAGCAAACGCAGTGTTTTTCAGCGTATTGCATGCATCGAGCTTTTCACCGAGTACATTGCGTCGCTTACTAGAAAACCGCAAAAGATGAGAAAGCCAAACCAAGCAAGGCAATAGCGAAAACACTTTCACATTTTTCCATCAACCGCCCGCAAGCTCCGAAACCCCTCGCCGCAGCTATAAATTGTATATCACCGAATCTAAGCTTTCTTTTTACCTTCCTTCATTTTTTTCCCATCTTCGCTGGGACGCTGAAAGAGCAGTGAGGGTCGATTGTCGTCGACAGCCGAGCACGCATGCACACACCCACACTATATATATATATATATATATATATATATATATATATATATATATATATATGTGTGTGTGTGTGTGTGTGTGTGTGTGTGTGTGTGTGTGTGTGTGTGTGTGTGTGTGTGTGTGTGTGTGTGTGTGTGTGTGTGTGTGTGTAAATGCGTGCTTAGCGCATTCTGCGGCTTTCAGCCGTCATATCGCGCACGCCGCAGCAACAAGCAGCAGCAGTAGCACGCAGCTTCTGACGAGCACTTCAGCGCGCACAACCGCTCCGGACGCAGCGAGTGCGCGGCCGGGCCCAATCTCTTCGACCAGAGAGCACACTTGTTTGGCTCGCGGACAAAACGCTCTTACCCGAGGGCTCCTCGAAACGAGAAATGGCGAACACACTCACACACACACACACACACACATAAAAGAGACGCCATAACCGCGCGGCAGCAGCAAAAGCAGCAGTGACAGCGAAGCGGTCGCACAATTCCCAAGCGCGCGTTTCAAGACTGTCCGTACCGGGATGGGCTGCATGAAGCCCGCGCGGCGAAAAGCCACTTGCGGTGCTCATCGCTTTGGGTTTTGTTTTCTTTTCTCTTTTTTTTTTCTCTTTCGGTGTTACAGTATAGCACGACGCTCTAAGAGCAAGAAAACAAAAAAGGAAAGATAACGAAACAAGCAGTTGAGATGGGAGGCTGGAACGGAATGCAACGACGTGGAGATTGTATAGGGGTCTCAGGGAGGAGTCGCTCGTGGCGCGTCTGTTTGTGTCTAGGACGCAGCCGAGCGTGCGACAGTGTCCTATTCACTTTCTTGATTCATTGCGTGCTCGGTGCGCCGTCTCTTTTTTTCCTCTGGCCGTTCCGAATTCGCTTTTGAGCTCCGCGAGAGCGTGTGATGTGTACGCACTTACGTGGCGGCCGTGCGGCTCGTTTTCGGGTGCACGAGGTGCCCGCATGCGTGTACTTGTAGTGGTAGACGCATGCACGCAGCGTACATACGCGAAGGTCCATTACGCGAAGGTCTCATTCCGTTTGCGTTACTTAGCGCGCGTTAAAGGGCAACTCCGGCGCTTTTTTCACCATATTCTGATGTCACTGTTTTCAAATGAAAGCCCTGTAACCGCCAGGGTGGTTCAGCTTGCTCAGAGACGCACCAATAATCTTAAATAACCAACTGAAAGTCGTTTCGAAACCGAAACCGAAACGGGTAGATGCTTCGCGCAGCGTATGAGATGACGTCACACATTTTCGGCCGTCAGATATATGGAGCTGGCGCCAGAAAAATGCCAATGCTGAGGTATTCCGACGATATATTGAGTTCTGCCAGCTTTTCTGAACCTGACATCGACGATTTGAGCGCTGACGTATAGACGCGTTGCTTTTGATAGCCGCTGTCTCAGGTAGGCAGCGCTGAAGGTGATGACGACAAAAACGCAGGGTGGCACGTGTGGGGATACACTGAAAATTTTTAAAATTCATTTACAGGAAAACTAAACGACTTACACCCGCCTGACTAGGCATATATTATTACAGTAATGAGGAGAATATATCTTGAAAATTTAATTGACATTAGTGGATACTGAAAAATCGCCGGCGGAGTTGCCCTTTAAAGAATCTCAGGCGGTCCCAGCTTCCAGAGTCCTCCACTATACGGCGCGTGACTCGTAATTGTATGGTTGGTTTTGGCAAGTAAAGCTACCAGAAAATTACGATCCGTTTGCGTAACAATAAGAGTGCGCAGTGCACGTGCCGTGCATTACAGTTATGCACCTCTAACCGCAGTTTAACAGGAGAGAGAGAGAGAGAGAGAGAGAGAGAGAGAGAGAGAGAGAGAGAGAGAGAGGGAGGGAGAAGGGAAGCGCATCCGGTTTTCTCCAACTCCGTGGAAAGGAGACTAGTGGATGGAAATAAAGGAAGAAAACGTCGAGAACGAGCGTCTTGTAGTAGTATATTGGAGGAAATATGTACAATATGGGAGGAAAAGCAAGGTAGTTACTGGAGAACGTTGTATACTGTCTATCTATTCAGCTGACACCTAAACCGCGGTCTCCATGTCTGCATGTACAACATGATGACGGTAAGCATGGTGACACCTTTGACACATGCTGCGGACATTGAATGAAGGTCTATTAGGGCATCTTGCCTCACGCCAACATTGTGAGACGTCTAATAGTTCCGAGCGTGCTCTTCCTTACGACAAGCAGCAGTCGGCCTCGCATGTTGCATCCCGGATTCAAAGCCCTAATGTCTGGCGAGCCCGAATGTCCACTGTTCCGTCTAGATGGGCATTCAGGATCGTTGGACACTCGGTCAACGAGCACGCGTCGTGCCTCCCAGCTTCCCCCGTCTCCACGGGAGCTTCATTCAGCGCAATGGGCCGCTCTTTCGGGGCTTTCCTCGCTCGGTCGATGCAGGTTGCAGACGAGCGGGCGCTCGCTCTGTACGCCGATTAAAATCTCTATTCTCTTCGGCTTTGTTTCCCTATACTCCCTTACCGTTTGCGCTAAGGCGTTGTCTGTTATGGGATGTAGAAAGTAAACGCCATTCTTTATATGCTGACGAGAAGCACTTCAATGCTGATTGATTGATTTATGGGGTTTAACGTCCCAAAACCAGTTCTGATTATGAGAGACGCCGTAGTGGAGGTCTCCGGAAATTTCGACCACCTGGGGTTCCTTAACGTGCACTGACATCGCACAGCACACGGGCCTCAACATCTCGCCTCCATCGAAATGCAGCCGCCGCGGCCGGGATTCGATCCCGCGACCTTCGGATCTGCAGCCGAGTGCCATAACCACTAGACCACCGCGGCGGGGCGACTCTTCAACAATGCCTAGAGCTTTCATGTTGCTTTCAGTGCATCGTCCGTTATATTTAGGTAACATAAGAAACAGGAAAAGGTATATGTACCACCCCCCCCTCCCCCCCCCCCACACACACAGACACACACACACGGAAGGAGAGAAGGTCATACCTGCAGGTTCCAATAGACAAAAAGAAAGAAAGTACATTCTAAAGACCCATGTCCGCTACTACAGACAAGCACGAAAAAAAAAGGGAAAGAAAACAAAGAAACAAAAAACAAAAAAAAGAAAGGAAGAGAGAGAAGTTAGTAAGGTGCATAGAATGATTATCTCAGCGCAAAGAGCCCCGTTCTCCCGCCATGCAAACTATCGAGGTCGGAGTGTTCAGGCCAAGGATGAAGCGGTTACATTCCACGAGAAAACTGCTATCGGCGTTCGCATTGGTCGTGTGTCGCGTCCCTACGGACCGAGCGCCTTGTTAAAACTTTCGCCGCCAAGCGTACAGGAAGGAAGCCTCGCCTGTAAGGTCCGGAAGTCGGTCACGACGCGTCAGACCCGACATCCGGGAAGGCCAGCATAGCAGGCGATAGGGCACATCTGCCCGCCTTAGACTATACCGGGGGCGGTAGCGCAAGACGTGTGGGAAACGCATTCCCGAGGATCAGCAGAGCCTTGTCGCGAAAAGTCAGCATGTAACATAAGCATACGTATATGTAGGAGCCGTACATGAATGTGCAGACGCGGTTGGCGGCGGCGGGCCACTGCGGTGGTAGAGTGATTACGGTGCTCGGCTGAGACACCGCTGCGATCCGTGTCGCGGCGGTCGTATTTCGATCTTTAAGAATTCTACTGTTGATTTCAACGTCATGGGTTCAATATTAGAAGATAAAATGTAGGTCAAAGTTCGATATTTTGAATTTCGCAGAGAAACCTTGGCACCTCAACGCAAGCGTGACGTCACGGATTTCAAATTGATCGATTGATTGATTTCGGGGGTTTAACGTCCCAGAACCATGATCTGATTAGGAGAGACGCCGTAGTGGAGGTCTCCGGAAATTTCGACCACCTGGGGTTCTTTAACGTGCACTGACATCGCACAGCACACGGGCCTCAACATTTTGCCTCCATCGAAATGCAGCCGCCGCGACCGGGATTCGATCCCGCGACCTTCGGATCTGCAGCCGAGTGCCGTAACCACTAGACCACCTAGTCGGGGCGGTAGTTGTTTCTGGTGGATGCATTAAATGCAGGTAACTGTTTCGTGGGGTGTCAAATGATGGCAGTCAAATGTGTACGGGTATCACAAACTGTCAAGTTGCCCGATAAACAGGTTTCCATTGCTCCGCGTTTAGCGACACAAGAATAAACTCACTGATCGTTTGACCCTCCGGGGGTCGAACGGAAAAGGCAACGTTGTTGTAACAGCGGGTAGCGATCATTACGAGCAGCGATAGCAACAAGTCGCAGCCTTTTGGCTACAGATAAGAATCAGCCAGCATTCACGAATGCCATACCAGTGCTGCTAGCATACGAGTAAACATGGTAATTTTATTCAGCAAAAAAAAAAAAAAAAGAACATAATCTACCCCTATCACGTCATATAATGTGAGTTCTAGACGTCCACGACATAATATTCAAACGAGAAACGGTTTTAAATACCTGTACAGTGCTCGTATTGCGCTTTGCTTCGTGAGTTATGTGCGCCTTGCGTTAGGAAATCGGGCTTAACCATGGAATGAAAACTAACTGAAGCCTTGTACTATCCCTGCAGTATGCTGCTCGCATGCAGTCAGATACTTAACCTGCAACATACGCGACAGCACAACTTCGCGAGGCCGTTCAGCGATTTCGGCACGCGCACGGACAAAACAACACACTAAAACCGACACGGACAGAACGTGAGCCACGTACGACAAATGTACAGAATTTCAGGTCAGCAGTTCGATATAATATCGTACGAGTCTCTATCAAACGCATGCTTTCAATATCAGAACTGGTTTTGGGACGTTAAACCCCACAAATCAATCAATGCTTTCAATACACGTATAATGCCAGAAATCGCGTTATAAACATTCTTGTTTTAGTTGACAATCGAGAATACATGCCCGTAAACTCCAAATACACAGGCTTGCAAGCGAACACAATGATAGATGAGCTGTCGGTACAGGACCGAGTCGACAATACACCAAATGCTAGCAATTAGTGAAACTGGACCGTGATCCCCCGGATTCTCATTGTAGCCTATGAATACTTATCGGCGGAAACAAAACTATTGAGTTAAACCGCTGTATAGTAAGCAAGTGTTCGTAAAGGTTATTTAACTAATCGGCGAGGGGGCCGTTATCGGCACAGTAACGCCGCCGTGTGCACAGACGGTTTAGGAACAATGCATCGAAGCCAGCAGTTTTAATATTCCCGTCTTATCTCCGCCATCGGATGCGTAGTAAATTATGGCGCGGCTCTCCCAATTCAAAACGTGTGCGAACCAAACGTCACCTCGCAGAAACTTGCCCCTTTTCAATAAATGCAGCGCATTCACACGTCCACTAAATATCTCCGTACCTTCGCGAGGTACGGAGAACCCCCCCCCCCCCCTCCCTCTTTCCTTTTATTTTTTTTCTGTAGAAAAAACAAACAAACAATAAAAGCGTCGAGGCAATCCCGGGCCACCGCATTCAATTTCATAATAGCGCGCGCACAGCCGTTATCTGCATTCGCAGCGCGCACGACACACCAGCCGCTATAGAAACCTGCTTATCGAGATACGGCATCTAGAAGCAGAGAAGGAGATCTCGCATCGCGCTCGAAACGCGCGTAATAAGTGCGTCGCGCATCGATAACCGATGCTCGCTTGAGCGAAGCGACTCCGAGTCATCTCGAAGTCATTAGCGCGAACAGAACGACAGCGAGAGAGAAAGAAAGGACGATGAATCGAGCTATATGTTCGTAAAACTAAGGTATAAGTTAACGAGACTTCTATCGAAAGAAGCAGAACACGCGGCCGAAGTGATGAGCGACGCAGAGCCGTTACGCGATCTGGATCGCCGAGATCTGCTTCGCCGGCCGTGCGTGGTCTGAGCGTTTACTGACGCTGCTGAGAGAAGGAGCGGGGAGGGATGTTAGTGAGTACATATGTGACGCGAAAAAAAAAAAAAGAAAGCAAAAGTGATTGAGGTGTGTCGCCGCTGTAAGCGCTTCTGAAGTCCCATGCTATATGGGTGACGCCGAGGTATACGTTTTAGATGTCGCCGCTCAACGAAGACCTTCTTGATGAGTTATAGTGCGCGAGGAACGGTGTGAAAAAAAGAAGAAAAGAAAGTGCACGGCTTGGACGGAGGCCTGCCGTGTCTACTCGCATAATACCAGCACGGTTGGCTAGTGTATTTGCGCACATAATATCCACACTGTTGGCCTATCATAATTAATGTAACTGGAGGTGCTTATAACACTAACGGATTGCTCTCGCTTTTCCTGCTGTCTGCATGGCCTGTATTTTTTTTTTCTTGCTAACCGATTTCCGGTGAATCAGAATAACAGATATTCTGTGTATGAGCATAGGAAACCCCTGCAATAATGATTGAAATTTTACGTGTATTTTCGGCTTTAACTGCGAGATGTTCACTGTTCACAGTGGATGCTTTGTTTTTCTTAAAATATACCAAAAGTAAACTTATTGGAATGCCTGACAGATGCCTCTTTACCAATTACTCTAAATTATAATGATTCATATATATCGTAAGTGCACCAGCATGTGCTAAGTCCTTCTTTCTTTCTTTAAGAAAGCGTAGCTATCCGTATGAAAGTCTTATTGACCAAACGCGGTGCGAGGCTGCGCTATAACGTTGTACATAACGATGCAGACAAAACATTTCTCCTGAATGATTGCTCACAGCGTTGTGACAGCGCCCAAAGGTGAAGAAATTATCATCCAATTGTCGGTATATGCAATTAAGCAATATATATGTAAATATGCATGCGTAGTGCGCCGGTCACCGCAGGACGGCCATTTGCATAACAATGATAATAGTTCACGGTTTTGTTCCAAAGCAGTCATCGCGCCACAAGAGTTACGATAAAATATTCAACGGAACTTACGCCTTCGTTGGTGCTCACACTAGAATCGCGAGCGCGGTGTTCTTTCTTTCCTTTTTTTTGGGGGGGGGGGGGGGGGGGTTCGGAAGCATAACACGATATTGACATTGTCGACTGCACGCATATGAATTAGTGACTAATTCTACACGATAAGAAGGCATAAATCAGGGCTGCGCGCAATTAACAGTCCCTAATTGCCCGTGCGTTTTATGTTTCGCCACGGAGTTCCCAACATTTAACAAAGTTTTGCCAGAATATGTCATGAGAATTACTTCCCTGTCATGCTGTCGAAAGCCTTATTGTTGTCTGATTTCCGGCTTTAACGTCCCAAAAACACGATATGATTATGAGAGGCGCCGCAGTGGAGGGCTTTCGACCACGTGGGGTTCTTTAACGTTCCCTGATGTCGCACAGTACACGGGCCTCAACATTTCGCCCCCTTCGAAATGAAGCAGCCGCGGCCAGGATTCGATCCCAGGCGGCCTTAGAATCATTAGAATGAGTGGCAGAGTGCCATGGTCACTAGATCACCGTGGCGGGACGAATCGTGATATGTTGCTTGCCTTTCCGTAAAACTATTATCTCGCTGTTTTTTTTTTTTTTTATATAACAACAGAGCTCGTTTCAAGCTGCGTGCCTCTCGCGACGCGAAAGTATAGCGGACCTGCAGCATTGAAGAAAAGAAAACCATAGCGAGATATGCTGAGATTACATTTTTTCCTTTCAGCTATGAGTGAGCATCAAATGGTACAAACATTGCTTGGTGTGAGTTCGTAAGTCAAGCACTTGTCCGCGACAAACGAGCGCTTCAGGAGGAATATACTGTCTCGCCGAGTTTTCGACTGCGAAGGACAGGCGAAGGCGGGACTGACAATAAGCAAGTGCGTCAAGCTCTATAAGCTATCAGATTGGGTCTATGCAAGGGGACAGCGCAGCGACGGCACCGAGTGGCGTGAATTCGCTTCCTGAAAAGCTCATCCGAAATCTACAACGCTTGCAGGCTGGCATTGTCATTTGAACAAAACACGGTACAGTGCTCGTGCGCGTGTTACTCTCCCGGCCGCGGAGGCTGCACTTCGATGGAGGCGAAATGTTGAGGCCCGTGTGCTGTGCGATGTCAGTGCACGTTAAAGAAGCCCAAGTTGTCCAAATTTCCGGAGCCCTCCACTACGGCGTCTCTCATATCAGAGCTGGTTTTGGAACGTTCAACCCCACAAGTCAATCAATCAATGACGTTATTCCACTAAAGCATATATGCGCCAGGAAGCCGGACATCTGACTGTTGCAAGTTTGCTTCTTACGCGCGGTATGGCGTTCGATCAAGTCGAATTAAGTCGGGAAAGTAGAGAACAAGTGTCGCATCACATCTGGCACCACTGATGGGCTTACTTCAGGTAAGCTATATACTTCTCACTTATACATATGACGGGGATTATATCTTCAATCTTCGAATCCGGCTGTTACAAGCGACCTGCAGGTGACAGTGTGACAATGTGTTCAGAGACCTGCGACATCTGAAACCACGATGCCGCCGTTACCTTGGCCAGATGCAAAAGCTACGAACGCGACCGAGACGGAAATGAAAAGTGGAACCTCGCGCCCAGCACTGATATCGAAGCGATTGGCGTAAAAGGAAAGGGAGGGGTAGGTTTTTGTTTGATACACCGACCTTGAGAATGACTTCCCAAAGTTTGCGATCGCACTGAGTCGTGCTTCTTCGAAGTGGCGGAAAACAAAACTACGTCTGCCAACGCATCGACGTAAAAATGAAGCGAGACACATTCCTGGACATCGGCTTGCGGTCGTCACGCGCGGATTTCTGTGAAAATAACAGCAGCACAAGCACCTCACGCCGGACCGTAAGCCCCCACACATTTCTTTCCTCCTGCCGTTTAAGTGCGCGGTAATAGGCGTTCTGCGAGTAACCTTCGAAAAAACGGCTCTCGCTCTCACATACAACGCGTGGGTGAGGGAAAAAATATACCGGTTTGTCCCTGCGCGTACAGAATGCGGGGGTCGAGGTAGTACCTGGTGCACGCGAGTTTCCAAGCTTGATAGATGCTGTTGCGAGCGAGCAGTGAGACGAGTTGCCCGTACTGCTTATATTCACGACAATGCCATCAATGTGAGAGGAAGTTGGGACGTTTGTCAAGCTATATCTGCACGTTTTATCCCCTACCACTGCGCTGTTGGCAAAGTAAATATGAATGAATGAATGAATGAATGAATGAATGAATGAATGAATGAATGAATGAATGAATCTACATTTAAAGTGAACAATTCTTTGTCTCCATGTCGCCGAAACGGTATACATGCCACCGGGTGTGCACTCGCGTTGACGAATGGGACCAGAGGCAAGAAGAGAAGCTATCAACAGAGCATTGAAGAACTCAGTGAAGTCAAAACGAGGGATTACTGAAACTTCCAGTGTGTAGAAATATACTATTGAAGTAAACGGATCAGAGAGTTGAGCAAGGGGTAAAATAAATAAAGAGACGACCCAAGGCACCGAGTTGCATTGCATTCAAGCAAACAGATCTCGATAGGCTCGCTATTTCAACATGTTGATTTGATGTGTGTGCGTGTGCATGTGTGTGTTTTCCGGTCCTGGTTTCGTAGCTCACTTAGGTTACGTTGCGAGACACGAACAGTAGGTTTAGAGAAGCCGTACTGTGGAGACCATGGAGTCTTTTTCTCTCTCTCTTTTTTTTTATCCGAAGATCGCTTGTTATATAGTGTGCACCGGAGCCGCCGCATTACAAAAGCGAATGTATGAGATCCGCCTTGACTTAAATTCGGCATCTGCAGCCTGGAATCGAACACTCTGATATCATGTTCACGAGAACAACTCTGCATGACATGCATCACCTTCATTTGTTGTCTTTTTTTTTCGTTTGTGACAAACATGAGCAGTTATATAAATGAGTTGTTTTACTACGTTGCGAGAATCTCAGCTTTGCCAAAGCTTTTTGACGGGCTTCGCATAGCCACTACAACTGGACCTTAGGGGATGTGCGTATTCTGACGTAATAGACCAGCCACCGGGATGGATTCGAGGTCGCCGAGGAAGGGGCTTCAGCGTACGCGATATTTAGACCAACGCACTGACGTTATTACATTCCCTTGGGACTTTCGATGCGCAAGAGTCCAGGTGTATCGAAACGCAGCGGTTTCTCCTTCCTGTGCTTATTAATTTGTTTGTTGATTAGTTTACAATACACCTAAGGGTCCTCGACGGAGGCTATCACATAGGGGAAGACACACGCATCTATAGAACTTTTTTCAACATACAACAAAACACACAAAATTGACACCTACATATTACAAAAGATGCGAACTTATTACATCTCTACTGCACAATAATGGAATATAATTAGAGACATGGAACGAAATATGAAGCATGCCAGCTATAGGTCAAACCGTATTCGTGTAACAACATTCGAAGAGATGACAAGTTAGTTTCGTTTGCTATGTGTGATGGTCGGTTATTCCATTAATTTATTGCGCGGGGTAGAACTGATGTTGTGCAGATATGAGCAACAAGTTACGCGTCGAACTTTGTTGTCGTGGTGATGGCGCGGGAAAGAAAAGCAGGGGGCGTAGCAAAGAAGGCAGCTTGAAGCTTGGAATGTTGACACAGTTTGTGAAATAGCGTTAGGCGAGCAAAAAGGTGGCGTCAATGTGATAGTGGTTAAAACACGGTACGTTGTTTTTACTCATGGTTTATTGACTGATTTCTGGGTTTTTACGTCCCAAAACCACGATTTGATTATGAGAGAGGCTGTAGTGGAGGTCTGCAGAAATTTCGACCACCTGGGGTTCTTTAACGTTGTTTTAACTCAGAGACGCCCGTGAAGTGCGAGCAATCTGAATAAATGAAGCGAACGGCTCTGTTTTGCAGTGACTCGATGTCGTTGATGACGTATGCTTGGTCGGGATCCCATATGGCAGAAGCATATTTAATTTTAGGCCGACTCACCTAATGTTCGGTTAGCTGTTGCTAAGACGGCGTTGATGTGGTATTGCCAAGTTAAATCGGACTGAAGATAAACACCAATGTATTTGTACGTTGAGGCGAGTTCTAGGCTAATTCTAGAAAGCAGGCTGTAAAAAGTCGAGTAGAACTGTTTGTGAATGACATTAGCTTTGCTTTGGACGAGTCATTAGACACGAATAGTCCCAGTCAGTCGCTGTATGAAGATTCGTTTGCGCCGTCGGAAGCTCGTTTGCATTGAACGTATACCATTTTCGGTAAAGTAGATATTTGTGTAAGACTGACAGATGTGAAAATTCAGAGTGTCTGAGCTGCACTGACAAAGTAAATCGTCGGCAGGAAAGTCGGGAAGCTGTTACAAAATTAAACCAAATAGTAACTATAAGCAATTGTAATGTGCCAGTACGTTAGCATGTTTCCTTTTTTCTTTTTAAGAGTTCGACATACGGGCCGACAGTACGATCCGATAAAAAAAAAAAAATCCGCGATTGCAGGGACTTCGGATTCAGTATAAGAAAGAAAGAAAGGCTTAAATAAATTTAAAAACAAACCCGCACTTATAAATCTAACTATACCAGCGCTTTCGTGTTTAGCTCACATTTATTGGCGGTCAAAACCTCGACCGCGAGTCCGTAAGCAAAAGAGGTATCTGGCCGAGTGGTCACTGCATGCACATCAATGCGTAGACTGCGAAACAAGGTCACTGACCTTCAGCAATGTTAGCAGGAAATGTGCAAGTCTCAGAGAATGAGCCGGTAAGTAACGAGGGAATCGTATATGAACCAAGTCACAGACGGAAAACGCAATCAGAAATGCGGGGCGACCTATGTGCAAACACGCGTGCAAGTTAAAAACACACGATTACCCGGGAAGATTATATAAACGCACCGAGCTGCGCACCAAACTACGCAAGAGCCAGGTATTCGCGGGCCATCTACGAATCGGTACAAAGAAGAAAGTCCCGTCAATGCACTCACCTTGTTGATGTCGAGCAGGATGAGCTTGGCGCCGAGCTGCGCGCAACGCAGGGCGATCTCGCGTCCCAGCCCGTGTCCCGCTCCGGTTACGAGCACGTGCTTGTCGCGCAGCGACTTGCGGCTCACGGGAACCACAAGTCGCAGCATGTACACAAACACCGACAACACGCAGCGCCCCACGACGCCCAGCAGCTCGAGAAGGAGCAAGACGTACGGTGCCACCTCCATGGTCGCCGCTCTCTTCGGCCCGAACGTCCGGCTATTGTCGTTCAAAGTGCGCGGCACACTCGTGGTGACGGGAGGAGGCGTCGCGGCGAGGAATCGCAGACCGTGGCACGGCGCCGAGTCGGCGAAGGAGCGGCGGCGACGGGCTTGGGTAGGGTGTGCAGCACCACGTGAGTTTCGGCACTAAGTCCGCGCTCGCATACGTGAAGGCTCGCTGCCGACGAAGGGAGGAGACACGCGGCCGTCCGAAGTGCCGCGGCGCGGGCTTTCTCCGGAGATCGGTCAGGGACGACGGGCCCCGATTTTTGTCGTTCGAGGGTCACCCCCCTGCACGGCGAAAGGCGTCGACAACAACGGGCAGCCGAGCGGAGACGAAGTCGTCAGGCAGGCTTTTCTGCAGCTGCACACCACTACGGGCGAACGCGCACTAACTGAACGCCGCGAGGCCCGTCGTGTGTGGCGGCCTCGGCTGGGCCCCCTCGCCGCGCCGGCGTCGTCGCCGCCTCGACCGCCGCCTGCTGCCCCGCCAGCTGTTCAAAGCCGACGCATGACGCGACGCCGTGCGGCGCGCCGTCGAAGCGTCGAGATCGGGAATTTGGGGAGGGCCACGGTCGGGCCACGCCGTGGAAGATTCTGCGCCCGAATTTTTGTCCGTCGCTCACGGGCTCACGGGTAGAATAGTGGGCAGGTTGTTCGCTGATGATGATGATGATGATGTCCGTTGCATTAATGGATCGTACCCACTCTGGGGGATTGACCATGAATCGATATTGGTAGCTTATTAGGAATTGTAGCTCGCATTCTTCCGCATTAGTTCTCCCGTCGTCGTTTTCAGTGTCTGAAACATCGATACCGGTATCGCTCTTGGTTTGGGGGTCAGCACGGTGCGCGAGTTCTACTTTTGATATTTGAAATTAAGTTTGCAGATGAACCGGTTGCTTCGACCGTGAGCCTGTGCAATAGATAATAATGATCAACGACTGATCGTATTCGTTGGTCCGTTACTTCGGTGTTGCTCCTTTCTTCGGTTCGAATAACTGTTATTTGTAGTCTCTGGAACAAACAAATAAACAAAAGAAAAGAGAGAGAGAGGGATAAATTTCGTCATGTCTGGCACTTCAGTACTGCTGTTGAACACACATACCGCTTTTTACCTGTGCGGTTTCATTGAGTATTGACTCGACTTGGTTAATGGCCCATTGACATGCGTACATCAAGTTTGGGGAGCATGTGAGGCTTCTTGACAAAAAAAAAAAAAATGTCACCGGTTTCTTATCACGTGCTATAGCGCGACATTAATTAATTAATTAATTAACTAATTAATTAATTAATTAATTAATTAATTCATCATTTGTTCCTTTCTGCACAAAGGACAGTAAATGGAGCAAAAGCAAAAGGCTTGTAGCCTGACAAAGGCTTTTGCTCCAATACAGTGCGGCGCGTAGGCCATAATATGTACTAAAAAAAAAAGAAAAGAAAGTTACGTATACAGAGTAATGTATATAATACAAAAGAGTCATTAGATATATACACATATATAAATAATACCGCACTTGTAATATTGAGTATTCCTTTCTGCACAAACGAAAGCCAAACCGCACTGTCATGGCGATTACCTAAGGCTTTCCTGTGTCATTCTTCAACGAGTGTCGCTTAGGCATTTGTTGATACACTCTGTTTGCCACATCTAATTCGGCTTTTCCATGATTTCCATGGGCTTTGAAGGACCAGACTGTAAACGTTCCTTCAAGTGTGGATCATACCCGCATTTCCATAGCCAAGAAATGTGGGTATTACTCACACGTGACTTTACTGTCGTCAATCGTGACGTATAACTGACGACCACGTCGTCTTATTGATGTCATCACCTATCCCTTATGTCAGTCGTACATTCGTACCTTTCCATGACGATTTTAGCCTATACAAAATGAACGAGACGCGAGCTAGACGTTTTGACACCACTGCTGCTGAGACGACGGCAGCAGTGCACTCACGAATTCCATTATGGGGGAAGAGGAGGGAAGGGTCGCATTCTGACAAGGTCGTGGGGCTGCGGGCGATTTAGAAGGAGAGAGGGAGAAGGTGCACGCACATTACATGATTTGTAATATGCTAGCTTGAGCTGGAGAAATCCGACAACAAATTAAAAAAATAATAATAATAAGGGTGATGGTGACGTCTAGTTCTTTAGAGCTGTAGCAAATGTTCTTAAATGGAACTTGGCAGGTCCAGGAAGACGTTACGCAAAGCAGTGCAAGCAGATAATAAACAGCATGTTGAATAAACCAATCCGAAATGTAGTTCTCAACGAAGTCCTTCGGCGCTCTCTTACATTAGCCAGTTTTGTCTCTATCGCCAGTTTTGCCAATTGGCAAATTATAGTCAGTTTCGCCTCCATCGGAATGCAGCCGCCGCAAGTGAGAGGTAATGGTTATACTTGATCAAGTCTTGGGCAATACCCCTTAGTGGGTGTGAGCCCTGTATGTACAACAACAACAACAACAACAACAACAACAACAACAACAACAACAACAACAACAACAACAACAACAACAACAAGGAAGACGGCGACGACGACGAAAACTGTCGAGCGTCGTTTTTATGCCCCGCATTGTAGCGCAAATTCCTGAACGAGCGCATGTTACATGTGCCACACCCAGCCACGCTCCCGGATTTAGTACCTACTAAAAATGTACAAGCAACGAGATTACAATTTATGATTGTATTATTGTGTTGTGGAAAAGTTGAAGCGCACTGAGCACACGGACTAAAGAGGCACAAAGAACACACACACGCAGCGTTGCGTGGATGTTTTGGAATCGCGCAAGCATAAGCGGCAGAAGGAACATAACCGTGACTTCAGTGATATAAAAATAATTGTTGGGATTTTACGTGCCGTAGCCCCGTTGCCATTATGAAGCACGGCACAGCTGGGCGGCCCCGGAAAGTTTGACCATCTGGGGTTCTATATCTTGCATCAAGCACACATGGCCACTTCGCCTCTATCGATATGCGACTGCCGTGGCCGAGTTCGACGTTTCAGCATGCCCTTGATAACTTCGCTAATCGCATTCTACGCACAAAGATGCACCCAACATTGCTTCGGTCGAACTTCGTAGCCTTCAGGGTTTGACGGCTTCAGTTGGTGCCCCCTGGCGTCTTTCGGTCGCGCTGCAGCAATCGAGTCCTGCTTCCTCCTTCACGGAATGAAGTCATGCCAGTGTGCTGTATGAATGACTCTGCCTAGACGTGCGGAAGCCTGCGGCAATATGCGCTTTAGATTGAGAAACTGCTGTTACTCTACTTCTTTCCTTTCACCAGTGGCCACAGGGGAGTAACAACATCATAAAGGATTGACATTCGTTTAACGAGAAACACGTCGCAGTAGGAAAAATGACGCATACTTGATGCTTGCTGTTTGACGGAGAGGAACGGATGTGTCATCCTACTACCTGCTTCTCACTGGGATGTAGATTGGCACAGCCGCAAACTGTTGAGTACGTGTCGGAGTGCGATGCCGTGTCCGTGGCTCTGACAACAACGTCGCCTTTCACGGTGCGCGCATATGCGTACGTCATTTGTTCTTACACGCGAACATATTGTTCTGGCTACGTCATTTGTTCTTAGACGCGAACATATTGTTCTGACTATATTGCCCGTTTCCGCAGTGATCAGTAGTTGGAAGGGATCGCACTTT
Source organism: Hyalomma asiaticum (assembly GCA_013339685.2). Taxonomy (NCBI): domain Eukaryota; kingdom Metazoa; phylum Arthropoda; class Arachnida; order Ixodida; family Ixodidae; genus Hyalomma; species Hyalomma asiaticum. Next base: position 93,470,996 of record CM023486.1, read on the forward strand.
GCACCATTGATGCAGATGTCAGCACAAAAGTTGCTGGAGAGATTACGTGTCCACTGGATCACTGTACTAACTTAGCGGCTGTGGGGATGATCTGCGAAGTTGAAGATTGTTATTTTGATGACAGCTGCGGCAGCTAGCATATCGATGAGGTCCAAGCGCAGAACGCTCGGTTATTTTTATGCACGTGCTCTTTAGGGGCGAAGCTCCTTATAGCGGCACCCGTTCGTCCCTCGTCGTAGTAGTGTGTAACCAGTCTTAACGCTAGTACCACATCTTGACCTCCAAGGTGGTGCCGGTGGGAGATTTCTCCTGTGCGTTGTTGAACAATAAAAAATTCGCAGCGTGCTCGTTAACTAAAAGCCCAATTCTTCTGTCTCTCATTCCCCATTAGCAGCCATTGGCATGTTCCAGTAGGAAACGTTAGTAGAAGTAGAAGTGTAAGTGTTAGCTAAAAGCCGACTTCTGTCTCTCATTCCCATTAGCAGCCATTGTTTACCTCCAAGGTAGTGCCTGGTGAGATTTCTCCTGTGCGTGATTAGACAATAAAAATTTTGTTCAAAACGCCGTTGATTGATGAAATAAACCAACGAAAGACGCCAGGCACCCGCTCGCCCTCAGCGCATGCCTCCTGCCCTCGGCGCGTGCTGTCTTGTGATAGAGAGAGAGAGAGCGAAAGGGTCGCGTTGACTATGGAAACGCTCTTTCTTAGATGAACGCTCTACCAGCTCGCAAAGAAGTAGAACGCGCCCTCACCCGCGAGAGGCAACGTTGGCGCAGGTAGCGTCTCCTAGCCAGTTTCTTGATTGAGAAATACCGAATGCTCGCGTTGAAGAACCACTTGCAACGAAGTGCCGGTGGGAGATTTCACTTGTGCGTATAGTTGAACCATGAGGATTCGTAGCGTGCGCGTTAACTCAATTAATCCGGAACTCGGCACGATCTGCGATGAACCTCCCGAGCTTCGCCCACTCGTGATCATTCACTCCGTGGATATGCTGTAATTTTTTAAAAAGTCAGACGACATGGATCACTCAGTATCTCGTCCTTGTGAGGTGCGTTGTTTCTCTTTTTTGCTCTTATACCTGAATTAGATTTCGTGTATCTCATTGGCATTTCATAATAATTTGATACGCTACGTGTTCTAACTCGCTTTTAGGTTTTTTTTTTGTGTGTGTGTGTGTTTACTCCTAACATGATAATATAATATGATAATGCGGTATGTATATAAACAAATCAATTTTATTAGTCTGCGATGGAAATTCCGTTCGAAAACAATCTGTCCGTATTTTTTCTTCATTTTTCACTATAGCATGCAGCCGAGAATGTGTTCTGATGCTCATCTGACTTACTGCTAACTACAAAATGAGACCTCGAATATCATGCTGCGTCCCATCATCGTCTTTTCTTTCCTTTTTTTTTTTAACGGACGGAAAAAGAACGGTAGGTTTAGTAAATTGCAGTCATGACATTTCTCGAAACGAATGAGTCATCTGATGCTGAATGACACAATCGCGTGCAGACTACGGCTGTGACCTCGAAAGCATTTCATTCCGCGTGTTCGTTCGTGCGATTGACAGAGTCACGCGATGGTAGGCGGTGAGGGTTTCTTTCGCATGTGTACATCACCAGCGGCGCTGTTCGCAAAAGTGAAAACTGTGGTGTACGGGGACACAGATGAGGTGCACTTTTCCGGAAGGACTGAGAAATAGGAGGTTTCCACAATGCAGCAACGGCTGTTCAAACAGAACGTCTGTGTTCCGTGTCTATGTACACGCACTTAAAGTGAAGGAAAAGAAAAGCCGGACATATTCTGCGGTACCGGTTACGTACAGATGCAGGTACTATCTATCTATCTATCTATCTATCTATCTATCTATCTATCTATCTATCTATCTATCTATCTATCTATCTATCTATCTATCTATCTATCTATCTATCTATCTATCATTAGTCTCCTTCATCTTTTCCACGATGTTAAACGCTGCACCTTCGTATTCTGAAAAGAAACTACATGGTGAAGCACCAGCATAAATATGAGGCACATCGTAGTCGGAGACGTCGGAATAATTTTGGGTACCTGACAATCCTTAAATGGACGCTGAAGTGAAACAGTGAGGGGGGCTTAGACCGGTAAATTATACTCAAAGAACTCTATCGACATTAATTTCGTCATTTCATGTTCGACATTGGAAGAGATATGTCAAGGTTCATTGTTGAATGTCGCACCGGAACTTGTGGCTTATGGCTTCACCTGGCCGATACCCCTGACTGACCTTTACCACCTGGGTTGGGAATCTTGGGTCCTTAGCCACGACTCTGCTATGGTAGGAGAGGTAGGTGCCATTCGTTCTCTGAATTTCACCAAGGGGCTAGGAACTTTGTGTTCTCAGCCATGCATGTCTCTTATAGGTGGGCGTGGTGTTTCAGGACATTCTATATTACCAGCCACCGGCAGTGGAACGAGAATGAGGAAGAAGACGACGACAACGAAGAAGATGATGACGGCTAAGAATACGAAGAAGGTGAAGCAGAAGAAGCGGGTGAAGGAAGAGGAAAAAAGGGAAGGCGGGGGGGGGGGGGGACAGGAAAAGAGTAGAACCGAAAGAGAAGAGAGCATGTAGCAAAATCTAGCTTACGCTTCCCTGCGCTGTGTCTTTGGCGCGGGCCTATGGGCATTTTTTTTTTGGTCACGGTACAAACTGGGCAAGGCGGTTTGAATCGGCTCGACTTGCTGCCTCGGGAATTAAGGATTTCCGGGGTCTGATGTCTCAAAACCAGGACATGATTATGAGGGACGCCGTAGTGGTGGGCTCCGAAAATTTCGACCACCTGGGGTTCTTCAGCGGCCTAGGGAAGTATTTAGGGGGCGTTTAACGTTACGTCACAGTGCTTGTTACGTAAGTGCTCGTTCACACAGCCGTCAAACGGCCCGTCACGTCACCGTCACGGCGCCGGTTTTCTTCAGGGGAGAGGGTTCCGAGACGTAACGGGTTGACGGCGACGTAGAGCATTGCTCTACGTTTCCGTCAAACCGTTTTTGAGGAGAAAACGTCTCGGAAACCCTCTCCCCTGACGAAAACGGGCGCCCGTGACGGTGACGTGACGGGCCGTTTGACGGCTGTGTGAACGAGCACTAAGCCGACGTAACATCTGACGTTACTCATGCCGTTTGATATTTGTCCGCGTTAATCCACGCGGTGGAGTGCCGTACTTGTCATATGTCGTACCACCGCCATAAACCACGGTCATAAAGTTGAAGTTCTTTTTTTTTTTTTTGTCACACTGTCGTGTTTAAAAAAAGGAAAATCTTTAATGCCGAGAACAGCCAAAGAATGCAAACATTGGCCCGCCTCTTGTCGTCACCATCTAAAGTGCTTCTGTATGTAAATCCGCTGTCAAAGATTATTGAATTCTGCATTAGTCGCTAATAACTAAAATAATTTATTAATCTGTTTCAACCACTACTCTCTTTTGTAATAACTTCGGGCATTTAGGCTGTCAAATAAATAAATAAGAAATAATAGTAAATGAATGAATAAGCAAGCACAGCCACATCAAAAGCTTCCCTAAGTTTGTTGCATGCAGGGAATGGAGCGTCCCCAGCGAATAAGTCCGTCTCAATATTTATTGGGTGTCTGTCATGCTTAAGTGTTATGAAAGACGCAGCTTCTAGATAAAAAGCTCTTGACACGAGCTCTGCTTCCAGTATGACAGCTGTGTGAACGCTGCCTCGTGAGCCCCTAACGAAAACAGCAAAAATTGAGAGAGATAGAGAGAGATAGAGAGAGAGAGAGATGATCGTTATCTTGCTTCGCTTCGTGCGGGTTTCCACAGAATGTGCGTCTTATGACATCTCCAAACACTTCTTGCGCAACATTTTCATTTCCCAAATCTTGTTGCGTAACCGCCTTGTCGAGTGTAAGCTTTTGGACGTGCCTTTATGTGCCACGTGTGTAGCCGCGTTGGATGCGCAATAAACTGCCACTTAAGCGGTCTATCGACAGCTCATTTTTTATGTCACGTCAATCCACCTACTCAGCTTTATACGGCTGCCCTTCATCATTCTTTGCTTGCTTCCTAAGCATCCTCATCTGAGTATTCCGCGATCTTCCCAATGCATCGCAGCTGGTTATATAACTACTGAGGTGCTATATGCCAAGAGAGGAAGGGGAAGGGGGGAGGCTACGGATTAATTTTGACCTCGTGGGGGTCTTTAACTTCTACCTAAATGTAAGTTAACAGGAGTTTACGCATTTCGTCTCCATCGAAAAGCAGCTGCCGTGCCCCAGATTCGAACCCGGGACCTCTAGATTAGCCATCAAACACCGCAAAAACCAAGCTACCACGGCGGGCGCAGTTTGTATAGGATACAACTTTGAGGGCTCAGTTCGTGTACTGATGGGTTCGACTTTGACGTCACCATGTTTCTCACTCAATGAAATTCTATTTAGAGATATGTCGACATGTCAGTGTATCTTGAAGAGGACGTCAGAATATGTAAGTCCTTTTACAAGAGCGATGTAGCGTGCGTCCTAGGTGCCATCCACGGGTGCATGGTAACAGAAGCTCGGGCGTACGAAAATTTTAATTGTCGCGTGCTTCATGTAGTAACACGTTCCAGTACAAAAATGAAGGAGACCACCTGATCACCCTTTGCGCGATGCACAGTGTTGTCGGTCGAGTCCGATGAATTTATGGGCTTGCAGGTGCATTCAAAACACATGGCTGTTGAGTGTAGGGCGGTTGCTGTCAAAGTTAGAATTGTAGGGCTTCGGCAGGAAAAAGTACACTTGCGGATGAGTGATCATCTACAGCTTATATAATCAAGGGCGCCATAGAAAGCTAGGGTAAGGTGAAGTCTAAAAAAGGAAGCACGTCACTCACTAGAGCGCTAAAGAAATGGCGTTGGGATTTGTACAGATACGTATGGTAGTCCGCCCTGAAATGCCGGCTGTGCAGAATGTCCTTAAGCGTGGACTCGGAACTTGTCGGTTCTAGTTTCTCAAGGGCCACTTGGGGACGGTAAAGCAACTTTTACGTCAGAGATAAAAAAGGTATATGGATGGGTATGTGAAAGAGTATTCCACTTTGACACAGAAGAATGTTTTTTTCCTCTCTCCTGCGATGTAGGAAGCTCTTGCACATCCACGCTTCAAGAAGTCCCAAGGGAAGGTGATGAACTGCGTTCCGTAATGTATAACGTCCTCGCATTTGCACCGGCTCTTGCATATGTAATGATCGTTCCTGACATGGTGAGTGTACGGTAAGAGAAAAGTAGACTCGATTGGGAGCGCTCTTGACGCTTGGACGCGGTGCTTGCGTGGAGACCCGGAAGCTTCCTGTAGCCACTGGGGATTATATAGGACGAATTGTCACTGACATATGATCCGCTTCACGCCTCTCGCGAAAGTAAGCTTTCGCGAGGTCACGATGACTCCATTTCTCATCGCCGATCGATCGAGATGTCTCGTGCGCGCTTTTCATCGTTATTACGCTGCCGGATTGCTGCTGAGCATGGGGAAATTCGCAAATGTAAGGTGCCTGAAATTGAAGTCAGGTAGCTGCAGCACTCGGTGTCGGCTGTTCTATGCATGCTTGCACGTGCATATGGATGTAGACAGAGCGAAAAAAGAAGGGAGGCTTATTTACAGAAAGGCAGAGACGTCGGCCTCGTATGTATGTATGTATGTATGTATGTATGTATGTATGTATGTATGTATGTATGTATGTATGTATGTATGTATGTATGTATGTATGTATGTATGTATGTATGTATGTATGTATGTATGTATGTCCAGCGAAACGAATAGATAGATAGATAGATAGATAGATAGATAGATAGATAGATAGATAGATAGATAGATAGATAGATAGATAGATAGATAGATAGATAGATAGATACGTCGAGCGTTACTATGTGAAAATATAGATACGTTTCCTGGCTGCTGGAAGAAGTTCGTGGCATCTACGGTACAGGAATGAACCATTGGATGTCCGTATCGCCTCTTTGACATTGCTTCAAGTTTTATCGCCAAGTGAAGTTTTTCCTACTTTAGACTCCGTGGTTCTGAACATGGTGTGCTTATTCAAACACGTGTTGTAGTGTGCGCGCTTGCATGAAACACTCATTTTTAAACAATCATGCTTGAGGTGACAGAAACTTGTCTTCTGTGGAAACTGGATTGCTCTGGTGGCATTACGTAGTCGCTGATGGTCCCTGAGTGCCTGGGCTGTCCCAACAGAATAAACGCACACAAAATAGAGAAAGGGAGTAAGTTCAGGCAACCGAGAGAAAGCTCCGGGAAATGGCGTAAGTACGAGAGAAAGTAAACACTATCGCACAAGGTAGTCAATTCTGGCACAACTGATTTTGCTGATAATGCTAGCGCGCTGGCGCACATTTGGCAGAGAGATAAGCTTGTGCCGCAGCTAGCGCGCAGTATTTATGGAAAGACATCAGCGTGGCTGGTACATCATAATTATCACAGTACAACAGCAGATAGAACCAGCTTTCGGGAGGCGACTGTGGTGGGCACTTTCGCAGATGACACATGCAGTCGCTTCGCGTGTCCCGTTAACTCGGGATGGAAAACGCTAATGACGTTAGACTCACGTTAAATAAATGAGTTGGAGAGCATCGTTTTTTTTTTTTTCTGACGGCACACGCGTAGATGACGTTAAACGCACATAACCTACCGTGCTTGCAATGTCGCACATTGTCATTCGCTACTATACTGAGGGCTTCATTATGACGGGAAGGAAAGTACACAAAGAAAATGAAAGAAAGGAAGTGTGTACTTGAATGCAGCACCATTACGTGTGAGAGGTATCAGAGGTAAGAATGCATCATACATTCAGTAAGTACATTATACATGTTCAGCGCTGAATGTGTAAAGGATGCATAGAGACAAGATGACACAGGCGGTCTTGCAACTCGGCGCCCTTGTTTTACTTGGCCAATTGGAATTCGAGGGTCTTCTGATACAGTCAGTAGGGTGCAAATAATGAGCCCAGACGGCTTTATCAGGAAGCCAAGGATCATGGCGCCGCAAAAGTGTTTTATTTTTTGTCCACTTGGTTGTCTCCTACAGTGGGATCTTGGGCAAGTTGATGCATATCTAGTGAAGATGACCAGCCCAAAAAAGACACAACACAGGAGAGGAGACGCACAGATACAGTGTTGACATAAAACTGATTTTATTCCTGATGAGAGCATAACATATCGCATGAAACTGAAAGAAAGGTAAAAGAAAATGAATGCATAAAAGACAAGTGACAATGAACGTGCCTTTACAATGCTCTATTTTTTTTCTTCTTTAGGCTAAAAAGCGTCAATCGTCCACAGGGTGTACAGGGCTGATTACAGATGGAAAGGACTAATACCAAACAAACAAACAAAAAAACAAGGGAACAGGGATCAATAAGCATGAAGCAGGAATTCGTCTGTATCTACAAACTAGAGCTAAAAACGTCTGCCAAAAAAAAAAAAAAAGTAATTCTTTTTTTCAGCACGAGAGAATTGCTTTTACCTCGACCCACTACCAGAATTAAAGAAAGATGAGGCCCGGGTTCCACAGGCGGGAAAAGCGAAACCGCGCTTGCCGCCAGCCCACATACGCTAAGGACATCATGATATCATGATAGTGATCATAGAGCTAGAGTGCCAAGAAGACGACGAACAAAGGAGCAAAGAATGCGAAGACGGCAATGCACTTTTCTCTGTTAGTTAAGCGACCGATAAGCAAGATGATGGAACCAGCTCCGCAGTTTGACCTGTCTTGGCGATGTTAACTCAAAGATTCTTGCATTCTTTTTATTTTTTACGTTATTTCGTACCACACTCGATTCGTGGCTTATCCTCTGTAGTGGATGAGTGCCATTCGTAAAGGCGAATCACTTAGGCTGCTGCGCCACGGTGGGACACTCGGCTCATGGCACTCGGCTATACTGATCCAGGGGTCGCGAGATCTAATCCTGGCCACGGCACGGCGGCTGCATTTCGATGGAGGCGAAATGTTGAGGCCCGTGTACTGTGCGATGTTAGTGCACGTTAAAGAACCCCGGGTGGTCGAAATTTCCGGAGCCCTCCACTACGGCGTCTCTCATAATCAGAGCTGGTTTTGGGACGTTAAATCTTATACAATCATTTAGGCTGCTGAAATTCATGCACGCACCTCTGACAACTCGTTATAACGGGTGTTCGCATACTCGCATGCCGTTAAATCTTATACTGCTACAACACAAGGTAAGGATGCGAGGTTTTGTTGCACTACGCATGGCTAAGTTAATAACGACGGTTCGCTACGCTAACGGAATTGAATAAAGGTCAGTGCAATCACCCCCAAAGTTCGTGTAGCTTCACTTTAATCAAATGTGATGCACAAACAAATGTTAGATGCTCATAAGACAGCCCGAGACAAGAATAGGGCGTCGGGGAAGGTACCGTGTGTACACCACGTGCGGTCAATCGTATTCGTCTCACGCAATATGAAAAAAAAAAAGGTTGGAGGAATATGTTTATATTTAGAGCGACGCGCGTCTAATATCTTTGCAAGCGTTGGGGCGAGTGTTAGCGTCACGAGACGGGTCAATATATCTCATACCTTATCAAAATAATCTAAAAAGTCTGCCAGCGTACATTCCAAAGACACACGCCAGTTTAGCAAGCTTTTCTAAATATGTCACCGTGAGTGTCATTCGAGGTAAGCGTAATAGCTGTTTTTTGGCAAACTTCAAGGTTGCGTAGTGTGAAATATATAGATCCGGACGCTGGCTGGGAGGGTCGATGTTCGAAATTCCCTTGTCGAAATACTGTCCTTGCCCATTGGTAAAAGGCACAATAAATTCGAATGCGTCCGCAGGATTACTGACGTTCATCAGGCACAGCTTGCGATATATAACAAACACAGTTTTAAATAAATGACTTATATGCAGTGCGCAGCACGTTCGTGATAGATCTAAATGATACACTGTGGATTTAATGTTAAGCAAAAAAGGAACACTTCCTCTCTGGGTTCATTTTGCTTCCCTGCTTGCAAGCGTAGACGCGAGCGAAGGGGTCGAAATTGCGAACTGCTTTGTTGCAGTCCATCGTGACGCCATGCCTGAGATGCATGCTGCCGCACATCATGTAGCAAAGTGTCATGAAAAACACCTTGTCCTCCGGCAGCTGCTCGCTGAGTGCCAGGGGTTCGGTTTTGTGCAAAAGGTGAGATTCCTTTAGGGCGGCATAGGAAATCTCGATGGCTGGAACCTCGGGAAACGTGCTTCCTTTACCGGCACCATAGTCGCACTCCGTTCTCTCGTGAAATGCTTGTAAAGAAGTGCTGGACAGGAAGGTGTCGTTGAGTGCGGTTTCGTTTGTGTACCACCTTATGCCTTGGTCGTCGAAGGCCTTGACCATCTGCATGGCCATTAGGAAAAGCAGGCCACCGTACAACATGCCCTTCGTGCCGTTGCCGTAGTACGCGGGCGCGACCGCAGCACCGATCGCGAGCCGCACCGTGTTGGTGATGTAGCCGTAGCCAGCGTAAAAGGGAAAGTTGTTACTCGGAAGCAACAGCGCCTTAGAGTACTCCGGTGTCCTGTTCATTCTGTCCATGGCCGCCAGCGACTTGATCCAGTAATCGGCGAAAGATGACCCCTTCTCCGGGAATTCCTCGTAAAGCCTTTCCAGCTCCCTGTCGCTTATAATTGCCTCGGGTGGCCAGAAGTCCATGCTTGTAGAAGCCAGCTTGGTGATCATGCTCACTTTGTCCTTGTCGTCCATCCAGAAGGAGTTTCGGATCTTGCCGAAAGCGGCGGAGACGATGCTCTTGAAGCCTCGGTCGATGGCAGTGCGGTCGAGGTCCGTTAACCGTGCGACGACGCCTAGGGCGAGTACGAGGACCTTGTACGTCGCCTCCACTTTGTGCGCACATACTATGGGCCTGTTCACTGCCGCTTTCTCTTTGCTGCCAAAGTAGCCCACGAAGAAAGCGTAGTCGGTGAATGGCGCGTAGTTCTGCAGCATCAACCACGCCAGGTGCTGGTTCAACTTGAGCTTGCTGTACTTGGCCAGTAGCCCGCCAACCACTTCGAGAAACGCGACGTCAGTGACGATCTCGTCTTCGAGAGTCAGACTCGGTTCCAGTGACATGCCCGCCTGGAATGCCTCGACCCACTCGACGGCGGACGTGTTCGGCACATGGGCGTCGATTTTACCGAAGGGAAATATCGCTGGCCTCTTTCGACGAGACTCGATAGCGGCGTGAAGACTCTCGAGCACGTCCTCTTCCATGGCACGAACGTCTTCTACGACTTCAGCGTTCATCGGAGGCCGTGTTTTGGGGTCCGGGTAGAATAGCTCCAGAAACTGCTGCCAGTAGCGACCATACGCGGATGCGACGCTGTGGTGTTGATTGCGCAAGATGGAAATGTAGAGGCCGGGGGTGATGAGCACGCGTTGTCTGCGACTGGTCGAAGGATTCAGATGATAGACGGTTATCCAGTACGGCGATGCCCACCTGTAGCTGAGCATGACGAGCAGTGCCAGTGGCGATTGAGGCACTGCCGGTGGCTCTGGCCAGCGAAACCCGTGGTCGGCGAAAAACTTGTGCATCAGCGGGACCTGCGACGCGTTTGAAGGGAAATAGAGGTTGCACATTTGGTACATGGCGAGCGGCTTTCTACCGGTAAAGTACTTCAGAGAGCCGGTTTTTAAGGTGTCCTCGAAGCGCCTGTACCAAACGAATCGGAGGTTGTCCATAACCGACCTCTCTTGCTCGCGGTGATCCTTCGACACGTGCCACGCAGAACAGACAAAAGCCTCGAAGTCCTCGCAGGGATCTATCGTTGTGTTTAGATGGTTGGTAAGTAGCGCCGCGTGACGTTGGCAGTCGTCGGTGCGGCACAGTTTGAGTTGAAGAGCAGAGCGCCGCTTCACAAGGTGGAGGAAGGCGCCGAAGAAGACGACGCATAGGCATATGGTTACGCCGATCGTGATTCTTGCGCTCTTTCCGGGGACAGTGCTTTTCCTCAGTGACATCAAGTCAGAGAGCGACCTCGTTAATGGCGTTTTTGTTACGATTGTGTCTTGCGACCTTGACTGAACCTGCAGAAAAATTGTGGAAGGGCGAAATCGGTCTCAGTGTTGCAACCACTGGTTGAAGGGACGTGACAGCGCTCGACAGCCTATAAGAAACGACCGAAGTGGTCAGTCTTGCATTTCGATCCGTCTTGTCTCGCTTTTAGTTCCAGCGTCTGCTGACGTTGGAACGAAAAGCGAGAAGCGATATGCACTGACAAGTTTCTAAACTGTTCTTGGAAGTGAATGCGCACGGGCTCTCCCGGTGGACCGTTTCACAAGACGCACAATAAATGAATAAAAAAAACCCCGTCAAGTTCGGCATGCATCCTGAAATGCTAAGATCATGCTACTTGATAGCAAATTAACTACGATTTACAAATTAGCAATAATGACTTCGTGGTACACAGCATGAATGACGAATTGTAGTCGGATATAGCGGGTAATGCATAACCACTTAGAAAGGTAATCTAAGAGAGTGGCAAGAATTTTGAGATATCGTGCATTAAGGTCGTGACGCAAATGTGTTGCGACTCCGGTTAGTTAGTTAGCAAATATCATTTTGCGTACAAAAATAAGCAGAACTGGTGTAATCTTGAAGGTTTCCTTTCGGACTAGGCATGCTTGGTGACATCGCCGGTTACAACGCGTCACTTTGTATATGTATTGCAAGCCGATTCTATTTAAACTTTACTTAGGTAAATTTAGCTGATCAACTACAAATTCCTGTGACCTTAGTTTTGGTTTCTACAGACGTCTGCCACACCACTCAGATTTAAAGAAATTTGCTCGCTCACTGTCTCGGAAAACCACATCTTCAAGTATCGCTTACCGTGTCCGTAGAGGCATACGTCAGCTAGGTGATGGTAATATAGAAACAAGATTTCTGCATAGGAACGTGACTCCGTCTTGTATATTAGGCGGCAGAGCTTCGCCCCGCTTACCAGGTCATGGAGTTTTTCGTACGAAGCGACCAATTCCGCTTCTATCAAGGACCTCCGACGCGGACTCTTATGTGACGGTGACTTGTTGCGAACGTCGGCTTGGTTGTCGTGCTGTTTGCCCTGAGAGGATGCATTTATGGATGCGGATAAATACACGTCGGCATTATAAAAGATGATACCTTAAACATAGGAACGTTACTGAGCTTGACACAAGGGCGTGCAGTCATGTAGAAGCGCGCTTCGTGGCATACAAGGCTCCACGCGTTTACACGTTGACGCTGCGCTGCAAATAGCCTTCTTTTTCATTTCTACTTTGACTCATTGCACAAGAACGACGAAAAACGACACCCACGCAAGAAGGACACAGGATGAGCGCTGTCTAACGCTCGAATTTTTTATTATAGATGTTCGAAAAGGAAAACACTAAAGTAATATGCGGCTAAAAAATTACACCATCTCCCGCTAAAGGGGACCACGAGGCGATGCGAAGCAGAACGGCGGGGTGCACACGGCGTTTGCATCGGTTTGACTAGGTGTCGCCTTTGCATCGGTTTAAGGCTAGCAGACGCTACCTGCGTCAGCGTTGTCTCTCGCGGGCGCGTTCTCGTTCCTTTCGAGCTGGTAAAGTGCTCATCGAAGAAAGAGAGAGAGAGATTCTATTTATTCAGGGAAGTGAAGAAAGTAGGGCAGAGTGCATGGTAACTGTCTCTCAGTGAGGACACCTCAACCGATACACTCAGGGGATGGGGGAATTAAATGGAGAGAGAGAGAAGAAAGAAGGGAGGCAGAGGTCAAAACCACACCATGTCCGGCCACATACACAAACACAAACACACAAACACAAGGGGAAGACAAACACGAACAGGGAACACAAACAGCCTGGCGAGCGGCTTTAAAGCCGCCCAGTCAGGCCAGTGACCTCGGTGTTTCCATAGTCAACGCGCGCCGTTCGGAGAGGAGAGGAGGAACGCCGAGAGGAAAGGAGGAGGATGCGCATGCGCAGTGCGGGTGTGGACACCACACGGCGGGTGGATGGATGGAGAGGGAGGGGGTGACACACCCCCGACCATAAGTTGCTGCGCATTTAAAACCATTAAACTATTGTGCATTTCACAACCTAACGGACATATTGCTGGAATACTAAATCATCGTACAGCCTTTGAATCTATATACTTACCTTCGAAATGTTCATCCATATGAGCTCATCTAACGTTCAACGTTGGTGCGGTTCGCTACCGTATTGATTTTTAGCAGCGAAGCTGCTTAAGCTGATTGTAAAAGCACTGTCATGTCAGTTTTAACAGCGATGCTGTCTCAGCTAGACGTAATTTGTCACGCATCATGCAATACAAAGTGACACTGCGTTATGCGATTTCAGCGGAAACTTGTCACGCCACATTGCTATACGTGATGTTGGTGCAAACACGTGACGTGACGTTTCGTTACGTGATCTGGGCGGGAATGTGTCTCGTGACATTGTGTCACATGGTTTTGGCGGAAACATGTAATGTGACGTCGCGTTACATGATTTGAGCAAAAATGACGGCGCGTGACGGCGCGTTACATGATTTTTGGGGGAACACGTCACGTGACATTTCCTTACGTGATTTTGGCGGAAACATGTCACTCCACACTGCGTTATGTGATTTGGGCAAGAAAGTGTCATGTGACATTTGGTTACATGAATTTTGGGGCAACATGTCACGTGAGGTTGCGTTACGTAGTTTTGGGTGATCACGTGACATGTCCCTGCCATAATGACATAGTGCAATATCACGTGACACGTTCGCGACAAAATCACATAACTGAATGTCACATGACATGTTCCCGCCAAGATATCTCAGGACCTTTAGTGATTTGATTCTGTAAACCATCAGTCAGCTTCGCTGTGATCTCGCTGACGCGACCTAGCGGAAGCTAGCGCATTTTTTGATTGATCTGGGGTTTGACGTCCCAAAACCACGATATGATCATGAGAGACGCCGTGGTGGAGGTCTTTGGAAATTTCGGCAACCTGGGGTTCTTTAACGTGCACTGACGTCGCAGAGTACACGGGCGTCAACATTTCGCCTCCATAGAAATGCAATCGTCGTGGCCAAGGTTCGATCCTGCGACCTTCGGATCAGCAGCCGGACACCATGACCACTAGAACACCGTGACGGGGCCATACGGCATTTTATGCTGCGAAACAGGCGAATTGGTTGCGTTCGGCTTGAGACCTTCTAGTTCTTGCATAGCCAATACCGCCAAATGCAACCACGAGTTGGAGTGCAGCATCATTGAATAACGGCCGCGGCGCCCAGGAAGCGGTCGCGTAAACCACCATGGTACATGCCAGGACACCCTATAGGTAATGGCCTTTAGTCCAGGCTACCGAATCCTTCGTGAACCACTGCTGTGCCTTTAACGTATCCCTTCCGTGTACTTTTACACCACGTCGCAGTGGACGTTTGATGTCTGACTCATGTTGAAACAACTGCCGTTCATGTGCATGCTTGTTCGTCATACCACACTTTTCAGTTCCTTGTTCTTTCAGAAAAATATTGATAATGTAACGCGTTTGCGATTACGGCGCTGCCAGGCATTCCCACCAGCAGCGAAGTAGCATCCTCTGTGTTCGTCCAGAGTAGATTTGCGTCGCCAGGTAGCGCACCCGTCACGAACCGGCTCAAATTTACGCCGGCGTTACCTAGTTAACTCTCAAACGCTAAAGACTTTATGCAAAAACTAAACCAAACGACATTAACAAATCACGACGTAATGCACACAAAGAAAAAGACGTTACCAGATTTGTCGTCGACCTAGTCGGAGAAGGAGCCATCGACGGTGGATCCACATGCGCCGGAGGCGTGATGTCGCACGACATGGTCATCGGCGATGGCGGGCCGGATCCTGCCTGCCCTTCTCCTTCGGCGGCTGTGACACGCGAGGGTGACGGCAGGGGTGACGGCGTCCCGACTCCGGTAGGCCTTCGGTGACGCTTGATGGAGCCCTTAGCGCCGTCCGCTCGGCCGGAAGCTCTAGCGGGGCTTCCGGCCGACTTCGGCGATGATCCAGGTGTGCCCTTGTTGGAACCGGACTGCGGGTTGGTCGAAGGTTGGCGTTTGGCCTTACGTTTCTCCGCGGCCGGCGACTTGCTCTCAAGCTGGGCCGCCGCCTCCTGTATACGCGCATTGTCCGTGGTAAGAGTACTTTCAACGGGAGTCAGCGTAAACCCCGCATCACAGGACGTGCAAGACTAGGATCTGGGCGATACTCCGTGGTCTCTGGAGTGGAATTATAAGGCCGGGATTGGGCATTTTGCTGGCCGTGGCGGTGTAATGGCTCAGGTGTTGCGCTTGCTAAGCACGATTGCGCGGATTCTATTTCCGCTAACGGCGACTATGCTTGGGTATACAGAAACACCGTGCGCTAAGGCTTGGGTAGTTCTTAAGTTGCTCCTGACGTAGTCCTTCATATCCTCCACCATGGCGCACATTTCCAATAACATACTTATGGAATCAGCACATGTTCCTTAATACTTATACGTAAGGCTTATTGAATTATCGGAATCGGATGCGCAAAAGCCCAAAGTCTTTTTAATGCTACAATGGCTGCAATAAGCGGAATTTGTTTGAGAATGTGCGCCATCTGGAGCATTCTAGAATGTGAACCAGGGCTCAGGAAAGCGTCTTACGATAGAATTTTCCACGCAACAGGAAATTGCAGCCACTGCTAACGCCTGAACCACTGTAGATGGACAGCTGCGAAATAAAGCTTTCGCCAAGACAGATTGTGAGTAAATTCATCGGGGACATATGACGCAGATGTTCTCAGTAGTCTTGCCACCTGCATATACCACTCCCCCGTTTTCTTTTTCTTTTGAAAAATTCATATGCAAATACGACAGTTGAACAGACTCCTTAGTCATCAAGGTGTAGCTAACATTTCTTTCGTATTATTGGTGGGACATTTCATTGGGGGCATCATGTTCCGGGAAGCTTTCAAAGGCATAACAAGAGAAGAAAAATGAGTGCGAAATACACACATTAGAAATGCAAACTGTGCTTGCTCTGCATGCTCATTCCTCACTCTCGTGAAACTACAACTTTATGCACTTGCACAGGTGAACGTTCAGTCAGGTGTGTATCGTACACACCAAAAATTCACACACTTTGGCTTCGTTATATCGATATCCAACGTAGCAGTAGGGCTTTTACAATTTCAAAATAATAGGTCACACTCAATTTAATCTCAATAGATGTTCTATTGAAAACAGCATAGTGTAAATAGTCTCAGTAAAACATCGATGATCGTTTCTATGCATAATATGCTGCAGGAAATGTTACGAGAAACCAGAGTAATCGCGGTAGCTGGAAGAAATCTGAGATTTAAAATCATAACCGCATGTATGTATTTACAAAACAAATGAAATGAAGGGCTCAGGAACTATTTGAAGAGAAAAATGCGTGCACTTCCCGCTGTGCCGCAGTATGGGCGTCCCATGTCGCTCACTCAATGGCCGCTGTATTATGGAATTACATGTCTGATAAAAGATACTGCTATATATGCTTAGGGCTTTCATAAGCAGACTATTATGCGGAGCATTATTTACGGGAGTGTGGTAGAGAGAATAGTCACACGCACGTGATATTTCCGACGTTATGGGAGCACACGCGTTACGAGACCGAATATATAGTCAACATCCTGTGTAAATATACGGAGTACACTATGAAGTAAACATGCGATGTGCTTCGTGCAAACCATACACATAAAAATGTTCTACTGTAAGGTTTGGCGAAGATCACTGACGACAGTTCTAACACTTAGCTTGACTGTACTAATTTTGTTCCTCAAGTATAGTACGGACAATGAGTTTCGTTGTCTTAAATCGGCTTATGACGCGCCCCTGTCGGCTTCACTGCACTGCTGCAGTAATGATCAGCGGCTAATATATATATTTGATTTCCAATGATCACAATGAAAGAGGGCGGAAACGAGAACATGTAACAGGAGTTGCTGTGCCGGCTTTGTTCTTTCGGTTCTTTACATTTCTTCATGTTTCATACTAAACGCTATGAAAATACGTGAAATGTCGCAACTTCAGCTACGCTAGCCGCACTACAACTCCTGATAATGGCAATGATGTTTGTTTCGCGTATGCACAGCGCAATAATAGGAAAGGGCGAACAGAAGAATCTTAGAAAGAACTGAAATCAAGGCCTTGAAATTCGCCCGCCGAAGGAGGAACATGCGTGTAGAAAACATGCATTGGCCAGAAGAAAAACGTTAACAAACTACACGGCGTTTCGGCGCTGAATACGATTGAGTGCCTTGTCTACAATAAGCGAAGTGCAGGGCGCTATGCTCATTTAACGTCATGAGACCATAACCACGGGTTTACCTGAATCTTTGTCGCTGCCGTCGGCTGGCTGGCTTGCTGCAACTCCGGGGACGGGACCTCAGGCGGAAACGACTCCCTGTTCTGTTCTTTTTCTTGCGGATCTTGGGGCTCTTTCTCCGTGGTTGAGCTACTACCTGCAGGCAGCGGCGGTGCCGTCGGTGATTCTACATTGACACTGCTCTTCACAGCTGTGGTAGCTGCGGTGGATGGAGCAATACCCTCTGCCGCGAGCGTCGGAGACGCCGGTTCGCTTTGGAGGTCATTAGGCTTGCGTTGGTCCTGCCTGGTGGCTGTGGTAGCCGGAGCGATACCCTTTGCTGAGGACATTGGAGAGCTTTCTGGTCGATGGAGAGCTCTCTGGTCTAGAAGGAAGCAGAAGATATGACCGCTGCTTTTACTGCTCGCTAGTACTGCTACAGCTGCAGGAAAACAAACGTCGTCGCGGCTGCACCCTGTTCTTCTCAAAGCTCGTGCAGTACGTGCCACGTGCTGAAGATCATGATGACGACGACAACGAAGACGATGAGCGTAATGATGATGATGATAGGTGTAGTGGTCGTTGTCTACACTGCAGGTGACCGTCACATCGCAAAGCCTTGGCAATGAATTGTGGCCCCGCCACGGTGGTCTGGTTATGGCACTCGGCTGCTGATCTGGAGGTCGCGGAATCGAATCCCGGCCGCGGCGGATGCATTTTGATGGAGGAGAGATGTTGAGGCCCGTGTGCTGTGCGATATCGGTGTGTGTTAAAGAACCCCAAGTGGTCGAATGACCGTAGACCCCCACTACGGCGTCTGGTTTTCGGACGTTACACCCCGCAAATCAATCACTTAGGCTGCTTAAATTCATACACGCACCTGTGACAACTCCGTATAACGGGTTTTGGCGTGCTCGCATGCAGTCACAATGCCTTTTACCATTGGGCAGGGAACGTATTCCGATAGGCGAATTCCGAACATCAACCCTGCCAGCCAGCGTCTATGTCTATATATATCACACACCACACAACGTGGCACAACACGAGGTAAAGATGCGAGGTCTCATTCCGCTATACATGTCTAAGTTCATAACGTGGGTTTGCTCTGCCAATTTAATCGAATAATGGTTAGTGGAATCACCCCAAATGTCCGTATGGATGCACTTGAATAAAATACGATGCGAAAAAATAAAAGGTAAATACTCATACGACATCCCGGGACGTGAATATAGCGCGTCGTGGAAGGAATTGGGTGTACACTATGCGTGCGGTCAATCGTATTCGTCTTACACAATTTGGAAAAAAGGTAAGAGGAATGTTTGTAGATGTTCACAGCGATGCTCGTCGAGTCTCCTAGTATGCGTTTGGACGACGAGTGTTACTGCCACGAGAAGTGGCGATATATCACTTACCTTATTAAAATTAAAAAGGAAGCAGTGGCTCTAAGAAGTCTGTCAGTGTACATTCTCAAGAAACACGCCAGTTTCTAAATGTATCATCGCGAGTGTCATTCGAAGTAAGCGTAATAGCTGTTCTTTTGAAAACGTTAAGGTTGTGTGGTGTGTACTATATAGATATAGATGCTGGCTGGCAGGGTTGATGTTCAGAATTGGCTTATCGGAATACCGTCCCTGCGCAATGGTAAAAGGGACAAGAAATTCGAATGAGTGTTTCAGATTGCCGCGAGGATTACTCGCATTCATTAGGCACAGCTTGGCATATATAACAAAGACAATGTTAAATGATTCATATGTAGTATGCAGCACGCTCGTTATACACGAAAGGCATACGCTGTGGATTTAATGTTACGCAAAAAAAGAACACTTCTTCTCTGGGTTCATTTTGCTTCCCTTCTTGCAAGCGTAGACACGAGCGAAGGGGTCGAAATTTCGAACTGCCTTGTTGCAGTCCATCGTGCCATGCCTGAGATGCATGCTGCCGCACGTCATGTAGCAAAGCGTCATGAAAAACACCTTGTCCTCCGGCAGCTGCTCGCTGAGTGCCAGGGGTTCGGTTTTGTGTAAAAGGTGAGATTCCGTTAGGGCGGCATAGGCAATCTCGATGGCCGGAACCTCGGGAAACGTGCTTCCTTTACCGGCACCATAGTCGCAGTCCGTTCTCTCGTGAAATGCTTGTAAAGAATTGCTGGACAGGAAGGTGTCGTTGAGTGCGGTTTCGTTCGTGTACCACCTTATGCCTTGGTCGTCGAAGGCCTTGACCATCTGCATGGCCATCAGGAAAAGCAGGCCACCGTACAACATGCCCTTCGTGCCGTTGCTGTAGAACACGGGCGCTACCGCAGCACCGATCGCCAGCCGCACCGTGTTGGTAATGTAGCCGTAGCCAGCGTAAACGGGAAAGTTGTTACTCGGAAGCAACAACGCTTTGGCGTACTCCGCTGTCCTGTTCATTCTGTCCATGGCCGCCAGCGAGGTGATCCAGTAATCGGCGAAAGATGACCCATTCTCCGGGAATTCCTCGTAAAGCCTTTCCAGTTCGCTGTTGTTTAGTATTGCTTCAGGTGGCCAGAAGGCCATGCTTGTAGAAGCTAGCTTTGTGATTATGCTCACTTTGTCCTTGTCGTCCATCCAGAAGGAGTTTCGGACCTTGCCGAAAGCGGCGGAGACGATGCTCTTGAAGCCCCCGTCGATCGCCTTCCGGTCGACATCGGTTAAACGTGCCACGACGCCTAGTGCCAGTACGAGGACTTTGTACGTCGCCTCCACTTTGTGTGCACAATAGAAGGGCCTGTACGCGGCCGCTTTCTCCTTGCTGCCGAAATAGCCCACGAGGAAAGCGTAGTCGGTCATTGGCGCGTAGTACTGCAGAATCAACCACGCCAGGTGCTGGTTCAACTTGAGCTTGCCGTACTTGGCCAGTAGCCCGCCAACCACTTCGAGAAACGCGACGTCAGTGACGATCTCGTCTTCGAGGGTCAGACTCGGTTCCAGTGACATGCCCGCCTGGAATGCCTCGACCCACTCGACGGCGGACGTGTTCGGGACATGGGCATCGATTTTACCGAAGGGAAATATCGCGGGCCTCTTTCGACGAGACTCGATAGCGGCGTGAAGACTCTCGAGCACGTACTCTTCCATGGCACGAAAATCTTCTACGACTTCAGCGTTCATCGGAGGCCGTGTTTCGGGGTCCGGGTAGAATAGCTCCAGAAACTGCTGCCAGTAGCGACCATACGCCGATGCGACGTTGTAGTGATGATTGCGCAAGATGGGAATGTAGAGGCCAGGAGTGATGAGCACGCGTTGCCTGCGACTCTTTGAAGGATGCATATGGTAGACGGTTATCCAGTACGGCGATGCCCACCTGTAGCTGAGCATGACGAGCAATGCCAGTGGCGATTGAAGCACTGCCGGTGGCTGTGGCCAGCGAAACCCGTGGTCGGCGAAAAACTTGTGCATCAGCTGGACCTGCGACGCGTTTGAAGGGAAATAGAGGTTGCACATTTGGTACATGGCGAGCGGCTTTCTACCGGTAAAGTACTTCAGTGAGCCCGTTGTCAAGGTGTCCTCGAAGTGACTGTACCAAGCGTATCGGAGGTGATCCATGACCGACCTGTCTTGCTCGCGGTGATCCCTCGACACCTGCCAGGCAGAACAGACGAAAGCCTCGAAGTCGTCGCAGGGATCGATCGTTGTGTTTAGATGGTCGGTAAGCAGCGCCGCGTGACGTTGGCAGTCGTCGGTGCGGCACACTTTGAGTTTAAGAGCAGCTGGGCTCCGCCTCACAAGGTAGAGCAAGGCGCCGAAGAACACGACGCATAGGCATATGGTTACTGCGGTCGTGATTCTTGCGCTCTTTCCGGGGACACGGGATTTGCTCAGCGACCTCAAGTCAGAGAGCGATCTCGTTAATGGCGTTTTCGTTATGATTGTGTCTTGCGACCTTGACTGAACCTGTAGAAAAATTGTGGAAGGGCGAAATAGAAGTCAGTGTTGCAACGAGTGGTTGAAGGGAAGTGACAGCGTTGGACAGTCTTTAAGAAAGGACCTAAGTGGTCTGTCTTGCATTTGGATCGATCTCGTCTCGCTTCCTGTTCCAATGTCAGCAGACGCTGGACCGAAAAGCGAGAAGCGCTGTGCATTGATGTGTTTCTAAGCTATTCTTTGAATGGAATGCGCACGGCCTCTACCGGTTGGCCGTTTCACAACAACAACAACAACAACAACAACAACAACAACAACAACAACATCAACAACAACAACAACAACAACAACAACAACAACAATAATAATAATAATAATAATAATAATAATAATAATAATAATAATAATAATAAAACGTTCAAATTTGGCAGCCATCCGGCAATGCTAAGATAGCTAATCGATAGCAAATTAACTACGATTTACTAATTAGCCATAATGATTTCGTGTCACGCATCATGAAAGACGAACTGTAGTCGGATATAGCGGGCAAAGCTTTTAACCACTTTGAAATGGAATCTGAGAGGGTGAGAACTTTGAGCTAGCTTTAGTTAAGGTCGTGACGCAAATGCATTGTTATTCCGATTACTTATCAAAGTGCCACTTTGTGTACAGGAATAAGCAGAACTGTTGTCATCTTCAATGTTCCCTGTCGTACTTGACATTCCTGGCGAATTCGGTGGTTACAATGCGTCACTTTAAATATGTACTGCAAGGTGATTCTATTTAAACTTTACTAAGTGTAATTTAGCTAATCAACTACTAAATTGTGTGACTTTAGCTTTGGCCTTTATAGACGTCTGTCACACCTCTCAGCTTTGAAGAAATTCCCTCACTCACTGTCTGGGAAAACCATATCTTCAAATATCGCTCACGGTCTCCGTAGAAGCATCTGTCAGCTGGGCGATGGTAATATAAAAAAAAGTTTTCTGCATAGCAACATGACTACGTCTTGTATATTACGTGGCAGAGCTTCGCCCCGCTTACCAGGTCGCGCAGTTTCTCGTAGGAAGTGACCAATTCCGCTTCCATCAAGGACCTCCGACGCGGACTCTTATGTGGCGGTGACTTGTCACGAACGTCGGCTTGGTTGTCGCTTTGTTTGCGCTGCGAGGATGCATTTATAGATGCGGATAAATACACACCGGCATTAGAAAACCGTATACCTTAAACATAGGAACGTTACTGAGCTTGACACAAGGTTGTGCAGTCGGTGTCGAAGTCTCCTTCGTGCTAACACGCGCTAACACTACGCTGCAAATAGCCTTCTTTTTTCATTTCTATTTTGACTCATTGCGCAAGAACGACGAGAAACGACACCCAAGCAAGAAGGACACGGGATGAGCGCTGTCTAACGCCCGAATTTTTTAATATTAATTTATTTCAGAATACTGTTGGCCCTCAGGCCGTTACAGGGGTGGGTTACAGTAATACACGGGAATAGAACAGTCCTTGTTACACAGAAATATATTAATTTATGTTTCACAGCTAGTAAAGTTGAACTTCAAACAATTGGAGTTACAAAGCAATACAATATAACATCTGTAGGGAACAACCACAACGCGCACATATCTGCTTAACAATGCAGTAAATGATTTAAAACATGTGGCTATGTGGCTTATAACAAAAAATGTCTAAATTCTCTTCTGAGAGCGATTAAATAGGTACGCGGATATTTAACTATTCAAGCTAACCATAGAATTAAAGAAAAAGAAAACATTTGTTGAAGTTTTTAAGAACAATAAGACCTTATATTTGAGACTCTGCGAAATACTTTTTGAGTTCTTCGTCGAAATCTCTTGCAGTGGTAGATCAGCGCAATGTTGCAGGCAGATGCTCGAAAAGGAAAACACTAAAATAATTGAACCATGATCTACAGTGTGTAGCAAAAATCGTTAAGCTATTGTGCATTCCACAACATGACGGACACATTGCTGCAATACTATATCATCGTGCTACCTTTGAATCTATACTTACCTTCGAAATGTTGATCCATTCGAGCTCATCCAGCTTTCAAAGTTCGTGCGGTTCGCTACCGTACTGATTTTTAGCAGCGAAGCTGCTTAAGCTAACCGTAAAAACACTGTCATGCCAGTTTTAACCGCGATGATGTTTACGCGACACCTAATTTGTCGCTTATCTTGCAATACCAAGTGACATTGCGTTATGCGATTTTAGCGGAAACCTATCACGTGGCATTTCGTTACGTGATTTTGGCGGAAACATGTCACTCGACACTGCGTTACGTGATTTGTGCGAGAACGTGGCATGTGACATTTGGTTACATGAATTTGGAGGAACATGGCCCATGACAGTGCGTTACATGGTTTTGGATGATCACCTCACATGTCACCGCCATATTGACATAACGCGATGTCACGTGACACGCTAACGCCAAAATCACGTAACTGAAGTGTCACATGACATGTTCCCGCCAAAATATCTCATGACTATGCAGTGATTTGATTCTCTAAACTATCAGTCAGCTTCGCTGTGATCTCGCCTGACGCTACCTAGCGGAAGCTAGCGCATTTTTTGATTGATCTGGGGTTTGACGTCCCAAAACGACGATATGCTTATGAGAGACGCCGTAGTGGAGGTCTTTGGAAATTTCGACAACCTGGGGTTCTTTAACGTGCACTGACGTCGCAGAGTACACGGGCGTCAACATTTCGCCTCCATAGAAATGCAATCGTCGTGGCCACGCTTCGATCCCGCGACCTTCGGATCAGCAGCCGGACACCACGACCACTAGAACACCGTGACGGGGCCATACGGCATTTTATGCTGCGAAACTGGCGATTTGGTTGCGTTCGGCTTGAGACCTTCTAGTTCTTGCATAGCCAATACCGCCAAATGGAAGCACGAGTTGGAGTGCAGCATCATTGAATAATGGCCGCCGCGCCTAGGAAGCGGTCGCGCAAGCTACCATGGTATGTGCCAAGACACCCTATAGGTAATGTCCTTTAGTCCAGGCTGGCGAATCCTTCATGAACCACTGCTGTGCCTTTAACGTATCCCTTCCGTGTACTTTTACGCCACGTTGCAGTGGACGTTTGATGTCTGACTCATGTTGAAACAACTGCCATTCATGGGCATGCTTGTTCGTCATATACCACACTTTTCTGTTCCTTGTTCTTTCAGGAGAGATTGATAATGTAACGTGTTCGCGATTACGCCGCTGCCAGACATTCCCACCAGCAGTGAAGTAGCATGCGCTATCTTACTGTAACGAAATAGCCGCTATGTTCGTCTAGAGGGGATCTGCGTCTCCAGATAGCGCACCCGTCGCGAACCGGCTCAACTTTACGCCAGCGTTACCTAGTTAACCCTCGAAAGCTAAAAACTTTAATCACAAACTAAACCAGTGGACACACACAAATCACGACGTGATGCGCACAAGCAAAAGGACGTTACCATATTTGTCGTCGACATAGTCGGAGAAGGAGCCGTCGACGGTGGATCCACACGTGCGGGAGGCGTGATGTCGCACGACATGGTCATCGGCGATGGCGGGCCGGATCCTGCCTGGGCTTCTTTCTCGGCGGCCGTGACACGCGAGGGTGACGGCAGGGGTGACGGCGTCCCGACTCCGGTAGGCCTGTGGTGACGCTTGATGGAGCCCTTAGCGCCGTCGGCTCGGCCGGAAGCTCTAGCGGGGCTCCCGGAGTACTTCGGCGATGATACAGGTGTGTCCTTGTTGGCACCCGACTGCGGGTTGGTCGAAGGTTGGCGTCTGGCCTTACGTTTCTCCGCGGCCGGCGACTTGACCTTAGGCTGGGCAGCTGCCACCTGTATGCGCGCATTGTCCATGGTAAGAGTACTGTCGACGGGAGTCAGTGTAAACCCAGCGTCACAGGACGTGCAAGACCGGGACCTGGTCGGTCCTCCGTGGTCTCTGGAGTGGAATTACGGTGCCGGGATTGGGTATTTTGCTGGCCGTGGCGGCGTAATGGCTCAGGTGCTTCGCTTGCTAAGCACGATTGCGCGGGTTCTATTTCCGCTCTCGGCGACTATGCTTGGGTAGAGAGAAACACCCCGGCACGAAGATTTAGGTGCTTCTCACGGTGCTCCTCACGTGATCCTTTATATTTATTTTTATTTTTATTTATATATACTGTAGCCCTATTCAGGGCTATAGCAGGAGTGGAAAGTTATATAATAATAGGCAACAGAAAAAAAAGGTGCAAGCAAATAATAAAAGTTGTGAAGCAAGTACACACGTAACAATGCAAAAATGAAAAATGAAGTTGATTACACGTTGGTAAGATGTTCATCGACTGCAACTATAAAGTCTTTTGGTGGTAAGGAGCGGATGTTTCCAGGCAGGGAGTTCCACAGTTCTATAGTACGTGGAAAAAAAAACTATTTAAAGGTATTAGTGCGAGCAAAGAAAGGTGTTACGTTCAAAGCGTGGGAACTACGGGTACAAGTTTCATCGGTAAATGTGATGAGGTTACCATCAGAAAGGCCGGACGAGGAGTTAATAATTTCGTGTAAATTTTTGAAGCTTTTTTGGTATCGCGAGGGCTGCGATGGAATGTTTAATGATTGAAGGGCTGTGGTCGGTGAGAAATTGCGGCTATAATTATGATAAATAAAACGGATAGATTTTCGCTGTATGTTTTGTACCAAGCTCATTTCGCAGTGTTTCGCAGGGAACCGAACTACGGATGCATATTCGAGAACAGGGCGAATGAGTGACTTATATAAAAGCAGTTTAGTATCACGTGGGGCGTTAGGTAAGGTGCGGCGCAAATAACCTAATTTTTTTAGAGCTTTACCGCATACATAATCAATGTGGCTAGTCCATGAAATGTGTTCGGTTAGAATTACTCCTAAATATTTGTACTGTGAAACTCTGTTAAGCTGGTTGGCACCTGGAGAATACTCAACATACAAGGGGTTACGCCGATTGGTGAAAGACACAACGACTGTTTTAGTGCAGTTAATGTTCATTTGCCACGAGCCACACCAGTTGCTAAAAGACATGAGTGAATGCGCAAGACGGTAATGAACATCAATGGAATTGATAATTTCATAGAGAACACAATCATCTGCGTAGAGTCTTATTTTAGATGAAATACTATCAGGTAAATCATTAATGAATAGTAAAAATAATCAAGGGCCTAGAACGGATCCCTGAGGTACACCGGAAGTGACGTCAATGGAAGATGAATCTGTTGAGCTGAAAGAAACAAACTGTGAGCGCGAATGAAGAAAACTGGCTATACATGAAACAATGCGAGAGTTATCGAGAATGACGTTTAGGTTTAACAATAGCTTCGAATGAGTGACGGAATCGCAAGCTTTGGAGAAATCAAGTAAAATACCGTCTATTTGATTATCTAGGTCTGGGTTATCGGCAACGTCATGCGACTAATTGTGTTACAGTACTATAACCGCGACGGAAACCATGATGAGCTGATAAGATATTATTAGAGTCAAGGAATTCGATTATATGTTTATGAATGATGTGTTGTAACATCTTGCAAGAATAAGGTGTAAGAGATATTGGTCTGTAGTTAGAAAGAAGTTGTTTATCGCCTGATTTATTCAAGGGAAGTACATTAGCAGATTTCCATGAGCGTGGTACTACACCAGAGTCCAGGGATTTCTGAAAAATTAACGTAAGGTATTGTGCTGTCCATAAAGAGTATCGTACGAGGAAAGAATTAGGAATGCCATCGGAACCGGGACACTCTTTAGTATCAAGTTTCAGGATAAGGTTTAAGACACCATCACAACTTATTGTGATATTTTCTAGCTTATCAGTCAGAGCAATGGAGCTAAACTCTGGAACTACGTGGTTATCGAGGGTGAAAACCCCCCGCCATGGCGCACATTTTCCATACCATACTTACGGAATCCGCACATATTCTGTAACACTTATACGTAAGGCTTATTGAATTATCGGAATCGGATACGCAAAAGCCCAAAGTCTTTTTAATGCTACAATGGCTGCAATAAGCGGAATTTGTTTGAGAATGTGCGCCATCTGGAGCATTCTAGAATGTGAACCAGGGCTCAGGAAAGCGTCTTACGATAGAATTTTCCACGCAACTGAAAATTTCAGCCATTGCTAACGCCTGAACCATTGTAGATGAACAGCAGCGAAATAAAACTTTCGCCAAGAGAGATTGTGAGTAAATTCATCGGGAACATATGACGCAGATGTTCTCAGTAGTGTCCCATTCTTCCCGCCTGCATATACCACTCCCCCGTTTTCTTTTTCTTTTGAAAAATTCATATCCAAGTACGACAGTTGAACAGACTCCTTAGTCATCTCTCGTATTATTGGTATGACATTGCCCTGGGAGCATCGTATTCCGGGAAGGTTTCCAAGGCATGACAAGAGAAGAAAAATGAGTGCGAAATACGCTCATTAGAAATACAAACAGTACCGTCATTCGAGCATGAACTTTTCTTTCATGCAATGCCATAGTGCGAGCAAAGTGAGACGGACGCAGAGATCTATAGCATGCGGTGGATATACACGGTGCATACTGTGCATAATGTGCGTGCTGTGCGTGCTGTTTATAATGTGCATGCTGTGCATGCTGTGCATACTGTGCATGCTCATTCCTCACTCTCGTGAAACTACGACTTTATGCACTTGCACAGGTGAACGTTCAGTCAGGTGTGTATCGTACACACCAAAAATACACACACTTTGGCTTCGTTATATCGATATCCAACGTAGCAGCAGGGCTTTTACAATTTCAAAATAATACGTCACACTCAATTTAATCTCTATAGATGTTCTATTGAAAACAACATAGTGTAAATAGTCTCAGGAAAACATCGATGATCGCTTCTATATATAATATACTGCAGGAAATGTCACGAAAAACCAGAGTAATCGCCCTAGCTGGAATAAATCTAAAATTTAGAAGCATAAGCGCATGTATGTATTTACTAAACAAATGAAACGCGGGACACAGGAATGATTTGAAGACAAAATTGTGTGCACTTCGCGCTGTGCCGCATAATGGGCGTCGCAGGTCGCTGAGTGAATGGCCGGTGTATTATGGAATTACATATCTGATAAAATATACTGCTATATATGCTTAGGGCTTTCATAACG
This sequence comes from Hyalomma asiaticum, assembly GCA_013339685.2. Classification (NCBI taxonomy): domain Eukaryota; kingdom Metazoa; phylum Arthropoda; class Arachnida; order Ixodida; family Ixodidae; genus Hyalomma; species Hyalomma asiaticum. The sequence continues at coordinate 93,499,393 of CM023486.1, forward strand.
CAGACTATTATGCGGAGCGTTATTTAAAGGAGTGTGGTAGACCGTAGAGACAATAGTCACACGCACGTGCGTGATATTTCCGACGTTGTGGGAGCACACACCTTATGAGAACGAATATATAGTCAGCATCCCGTGTAAAAATTCGGAGTACCCTATGAAGGAAACATACGATGTGCTTCGCGCAAACCATACACATAAAATGTTCCACTGTAAGGTTTGGCGAAGATCACTGACGACGATTCGTGCTACTAACACTTAGCATGACTGCACTAATTTTGTTCCTCAAATATAGTACGGAGAATGTGTTTTTGTTGTCTCAGATCGGCTTATGAAGAGCCCCTGTCGGCTTCACTGCACTGCTACAGTAATGATCCGCGGTTAATATGGATATTTGATTTCTAACGATCACAATGAAATAGAGCGGAAACGAGAACATGAAACAGGAGTCGCTGTGCCCGGCTTTCTTCCTTCGCTTCTTTTTCTTTCTTCTTGTTTCACATTAGACGCTAGAAATACGTGAATTGTCGCAACTTCAAGTAAGCTAGCCGCACTACAACTGCAGATAATGGCAATAATGTTCATTTTTGCGCAAGTACAGCGTCACAAAAAGAAGTGAAATCAAGGGTCTCACGGCAACTCGGCTCCCGAAGAAGGAACATGCCTCTAGAAAACAACACGCTTCCGCCAGTAGAAGAGCGTTAAGAAATTGCGTGACGCTTCGGCGCTCAGTACGATCGAGTGCCTTGTTTACAATGAACGAAGTGCATGGCGGTATGCTTATTCAACGTCATTTGGACATAACCACGGGCATACCTGAATCTTTGTCACTGCCATCGGCTGGTTGGCTTGCTGCAATGCCGGGGACGGGACCTCAGGTGGAAACGACTCCTTGTTCTGTTCTTTTGCTTGTTGATCTTGGGGCTCTATCACCGTGGTTGAGCTACTACCTGCAGGCAGTGGCGGTGCCGTCGGTGATTCCACGTTGACACTGCCCTTCACAGCTGTGGTGGCTGCGGTGGATGGAGCAGTACCCTCTGCCGAAAGCGTCGGAGACGCCGGTTCGCTCTGGAGGTCATTAGGCTTGCGTTGGTCCGACCTGGTGGCTGTGGCAGCCGGCGCGATATCCTTTGCTGAGGACATTGGAGAGATCTCTGTGATCGAGAAGGAAGCAGGAGATATGACCGCTGCTTTTACTGCTCGCTAGTACTGCTACAGCTGCGCGAAATCAACCGTAGCCGCGGCTCCACCCTGTTCTTCTCAAAGCTCGTGCAGTGCGTGCCGCGTGCTGAAGATCATGACGACGACGACAACGAAGACGATGTACATAATGATGATGATAGGTGTAGTGCTCGTTGTCTACACTGCAGCAACCGTCATATCACATCGCTTTGGCAATGAATTGTGGCCCCGCCACGGTGGTCTAATGGTTATGGCCACGGAGAAAGAAGTATTTCAGGAGAGGAAACTGCTATACCACCGCAACGTGCGGCGGCGGTCCGTTAATGTAACGGTTGGGCGAGGAGGAAGTTGAGTTTTCAACTTATCACGACAGATGGCGCTGCCGGCACGTTCCCATCATCATCATCATCGTTTACATGTCATCCTATGGGCGCGGCGCATAATTGTCGCGTTACCGTCTCATATATCGCAAATTTTCTCAGTTTTCACTTTGTAGCGCCAATAAATAGATGCGGCGGACATTTTAGCTGCAGTTAGTAATAAATGCTGAATTACGTGTCCTACAGCGCTTGGAACGAGCTGCTTGCACTCACTTGTACAGCGCTTGGAGCGAGCTGCTTGCTGGAAACCAATCGCTGGCGTGTTGACCACGCATGTGTAAATTGCCTTGGAAAGAAAGGGCGTGAGAGCTGCCGCGTATTCTTTGTCATATACTGACTCCAGAACAGTCACGGGCTTCCGCAGCGCGACGTCGCGCCGCCGCAGCCGATTGCGGAGGCCACAGCGCGACGTGCGCGTTTCTCTTTTCGTCCGGCAGAGGACGCGACGGCGCGGTGCCCTAAGGCGTGACTTTATCGGGCCGCCCGAGCAAGCGCTGTTTCCCCTCCTGAAGAATTCTTGCTCCGTGGTTATGGCACTCGGCTGCTGATCCGAGGGTCGCGGAGTCGAATGCCGGCAGCGGCGGATGCGTTTCGATGGCGGCGAAATATTGATACCCGTGTGCTCTACGATATCGGTGCACATTAAAAAAACCCCGTGTTGTCGAAATTTCTGGAGACCCCCACTACGGCGTCTGGTTTTCGGACGTTACACCCCACGAATCAATCATTTAGGCTGCTAAAATTCATACACGCACCTGTGACAACTCCTTATAAGGGGTGTTGGCGTGCTCGCATGCCGTTAAAAGTTATACGGCCACAACACGAGGTAAGGACGCGAGGTTTCGTTTCGCTATACATGGCTAAGTTTATAACGACGGTTGGCTCTGCCTATTTAATTGAATAAAGGTTAGTGGAAGTGCGAGTTGAAAAAAAAAATTTGAATGCCCGGGACGTGCGTAGGCCGCCGTGGAAGGTATCGGGTGTACACTACGTGCGGTCAATCGTATTCGTCTTACACAATTTGGAAAAAAGGAAAGAGGAATGTTTATAGATTTTTACAGCGATGCTCGTCCAGTCTCCAAGCGTGCTTTTGGATGAGTGTTACTGTCACGAGACGTGCCGGTATATCACTTACCTTATCAAAACTAAAAAGGAGGCAGTGGCTCTATGAAGTCTTTCAGTGTACATTCCCAAGAAACGTGCCAGTTTAATGAGCTTTTCTATATATATAACCGCCAGTGTCATTCGAAGTAATCGTAATAGCTGTTCTCTTGAAAACGTCAAGGTTGTGTGATGTGTAAATATATAGATACAGTCGCTGGCTGGCAGGGTTAATGTTCGGAATCGGCTTATCAGAGTACGGCCCTGCCCATTGGTAAAAGATAAAAAATTCTAACGCGTCCGTAAGATTGCCTCAAGTATTACTGACGTTGATTGGGCACATCTTGGGATATATAACAAAGAAAATGTTAAATGATTAATGTGCAGTATGCAGCACGCTCTTGATACACGAAAAACATACGCTGTGGATTTAATGTTACGCAAAAAAAGAACACTTCTTCTCTGGGTTCATTTTGCTTCCCTTCTTGCAAGCGTAGACACGAGCGAAGGGGTCGAAATTTCGAACTGCCTTGTTGCAGTCCATCGTGATGCCATGCCTGAGACGCATGCTGCCGCACATCATGTAGCAAAGTGTCATGAAAAACACCTTGTCCTCCGGTAGCTGCCCGCTGAGTGCCAGGGGTTCAGTTTTGTACAAAAGGTGAGATTCTTTTAGGGCGGCATAGGAAATCTCGATTGCCGGAACCTCGGGAAACGTGCTCCCTTTATCGGCGCCATACTCACACTCCGTTCTCTCGCGAAATGCTTTTAGCGAAGTGTTGGACAGGAAGGTGTCCTTGAGCGCGGTTTCATTCGTGTACCACCTTATGCCTTGGTCATCGAAAGCCTTGACCATCTGCATGGCCATTAGGAAAAGCAGGCCGCCGTACAACATGCCCTTCGTGCCGTTGCCGTAGTACGCGGGCGGGACCGCGGCACCGATCGCCAGCCGCACCGTGTTGGTGATGTAGCCGTAGCCAGCGTAAAAGGGAAAGTTGTTACTTGGAAGCAACAACGCCTTGGAGTACTCCGCTGTCCTGTTCATTCTGTCCATGGCCGCTAGCGACGCAATCCAGTAATCGGCGAAAGATGACCCCTTCTCCGGGAATTCCTCGTAAAGCCTTTCCAGCTCGCTGTCATTTAGAATTACCTCGGGTGGCCAGAAGTCCATGCTTGTAGAAGCCAGCTTTGTGATCATGCTCACTTTGTCTTTGTCGTCCATCCACAAGGAGTTTCGGATCTTGCCGAAAGCGGCGGAGACGATGCTCTTGAAGCCTCGGTCGATGGCAGTGCGATCGAGGTCGGTTAATCGGGCGACGACGCCTAGGGCGAGTACGAGGACCTTGTACGTCGCCTCCACTTTGTGCGCACAGTAGAAGGGCCTGTACGCTGCCGCTTTCTCCTTGCTGCCATAATAGCTCACGAGGAAAGCGTAGTCGGTCACTGGCGCGTAGGTCTGCAGAATCAACCACGCCAGGTGCTGGTTCAGCTTGAGCTTGCCGTACTTGGCCAGCAGCCCGCCAACCACTTCGAGAAACGCGACGTCAGTGACGATCTCGTCCTCGAGGGTCAGACTCGGTTCCAGTGACATGCCCGCCTGGAATGCCCCGACCCATTCGACGGCGGACGTGTTCGGAACATGGGCGTCGATTTTCACGAAGGGAAATATCGCTGGCCTCTTTCGACGAGACTGGATAGCGGCGTGAAGACTCTCGAGCACGTCCTCTTCCATGGCACGAAAATCTTCTACGACTTCAGCGTTCATCGGAGGCCGTGTTTCGGGGTCCGGGTAGAATAGCTCCAGAAACTGCTGCCAGTAGCGACCATACGCGGACGCGACGCTGTGGTATTGATTGTGCAAGATGGAAATGTAGAGGCCTGGAGTGATGAGCACGCGTTGTCTGCGACTGCTCGAAGTATTCAGATGATAGACGGTTATCCAGTACGGCGATGCCCACCTGTAGCTGAGCATGACGAGCAAAGCCAGTGGCGATTGAAGCACTGCCGGTGGCTCTGGCCAGCGAAACCCGTGGTCGGCGAAAAACTTGTGCATCAGCTGGACCTGCGACGCGTTTGAAGGGAAATAGAGGTTGCACATTTGGTACATGGCGAGCGGCTTTCTACCGGTAAAGTACTTCAGGGAACCTGTTGTCAGGGTGTCCTCGAAGCGCCTGTACCAAGCGTATCGAAGGTTGTCCATGACCGACCTCTCTTGCTCGCGGTGATCCTTCGACACCTGCCAGGCAGAACAGACGAAAGCCTCGAAGTCGTCGCAGGGATCGATGGTTGTGTTTAGATGGTTCATAAGCAGCGCCGCGTGGTGTTGGCAGTCGTCGGTGCGGCACAGTTTGAGTTGAAGAGCAGGGCGCCGCCTCACAAGGTAGAGGAAAGCGCCGAAGAACACGACGCATAGGCATGTGGTTACGCCGATCGTGATTCTTGCGCTCTTTCCGGGGACAGTGCTTTTCCTCAGTGACCTCAAGTCAGAGAGCGACCTCGTTAATGGCGTTTTCGTTACGATTGTATCTTGCGACCTTGACTGAACCTGCAGAAAAGTTGTGGAAGGGCGAAATCGATCTCAGTGTTGCAACGAGTGGTTGAAGGGACATGACAGCGTTGGATAGCCTAGAAGAAACGACCGGAGTGGTCTGTCTTGCGTTTGGATCGATCTCGTCTCGCTTTCCGCTCCAATGTTAGTAGACGCTGGACCGAAAAGCGAGAGGCGGAGTGCGTTGACGTGTTTCTAGACTGTCCTCAGAAATGAGTGCGCACGAGCTCTCCCACGAATAATAATAATAATAATAATAATAATAATAATAATAATAATAATAATAATAATAATAATAATAATAATAAAACCCTCAATTTCGGCAGGCATCCGTCAATGTTAGAATAGTGCTAATTGATAGGAAATTAACAAGATCTACAATATAGTGATAATGTCTTCTTGGTAACATCAGGATTGACAAACTCTAGTCGGGTAGGAAGTGAAGTGTAGTTAAGGTCGTGACGCAAATGTATTATTGCGATAGCAATTATATGGACACTCTCCGCTGGTTTTTGCCGTCCCCGTCGGCGCCGTCATGAACCATATATATATATATATATATATATATATATATATATATATATATATATATATATACACGAAAATCCCAAAGAGAAATAATTCCGATAAATGTTTCCCAAGCGCGGAATCGAACCAGGTACCACTCTCTCCGCAGCGCGTGCTAACGTCTACGCCACAAAGAGCAGATCCTTCACGGAGCTAAGGGCGAGCCTTATATACACACCCTTTACCGCTGGCAGGACTAAGAGACGGCAGGCGCTTATAAGTGTTTCTTCATTACCAGCGAGATGGCGCGAGAAGCGCGCCGGGCGCATTTAAAAGTCGTCGGCCAGCTCGCTGGCTTCTAATATTTGCGCCTGCTCGCGCGGTTGTCTCGTGGTGAGAAGAGGGATGTTTCGAGCTTCACCGTGATGTCCGCGCTGATGTTACGGGAGCATACGAAAGTCACTTGAGCTCAAGGGACGCCTCTAAACGAACAAACAGAAGATGAGCGCGTACTGTCAAGTGTCACAGCTCGACACTTGAAGCACGCTAGTTTCCTTCGCTGCTTCGGCCGCCTTTGCAACAGGAGCGATGTTCAAACTGAGAGTACCCATTGTGACAGCTTATTCGCGCTCGTTCGGTGTATATCTGTGCGTTCGTTTCGTGCGTGCTTCACTTGATAGTTCGCGCTCATCTTCTGTTTGTTCATTGAGCGGCCTCCCCTAGCTTTGTATGTGTAGCTTTGTGACACACAACGTATGAAGCCCTTCGTACCAGCAAGCGCTGCCCACGGGAGGCGCTAACTTAGCAAGTGCATGTTTGCTACAATTAATATTGCTCCTGAAGCTGCGAGCCTCACGTCGTATAGCATTACAGTTTCTTGCTATCGCATTCATTGCTTCGTCCTTGTGGCGAAACTGTGACTTTTTGTTATTTCGGTTACTTATCAAAATGCCACTTTGTGTGAGAAATATGTAGAACTGGTGTCATATTAAAGGGTGCCTTTCGGAGTAGGCATGCCTGCCGAGTTCGCCGGTTACAATACGTCACTTGAAATACTTGCCGCAAAGCAATTCCATATAAGCTTTACTTAGTTAAATTTAGCATATCAACTACAAATTCGTGTGACCTCAGTTTTGGCTTCTGTAGACGCCCGCTACACCTCTCAGCTTACATGTGATGAAATATTCTCACTCACTGTCTCGGAAAACCATATCTTCTTAATATCGCTTACGGTCTCCGTAGAAGCATCTGTCAGCTAGGCGATGGTAATATAGAAACAAGGTTTCTGCATAGCAACATGACTCCGTCTTGTATATTAGGCGGCAGAGCTTCGACCCGCTTACCAGGTCATGGAGTTTTTCGTACGAAGCGACCAATTCCGCTTCTATCAAGGACCTCCGACGCGGACTTTGATGCGACGGTGACTTGTTGCGAACGCCGGCTTGGTTGTCGATTTGTTTGCCCTGCAAGGATGCATTTATGGATACGAAGAAGTACACGCCACCATTAGAAAAGAGTATAAATAGAGGAAAGTTACTAAGCTTGACACAAGATTGTGCAGTCGGTGTCGAAGTCTGCTTCGTGGCACATAAGGCTCGGGGCGTTTACGCGTGAACACTGCGCTGCAAATAGCCTTTTTTTTTTCATTTCTACCTTGACTCATTGCGCAAGAACGACGAAAAACGACACCCATGCGAGAAGGACACAGGACGGACGAGGTATAACAACTTGAGTTCGTTAATAAAGATGCTCGAAATGGAAAGTACTAAAATAGTTTAACCTTACCCTATGGTATGTGGCAAAAATCGATTGATTTGATTTGTGGCGTTTAACGTCCCAGAACCAGCTGGCATTATGATAGACGCCGTAGTGAAGGTCTCCGGAAATTTCGACCACAAGGGGTTCTTTAACATGCACAGACATCGCACGGCACGCGGGCCTCAACATTTCGCCTCCATCGAAAAGCCGCCGCCGCGGCCGGGATTCGATCCCGCGGCCTTCGGATCAGCAGCCGAGTGCCATAACCAAGAGACCACTGTGGCGGGGCATGTGGCAAAAATCGTTGAGATATTAAGTGCGTTTCACATTGCAACGGACTTGTATATTGTTACAATACTATATCATCGTGTAGCTTCTGAGTATGTACTGAGCTTCGAAATGTGCATCCATTCGAACTCATGCAACCTTCGACGTTCGTACAGTTTTTTTAGCGTGAGCTACACTGGCCGAGATGGAGCAGCTTCGCGTGCGCGTCCGAGAGCTGTGCTGCGCATGCACGAGGAGCCGTGATGTCACAGCTGGCGCGCGGGAGCCGCCGCCACCACCAACACCACCTAGAAAAAAGTTGGGCAGACGCACTGGCGACCGCGCAGCTGTGCGCCTTCGTTGTGCAGTCGCCGTCTGACACTGCGCCGGAGCCGCTTGATAGCGCCTCTTCAATTTGGGCGCATGCGGAGACTTGTCAGTGGGGTTATACATACAGCGGGGAGGAGGAGGAAAAGAAAAACGGAAGGACAGGGAGGCTAGCCAGTTGTCAGACGCGCTGGCTGACGTTTGCCATTGTGGTGTAGCTATGGACAAGGAGAGCGCAGTCTTTGTGCCAATAGAGAAGCAACCTGACGTTGAGCCAAAATAAATATACATGCGTCACATAATGCGTATACCGTGTGTGTGTGTCATTGAAGCAGCAGTAAGCATGATAATCATGCTAATCCTAGACCAACTAGGAAAGCTAAGAATAATCAGCTGAACCTTAGCTAACGCTACGTATATCCTACATAGCCGAGCTAATCCACTGCAAAACTTTCTTTATGCTGCGAAGCTAGTATTCAGGGACTTGGTCGAGTTCGCCTGGAACCCTACTGGTGAGCATCGGCCAATTCTTGCATATACCCATAATCGTGCAAAGCAAGCGCGAGTCGGAGTACGCCATGATTGAACAACGGCCGCCGCGCCCAGGAATTGATAGCTATCAGCGGCCGCGTAAGCTGCGTTGGTACATGCCAAGACACGATAGGTAGCCGACGTTAGTCCACGCTTCTCCGCTACCGAATCCTTCCTGAACGACTGTTGTGCTTTTAACGCGTTCCCTCAGTATACTTTTACACCAGATCGCAGTGGACGTTCAATATCTGGCTCATGTTCGAACAACTGCCATTCATGTGCATGGTTGTTCGTCATACCACACTTTTCAGTTCCTTGTTCTTTCAGAAAAAGATTGATAATGTAACGTGTTCGAGTTTACGGCGCTGCCAGAACTTCCCACCAGCAGCGAAGTAGCATGCCCTGTCCTTCCTTAAATATAGCCACCGTGTTCGTCCAGAAGAGATTTGCGTCGCCAGGTAGCGCGCCCGTCACGAACCGGCTCAAATTTACGCCAGCGTTACCTAATTAACCGCCAAAAGCTAAATACTTTAATCACACACCAAGGGACAGACACAAATCACGACGTAATGCACACAAGCAAAAGGACGTTACCAGATTTGTCGTCGACCTAGTCCGAGAAGGAGCCATCGACGGTGGACCCACACGTGCGGGAGGCGTGATGTCGCACGACATGGTCATCGGCGATTGCGGGCCGGATCCTGCCTGGGCTTCTCTTTCGGCGGCCGTGACACGCGAGGGTGATGGCAGGGGTGACGGCGTCCCGACTCCGGTAGGCCTTCGGTGACGCTTGGTGGAGGCCTTGGCTCCGTCGGCTCGGCCGGAAGCTCTAGCGGTGCTTCCGGCCAACTTCGGCGATGATCCAGTTGTGCCCTTGTTGGCACCGGACTGCGGGTTGGTCGAAGGCTGGCGTCTGGCCTTACGTTTCTCCGCGGCCCGCGACTTAACCTTAGGCTGGGCAGCTGCCACCTGTATGCGCGCATTGTCCATGGTAAGAGTTTTTTTCGGCGGGAGTCAATGTAAGCTCCCCCCCTCGTCGCGGGACGTGCACGGCCGGGATCTGGGCGGTCCTCTGTGGTCTCTGAAGTGGAGTTACGGTGACCTGATTGGGTATTTTGCCGGCCGTGGCGTTGTAATGGCTCTCATGTTGCGCTTGCTAAGAACGGCTGCACGGGTTCGATTCCTGCTCACGGCGACTATGCTGAAGTATGGACGGAATACAGAAACTCCCCTGTGCTCAGATTCAGGTGCTACTTAAGGAAACTCACGTGGTTCTTTATGTCCCCCGCCACGGCGTACATTTTCCGTACCACACTTGTGAAACCGTACGTGTTCTGTAATTCTTATACGTAAGGCATATCGAATTATCGGAATTGCATACGTAAAATCCCCAAGTCGTTTCTTTTTTAGTGCTGGAATGGCTGTAATACGTCGAAAGTTTGAGCATGCATGTGCGCCACCTGGAGCATTCCAGCATGTGCAGCCGTGCTCAGGAAAACGCCTTATGATACGATTTTGCACGTAACAGAAAATTTCAGGCAACATTTATGCCCGACCTGTCATTAGCAAAGTCTACTGACCATTGTCGATGAACAGCTGAAAAATAGGGCCTTCGTGAACTTAGACCCCGAATAAATTGATCGTGAAAATGTGACACAGATATTCCCAGTAGTGTCCTTTTCTTGCCGTCTCCATATGGCTCTCCTCCGCTTCTCTTTTTTTGAAATAGTCATATGCAAATATTAGAGTTGAACAGATTCCTTAGTAATCTAGGTGTAGGCGGCATTGCTTTCGTATTGTAGGTCTGACATTTCACTGCGAGAGTTGTGTTCAGGGATGGTTAGCAAGGCGTAAGAGGAAAAAATTGCACCATCTCCCGCTAAAGGGGACCATGAGGCGATGCGAAGCAGCACCGGGGGTTCACACCGCCTCTGCATCGGTTTGACGCTAGCAGACGCTGCCTGCGTCAGCGTTGTCTCTCGCGGGCGAGGGCGCGTTCTCGTTCCTTGCGAGCTGGTAAAGCGTTCATCGAAGAAAGAGCGTTTCCATAGTCAACGGACAACGTTCGGAGAGGAGGAATGCCGAGAGGAGAGGAGATGAGACAAGGAGAGGAGGGGGAGGAGGACGCGCATGCGCAGTGCGGGTGTGGACGCCGCACGGCGGATGGATGGGTGGAGGGAGGGGGTGACATAGCCCCGACCGTAAGCTGCTTCTCATCTAAAGATGACTGCGAGATACGTAAACCTTCTTGTCTAAACAGTTCGTTCTTTCGAGGTTGAGCTTTTCGTTCATGCAGTGCCGTCGTGCATGCTAGGTGAGACGGACGCAGAGAGCCACAGCATGCCGTGCCTATACATGGTGCATACTGAGCATGCTGCGCATGGTGTGCACACTGTGCGTACTGTGCATGATGTTCGTACTGGCCATGCTGTGCATGCTTACGCCGTCTCCTCTCATTCCTCGCTTTCACGAAACTACGACGTTGTGCACATTGATAGGCGAACATTCATTCACAGTCAGGTGTGCCTCGTACATACCAAAACATTCCTCTACTTTGGCTTTGTTACGTCGACATCACAACGCACTAATGACGTTTTTACCATTTCATAATAATACGTCACACTAAGTTTCATCTCAACAGATACTGTATTGACTACAGCATAGCGTAAATAGTCTCATTAAAACGTCGGGGACCGCTTTTATGCAAGAGGAAATGTTATGCAAAACTAGAGTGGTCTCGGTATGCTGGAAGAAATGTTATCCGAAATTCAGAAGCAGACGCACCTATATATTAAACAAATGGAATACATGACTTAGCAGCAATGTTGTTGTATTATTGGGATTCTGTTTCATTGAGAGGAATTGAAGACAAAAATGCGCGCCCTTCTTCGCGCTGTGACGCAGAATGGGCGTTCTAGGTCGTCGGCTGAATGGCGGTTATAATATGGAATTATATATCTGATAAATGATGCTGCAATATATGCTTAGAATCGATTAACAGATCGGTAAAACCGATTTAGAACAGGGAATGTCGCAGGAGCCAACGTTTCGACAAGTGGACTTGTCTTCGTCAGGACGGCGACTGCCCCAGTGCTTCTCTTCTAGTTTGAATATATGCTTGGGTATTTCATAAGGGAAACTCTATTGTGCGGATCATTTTTAAGAGTGTGGCAGAGACGGTTCTCGTACACACGTAATATTTTGACGTTATAAGAGCGAATATATATAGCCAACATTATACAGTGTCAAAACACTGGAATGGCTGTAATGCTTCACGATAGCTATACACATGAAAATGTTCTACTGTAATGTTTGGCGCCGATCATTGATACGCCAGTTCGTGCCCCTAACTCTTAGCGTCACTGTACTAATTCTGTTCCGCAAGTCTACTTTGAAGAATGGCTTCTCGTTGTCTTAACTCAGATGATGAAACCCCATGTTGGCTTCCCAGTTGGCTGCTGCAGTAATGATCCGCGGCTAATAGATATTTCATCGATAATGGTCAAAATGAAATAGGGCGGAGATGAATCTACGTGAAACAGGAGCATATCAGCATATCACTTTGGCGGCTTTCTGCTTTCGTTTCTTTCCCTTTCTTCTTATTTCACATTTGACATTAGAAATATGTGAAATATCGCAACTTCATCTAAGCTAGCCGCACTACAACTCCAGATAATGTCAATCACGTTCATTCTCGCATCAGTACAGCGTAATGATAGGAAGGGGCGGGCGTAAGAAGCTGTCACAAAGAATTGAAATCAAGGGTTTGACGATAACTCGCTTGCCGAAGAAGGGACATGCCTGTAGAAAACAACCTGCATCCGACAATAGAAAAACGTTAATAAATTGCGTCACGTTTCGGCGCTCAATACGATCGAGTGCCTTCTCTACAATAAACGAAGTGCAGGGCGCTGTGCTCATTTATCATTATGAAACCATAACCACGGGTATACCTGAATCTTTGTCGCTGCCGTCGGCTGGTTGGCTTGTTGCAACGCCGCGGAAGGGACCTCAGGCGGACACGACTCCCTGTTCTCTTCTTTTTCTTGCTGATCTTGGGGCTCTTTCTCCGTGGTTGCGCTACTACCGGCAGGAAGTGGCGGTGCCGTCGGTGATGCTACGTTAACACTGCTCTTCACAGCTGTGGTGGCTGCGGTGGGTGGAGCAATACCCTCTGCCGAAAGCGTCGGAGACGCCGGTTCGCTTTGGAGGTCATTAGGCTTGCGTTGGTCCGGCCCGGTGGCTGTGGTAGCCGGAGCGATACCTTTTCCTGAGGACATTGGAAAGCTTTCTGGTCGAGGGAGAGCTCTCTGGTCTAGAAGGAAGCAAGGATATGACCGCTGCTTTTACTGCTCGCTAGTACTGCTACAGCTGCAGGAAAACGAGCGTTGACGCGGCTGCACCCTGTTCTTCTCAAAGCTCGTGCAGTGCGTGCCACGTGCTGAAGATCATGATGACGACGACAACGAAGACGATGAGCATAATGATGATGATAGGTGTAGTGCTCGTTGTGTGCACTGCCGAGACCGTCACATCGCAGTGCCTTGGCAACGAATTGTGGCCCCGCCACAGTGGTCTAATGGTTATGGCACTCGGCTGCTGATGCCAGGGTCGCGGGGTCGAATCCCGAACGTGGCTGATGCATTTTGATGGAGGCGAGATATTGAGGCCCGTGTGCTGTGCGATACCGATGCACGTTAAAGAACCTCAGCTGGTCGAATCGAAATTTCCGGAGACCCCCCCCCTACGGCGTCTGGTTTTCGGACGTTACACCCCCACAAATCAATCATTTAGGCTGCTTAAATTGATACACGCACCCGTGACAACTCCTTATAACGGGTTTTGGCGTGCTCGCATGCCGTTAAATGTTATACTTCCACAACAGGAGGTAAGGATGTGAGGTTTCGTTTCGCTATACATGGCTAAGTTTATAACAATGGTTTGCTCTGCCAATTTAACTGAATAAACGTTAGTGGAATCACCCCAAATGTTTGTATAGATGCACCTTAATAGAATGTGATACGAAAAAAAAAAAGGGATGTTAAATGCTTATAAGACTGCCCGGAACGAGAGTACGGCGTCGTGGAAGATCAACTGTGGTCGTCTTACAGAATTTGAAAAAAGGTAAGAGGAATGTTTGTAGATTTTTACAGCGGTGCTCGTCCAGTCTCCAAGCATGCGTTTGGACGAGTGTTACTTTCACGAGACGTGGCGATATATCACTTACCTTATTAAAATTAAAAGTGAAGAAGTGGCTTTAAGAAGTCAGTGTACATTCCCAAGAACCACGCCACTTTAGTGAGCTTTTCTAAATATATCACCGTGAGTGTCATTCGCAGTAAGCGTAATAGCTGTTTTTTGGAAAACGGCGAGGTTGTGTGGTGGATGGCAGGGTCGATATTCGGAATTCGCCTATCGAAACACGGCCTCTGCCCAGTGTAAAAGGCACAACAAATTAGAATGCCTCTTTAAGATTGCCGCGAGGATTACACACATTCATCCGGCACAGCTTGGGATATATAACAAAGACAATGTTAAATGATTCATATGCATCATGCAGCACGGTCGTGATAGACGAAAAACATACGCTGTGGATTTAATGTTAACCAAAAAAGGAACACTTCTTCTCTGGGTTCATTTTGCTTCCCTTCTTGCAAGCGTAGACGCGAGCGAAGGGGTCGAAATTTCGAACTGCCTTGTTGCAGTCCATCGTGACGCCATGCCTGAGACGCATGCTGCCGCACATCATGTAGCAAAGTGTCATGAAAAACACCTTGTCCTCCGGTAGCTGCTCGCTGAGTGCCAGGGGTTCAGTTTTGTACAAAAGGTGAGATTCTTTTAGGGCGGCATAGGAAATCTCGATTGCCGGAACCTCGGGAAACGTGCTCCCTTTATCGGCGCCATACTCACACTCCGTTCTCTCGCGAAATGCTTTTAAAGAAGTGTTGGACAGGAAGGTGTCCTTGAGCGCGGTTTCATTCGTGTACCACCGTATGCCTTGGTCGTCGAAGGCCTTTACCATCTGCATGGCCATTAGGAAAAGCAGGCCACCGTACAACATGCCCTTCGTGCCGTTGCCGTAGTACGCAGGCGCGACCGCAGCACCGATCGCGAGCCGCACCGTGTTGGTAATGTAGCCGTAGCCAGCGTAAACGGGAAAGTTGTTACTCGGAAGCAACAGCGCCTTGGCGTACTCCGCTGTCCTGTTCATTCTGTCCATGGCCGCCAGCGACGCGATCCAGTAATCGGCGAAAGATGACCCCTTCTCCGGGAATTCCTCGTAAAGCCTTTCCAGCTCGCTGTCGTTTAGAATCGCCTCGGGTGGCCAGAAATCCATGCTTGTAGAAGCCAGCTTGGTGATTATGCTCACTTTGTCCTGGTCGTTCATCCAGAAAGAGTTTCGGATCTTGCCGAAAGCGGCAGAGACGATGCTCTTGAAGCCTCCGTCGATGGCACTGCGGTCGACGTCGGTTAAACGTGCGACGACGCCTAGGGCGAGTACGAGGACCTTGTACGTCGCCTCCACTTTGTGCGCACAGTAGAAGGGCCTGTACGCTGCCGCTTTCTCCTTGCTTCCAAAATAGCCCACGAGTAAAGCGTAGTCGGTCACTGGGGCGAAGTTCTGCAGCATCAACCACGCCAGGTGCTGGTTCAGCTTCAGCTTGCCGTACTTGCCGAGTAGCGCGCCCACCACTTCGAGAAACGCAACGTCAGTGACGATCTCGTCTTCGAGAGTCAGACTCGGTTCCAATGACATGCCCGCCTGGAATGCCTCGACCCATTCGACGGCGGACGTGTTCGGGACATGGGCATCGATTTTGTCGAAAGGAAATATCGCGGGCCTCTTTCGATGAGACTCCATAGCGGCGTGAAGACTCTCGAGCACGTCCTCTTCCATGGCACGAACACCTTCTACGACTTCAGCCTTCATCGTAGGCCGTGTTTTGGGGTCCGGGTAGAATAGCTCCAGAAACTGCTGCCAGTAGCGACCATACGCGGACGCGACGCTGTGGTATTGATTGCGCAAGATGGAAATGTAGAGGCCAGGAGTGATGAGCACGCGTTGTCTGCGACTGCTCGGAGGATTCAGATGATAGACGGTTATCCAGTACGGCGATGCCCACCTGTAGCTGAGCATGACGAGCAAAGCCAGTGGCGATTGAAGCACTGCCGGTGGCTCTGGCCAGCGAAGCCCGTGGTCGGCGAAAAACTTGTGGATCAGCTGGACCTGCGACGCGTTTGAAGGGAAATAGAGGTTGCACATTTGGTACATGGCGAGCGGCTTTCTACCAGTAAAGTACTTCAGAGAGCCTGTTGTCAGGGTGTCCTCCAAGCGCCTGTACCAAGCGTATCGAAGGTTGTCCATGACCGACCTGTCTTGCTCGCGGTGATCCTTCGACACCTGCCAGGCAGAACAGACGAAAGCCTCGAAATCGTCGCAGGGATCTATCGTTGTGTTTAGTTGGTCGGTGAGGAGCGCTGCGTGGTGTTGGCAGTCGTCGGTGCTGCACAGTTTGAGTGGAACAGCAGGACGCCGCTTCACAAGGTAGAGGAAAGCGCCGAAGAACACGACGCATAGGCATACGGTTACGGCGATAGTGATTCTTACGCTGTTTCCGGGGACAGGGCTTTTCCTCAGTGACCTCAAGTCAGACAGCGATCTCGTTAATGGCGTTTTCGTTATGATTGTATCTTGCGACCTTGACTGCACCTGCAGAAGAATTGCGGAAGGGCAAATTCCAACTCAGTGTTGCAACGAGCGGTTGAGGTGACATGACAGGGCTAGACAGCCTATAAGAAACGACCGAAGTGGTGTGTCTTGCATTTGGATCCACCTAGTCTAGCTTTTAGTTCCAACGTCTGATGACGTTGGAGCGTAAAGCGGGCAGCGATGTGCAGTGACGAGTATCTAGACTGTCCTCTGAAATGAATGCGCACGAGCTGTCCCGGTTCACCGTTCTACAACACGCGCAATAATAATAATAATAATAATAATAATAATAATAATAATAATAATAATAATAATAATAATAATAATAATAATAATAATAATAATAATAATAATAAAATCGTCAACTTCGGCAGGCATCCGGAAATGCTAGGATAGTGCTGAATGATAGCAAAATAACTAGGATTTACTAAACAACAGTGACGATTTCTTGGTACACGTCAGGATTGACAAACTCTAGTCGGGTAGCGAGTAATGCGTAACCACTTAGAAATGGAACCTGTCAGGGGGCAAAAATTTTGAGATATCTTCAGTTAACGTCGTGACGCAAATGTATTGTTATTCCGGTTACTTATCAAAATGCCTCTTTGGTGTACAAAAATTAGCGGAACCGGTGTCATCTTGGAGGTTCCCCTCGGACTAGATGTGCCTGACGAATTCGCTGGTTATAATCAGTCACTTGATCTACGTGCTGCAAAGGAATTCCATTTAAACCTTACTTAGTTAAATTTAGCTAATCAACTACAAGTTCACGTGACTTTACTTTTGCTTTCTGTAGACGTCCTCAGCACCTCTCAGCTTACATTTGAAGAAATTTGCTCACTCACTGTCTCGGAAAACCATACCTTCAAATATCGCTTACGGTCTCCGTAGAAGCGTCTGTCAACTAGGCGATGGCGATACAGAAACAAGATTTCTGCATAGCAACATGACTCCGTCTTGTATATTAGGTGCTAGAGCTTCGCCCCGCTTACCAGGTCGTGGAGCTTTTCGTACGAAGCGACCAATTCCGCTGCGATCAAGGACCTCCGACGCGGACTCTGGTGTGACGGTGACTTGTCACGAACGTCGGCTTGGTTGTCGCTTTGTTTGCCCTGCGAGGATGCATTTATAGGTGCGGATAAATACACACCGGCATTAGAAAAGAGTATACCTTAAATAGAGGAAGCTTACTGAGCTTGACACAAGATTGCGCAGTCGGTGTCGAAGTCTGCTTCGTGGCATACAAGGCTCCGCGCGTTTACACGTTAACACTGCGCTGCAAATAGCCTTCTTTTTTCACTTCTATTGTGACAGATTGCGCAGGAAGCACGAAAAAGGCACCAATGCAAGAAGAACACAGGAGGAGCGCTGTCTAACAACTTCAGTTTATTAATAAGGATGCTCAAAATGGGAAGCACTAAAATAATTTAACCATACTCTATGGTATGTGGCAAAAATCGATTGATTTGATTTGTGGGGTTTAACGTCCGAAAACCAGCTGGGATTATGATAGACGCCGTAGTGGCGGGCTCCGGAAATTTCGACCACCTGGGGTTCTTTAACGTGCACTGACATTGCACAGCACACGGGCCTCAACATTTCGCCTCCACCGAAAAGCAGCCGCCGCGGCAGGGATTCCATCCCGCGACCTTCGGAGCAGCAGCTGAGTGCCATAACCAAGAGACCATCGTTGCGGGGCATGTGGAACAAGTCGTTAAGATATTAAGTGCATTTTACATTCTAGCGGACTTGTATATTGCTGAGAAACTAAATCACCGTGCAGCTTCTGAATCTGTACTGAGCTTCGAAATGTGTGTCCATTCGAACTCATCCAACTTTCGACGCTCGTACAGTTCGTTAGCGTATTTGTTTTTACTCTGCGAAACAAGTATTGAGTGGCGTGGTTTGATTTGTCCACCACAAACTCACCAGAACCCTTCTGGTGAGTTTGCTGCGCGGATATAGCGAGTGCTTGCATAGCAATTACCGCTCAAAGCAAATACTGGTTGAAGTACACCATGACTGAATCACGGAAACCGCGCCCAGGAATTGATAGCTTTCAGCGGCCGCGTAAGCTGCTTTGATACATGCCAAGACACGCTAGGTAGTGGACTTTAGTCCCCGCTCTTACGCTACCGAACCCTTCCTGAACCACTGCTCTGCTTTTAACGCATTCCCTCCGTGTACTTTTTGCATGACGTCGCAGTGGACGTTCGATGTCTGACCCGTGTTCGAGACACTGCCATTCATGTACATTGTTCTTCGTCATACCACACTTTCATTTCATTTCATTTCATTTATTATACCCTCAGGGCCAAACAAGGCATTACAGAGGGGAGTGGTTTACAATCGGAATTGTACAGGATAAGTAAAGCATAAATATGTAACAGAATAAAAAAATAAATGGACCATTACAAGGTATTAAATTAAGGTAAGCTATACAATGAATATACAAACAAAACGCAAGAAAAACAAGTATACGTACAGAAAAATACATGATAATCTAGTTAGAAATTCTATTTAATGCAACACGAAACAAGGAGTTATCACTAATAGATACAATATCTGCAGGAAGGCGGTTCCACTCTAGGGACGTGCGAGGAATGAATGATTGATAAAATGTGTTGGTGCTGCTAGACGGAACATCAACCTTATATGAATGATCGATGCGACGCGATATGTAATGCGGATTATGTATGAACATGTCATGCAGTGTTGTGTGGTGAAATATTTTATGGAACAATGATAAACGGGAGATTTTACGCCGGGCTGCAAGAGATGAAAGTGATAGGCTAGTTTTCATGGCGGTTACGCTGGCAGTTCTGCTATAAGTAGAAAGAATAAAACGAGTTGCGTTATTCTGAACAAGTTCTAATGCGTTAATTAGGTTAGTGTTATGAGGGTCCCAGACTGATGAGGCATATTCTAATTTTGGACGTATTAATGTTTTATAGAGTAACAGTTTTCAAGAGTCAGGAGCATTAAAAAAGTTTCGCCTGAGGTAGCCTAGGGTGCGGTTAGCATTGCTAATTATGTAGTTGATGTGTGTTGCCCAAGTAAGGTTGGATGAGATATGAATTCCTAAGTATTTGTATGAGGATACTTGATCTAAAGGGAGGTTATTTAAGTAGTATACCCGAGAGGTATACTACTTTACATTTGTATACTTACATTTGGTATACTTTACATTTGTTAATGTTTAGTTCCATTAGCCACAAGCTGCACCAGTTAGATATTATATTTAGATCAGATTGAAGGCGATTGGAATCGTCGTCTGAAGTAATTTCTGTAAAAATAACGCAATCATCAGCGAAGAGATGGATATTAGAAGTTACTTGCGAGGGTAGGTCATTAATATATATTAAAAACAACAAAGGACCGAGGACTGATCCTTGAGGCACTCCGGAGACAACAGAGCACGTTGGTGAATCGTAGCCGTTAGCGGTAACGTATTGTGAGCGATTAGTAAGAAAACATTCGATCAATTTTAATAGATTAGCGTCAAGATTTAAGTACCGTAATTTGTGGATGAGAAGTGTATGGCACTCTTTGTCAAATGCTTTTGCAAAGTCCAAAAAAAATGCAATCAGCAGATGATGAACGATCAAGAATTCGATGCAAATGATCAGTGAAGGACACGAGTTGAGTCTCACGTGAGTATGATTTTCTAAAGCCGTGCTGTGAAGGTGAGAAGAAGGTGTTATCTTCAAGAAAATCGACGATACTTTTGAATACGATGTGTTCTAGTAGTTCCAGCTCCTTGTTCTTTCAGAAAAAGATTGATAATGTAACGTGTTCCCGATTACGCCGTTGCCACACATTCCCACCAGCAGCGAAGTAGCATGCGCTATCTTACTGTAAAAAGTGCCGCTGTGTTCGTTTAGAGGAGATTTGCGTCTCCAGATAGCGCGCCTGTCACGAACCGGCTCAAGTTTACTGCACCGTTACCTAGTTAATTAACCCTCAAACGCTAAATACTTTATTCACAAACTAGACCAATGGACACTCACAAATCACGACGTAATGCACACAGGCAAAAGCACGTTACCAGATTTGTCGTCGACCTAGCCGGAGAAGGAGCCATCGACGGTGGATCCACACGCGCCGGAGGCGTGATGTCGCACGACATGGTCATCGGCGATGGCGGGCCGGATCCTGCCTGGGCTTCTCTTTCGGCGGCCGTAACACGCGACGGTGAGGGCAGGGGTGACGGCGTCCCGACTCCGGTAGGCCTTCGGTGACGCTTGGTGGAGCCCTTGGCGCCGTCGGCTCGGCCGGAAGCTCTAGCGGGACTCCCGGCAAACTTCGGCGATGATCCAGGTGTGCCCTTGTTGGCACCGGACTGCGGGTGGGTCGAAGGTTGGCGTCTGACCTTACGTTTCGCCGTGGCCTGCGGCTTGACCTCAGGCTGGGCCGCTGCCACCTGTATGCGCGCATTGTCCAAGGTAAGAGTTTTTTTCGGCGGTAGTCAATTTAATCCCCACGTCGCGGGACGTGCGAGACTGGGATCTGTGCGGTCCTCTGTGGTCTCTGGAGTGGAATTACGCCGGCCGGGATGGGGTAGTTTGACGGCCGTGGCGGCGTAATGGCTCACGTGTCGCGCTTGCTAAGCACGATTGCGAGAGTTCGATTTCCGCTCACGGCGAGTATGCTTGGGTGTACAGAAAACCGTGCGCCGAGATTTAGGTGCTTCTTAAGGTGCTCCTCACGTGGTACTTTATACACCCCGCCATGGCGCACATTTTCCAAGAGATGCTTTTGGAATGCGCACATGTTCTGTAATACTTATCGTAAGGCCTATCGAATTATCGGGGTCGCATATCTTTTTAGTGCTAGAATGGTTGTAGTAAGCGGAAATCGTTTAGCATGTCGCCATCTGGAGTATTCTAGAAAGTGTACCCGTGCTCAGGAAAACGTCTTACGATAGAATTTTGCACGCAACAGGAAATTTCAGCCATCAGTGACGCCCGACCTGTCATTAGCGAAGTCGGCTGGCCATGGCAGATGAACAGCTGGGAACTAAAACCTTCGCCCACAGAGATCCTGAGTAAATTGATCGCGAACGTGTACACAGATGTTCTCTGTAATGTCTCCCTCTTGCGGCCTGCGTATATCACCCCTCTGCTTTTTCTTTTGGAAAAATTCAGATGCAAATACAACAGTTGAAGATACTCCTTAGCCATCTGACTGTAGGCGACATATTCGTAATATTGGTGTGACATTCCACTGAAAGCGTTGTGTGCGGGGGCTATCAAGGCATAACAGGAAAAGAAATCAGTGCGAAATACACACATTTTCGTGTCTAAAAGGTCGCGTCTTCCGAGCTTGAACTTTTCTTACACGCAATGCCATTGTACGAGCGAAGTGTGACGGACGCAGAGATTGATAGCATGCGGTGCATATACACGATGCATACTGTGCATGCCGTGCATACTTTACATAACACTTAGCATGACTTTACTAATTTTGTTCCTCAAGAACACTTCGAAAAATGTGTTCTCGTTGTCTTAAAAGGGCTTATGATGCCCCCCTCCCCCCCCCCCCCTCCTCCCTGTTGGATTCTCACTTTAATGCTGCAGTAATGATCCGCGGCTAATATAGATATCAGATTTCTAACGATCACAATGAAATAGGGCGGGAACGAGAACATGAAACAGGAGTCACTGTGACGGCTTTCTTCTTTCGCTTCTTTCCTTTTGTTCTTATTTCGCACTAAACGCTGTATAAATACGTGAAATGTCGCAACTTCAGCTAAGCTAGGCGCATTACAACTCCTGATAATGGCAATGATGTTTATGTTCCCGTATGTACAGCACAATAATAGGAAAGGGCGGGCGGAAGAATCTGTCAAAAAGAAGTGAAATCAAGGGCTTGACAACTCGCCCGCTGATGAAGGAACATGCCGTTAGAACTCATGCATTCCCTACAAGAAAAACGTTAACAAGTTGCGCGATGTTTCGGCGCTCAATACGATCGAGTGCCTTGTTTACAATGGACGAAGTGCATGGCGGTATGCTCATTCAACGTCTTCAAACCATAACCACGGGTATACCTGAATCTTTGTCGCTGCCGTCGGCTGGTTGGCTTGTTGCAACGCCGCGGACGGGACCTCAGGCGGACACGACTCCTTGTTCTCTTCTTTTTCTTGCTGATCTTGGGGCTCTTTCTCCGTGGTTGAGCTACTACCTGCAGCTATTGGCGGTGCCGTCGGTGATTCTACGTTGACACTGCCCTTCACTGCTGTGGTGGCTGCGGTGGATGGAGCAGTACCCTCTGCCGAAAGCGTCGGAGACGCCGGTTCGCTCTGGGGGTCATTAGGCTTCTGTTGGTCCGACCTGGTGACTGTGGCAGCCGGCGCGATATCCTTTGCTGAGGACATTGGACAGAACTCTGTGGTCGAGAAGCAAGCAGGAGATATGACCGCTGCTTTTACTGCTCGCTAGACTGCTACAGCTGCGAGAAATCAACCGTAGCCTCGGCTGCACCCTGTTCTTCTCAAAGCTCGTGCAGTACGTGCCACGTGCTGAAGATCGTAATGACGACGACAACGAAGGCGATGAGCATAATGATGATGATAGGTGTAGTGCTCGTTGTCTGCACTGCAGCGATCGTCACAAGCTGAAGTATGCAATGGATCTTTTAAAATACCTCTTACCACTGCTGAGGCCTTGGCATTGAATTGTGGCCCCGCCACGGTGGCCTAGTAGTTATGGCACTCGGTTGCTGATCCGAAGGTCGCGGGGTCGAATTCCGGCCGAGGCGGCTGCATTTCCCTGTATGTAAACGACCTACCAAACATATTGACATCCTCGGAGATGCTAATGTACGCTGATGATACAGCCGTGATTGTTACTGCTGACAATATGAGGGATCTAGAGCATAAAAGTAATGCAGAACTTAAAAATATTTTTCAGTGGTTTTCAGCGAACAAACTGACACTTAATGCTCAGAAAACTAAGTACACTATTTTCCACTCCCGTCATCGAGATATAAGTAGTGAGTCAATTTGCATTTCAATAAATAACTGCGTGCTTGAGCAGACTAAAGATTTCTAATATTTGGGTGTAATTTTCGATAGTCATTTAAACTGGCAAAGCCATATTAACTCTGTATGCGCTAAACCAGGATATGGATGCAGTACGTTATTAACCGCTAGAAATTATTTCAAAAGTAGTAATCTCCGAATTCTCTATTTCGCCTTTTTTTCATTGTCACCTATCATATTGCATAGATTCATGGGGATGGACTTTTAAAACGTATCTAGAACCCTTACGCATACTACAAAAGCGAGCACTTCGAATAATAAACAATGCTAGATATGATCAACACAGCGCGCCATTGTTTCATAATATGGAAATCATACCATTCGATAACTTATGACAGCAAAAAATTGCACTTACCGTCCATAAAGTCATTTCTTATAATCTGCCCTTTCATATATCAGTATTTTCATCCTCTTCCCGCCTTACCAGACGTGCCACATTACATAATTTCAATCTTCCGCCTACTAACAATGTTTACGGAAAACGATTATTACAATTTGTTGGAGTTAAGATCTGGAACAATATACCGTGCGAAATAAAAGAAAGCAAAATTTTTTCCTCCGCGCTTAAAAAACACTTCCTTCAGAAAAACGAACAGGTACACTAGCACACACATTCTTGTAATCTCTGTTTAGTTATATATTGATCATATATCATAAGGAATCATAATTCAGATGGTTTAAGTACTTCTGTGTATTCATACATGTGTAGCATACATGCTATCCGTTGCATGCATGCAAAATATATTGCACGATACTGCAATTAAGCTATCGCAAATATGTTTCCTTTTTATATTTTGCTCCATTTCTTTCCTGTTATGATTGAAGTGTACTGATAAAATATCTGCATTATTAACACAATCTGTTCCTATAAATGCACATTTATTTAGACCCCCTACTAGCCAGTGGCTATGGGTCTAACCAGTGTTGTGTATTTTTATGTAATAACAGAACTTGAAATAAAAAATGATTGATTGATTGATTTCGATGGTGGCGAAATGTGCCCGTGTGCTGTGCGATGTCAGTGCACGTTAAAGAACCCCGAGTAGTCAAATATTGCGAAGACCGTCACTACGGCGTCTCTCATAATTACAGCTGGGTTTGGGACGTTAAACCCCACAAATGAAATCAAATCAATGAATTGTGTGCTTCTAGGAAATGTACAGGAAAATAATGACAAGAGTGGGCTTAAGATGCAGGAGCTTCCATAGCCCTCTGTATACTGTCGTTTGATTGCTACACTCTGCTAGCTGTCAGCGGTCCTCACAATATCTTGTGGATGCAAAGCCTTGGAAGTTATCTACACGTACACACGTTTTGCCTATCGAACAAGAACGAAGTACAACCCAAAATACAATAAAACACGCAGAAATTTAGAATTCGAGAATGTCGGACTGAAAAGAAAGAGGTTGGATGGTATCAGTTTACGTAGTTAAAGAAATATGTTTAGTTGTAGAAATCGAACGGCCCAATAAAGCTGGAAGAAAAGAAAAGACAAGCGCTTAAGAGTCTTTTCGTTATGGCTAAATGTCTCTTGCTATCTACACTGTCGTCATCTCCAATCACCCGTATTTGAGCCATGAACAAGCCAACAAATTTGCATTGATGAAGCAATAATTTTGTTTCGCAGCGCAAACCCTGCGTCGCTATACCCAAGAGCCATTCAACTAAAGCACAGCAGATCAGCAGCAAATCATTATAATCAAAGCGGGCGAATGCTGCGCGGATTCAGCGCCATTGCTTCTGTTTGGAACACAACCCTCCGACGCGCCGCCTTTGTCTCTTAGGATGGAGGCAGCGTTTCCCTGTGCATCGCTCTTGGATCTAGAAAGACGTAGTGAGGGCTCCGCTTCCTAAAAGCACCGCATCTGTTTTCTGCGAGCCCAACAGGAAAGACAACAACAGGACAGAAAGACGAAGATCCATGGATCTGTGGTGGTGAATTTCAATTGCTGTCAAGAACCCGTCTTTCTCGCGGTCCTGGCAGCCTCCCGAAGAAAAGGTCTCTTAAGCCTACCTCGTTTTTTAAATTTTTCTGTTGCTTTGTTTGTTTTCAATCTTTGCCTCAAGGGACTTCTCAGGACAAACAGTGCATGACGGCCAACAAGCTGCTTTTAAATGTAGAAGCACGAGCAAGCCGTCCGCCGTTCGCGGCAGTGATAAATACGTAGTGGAGGCCAAGTGTCAGGAAAGAACGCCTTTTTTCTGGGAGCGCAGAACGTACTGCGTGCTTTGCCTGAGACTGGACGTTCTTGCGGAGCTGCCTGGAACCGAAAAGAAAATATTTCACCACAGTTCATGAAAGCTTACGTTTGAGGCCAGATGCTGGTGGAGGAAATAAACGATCTTGTGCCTGCAAATGGCCTGAGAAAGCTCTAAATCTTATCTTTCGGGTGCAGGCGGCGTGGAGATCTTACGTAAACGCGGTGACTTGCATATGTTCACGTTGTTTGTATACCCCGTCCCGGATAACGCGCACAAAACTTTAATATGCTGGGTTTTCGCTTGCGAAGGGCAATATATGATTACGTGGCAGGCTGTAGTGGGGACTCCGCACTCATTTCCATGGCATCTGGTTCCTTGTAGCGTGAGCGTAAATTTTAGCCCGCTGGTGCTTATGGACCTCATCGAAACACATCCCTACCAGCCGTGGTAGCTAGGCAGTTACGGTGTCGTGTTACTAAGCTCAAGAACGTAGGCTGGATTCTCGCTTCCAGCGAGCTCCTTTGATGACACATTTTTTAGCGCAAAACACGATAAAGAATACATGACACGGTGCTTGTCCTTGTCGTGCTTCTTGCGTACGTTATTTCTCGCTAAAAAAGTGTTACGGATTCACACCAGCTAGCCCTCCAACGCGTGGTACTGGACCTCCTTTATATGGTCGAAATCCAAGGTCACCCGTGCAGCTATAGGTTTAGGTGTATGTTAAAGAACCATATTGGGTCGAAATGAACCCCTCTCTAGGGATTAAGTTTCGCTCTGCGCGGCGCTTCGTAATCGTGCAGTGAGAGTGACACGTAAAACCCTTGTGTTGAATTAAATTAAAATGGTTCAGCTGTGGACGGAAACCGAAGCCTCGCCAGCGAGCTTAGCAGCGCGACACTTCATCTACTAAAGCGCTGTTTTAGGGGGGCATGTAAACCCAAGGGTATACGTCTGTATTGCTTTCCAGCAATAATATAAGCCTATGACGTTACAAGGACATAAATTTTGACAATACCAGTGATGTCACAACGCCGTACAGTGATTCGCTTGTGTTTCTATTGTGTTTATCGTCGTAGTTTTCGCATTACTGTCGTTTAATTTGATCTCGTTACTCGATTCATTACCCATTCTATGTACTTTATTTTATTATACTAATCTTACTTATGTTAACCATTCTTAATCTAGATTCATGTTGGCCGGTTTTGATCAGTTATTAGCATGTTTTAGCCTTGCTTTCATCTGCTGTTTTCTGAGCGTGGGCACATCATCAGTATAGACGCCGACAGCGTGGGCCCCTAAAGCGTTCAGCACTTAAGAAATGGGAAAAGGAAAATTGGCCGCGTACCTGCGTGCTTCGCTGCAAATTTCCTCGAAAGACGATAGTCTTCTGCCGGCCGTACTAAGCTGCGTGAGATATGGACGCCATCTGGCAGCGCCGTCGGGAAACATGAGCTTGTGCAGAATCTTAGGGCAACTGCCAGGTGGCAGCGCCATATCGTCGGCAGAGGCCTTTTTCGTGCATAGCGTCGCATTTTTAGCGCAGCGTAACAAACACTAGGGTCTTTAGAATCGCGTATCTATGTATGTTCTAGTAAAGGAACACACCATCTAATAAAAACGTATTGATGTTGTGCCTCAGATATGCGTAATATTTGCTTTTTGATCGACAATGTTTACAAGTACGAATGCAGCTTCCAGTTCAACATCGCTGGGCGTTAGACAGGTGTTTAAACTTTTTCCGGGTAGCTGAATCGTGTGACGGACAGACAACCAGAACGACAGACCAAAATTTCTGCATTAAAGTGTCCCAAGACAGACTATTGTCTTTAAAAAGGATTATGTTTCTAACAGTTCTGTTTGGAAGTGGAAGCATCTAGACACTTCTTAAGGTCACCCGAGAAGCCAGGGTATTGTGCCTTATATGCGCACATATGACGCCGTCCCAGCCGTATACGGGCTCGGCAGTTTGCAACGAGACGCGTTCACGCGCATCGTTTCGAACAGGCTGCGCATAGACGGACATTTGCCGCACGTGACGGCGCCGATCCACTTGGCATAGAAGGAAGAGTCGCCGAACCGATACGGGCCCAGTCTCAACTTTGGATCATCAGAACGTTCTCTGGTGCTTACGGTGGCGTTCTGGCATATGCATTCCTTTTGTCACGCTGTTAGTCAAGAAGAAAGAAATCAGATGGAAATGCCGTTCTCGCTTTGTTCCGTACGACTTCAAGCAACGTGCCTGCTATCTGCGACAGAACCCATCACCTGCCGCCTGAGGCCATCTGGCAGAAAGAACGTTCCATATGCGACATCACGGCTCCCAAGTGGCTCTGCCTGACACTCCCGGAAATGTGCGAAACCTTTGTGCTGGATTAATATGTTCTCATTCTCCTTTTCCAAAAAAAAAAAAAAAGGATATGTTTCCCTCCGTCTCTTCCAGCATCTGGCTGAAGAAGCGCGTCATATGATGTCCACGGCAATGTCGCAAATGATATGTACTCGGCTGCCACCCAAAATACGCGGGTTCGATCCCGGCCGCGGCGGTCGCATTTTCGATGGAGGCGAAAATGCCAGAGGCCCGTGTACTGTGCGTTGTCAGTGCACGTTAAAGAACCCCAGGTCTATGCCCAGGTGGTCTAAATTTCCGGAGCCCTCCACTACGGTCTTTCTCTCCTCTCTATCTCTTTCACTCCCTTTCCCCCACCCCCACGGACGCTTAGCCGTGCTCCCTACATGGGCTGCAGAAATTAGCGTCCTTTCCTAACCGAACCACAATCATCATCATCAAATGATATCTGACAGAGTTTTCAGTTTGTCGCGATTGAGTAGCAGCATATGTTGTATAGGTGCGGTGTATAAACCGAAAATAAGGTGGGAGACCGGTAGTAAACTATCATAACAAGGGTGATAAACGAGGGCGCTTAGGACCAGGGTTATGGTATCAAGCGACTCGTCCTACACTCGAATGATGTGAGCTGAACATTCAATTGTTATAAAAGAATTTGCATACGTCCTGGAAGGCACTCTTAGAAGTGGTAAATGATGTCAGAGGGAAAGCGAAGTGCCACATGAATGTGACGTTAGATTATTAGATTAACATTAATTTCTGCCTGTTTACGTCCCGGAAGTACGATGTAGTACGATACGCCGTAGTGGAGGAATCTGTAAATTTCGATCATCTGGGGTCCTTTTACGTGCATTGACATCGCACAATAAACAGGGCTATAACATTTCGCCTACATCGAAATGGAGCTGTCGCGGCAGGGATCCGGCCCCGCGACATCCAGTTCAGCAGTAGAGTGCCATACCCACTAGACCACTGCGGCTGGTATAGGGCGTTGCATTAAGCGAATGATTGAGTTTTTTCTCTTGTTCTTTTTTTTTTTCTGGTGACCCGAAGGACACGGGTTCGACCCCTGCAGCTGCGGCTGTATTTTTGATGGAGGCGGAAATGCTGGAGGCCCGTGTACTGAGCGTTTCCAGTGCACGTTAAAGTACCCCGTGGAGTCGAAATTATCTCACTCCACTACTGCGGCGTACTCCATAATCATATCGTTGTTCTGCCGTGTAAAATACCTGTAATTAATTAATCAAATTTTATGCGTCAAAATATTTTTCGCAGCGGTCTACCGAAAAAGGAGATCTGGAACACGAGGAGTAGGATATGCCACGATGGATTACTTATGTATACAGGCGTAGCAACTTCCAATGGTCATCGAAACATACGAACCAGAATGGGACCCTGCTGACACTCTTATACTTGATAACACGATCGCCACAGCATTAGAGCTGTTACCGAATTGCTCAACATACGGTATTCTTGCTTAATAAATGACGACTGCCGCCACATTTGGTCTACGGCCAACCGGAGTTAGATGCCTTTCTTCGTAAATGCCACGTTTGTCAACGGTAGTGCAGGCTGAGCGAGGTGGCTGTTCTTCACTGACGGTCAAAACGAAGAGCGCACATGTTATCAATGGGGCGGGAGAGGTGTCGGTGATCACACGGCACCGTACGCATCGTTGTGGATACGCAGAGAAAGTAGAGGAGGGGAGCGCTCTATCGATTGAGCGTAGACTACAAAAATCGTTTGCAGAATGCGTCGACGGGGCGGGGGCAGAGGCCCGTCTGTCGCCACGCCGTCTGGGCGCGCGTGGGGCGGGAGTGCTTCCGTCGTGTGCGAGCGGGAAGCACGGAAACGTCAAGGGCGTTCCACTCGCTCGATGCGAGGGGTGAAGACGTGGCGGTGCTGTATTGGCTTTTCGTTCTGTGTTTCTCACTGCAGGGCACGCCTCACGGATCGTGGACGTGATCGGACTTGCCAAAGTTGTCACTCGCCCCAGAATAGCGTCCCGCACAAACAGTGCATGTGTACTGCTTTCCGGGTATCGGAATCACTCAGGCATGTTGATGTCTTGGTTGGCAGATGTTTAGTTATTTTTGTTCTAAGGCTAAAACATTAGAGGTCTCATGCGAAGGCGATTATGAAAGAAAGAAAAAAGACGGTGTCAGAAAAATATGGTAAAAAAAAAATCGAAAGTTCGCGTTTCGTTCGCTTGGCATATACCAAAATTGGCATGGAAAGTTGCGATTTGGTGCCTGACATGACTGATAGTTCGCGACAATAACAACTTCACTTCTTTGCCACTTGCGCCACAATTAACGATAATAAAATAATGTATGACATATAATCGCTTTGGATACACGGCTATGAGCCGCACATTAGTGCATGTTAAGTTGCTATGAGGAGTTACACTCACTCGGTGCTCGGTTGCCGAAAGTTCCTGGTTCAATTCAAACCCCTATGTCCCAGGTTTGAGGACCAAAGGTGTGGGTGTTTCCTTTTACACGCTAGTTAAGGACTCCCAAGAATGTTAGTTAAATACGTGTAACGCCTCCCTCCCCGCGCAAGATGTGGGACGTTCCCGGAGATGTAATGCAATGCTGAGCTGATCCGTCGTCCCGGTAATATTGATCCCTTTCCGGATTATGGGGCAGGACGCACGGCTTAATCCGTCTGTGGGCGCTCTTGATATCGGCCCGCAGGTGTTCCGCGATGACACATAAGTACGT
Organism: Hyalomma asiaticum; assembly: GCA_013339685.2. NCBI lineage: Eukaryota > Metazoa > Arthropoda > Arachnida > Ixodida > Ixodidae > Hyalomma > Hyalomma asiaticum. The sequence goes on from CM023486.1 coordinate 93,530,025, forward strand.
GCAATACCTTAGTTCCAATTGGCCCGTGCTGAGTACACCGGGAGGAAACACTTATACAAGAAGAAACACGATGAGGAAGTACAAGACGCGCACATGAGGGGAAGAGCAGAGTGCACAAGTGTTTGCGAAAGTGAGCAGAGAAAAGTGATGGGGGTGCGTAATGTAGGGCGTGATATCCAAGACCATACGTGGGTAGGAGAAAGAGTAGGCGAAACACAAACCAACAAAGAAAAAGACGTTTAGGCTCCTTCGACGAGGGCGTTGTTTACAGTGAATCGAAAACGTTTGCCGTGCTTATGAAGGCTTTGAAACGTTACGCAGGCAGCCTGTGCAGATGTCGGCGAGTGTTCAGTCATTTCTTTTTAGTGTATTATTAGGCGTTCATACGAGAATTGGTTCCAAATGGTCTCTTGAAGATATGTTCTTCCCTTTCTTTTTCCAATACTCCAGCGTTATTCCAATCGATTTGGCCGCCCAAGATTTCTTCATGTTCTTCCAAGTCATTTCAGGGGGCTTCCTTCTTGATAACGTCATTTATACATGTTGGTTCACACGCTGTTCATAGTGTCCCGTATGGCCTTGGTGCGGGGAGCAGTCACTTTAGCAGAATTACTGTTATGACGGGCTCCTTCATGCAGCGGCTGTGCTATAACCTCCAGGCAGGGCCTATACAGAATTCTTAATGACGATGCACTGTGCCCTTTAGATCTGACTGGTCTTTCGTGTCATTTGGGCGCACCTAGCTGCCGTACGTGTATCAGTATATTTGCCCATTGCCACTTCCGCGGTGGTGCAGCGGTTTTGGGGCTCCGTATACGCTCACCCAAAGCAGCGGTTGCATTTCGATGACGGCGAAATGCCAAGGGACCGTGTACTTCCAGACTTTAATTATCCTCAGGTGGTCGGAATTCCGGAGCCCTCCACTACGGCGTGCCTTTCAATTATATCGTGCTTTTCGGACGTAAAACTACAGGAGTTAATATCATTGTTGCCACGTAACCATAGTGAAGTTGCCCCACCACGGTGCTCTAGTGGCTACGGCACTCGGCTACTGATCCGAAGGTCACGGGATCGAATCGCGGCCGCGGCGGCTGCATTTCGATGGAGGCGAAATGTTGAGGACCGTGGGCTGTGCGATGTCGCGATGTCAGTGCACATCTGAGAGCCCGAGGTGGTCGAAATTTCCGGAGTCCTCCACTGCGACGACTTTCCTAATCATGTCGTAGTTTTAATTGGGACGCTAAACCCCAGAAATCAATCATAACAATATTGCACTCGTTAGAGCGAAGGCTCCCCTCACTGTATAGTCATTTCGTTACATACACAGCAGACACGACACGCAAACTCAAACGCCATTCTTCCCACAACGCGTGTACCGAACAACCATCGTGGACAAATCCTGTTCAAGGCTGGTTGCCAAGTGCTACGCTCTAATTTAGGCAAGGCACAACATAATTCAAGCTCTACTGAAGCTGTTTGGGGGCTAGCATCGACCGCCATCGTCATGGTCTGTCACACTCCATGCGGAGCGTTCCTTTGCCCTCGAGCCACCACCTATTGCTGCACATAAATAAATAAATAAATAAATAAATAAATAAATAAATAAATAAATAAATAAATAAATAAGTAAATAAATAATAAATAAATAAATAAATAAATAAATAAATAAATAAATAAATAAATATGTGACTATGCCGCGGGGACGGTGAAAAAAATCACAGAATATTATAGAAAATCGCAAGGGAAACGCAGGAGAAACAAAGCTCCGCTGTTTCAGTACATTTCACACTGGGTAGAACCGCCCTGTAGTTTTTATGCGCGCATGAAAAAAAAAGTAATAAATAAAACACGAGTTACGCGACCCTGCTGCTGCAGCTTTTGCGTATAGTACACGCGCAATTGCATCGCCAAATGGTCAAACTTGTTCAGTCATTCGTGTCGTATAGTGACAGGAGTGGGAGTGAAAGAAGCGCGATTCATTTCCTATAGGCCACGTGTGTCAGCAGGCAGGAAATAGAATGTCGCGGCCGTCACACTGTCACATATTGTTTCTAACAAAAAAGAAAAAAAAAAGACTCGTAATTTTGTACACGTCTGTGCACTGAAGACCGGAAGCCAGGCACTGCCGCTACATCGCCTTACTTCCGCTGACAGCGTAGGCCGCTCTTTCTTCAAAACGCTGTGCGCTGCTTCTCCACCTTGTTAGGTCGCCCCGTGCATTGCTTAGGCAGCAATACATCCACGTGCTAAGCGAGCGCAAGACTATACGTGTGCCTCGTAAACGAACCGCCGCTTCGCTTGACCGCAAAGTAACGACACTCAAGTACATGCATTCCCGCGACAGTGCGAATTCCACCCGGGGTCACGCTGGAAACACCGTATTCCAGCACTCGCGCAGGAACCCTTAATTACGTTAGCCGAGGGAACGCCTTCGCTTTAGCAGGAGTAAACATATTCCGCGTGCTGAGTGCGCTCGCAAGCTGAGTAATACGTCCACGTTTGCCGAGTTCTTGAAGAACTAAGCCAGGACGTAATTGCGTTCCTCCTCATTTGTCGTCGCAGCGGCGGTAATCAGGCGACCCGCGCGTTGAGACGGGTGACGCGGCTCGCAAAGCGGTGACGTGGTGTTTGGAAAGGGGTCACGAAGGGTCTGTTATGTTTATCGATTTGTTTATCCTAAAAGCCTGGAAGGAATTACCTAGGGGTGAGCACCGCAATGAATGGAATCAAATGACACTTAGCGTAGACTTAGCCTAGATAAGAATCAGCGAGCCAGAATTTACGCACTGAGATGTACCTGCGAGAGGTTAGATGAAGATTTGTGAAGACCACGAGATTATGGGGCGAGAGAAGACTTCCGGCAGTTGACAATGCGCCACGATCAATATCTCGCGCTATGACAAAGCGGCTTTAACGAGTGCAACAGAGCGCAGTTTCTTTGCGTACGTAAGTAAGGAAGAAAACGTTATTCACACGAATCCGTGCATCATGAAAATCATTCTATGAAACGGGATAGCATTGTGCACGAAGTTAATGCAAGCTTTTCAAGCAACTTCTGGTTTTCCAATAAACATCCATAAGTGAAAGGGAAAATTAGCATCCACCCATTTTGTAGTAACACAAGGCTACAAGGATATCCACACACAGACACACAGACACACACACACGCACACACACACACACACACACACACACACACACACACACACACACACACACACGCCCCGCCACGGTGGTCTAGTGGCTAAGGTACTCGGCTGCTGATCCGAGGGTCGCGGGATCGAATCCCGGCCGCGGCGGCTGCATTTCGATGGAGGCGAAATGTTGAGGCCCGTGTGCTGTGCGATGTCAGTGCACGTTAAAGAACCCCAGGTGGTCGAAATTTCCGGAGCCCTCCACTACGGCGTCTCTCATAATCAGAGCTGGTTTTGGGACGTAAAACCCCACAAAACAACACACACACACACACACACACACACACACACACGCAGCGTACCACGTCTCCCTTTGCTTGAAGAGCTACAGTGCACTGAGGCGATGTATGTATGTATGTATGTATGTATGTATGTATGTATGTATGTATGTATGTATGTATGTATGTATGTATGTATGTATGTATGTATGTATGTGCATCTGGGAGCTCGGCCTGTCCCCCACTTGTACTTCGATGGTGGGATCCCCCTCATCCTCAGGTTTCTCCCGTGCCCGGACACAAAAGCTCACACGCCGTAGACTTGGGCATCGCTTCCCCTAACGTACCCTCTCCTCGTCAAGGCACCTTGAATGGAAGCGCGAGAACCAGCAACAGTACACCCAAGTGCCTTCACGTCGTACATTCTATATCGAATGGCGCCTGAAAGATCAAGTGGGATCATAAATTTTGCCACCGGCGTAAACAAAGCGACACGTCATTTCTTTCTTTGTAAGCCTGCTATAACGACACTGAGAAATAACTCGTGTAAATGAAGGTCACCTATGAGCACTTCAATATACCGCAAGGAAATATCCGAGCGTGTGGCGCTCTCGAGGATATTTAATCACCTCTCTGTTGCGTATCATTGCCAATATCAAAGGAGGCCCTACACTGAGTCGGTCTCGATGTGATGAATGACCATGACACATATTTACTCCACCCGCTGCAAAGCGACTCGAAGACTCCACTGGGAACACTATACGCTACGCCGTTAATCATAGCGCCGGGTGGTTGCACAAGAAAAGCGGTTCATATTTCTTGCAACAGCTGCCGGATTTCAGGCCACCTATATGATGCTTTTGTGATCACAGCGTTCCCTTTGACCGGGTACAGTACATATAATGGGAGTGTACGGGTCTGTTCATTGACCGCACACACAGCTCACATACTACAGTTTGCAATGCCTTCTTATATTAATTCCTGGGTATCAGGCGGGCACTTGTTGGGGAGAAATAATCAGCGTGTATGACTGCTGCAATGTGTCTGTATACTTACTGCCTTCGCACGTGCGCGCGCGTCAATGTTGTGTGTGTGTGTGTGTGTGTGTGTGTGTGTGTGTGTGTGTGTGTGTGTGTGTGTGTGTGTGTGCGCGTGCGGATCCTATTGCCGTAAGCTTTCTGAAACGGTGCTGTATTCCTTTAGTTGTTGTTGCTCTCGTCGTCCTAGACCATACAGATTGTAGTGTCACGACAGCGGTCATGACTTAGACTTTCTCATTTTTGCTTTTATCTAAAACAATGGTAAAACGCTATCTGGAAGTAAACTGACAAACCGGAACATCGAGAATAACGCCTTTGGCCGCATTATTAGCTTTAAACGTTAGAAGGCACAACCATCAGGGCAAGAAAAGTGCATCATTTGCTGTACCATTTGCAATGCTGCCGAAGTTGCAGCCTATAGCCAGAGGGCATGTTAGGTGACGTAAGCGATTGTGAGTCCTACTGAATCGATTTTATGACCGGTACACCACAGGCACGCATGTGGATGGATACGGGCCCCTGCGGAGATGATTGTCGGTGAAACACAAGGAGCACATCTGTACCGAGGTCAGCATGAGGATGTTGGATGTAGGTGATCGAAGTATGCCGCGCAATATTTTTCCTGCCCATAGGTCAGGCGTACGAACAGAACTGATACAATTAGGAGCCAACAGACGAATGCAATCAAACTATGAAAGAGAGAAGCAAGACGAGACTCGATGAGCAGTGCAAAGCCGAATAGGGTGGCTGTAACACCGATCTCATTTCCTGGACCTAGATCCACGGATACGGGGGCGATACTCTGATGCTCTTCCCCCCCCCCCCCCCCACCCCTTTTTTTTTTCTTGTTTTTCGTGGTGAGTTGAAAGGCTTCGCCGCGTAGTAACTGTGCACGAATTTATCCGAGACGAAGCAGGGGATGAAAGAGATTAATAAGAAGAGCAAGCATTCCCTGCACTGAAAGCCTCAAAACTACCACTCTCACTTGAACTGCTTCTCGTGACCGCACCGACGCACTGTAATAAGTGGGCTCGGAACGTAGCTCGCCGCGCGGAGCTATTGTTTTCTTTCTTATTTCTGCGCTTCCTTCGGTATAGTGCATTGTTCCAATTAGGTTAAGGGGACGTTATATAGCTTTACACCGTGACACAGCTGCGCCCTGGGCATGCAGTTTGTTTTAGTATGACCTCCCACTTGTACTGGCGCGACTAAGTTTCTCTCTCTCTCTTTCTCTTTGTGTGTGTGTGTGTGTGTGTGTGTGTGTGTGTGTGTGTGTGTGTGTGTGTGTGTGTGTGTGTGTGTGTGTGTGTGTGTGTGTGTGTACACGACGCACATATATAGCAGCTCTTTCCGCTTAAGGTGATGTACCACAACAAACTTGCTCAAATGTGTTTTTACTTGTGACCACGCTGTGGCGTCGACTTTTCTTTTTTTTTCTTGGCGAAACGTTATGATTATCGCAGTGAAAGTGTTGTACCCGCCGAGTACAATAAAAAAAAAGCACGCGCAGGCAAGCGTGAAGGCGTGCACTTAAAAGACTCGAGATTGGCACGCTTTAGATCGAAATTGTACCGTATACTACGACTTCGGATGTTCCCTGTCTGAGGGCATGAAACATGTAAGAACTGTCGGAACTAGTTCCGAAATAAAAATTTAACATTTCATATTTTCACATTTCACTTAACATTTGATCTTGTTTTGTGTAGAGACATTATTGTAAATCACTGTTTCGTGGCATTAAATATGGCAAACAAACGACAGCAGCTTGCATTCAGGACTGTGGTTTCATTGGTCGCGATTAGACAGGCTATAGACTGGCTATTGGCATTGAAGACTGACTGACATCTTCGCGTATCTCTCTGAGGCATTACTTTAACTTGTTTTCGTTTCTAAGCATCAGTACGCTTACTAGGTACCTGCCGCTACAAATCGCTGGTCACTTTCAACGATGTCATGCGACTGTAAAAGTGGATGGGACAGCTTAAGTAGCTTAATTATCGATCCCAGCCGCGGCTGTCGCATGCCCAGACCCAAACAACCCGCTAATGTATAACATCATAGAAAGCTTAACGCTTGTAACCCTAAGAGTACGTAATGGGATTTTTATCATTGCAGGCGTGCTCGGAACGAAGGCCATTTCGCCACGTGTCACGAACTTATCGTACATGCCGCCCACTACATCCTCATCTCGTCATGACTGAAAAGCGCATTTGCTCTCTTGATAAGCAACATGCTGTACAAGATAAGCAAGTTTGCGGATGGTACACAAGTACCTGTCCATCGCACGCGTCAGACTCGCTAATCAACTGTATAGTTTTTAGTGGATGTCAGTAGCGGTTCCGCTAATGTCGTAAGCGGCCCGTACGACAAAGAATGTATACAGGCGACTAAGGTGGCGGTTAGTTGTTGACTTATAAATGTAGCATGACGACATTTGATGGCTGACCCTAAAGACATGGGTTAGATTACGGCCGCGGCGGTAGTCATTTTCGATAGACGCGGAAACGGTAGAGGCCCATGTGCTTGGCCGTTATCAGTGCAACTCGAAGAATCTCAGCCGGTCCAAATTTCCGGAGTCCTTCTCTATACTACGGCCTGCCTGAAAATCAAAGCGTGGTTCTGCCACATAAAGCCCCATCAGTTATTATATGTAGCCTGACAAGATTAAAGAACAAAGAAAGAAAACAAGGTTTAGGCCTAAAGAAACCGACAAATGCCTGTTCCTATATACAGGGAACAAGGATCCCATGATGCCAGATTACTCGTAGGGGATGATCGTAGGGGATGATTGCATAACGGTCGGGACGATGGGCCGGCCATGGCTAGCGGGTTCATTTTATGACGTCGTTTCCAATTCGGGCGTCGAATGTGCTTTATGGGGTGTTCAGTATCGCGTAGAGCAGTAAGGAAGATGAGCTTCTCCACTGACTACCACTACCTCTCCCTCCCCTTCCGGCGAATATTCTGAGCCGTAAAACAGTCTCCTTGGTGGCAAAATCCACGTAATGGGAAATGCCTGTGTTTCCTTTAGTTGGCTGTACGACGATACAAGGTGTATGGTAATTTGGATATACGCAAGGAATACACAATGAGTACCGGCTCTTTGGATGCGTTGCCTTCAGATCGCGCAGTGTTTCGGCGAGAGTAACGATACTTCTGCAATAATAACGTCCATAAAGACAGAAAAACAACCGCTTTCCTTCAAGGAAAGTTTTATAGCGCTGTTCTGTTTCTTTTGCTATTGAGCATCTTTCTTGGGGGAGGGAGGGGAGACAGACAAAAAAAAAAGGGGGGGGGAGGGGGGTTCTGGAGGTAACATTTGCCAGACGAGAAGGCAGAAGATAGGTTTTTTTGCGTCGTAGCCTTTCGTTCTTGTGACATACTCAAACTACTGTATTTTCCCCGCCACACGGCGGTTATTCCAAGGAAAGTGAGAAATCTTAGCGCCCATGTCTATTGACCACGCAGTGCCGGATTGTCTTTCTTTACACTTCAAAGCAAACTAAAGATACATCCGCCATTTAACTTCATGTTTATTGACGTCCTTCAGTATAGGCAGATAGGCAAAGCCAGTATGTAAAGCTATAGGCAGCTAAAATAGCACTAACTGTTAAGAGAGCGTCACGATGGCTAGAACAACGGCATTAATGAAGCTGCGTGCTTGTTTGTAAAGAAAATTGCCGCGAGACGCACCACACATTTGTGGAGCAAAGATTCTGGGGAGCACCAGCACGTTTTAGTCAGTCGTGGCTTCTTTCAATGCGAAGTACGAGCTTTCCAAGCAGTACACTGCGTCACCCTGACCCGCACGAATGTGTCCGCCTGAAACGAAACTCCGTTGAAGGTCTGTAGATAAGTCCAGACTCACGAGTTATGTCGCTTTTCAGGATCTTTTCACCGTATGTCAAGGCACAATCAGGCCGCGGCATTGTTAGGCGTCTAGTGATAATGAAGCGTTGAGGGTTATTAACGTGCAATATACAATCGCACTTGTAAACGCTCTCTTGAAGACAAGAAAGCCTTTCTCAGATGTTATCGCTAGGTATACAGCGGTGGAGATAGGTGTTCCTAAAAACAATTGCTGGGGTTTTACGTGCTAAAATTACGGTATCATCGTGAGGCACGCTCCGCAGAGGAGGACTCCAGAGTAATTTTGACCACGTGGGGTTATCTGAAGTGCACCTGAATCAAAGCACACGGGTGTTTTCTGCAATCCCGTGGCATAGAGCTCAGCAAGCCAACACACTAACCGCTAAGCTATGCGGCGGGTAAAATAAGCAAAAGCTAGGCGCACTTAGTGAGAGCACTTATCAAGCATTGAAATGTATTGTAACTGATCCTGCCTTAATAATTGGGGATACTTGTTCAATGATGTACAGCGCAGCGGCTAGGACTGGAACAAAGCACCGTTTGTCCAATCCCGTTTGTTTTGTACTTGCTCCGCGCTGCCTCGGAGATTGAGTCGAGGTGAATGCAGGAACCGATTTGGCGAGGGCTACCTTCCGCCAATAAATGGCTTATGCGAAAAGGAAAAGCTCTGCTGTCGGTGACCCTTGAAAAGAGCGCTGGTTTTGTTCGGGCTGTCAGGGGGGGCACCAATAGAAAGCGCACCACACGCACACCGTAGTTCTCGTTCGAGAACTTTCTGCAGTTCATGCGCTTCCACCGATGGCGCACAGAAATGCAGTTCATCCACTTTCCGGGACCACCCGAACGCTTTTATTGTTTTTGTTCCTTTCAGATCCGATGAGTGCGCGCTAAGGAGAGTAAATGGGATAGCTGGGCGTTCGGTTGAAGCAGAGCTCGGAGAAGAAACACGGTCCTTTTTAAGAGTACGTCACACGCGACTGATGCTGAAACGGAAATGTCCCCTCTTTCATGCTTCCCGACCTAGTTTGTACTTCCCTGCGTTTCTCTTCTCTCTTTCTCTCTTTCTGTAATGGAATACGTACTATATGGCCGCACACGACACACATACGGAAAGAAGATTAAGAAAACCTAGAAAACCTGCCGTATAGTCCTCGGTGTTTTGTCTTGATACATGTGTCCTTTCAGTAGCGGATAGCTCACGTTGTATACCACTGAAGCAGAACAGCGAGTGATAGCGAAAGGAGCACGGCGACTGGCGACTGTGATGAAGTGAGTGCATATATCAGGAGTTCGCCGTGACGTGTAAGCGGCATTATTCACTAAGAAAATTGTCACTTTCAGGAAACTCCTTCCGATATACGATGACTATTCATGGAATGCTTTCCGCTCGGCTATTTTTCTGTTCTGTTCTTTTTGTCCATTTACGTATTCGCCTTTCGTTTTTCGGCATCGTGACACATTTTCGCTTAAGTGGCAGATCGACTAATAATGTTTCTTTTTTTTTTTTTTTCAGGGTGCTTTTGATAAGACCATCAAGGTGACATGCGAGTAGGTTTTGCACTTAAGACAATTCGCTGTGCATGTCGTGTAAGAGAGCAAGAGAGACAGAGGGCGGCTGCCCTCTTCGATTCACCGAAGACCGGCTTCAAAATTGCTAACTACGATAGCCATTTCTCAAGAACCACGCATCAGAATACGGCTCCTAGGGGCCGTATTCTGAGATCCACTATCTGTGCGACACTATCGCTAATTTGGTGACGCATGTGCCTCCTTTGGTGCCTCCTTTGGTGGATATTGGCTGGTTGAACTAACCAGAAAAGTGGGGGCGTGTTTTCGGTTTCTTCAATCACCCAATCACCACCAAAGGAGACACCAAAGTGGACACATACGTCACCAAAGCGACACTATCGCCTTTAACGTCACATCTCAGAATACACGCACTCCTCGCTGTGGCCTCTGAGATACATGCGCAGGCACCAACGCTCTCACCATTTGCGTGGTGCACGAAAACCGAACACTACGCGTCAACGCTTCGCCAACGCTACGCCAGCGCTAAGCCGTATATCCAACGTTCGTCATAGGCGCATTCTGTTTCAAGCTGCGCGTTGCTGCAGATGACTTCTGTTGGCGTTGCCGGTGAGAATGTGGAGGGGGGAGGGAGCTTCTCCGCATTTCAGGAAAGACTGTAAGTGGTGCAAAAATGGAATTTCGACTCGTCTTGACACCTGGCCTCACGTGGGACAAGACGAGTTGAGATAGCTCGCGTTCGGTATTACGGTGTTACAGTGGTCTAGTATAGTTATGGCACTCGGCTGCTGATCCGAAGGTCGCGGGATCGAATCCCGGGCGCGGCGGCTGCATTTCGGCGATATGTTCGGGTCCGCGTACTGTGCGATGTCAGTGCACGATAAAGAACCCCAGGTGGGCGAAATTTCCAGATCCTTTCACTACGACGTCTCTCGTAATCTTAGCGTGGTTTTGGGACGTAAAACCCCATAAATTAAATAAATCAAGCTGTTGTGTTCTCACGGATCACAGTCGTTAACACGCTGTCGTGACGTGATTTTCGACTGCGCAAAAAAAAAAAAAAAAAATGTCGGTGTTTCGTATACACTCCTCGCCCTTACCTACATAATTCAGCATACTGAATGGTTTTTCAGGCCTAATCCTCAAGAACCACAGATTAAGTTTCTTTCGCATGTGTTTTTTTTTCCTTTATGTATCTACTAAGCGGGATTAGCGTGTTTATTCGGTACTTGAAAAAAAAGCAAAGAAAAAAGACGAATTCCTCACTGCATGCCTGCAGTTAGATAAAGTTTTCACAGTAATGCACACTCCACGCCGCGAAACGTGAGCCCCACTTGAATGACGCTTTAATTACGCCGTCGTCTACAAGTTTGTGCATAGGCCTAGACAGTGAGTTAGGTGAACATAAAGCTCAGCGGTGCAGCGGTAATGCAAAACTCGCTAAGCGCTGAGAATACACACCCGTGCTCGTTTCAAGTTTATGCGCAACTGCGTCTCCATTCTTTAGGTTGCGAGATGGCAATTAGGCTCGTTCGCACCGGCGTGGCCCAGCTAACGCGAGGAAACCGGCCTTGCTGGAGCACACCTAATGGGAAGGATTTGCGCTCCGAGTTCTCGCACGACTTGATTACAACGAGCAACATCTGTTCACGCTTCGGAGGCCTAGGTCAACATTCATGCGACAGTTTGTGCCGCGCGAGCTGAACAAATGAACGGCTGAGGGGACCGCATAGTGCAGTGTCCAAGATGTTGGACTCGAAGGCCTCTAGGCAAGCATGGCGGAGAATTGCATGCAAGTGGCGCCCCTGTTAGCTTTGAACTACTGTGCAGGTGATGACGACATGAGTCAGCGCGACTCCAGAGTTCTGTACGATATCTGTTTCTGTAAGGCTGGTCAGCTCAGCTACTAACAAACGATCGTTAAGCGAACGTACCTGCTTAAGAATGTGGCAACCAGAGTGTAGCGTAGGCTCTCAGATATACGTTACAAGCGCTTTTGAACGGCGTGTTGTTACCTTAGGTGTTTACTTTGTTATCGATCTGCATTTGACAGCTACCTGCTGGAATAATTACAGTAAAATTATTCGTACCTCACGAAATATGTTGATTGTAGTGATGTTAAACACAAGGAGTTTGATGAAATATCACAGTTTGTTTATTCTCCTTTTAGACGGCGCACTGTACTCTGTAAATTCGCTTGAAACATCAGCGAAGCGTAGAATGTAGCCGTGAATGCAAACGCAGGTGCAATCAGCGGACCACAGTCTCGGCCAGTTCTGTTTGAAACTCTGCAGCTTACTTATTTGCCTCCTCCCCTTAGAAAAATCACCCGCAGACGAGATGATACTAGATACCTTTGAAAGGGTTGTTGCGACTAGACATCAGTACTATTATTTTAAGTCTGTAACAAGGTAAACATTTATAGCCCTCACGCCGCCTGTATCATTCTACGCTTACTTCAAATGTTGTATTGTTCAGTGTCACGTTTCACGGAGACTCAACGCAGTTACTATAGCAATGAAAAGACTGGCTCTGACGGGGTTGACAGTTTTGCCTTGGGTAACACAAAGCTGAGCGGGGCGTGACCAGGGCTTTTCGTGGAACCTGCCCTGGTCCAATGTGGACGCAACGCTTGTTTCCAATGCATCAATGTCCACAGCAGTTCTCTTACCCCGAAAATGCCGCGGAACACCATAGCCGTACGGCACTTTTCCTTATCTACTTTTGTTTCGTGTGGTATCATTTTTCCTTGTTAGATCAGCTATTTCCTTTCGCGTTGCGACAGCCAGAACTTCCTCTCTCGCCATTTCTTAGTGAAGGTATTTGCGAAGCATTGTTGCTAAGATTTCTGTATATTGCTACGGACAATACCCCTGAAAACAATGCCCTACAACACACGGGGGTTACAATAGAAATGGCACCGGCTACCTCAATCTAGAGCAGATGCCCGAAAAAAAGAAAAGTGGTGTTCAAGAAAAGCCCCCCGTGATAAACTCGATCTGAGGAGCAAAAGTAGTGTTGCTGGCACTGGCGAGCAGCTTCTTCATAGATTCAATGTTGAGGATTCCCCACAATGCGCTTCTTAAGATTCGTTTGTAAATATACAGCAGGGAGACGCTTTCGTATCTATGTGTGCCACAAATTTCTATTTTTTTTTCATCGTGAAGGTTCCATTGTCTAGTGTGTTACAGTCGCAATGCCACGGCTGCAACAAATTCCATTACAGACGTCAGCGAACTCTAACTACGTTTACGTCGTGAAAAGTCGATAAGAACTTTACAGTTATGTCCTCCGCCTGGTGCGCTCATAAATACGGAAACGCGGGAATTTGGCAGCTGTAGCTACGAAACCGTGTTTACTGTTATTGTAACAGCTGAGCTGCTGAAGGTTGAGGTTTATCCGTGATCTGCAACGTGCAGCTGTTAAGCAGAAAAGTGAAGCGGTCCAACTCTTGCTTTTGGTCCACTAACTACACTCCTACATGATAATGATTATGCGAAGGTTAATATAGAAAGAGAAAAAAAAAGCAACAAGGAAGGGAAGAAGGACGGAAGGAAAAAAAGTAATAAATAAATAAATAAATAAATAAATAAATAAATAAATAAATAAATAAATATTCTGGGGATGCGCGGGGGGGGGGGGGGGAGCAGACTCTCGTTTGCTCTCCACCCTCCAACCGCACTCTCACCCCCAGCCGACTGCTACATTCTAGTGATAGTGATACGGATAGTGATAGTACAGTGATGGTAGGGGTGCTATATGACGTTGATAGTGAACTTCACACACTGGGCCTAGCTCAGCTGGTTATTCATATTTTTGCAGGTGGGAATCAATATTAATATGCAACAGCACCTTGATACCAGGCTTAGCATGGTCAAGTACGACGGCCTCTCCAATCGATTTCCATCCGAAGGACGTCGTTGCCATGGTTTCGACGCTCGTCAAATAAATTACAGCTGTATTAAAAATATTTTGGCAGATCTCAGCCGACCTAAGTCGACGTAGATAACCATGGCTTCCGAGGTCGGCATGTCAATATAAAAAGAGAGTGACATCAACGACATATTTTCACTGATGAATTAATGCATAGAGACAGCTGATTAACGTTGAATGCGGCTGATGTTGAGTGCGTACATCAAATGGGAATCACGACTTTCAAGTCCGCTTATAAGTTCCTTGTGTAAGTGCACTTTCATAGCTATATTGTGAAGGGTTCCACTATTTATTTGTCGCATAACGATGTACAGAGTGGAAAACGCACCAGCGAGTAATGTACCAGCATCGCTACATACACGAAAGGAACACGCTCGCCCTGATTTCCGGGTCGGACATTAATAAATGAACACCGGAAATGTCAGTGCAAATAAATGGAAGAGCGACTGCTCTTGCTTACCGAAGGTATACGGAAACGAATAAGTAATGCCCCCCATTGCCTCGGCTCCAAGATCTGTGTTTGCAGGAGCATTACGTGCTGAGGGCGTCCGGAAACATCGCGCAGCCGTTTTCTTATTCTGTATAAATATATTTAGAGAGAACGCCGCGGCGTAAACAGTAAAGTCAAATTTTTCTACCTTTCTTTTCTTCTTCTTTCTTCTCTCTCTCTTTCTTTCTCTCCGCCCCCCCCCCCCCCGCCCGCCTTTTTTTAGGGGCGAAGCTCCTTATGGCGTCACCCGTTCGTCCCCATTATCGTTTGTTTGTAACTACCGGCGCGTGCCTGCCGGGAAGCACGCACGCGCCGGCGCTCGCCGAGGGCGAGCGCGTGCCTCTCTCTCTCTCTCTCTCTCTCTCTCTCTCTCTCTCTCTCTCTCTCTCACTCTTCCATCTGCTGTCTTGTGAGAGAGAGACCGAGAGAGAGAGAGAGAGAGCGAAAGGCGCGCGTCGATGGAAACGCTCTTTCTTAAATGAACGCTGTACCAGCTCGCAAAGAAGGAGAACGCGCCCTCATCCGCGAGAGACAACGTTGGCGCAGGCAGCGTCTCCTAGCGAGTTTCTTGATTGAGAAATACCGACTGCTTGCGTTGGAGAAGCGTTCACCGGCCACCCATATATATATGGTAGAGCATCGGACGCGACATCCGAAGGTCGTGGGTTCGGCTCCCACCGAGGGCAGGTTTGTCTTTTCGTCCACTTTAATTCCTTTCTACTTTCTCCACAATTACAATACCACAATTAACTTCCCCTATGCTTTCCTAGGCTTCATTGTCTGTTTGCTCATTAAGTTGTTTCTAACAAATAAAGAACGAGCCCTTGACCCCTTCCCTTTCGTTATATATATATATATATATATATATATATATATATATATATATATATATATATATATATATATATATATATATATATATATATAGGCACTGGATCTTGACTTGCAATGAAGTGCCGGTGGGAGATTTCACTTGTGCGTAGTTGAACCATAAGGATTCGTAGCGTGCGCGTTAACTAAATTAATCCGGAACTCGGCACGATCTACGATGAACATCCCGAGCTTCGCCCACTCACCATCATTCACTCCGTGGATATGCTGTAATTTTTTTCTGTTGTTGTTTATGAGACTATACTACATCTTATGTCTTCCGACTGCTTTTACGTTAGAGATCGCTGTGTGCATGGTTGGCAATGTTACGGCTCGGCCCTGTGCAGTAACGCCGCCTCTCTTCTTTAACCCTACTTATGACTCGCGCGTTATTTACACCCGTACGGGAAGTAAATAGACGGCGCTTCCGGTTCGCCGCTCAAAGCCCTGCTGGGTGTAGCCTGCGGCGCGTAAGAAGTCGTTCGAATTTATGGCGCTGCGATAAATCAAACGTCGTCATTAATGCCTAGAAAAGGCATTAGGCCAGAGAGAGTGTATAGCGTGACAGCGCAGGAAATGCGGCCGAAAGCTATCCCGACGTGCTGGTTTAGGGAAGTGTGCTTTGAGGAAGTAGTAGAACCAATTTCAGGCC
This sequence comes from Hyalomma asiaticum, assembly GCA_013339685.2. Lineage (NCBI taxonomy): Eukaryota > Metazoa > Arthropoda > Arachnida > Ixodida > Ixodidae > Hyalomma > Hyalomma asiaticum. The sequence continues at coordinate 93,545,819 of CM023486.1, forward strand.
AAAGACCGCTTTATTTATTTATTTATTTATTTATTTATTTATTTATTTATTTATTTATTTATTTATACCACATAGGCGATTCTTCTCGGGGTATCGCGCTGACAACGCCTTGTCTAGACGGGTAAAAACTTTTTTTTTCCTGCTTTTGTGGAACTATTTCATCAATAAAAATTTCAATGTTGGCCATAGTATAATCTGCTTGCGACTATACGCATTTCAAGTCTTTCTTTCTTTCTTTCTTTCTTTCTTTCTTTCTTTCTTTCTTAAGCGTGTGCTTGAATGATTGCGGTGTTTATATTTCATGCGCATCGAAACCTCGGCATGACCAACCTGCGTCTTATGATACACGGATAACAAAACATATCCACGATTCTCAAGAAATTTGTACGACTACGTCAACAGAGTGCGCCGGCAATGTTACGAAATCTTAAGAATAACTTTACGAAGTATTTGTATATCTACGTTTTTGTCCTTTAAGCGCGTACAAGGAATAGTGTGAATGACCTGCATTTCTCCAGATGCGCTCGGGGTCGCCATTGTACGTGAACCGTTATCGCGGAAATTCAGGGTTGCTTCGTTGGAACGAAAGCCTTATAGAAATATTTTTCCACGTCACGCACAAGAATGTAGCATGGGTTGAGCGGATTGCTGTACGACCTCAAGAAATTTAAGGCCCCTGGGATCCTATTTCACGTTTGGCAATAAAGAAACGGGGAGCGAAAATGCCGAGAAACCTGTGGCAACCGTATAAATCCGCGAATAAGCCGAATCTATATCGGCCATGAGGATAGCCACTCAAAGCTTGTTGATTTTCCGTGCCCCCACCAGCGCCAGTAGGTTACTGTTTTTTTTTTTTTAATTTTGCGCGCTATATGTGGCTCGTGGAATGCAACAACGTATATACCAAGTGCGAGGAAGTGAATATGAAAGCTGGGCTGCTTATAGAAAGGATTTCGAAGTTGATGCAAACGTTTCATCCGTGGCTATATCCTTGCGTCTGCGTCGACGGGTGCAAGTGTGAGCGTACTTCGAGCGCTGGCCATTTCCCTTCGTGTTTCTTTTATTTATTTATTTTTCGTTATCTTAAACTTAGCGTACTTCTCAACCATATATCTTTGCTTAGTTGACGTACTTTGTGTGTGCTGAACCTTGCGTTTTACTTGTATCTAGCCTCTGATCCTAAACTAGAGGAACGAAAGTTGAAGGGCCTAGTGAAGGAATACTGTAATGCACATGCAGGCGACGTTGGAGGAAAAGCGCTACGCAAATGCACAAACTGCGCCTATATGTGTGCCTTTCCTGTGGAGTCTTCTATATTCCCTAGAATAATGTGTTGCGATGGCTACACCAACAATATAATAATAATTTCTGGGGTTTTAGGTCGCAAAACCACGACGTTGTTATGATAGACGCCGTGATTGAGGGTTCCGGAAATTTCTACCGCCTGCAGTGCTTTAACGTGCACTGACATCGCGCTTCGCTCTAGCGACAACAAGCAGAGCTGTGATCTTCGTGTTAATTGGAAGTTACGAAAGAATACACGCGATACTAAAAAAAAAAAAAGTACGGAATAAGGGAACCACGATTTCATCATCAATTTTGTCACGTGACTGCCTCAAGCATCGCCTGACGTACATTACCGCATTTAAGCTTTACATAACTTCTTGGCTAACGACGAATAAAAACTTTGCACACGACTTTTGCGTACTTTGGCATTCAGCGGCACGCGTTTCAGTTAGAATCCATATATGTGCCAACAAACCATGCGCCGTACTCATTATTTTCCACTTGCTATAAATATTTGTTTATTTCACCCGCGTACCTAAATTAATTCGCCGACTACGTGTCAACTAAGTGAACGGCTCAGTTTAGCCTTGCCTGTATTTTTCTAAACTTACCCTTAGATATAGATAATATAAAGTATTAGGGCGCTTGCCCACCTAAACTTAGCCAAGCGATGAAATTGAGCAATGTTGAGGGCAATCATGACAGAGCGCTAACCGTAAAAACACGCAATCGAGTAAATTGTGCCTGATTTCCGTACAAAAGTTCAGCGACCGAGTGGTAGCCCGCATGCATCCTGATGCTCTGACGGATTTGTCTGGACGAAGTTGCAAGTGTTGGCAACAATTACTTTCTGTCAGATTATGCGCTGTTTGCAAAGTTCGGTTTTGTTAAAACAGGTGTAGCGCAATATAGCATATGCCGAAAGTTAAAATGGTGAGGCGTCACTACTGTCACAGCCCGTGTGCATCTTGCGCTTCAGTTGTGTTCATATGTACCCGTACCAAATCTTTCGAATACTCTTGTTCGGGTTCTTTTGACAAATGGCAGCGCAGAGAGAATGACACGAACAAAAAAGACATGGATGACAATCGCAACCACTGAACTGCAACTGACATTTATTGCGAACAACTTTCTCTGAGTACAAACTGCAGCGCATGCGCTGAAACACATGACGAGAGCTTGTTGACGTTCGTAGTGGTATACCAAGTGCGTCGTTTCGAATTCGTCGCACGTCAGCGTATGGTTGCTTCGGTATGGCGCATTAGAACGGCAGCCGTCTTGCGATTGCACCTACCGCATATACTTTCTTATAGGCGGCCACACCGTCTTTATACAGCGAACATGTGGAGGCCCACCATTGCGACATTGCGTACAGCACTACACCATGCGCAGGGCCTATCTACCACACACCTAGAAGCGAAGATTACGTAATTTCGCATCTGTAAGCTAAGCAGAGCGCTTACGGGATCCATTATACTCCTGCGAAACTTTCAATGAAATACTGTTCGCGTAAGCTTTTGCCGTGATAAAGAGAGCCGCTGATCTGAGAAACAGGTGGTCCCGGGGTGAATTCACGTAACGTCTGCACAGGCTGAAGGAGTCGGCTTGTCGACGAAGCTCTGGAACCGACGTTTTCGATTGGAACTTGCCTCAATCGCGCTTCTGTACGACAGAGCAACGGCGCCTGTGGAACAGGACGATAGATGGGAATGTCGATTGCGTCACTCGTCATGCATGTCACTGGCTTCCGAATCAATGTGCAATAAAAACTAAACAAAAAATAGTGATAGAAAATGCAGTGAAGGTTGTTTGTCGTGCGCAGAACAGAGAAAAGTTTACGAACCGCGATACTGAAGATGTGGAAATCACGCACGCACGCACGCACGCACGCACGCACGCACGCACGCACGCACACACACACACACACACACACACACACACACACACACACACACACGCGCGCGCGCACACACACACACACACACACACACACACACACACACACACACACACACACACACACACACACACACACACACACTAGTGTTTATCAAAGATGATAACAACGATCATTTGTGGAGTTGTGCGTACCAAGACCACGATATGATTACGGGGCACACAACAGCACTTAGAACAGCTTTGAGTTCACTTTGCCCACCAAATTTCACGCATTCTGTAATATCCCTAAACCGAAGGAGAAAACATTATGACATAGAACAACAGAACAAGAGAGAGAGAGCGGGACCGCGACTTTCAATTGCGCGCGTCAGAAACAGTCTTCGATGACACAGCGGTGGCGCGTTTCACTGCGCTCGAAGTAAATGAAGCAGTTTTTCGACCGACGCCGCGGAACGACGCACGTCTCCGGCGACTTCGGCTGCCTTGCACACGCTTCGATTCCGCGCTTTCACAATTGATCGGCAGGCGCTGTCGACAGGCGATCGTCGAGAGCGAGTGTATACAACGATGCGTTGAGAAGCGCTGTTGGAAACCGACTCGTGCACAATGGATGTCGACTCGCTATAGTGCGGGGTGTGTCATTGGGAAGAGAGAGGCGCGAGCGCGTCATTGTAGGTACAGGGTCGTCCACTCTTAGGGTGAACACGGCGCGGCGTGGCTGCCTTCTTTGGAACGCCAGCGCTCGCGATGGGACTGCGCATCGACGCTGATCTAGTGCAGGCGTAGAGGGGCTTGGATTACTCTGTGCGCCTGCACATTATTGGCTTCGATGTGTGCCCACGTTGCGAGCACTCGCGTCCCAAAAGGGAAGCCGCGTTGCGTCGTGTTCACCCTAAGAGTGGACGACCCTGTACATTGAGACAAGCATAACCGCACGCACGCACGTGTTATACGCCGACACTCGTTCTGAAACGTTCCATTGGATGAAAGCCGAAAGTGAAAACTTTGGGTGAGCGGCATCTCTGATCCCGTTGCGAGAACACCGAGAAGCGAGCTGTCACCGGATGGATTGCTCTCGGAAGCGAGCAGTTCATCCTCCTCACGCTGAATTCATGCACAGGGTCACTGGCTGATATTTGTTTCTTTTGAGTTTGTACGTTTTGATATTTCCGATTTTATTCAGGTAAAGACGTGTGCTGGCGGTGAAGTTCGGCGTTGCCCGCATCTAGGCGTTGCGGTTGCAATTGCTACGACGAACTTTTGATCGTTGTTTTTATTTTATTATTTGTAAAGGGATAGCTCGATGTGAACTCTGCGTGAATGTCGTAGGAAGTCGTGTGCAGCTGTCTGGAGAGCGTAAATTTTTCAGTACGAATAACCCGGAACTGCCAGTCGCCGACTGTCGGCGGGTTACTCCGTTCTTACAGAGGTTGATCTCTCGGATGTGTCCTGGTATTTGGGGGGAGCGTGCGGGATTGACATTCAGAGATATTTATCCGCATGAACCACGTCACTGTGAACTATATACGTTGACAAATTCGTATTGTGTCGACATATCCATATTTCTTTTGCCAATGTGCGCCTGCGTCTGAGCCAGCGACGAAGGCAGGAAAGAAAACTTGACGGCTCGAGTTACATTTCTGTAACGTTTATAGGCGAATGTCACAGAAAGCGATGGTTCTCAGATAACACTCTCACGCTACGAAATGCTTGGAGGTGGCTTCTAAACTATCTATAACAAGTTATTGACGACTTCAACAGACAGACAGACAGACAGACAGACAGACAGACAGACAGACAGACAGACAGACAGACAGACAGACAGACAGACCTTGGAGCGGCACTGCGGGTCGTTCCCACGTGGGGACGACTTCAATAAAAAGTAACCCCCCCCCCCCAAAAAAAAAAACTCGCAGTTTATTTGAATAAAAGTTTGAAGTATTATTCTCGCAATAAAGCAACTGTTCGTGGCTAGTGTTCTTAGGCTCTTGAAACGGTTTAACGGGCGTGTTGCTTTACCTGCGTCATACAGAGATACAAGTGTGTTCCTAAGAATTGTTATACGACGGAAAATGAGTTAGAGAGCTTATGATTACATCCAAGGCCCGTGTGCTGTGCGATGTCAGTGCACGTTAAAGAACCCCAGGTGGTCAAAATTTGCGGAGCCCTCCACTACGACGTCTCTCATAATCAGAGCTGGTTTTGGGACGTTAAACCCCACATAACAACAACAACAACATTCAAGGAAGACGTAGACGGTTGCTTAGCGGTCTTCTTGAACTAAGGCCGTATCTTTTTACTTGTTTTGGAATTGGTATTTTGCTCTAAAGAGACGAAGGAAGTGCATGTTCCCATGCGAGTCCACTCTCAGTTGAAATTGCAAAAGTTTGTTTGAACCGATCGCTGGGCGCAGGTTTAAATACACGCTACGCGTGCAGTAACGAGAACCAGTCTCAATCGCTGCGGTCGGCACCAAGTTCGAAATTTAATATTGAACCTACAGGGGACAAGCGAGACAGGAAGCTTGAGAGGAAAATAAACAGCACTGGCATTTCGACACTCCGGCTTGCCGCTGCAGACGTTGAGTGACAAACAGCGGGTTGGAAGGTGTCACTGCACGACAGCCTTGCATCGGTACAAGTTAGGATTAAACTTGTTGGAACTCACTCTCGGTCGATCTATAACGCTTGCGGTGAAGGCAACGGTTATCTGGCACGCATCTACGCAAACAAACGGAAATCAATAAAACCAATCGAAAAAGAAGAGGAGCCGCCGACGATCGAAGAGGACCAAAATTGAGAAAGAGTACGAAAAATAATGGAAGCTAGAACCCCTTCCTCCCCCTCCCCTTCTTGCAAACTGAAGCTTCACTTATGCTTTGAAACGCGGGAAAAGAAATTGATTTCTCCCTTGTGGGTCGGCGACGTGTCTAATTACAGTAGTTGAAAAAACTAAACGAGCCATATTTTGCTTTCATTTCCGCCTGCGCGCGAGCGTACGGTGGACAGCTGGAAAAATGAAGAGAAAGAGTATTAAAAGCAGGAACTCCAGCCTGTGTGTGGATCGGCTGGGTGAGGCGTACGCCGACGAAGGGGTGCTGTGAATTAAGGATTAAATAAAGTGAACCACGCGAATGATGATAAAAAAAAAATGCTACGTACCAATGCGGAAGCACAAATTCAGCTCTAGTAAGCGGCTCTTGGCGATAAGTTCCGTTTTCTCTTCTTCACAAGAAAGGAATGTCCGCAAGCTTTCGAAGGAGGCCTCCTACTATAAGACGAAAAAAAAAAAAATATCAGTCTGTACGTTGAACACACGTTTATCATCATACAGAGACGGATACTTTCTGCGGCAAGAATATGGCACTTGCGCGCGCTTTGCAAAGTACCTTACGGTTTAAACTGTGCAAGTTAGGGGATCGTGGAAATGACAAATGAACGATCAGTGATAACTGCCTTACAAATTATAAACGAATACGCGAAATGCAAAGATGGTAATCGCGACGCTGTTTCACTGTTTTGTCTTCGCTGATGAGTTTGTAGCGTAGCCACAAGGACATACGAGCAAAGGAAACTGGTTTTTGCTTCAGTCTATATCTTAGAGTTCGACAAAGACTGACAAGCTGATACGGCAGCATTGGGCGTATGCGTCTGTTTTCTATTCCCATGGGCGATAAATGTCGACGCGTGCGATAACATGTTAAAAAAAAAAGAGAAAACTCCATGGTGAAAGTGGGGGAAATTCGATGCCCTTTGTCCGTAACGGACACGTGGTTTAATTACAACTACGGTTCAAATCTGAAGAAAGCAACAGATCTCGGAAAATTAAGATATGCGCGGAAGAATATTTGTATAGAAAGACAACTAAAAAATAAACTACATGAGTGACCACGTCCAGCTGTAAAGGCTGCGATAAATGAAGAGACCTGCTTAAATTATCCGTGACAAGCCGTGAGTGAGTGTTCAGCGAAGCATTACCTAAAAGGCACAAATACTCTGTGTGCTAATGAGCATGGCTGCCGAAGCGAGATAAGCAAGACTGTCCGAGTAAACTGAAGTGTAACCGTTTAGGTTAGTAATGTAGCTTGTAATCTCCGGTGCGTTTTCTTTTCCCTTGCTGGAACGGGGGGACCAAAATATTTCATTCATTCATTCATTCATTCATTCATTCATTCATTCATTCATTCATTCATTCATTCATTCATTCATTCATTCATTCACAGCGCAATGTTATGCGTTGACATGTGAGTTTATGCCGTTGAAAGGGTGCAAGGCTTCGTAGCCGCATGCATGTTGGAGCGACTCATTGACTGGGTTGAGAAATTATCAGGTAAGTCACGCAACATGTGTTCCATCAGAGGTAAACATGCAGTGTGGCTTCTTGATAGGACGTGATGAACCAAAGAACACTGAGAAAGTCAAGCAAGGTATGCGTTCAGCGTAACATAGTGCGAAGTCAGTTAAACGACGTAGCGTTTAATCTAACTTAACCATCCTCAACTAGCAAAAGCGCGTCAGTTGCTGAAGCGTATTGCCAGAAAACGCGCCGTTGCGGGTAGGATACCAAGGCGTTGCCGCTGCGTGAACCAGCATTCCGCAATAACTATTAGCTGCGCAATAATTATTACATCTGCGTGTGACTCAGGAAAAGAAATCTTAGTACTCGGTAATATGTTCGCCCACTTTCTCTCTCTCTTCCTCTTTCCTTTCACCTTTCAAGCTCCCCTGTCCCCTTCCCCTCGTGCAGGGTAGCATACCGGTTGTCATACACTGGTTAACCTCCCTGCCTTTCCTTCTCTACTATTTCCTTCCTTCCTTAGTACTCGGTAATTATTTCAGAGCCTTTTTTTAAAGCCCCCATTAGCTCGCTACGCAGCTCTGCTCTACGTGTACTGTAGAAATTATCGATCGTAGGAGCCAAGTTTTCTCGAAGTACCTCCGATTCCACCGGCCGCTTTAAGTGCAAGCGCACGAAACTTTCTTGCACCGCCTTGGCGGGAGACACTGCTGCGAGCCCATCTGGAGAGTCATTTATATCCGGTCCGTGCCCGAGCGCTCGCAGTGTCCCTAGAGATATCGACAGCCTAGCCGACGGTACCGCGTGCGAACCTTCGCCGGAGGATTCTTAATGAAAGTACGGAGCGAGGATTCGGCGGAAAGGTTATCCGTCGTTATAGGAGAAGAGGAAGGAGAGGCTGGGACTAGTATGTTGAAACCTATTCGAATTGCCAGTGCATGTCCTTCTTGTGTATTTCGTCGGCGGCATGAGCGGAACTACATTATTGCTGGTATCACCAGCTGTCATACCACTAGGAGGCAGAGAGGGAATACTATACTACTACTACTACTACTACTACTACTACTACTACTACTACTACTACTACTACTACTACTACTACTAATAATAATAATAATAATAATAATAATAATAATAAAAAGGACGATATGGTTAAGAAGTACACCCCGGAGAGACCTTGACCATTCGGGGTTCTTTAACGTGCATAAAAAACTAAATATACGGGTGTTTTCTGCATTTCGCCCCCATCGAAATGCTTCCGCCTTGGCTAGGATTCGATCCGGCTGCCTCGAAGAGAGAGGGAGCAACTTGGAACAATACGTAATATTAGTTGTCTCAAAAAAAATTTTTTTTTCTTACCACTCACAGGCATCGTTTCAACAAATTCTTTTTCTCGCTCTATCTTTCGTCTTTAAGAAATGCGCAAGCGATTACGAGAAGCAAGTCACGTGGAGCATTCTCTCACGCCTTCTTTACACGCTAACGAACTTCGCTTCTTTTGACATAATGAAGAAAGCCGAAATTTTACGGGAAAGTTCTTACCGTTATGTGCGCAGCTTCTGGCGTTAACAAATTCGCGAAGTTATCCGCCGTTTCTCACAGATCATTCGAAAGGTCGCGGAGGATTCTCCAAACAAGAAGGCCGCGACCGAACGATTCCGAAGCGCCAATATTTAAATAATACTGCACCGCTTGTAGGCGCGGCACAGCTGTGCTCTGTAACGTTGCGCTGTCTTGTTACTCGAAGTAACTGTGGAAGACTGCTGCAATCCGCCCATTAACTGCTTGCCTCTGTAAACAACAACAACAACAACAACAACAACAACAACAACAACAACAACAACAACAACAACAACAACAACAACAACAACAACAACAACAACAACAACAACAATCTGCATAGCAACGGCACTTTTATGTCAAAATTTCGTTTAAGTTTTATTTATTATTTTATTATGTGACTGCGACACTTCACCACATTGCATGTCGTGTCGCAGGAGTTTCGTTTCGAAAGCACACCCGTACTTAGAAGAATTCGCCCTGCGTTCTACACGCGTAATCATGCTCTTCCATATTCGCACAACACAGACCCTTATTTATTAGGCACGTTTTTCTCGGCTCGATTTCAAAGTGCGAGCCTAGTACAGTTCACTACCGCGGACTAAGTACCTCTCGAAATGCAGCAGCACGCGTCGACTAGTATACTTCAACCGTGGAGAAGATTTACGCAACCACCGGGGCCTACTCGTTAAGCGATTGAGACCTGCTATATTATAACCCTGGCGGCCGCCCTCTCTCATCATATACGAGGTGCCAGATTACTGGCCATGCCCAGAAATGACGTAGGCAGCAATTACGCTGGTTCGGCTCGCTCTTGTCCGCCAGATATCCTTACGAGCAGATGATTCACAGGACAGTCCGCAATTTGCCTCACAGAACTCGCGAGAGGTTTAGCGGCAGCTGATTCCATGCAATCGGAGCCCATATTCGCAAAAACGTTCTCGCGCTAAATTTGTTCGTAAAAGTGCAGATGCGAGCGGCTGCACCGTAAAAGGCCAGCTGCGTTGTTGCATTGGACAATGTCGTTGGTTCAAACAAGGGGGTCGTTGTTGCATTGCAGTGGCCGTAGGAGGAAAATGCGATGGAACTGCGCATTACGACAAAAGCTCGTCCTTGCGCGTTCGTACGCTTAACATTTCACACAATGTGCGCAACCACTAATAAATCGGTCAGTCTTATTACTTAGTGAATCGCCACCCGTACCCGCCTAACACATACGGTAGACGAAACAACCGCGTCTAGGAAGGTTTTCATCGCATTTGAGATCTACAAAAATGACAGTCGGAGCTTGCTTTCTTGTTCTCGACATTTGCGTGCGGAGCAACAACCCCGAGGAGCATCCTTCCTTTTCTTTTGTTCTTTTTTTTTTTGTGAGCAAATAAAAAATCGCGCCACAAGGAGGCAGTGGCTTGACTAATCACCGTGGACTTGTTGGTGTCCGTCCAGACGTCATCCTGCATCACAAGTGCATTTTAGAGGAGCATAAACGTTCCTCGCAGCAACCTTCGCCTATTACTTCATATTGTTCTCGCGTTCTAATTTTTTTTTTTGGACTTGTTCCCCAGTGAGCATAAAATGACCTTCGGCGGGTTCATAGCACCCAAGTGTGCAACTAGGAAACAGACGTGCAATAGATAATTGACATAACTGGTGGCCGAATTACACTTTCCAAATGCCATAGCTCTACTCCTAGTAGAGCTGTGAGGATGATGTTTAGGATGTTCGCGCAATAAGGCTATATAAACAAGGAGGTGATGTTTCAAGTTAATAGCTGCTCATGCATACGTGTAATATAGCAGCATCAGTTTAGCATAAGACAGGGTGTATTAACAATGAGTACAATTCGTGGAAATTGGCTTAATGCTTGTGTAGTTGTGCACCGTAATTGCAGAATTAGACAGACTGTTTTCCCCCAGGTGAACGTAAAGAATGCTTGCGGCGTGGCCGTGCGCGAAGCGCATCGCGCTTAGGAGCGAGGGGTACGCGTTCGGTGCTCACTCGGTCCGAACGTTTTTTTTTTCTTTCCTTTGCATCTACCTTTAATTTTCGCTGACGGACAAGGCCGATTTTCCGCTCACAACCAACGACGCCGACACCGACGCCGACACCAGAATTTGTGAAACGATCTCTTCAACGCTATCGCGCGTTAAATAAATTACTCTTCGTGCACAGGCGCAGTACAAACGCGTATAGCTATGAAGCACACATCTAATAAATCAGTTACTTTATTAATGGGCAATTCTACAACACAAATCCCATACCTTCGCCCTGGTTAGAGTTAGGGCGGTAACGTTTAGGGCATCGGTACATCTCCTATAGTTGACGCATCATCATTAGAGTCATTATATTACTGTACACTTGTGTTCTGCTAGTAAAGGGCGAGGCAAGGGCTCGCATCACTCATCAGTATGCGACGTGAGTGGCCGCTCGACATACTGCGTTACGTGTGTGTGTGTGTGTGTGTGTGTGTGTGTGTGTGTGTGTGTGTGTGTGTGTGTGTGTGTGTGTGTGTGTGTGTGTGTGTGTGTGTGTGTGTGTGTGTGTGTGTGTTTACCTTTAACGCGCCTTTCTTCCTGCGTGGGTTAGGGGAGCCAGAAGAAAGAGCTTCAGTAAAGAAAGTTTGCCTAATTAACGACGATGGCATCGTCCGCCAGAAAGTTTCATCTCGGGCCTGCAATGGACTTTCGTGCGACAGCGTACTTTCATTCTTTCTCCAGCAGCCGCGCGTACACAAGAGCGCCGCTAATTGATTCATCCCTGCGCCACGAGGGCGCGCTTAAGGGCACACGGGAGGCATCTGTTTGCGTTGTCAAATTATGCGGCTGACTAGCATGCCCGCTTAACGTGACTTTGTCGTCGGGATGTTGCTTGCATGTCCTAGATAACAGGGTTGCTATGCTGCTGCTATACTACAAGCGTGTAATGTGAGAGTGGTACTAATTGTGTTTGAGATTTTGGGCTTGGCCAGCCGGTGACGACATTTCCATATATCTTCGAGCTCGCCTGTCTCCTCGGAGGCTTGTGAAGTGAAGGGCTTCCTACGAAACTTCGGCTTTTCGACGTGTACTGGCTGGTTTACTAAGTTGGAGCAAAATAAATAAACAAATAAAATAAACTAAGAAAGGGAGAATAATTCTTGAACTTCCTGTATTCTGCGAGGAACGAAGCTTCAGTGACGTAGTTTACTGACTTTACACGGTTAAAGATGCACCAGAAGGAGTTTTCATTGCCGACAGTTCATAATGTCACACAAAGTGTATGCTACGTACCGCGCAGGATGCGACTTCAATCTAATTCAGTGTCCGTACTGATGCACTTCCGCTTTGGTTTTGACTCTTCATCTCTATCTGATAAAAGTAGATGCATGAATTATTAGAACTCGAGTCATGTTCTCGTTCCAGTTCTCAGAGAAGCATGATGAGCAGGCAGTTTGCCGGGGCGGTATCGTGAACGCGAAGATACTTTGCATGCGCTTCCTAATAACTTCACCACAGCACTGTTTTGCGTTGCTGTGAAGCATATACAAAGTATTGCGGTGCAGAAAGGGGAAAATATGATCAGACACTAAACGTAAATGACGCGTTATTACCGCCAACATTGACAGTGACCACACAACACCAAAGAGGCGTTCGTGATACCAGCGATGTATCACGGATGTGACCTAGAGCTTTCCGAGGCATCCGTGTGCTTGAGGTTCATTCAATCAGCTCACCATGCAGTGGTCTCCGGCTGCTCCGCCCACGACAGCTAGCATGCCACGGCCAACGTGCTAACCTCGCCCTTGTCTAGTTTGTTCCACAAGCACTATTTCATACTATTCTCTGTTTAGAATAATTTTGTTTCCCTTTTAAAAAATATTATTGTCGATGCTAAGCGTAGCCAGCTGGGTCAGTTGGTACCAGCATTACGAAGCATTCTTGGTGTCTTTCCCCTGCTCGTCTGTTTATTTTTCACTGGAATGCTGCTTCATAATATCATAGCAGCGCACTGCTGCATTGCAGCAAAGTTTACTAAAGCGTGCTCATAATTGTAGAAGACATTCGACGCTCTTGTTCCACTTCAGTTGAATTTAGGTGATGGCGCCTTGGGTTAAGAAACCTCACACGCCTTCTGAAGGGTCGAGCTGTGACACTGCCGCTAGCGTGGACATTTTTCCCCGCGAGAAGATTACACATATCTTGAACAGTATAACGAAGTATGAGAATGCCAGCGAGTCAGGAAGTGATCCTAGCCACCTTGAGAGAGAGAGAGAAATGAAGAGAAAGGCAGGGATGTTAACCAGATACTAGACTCCGGTTTGCTACCCTGCACTGGGGAGAAGGGGGAGGGGGTTAGAAAGATGACAGCGAGAGAGGGTACATGATTACAGACAAGCACAACAAATAAAACACACACACACACACAAAGAACGTTCCACTTAGAGACGTTCGCGAAGGCCGGTAGATGTCAAGAAGCGCAGTAGCGCTTGCACGGCCTTCTTCTGCGACGTGAGATCTAGACGATGGCATAGGACGCCTTCTTCCGACAGTGGTTGGTCGTCCAGCTTGTTTACTGCATGCTGAAGGAATTGCCTCTCTGCACATACCGTGGGCACTAGCCACCTTGAAATTTATTGCCTTGATTAGATGGTGCTTTGATTAGTACGGCATGATCGACTTTCTTTCCAGCTGCTTCTTTGGGCTGTGAATCCGGAGAACGAAGACGCTATACTACTAGAAACCTTGAAGGGTGCGTGTTTGAAACATCAGGCCGCCGTGGAGGGTTCCGCAAATTTCGGCTCCCTGAGGTCTTTAACGTGCGCTGACATCGCGTATTACATGGGCCTCTACATTTTGCCTCCATCTTAATGCCACTGCCGCAACGGGGATCGAACCCGCGTCTTTTGGGTCATCTGCCCAGCACCGGAACCACTGCACCAGCACCCGTGTCTGCAGATGTAGGTACGCTGACAACAATAGACGCAAGCTGCACCAGGCCTGCGGCGACATATGAGCCTTGCGAGAATGGATAGCGGGCCGCAATCCTTCACCGCCTTATGAGTGTGCCTTGTTCCAGCGAGATCCATATGTGTTCGTGTATAGCAGCACTGAGCGTTGAAGGAAGGGGTCGCCACACCCGTTTCCTCCCATATAAACAACGCGTGATCGACGGCCGTTTGACGTGAAACACGGCGTTGTCAGCGCTAGGCAATATAGCGTTTATTGCTGGCGCAGCGGCGTGAGGATGTGCAGGGAGATGACCGACAGGCGATGTCGTTCATCGCGAAGTCTCTGCCTGACGTTGCTGTCGACTTGATTTCGTATAGCTTGTCCTCTTTCTTTCTTTCTTTCTTTCTTTCTTTCTTTCTTTCTTTCTTTCTTTCTTTCTTTCTTTCTTTCTTTCTTTCTTTCTTTCTTTCTTTCTTTCTTTCTTTCTTTCTTTCTTTCTTTCTGTGCAGTGCTTCCCCGTTACTCCTGTCAAGTTCACATCGTTTAGGGTTTCACTCGTTCATAACAGACATAGCAGCGCAAGGGGGAGTAACAAGCGCTCCACTAATTACCACTGGTTTTCTTTTAGGGGCGAAGCTCCTCTTAGACTAACCTTGTCACGCGTCAGGCGTCAGTCGTCAGGCGTCAGGCGTCAGGCGTAACCCGCGTGCCTCCCGGCACGCGCTCGCCCTCGCCGTTTGCCTCGGCGCGTGCCTCCCGGCGCGTGCCTCTCTCTCTCTCTCTCCCGGCGCGTGCCTCTGCTGTCTTGTGTGTGAGAGAGAGAGAGAGACAGAGAGAGAGCGAAAGGTGCGCGTTGGCTATGGAAACGCTCTTTCTTAGAGGAACGCTGTACCAGCTCGCAAAGAAGGAGAACGCGCCTTCACCAGCGAGAGACAACGTTGGCGCAGGCAGCGTCTCCTAGCGAGTTTCTTGATTGAGAAATACCGACTGCTCGCGTTGGAGAAGCGTTCACCGGCATCCCATATATATGTATATATATAGGCACTGGATCTTGACTTGCAATGAAATACCGGTGGGAGATTTCACTTGTGCATAGTTGAACCATGAGGACTCGTAGCGTGCGCGTTAACTAAATTAATCCAGAACTCGGCACGGTCTACGATGAACCTCCCGAGCTTCGCCCACTCACCATCATTCACTCCGTGGATATGCTGTAATTTTTTTTTATTTTCAGAAGAGAGAGAGAGAGAGAGAGATGATGGGCGGAAGGCAGGGAGGTTAACAGGAAAAAAAATATCCAGTTTGCTACCCTGCACTGGGGAAGGGGTGAAGGGAGACAGAAAGGGATGGAAGAAAATAATAAAGGGAGAAAGAGAGAGGTCAAATCGCGCACACACACAAGCACGGCGTGTGTCAGAGGCGGTTAATGAGGCCCGTTGTGCGCAAAAACTTGAGCACAGCCTTCGTAGCTTTCTGCTGCGAGACACTGTCTGTCCGGCATTCCAGTATGGTTTGCTCGGACAGCGGTCGACCATCAAGGCGTGACAATTCTGTGGCGAGAGTCTGTCGCTGGGAGCAGTACCCAGGGCATCGCAGAGGACGTGTACAATTGTTTCCTCGTTGCCGCAGTGAACACAGGCAGCACTGTCTTCCAGTCCAATGCGACAGCCGAAACTTCTTGTAAATGACGTGCCTAGCCACAGGCGGCAAAGTACGGTAGTTTCACAGCGGGTAAGCCCACGCGGAACTCGAAGTTGTAATGACGGGTCGAGGCGGTGTAGACGGGTATGTAGAAGACCAGGGGTGTTCCACTGCGCTATAATCATGTCATGCGCAAGCGAGCGAAGTTTTCTTACTACATCCGTTCTTGACAGTGGGATGGCTTGCAGCACTCCAATTTCGTGGGCACGTTTCGCAGCATTATCTGCGTGCTCGTTGCCGATTATCCCAGAGTGGCCTGGTAGCCACTGAAACGTGATGTCATGGCCTTTGTCAGTTAATTGGTGATAGAGCTGTCGTGTTTGAAGCACTAATTGGTCTTGCGGCCCGCTACGTAAGGCCGATGAAAGGCACTGAAGGGCTGATTTGGAATCTGTAAAGATGGCCCATTTCTGTGGTGGCTCTCCATCGATCACGCAAAGTGCGGTGCGTAGTGCCTCAAGCTCCACGGCTGTCGATGTTGTGCCATGAGACGTCTTGAACAGTACATCTACTGCTTTGGCAGGGAAGGTCACAGCTCCTGCAGATCTGCCTGCTGCTGTTGAGCCATCAGTGTAAAGCTGAAGATGATTCCTGTAGTCCTCATGTAGCATTAGTAGAGACAGCTGTTTTAAAGCCGGCGGTGAGAGCTCCGCTTTCGTCCGAATCCCTGGCACTGTCAGCCGGACCTTTGGACGGGTCAAACACCAAGGAGGCGTCGGAAGTCTCTCAGCAGGAGTATAATTCTTTGGGAGGCACTCGCGGAATGCCGATATCCTCTTACAAAAAGAGGCACCGGGCCGGTCTTCTGGAAGCGAGGCAAGGTGGTGAGCAGGAGCACGAGCTAGGTGTCGAATGTGTGTCCTAAGCACCTCCAAAGTGATGTGAGTGGTGGCAGGAAGGTCTTTGGCCATTGCTATAGTATCCGCTGTTGAGGTGCAGCGTGGCAATCCAAGGCAGATCTTGAGTGCCTGCCCCTGAACGCTCTCGAGTGCGCGTAGGTTACCCTTACAGGTGTCAGTCAGCACCGGCAAGCTGTATCTCAAGTACCCGAGAAAGAGCGTCCGGTATAGGTGCAACATGGCGTTCACTGACGTACCCCACGTTTTCCCTCCGAGGAAGTGGAAAACTTGTGAGGTGGCCGTTAGGCGCTTCTTGAGACCGGCCACATGAGGACTCCAGCACAGGTCCCGATCGATGGTTACTCCCAGGAACCTGTGCGTCCTAGCGTAACAAATATTTTGCCCCTTGATAGAGATGGCATAGGCTGTCATTGGCTTTCGAGTGAAAGCGACCAGCGCCGATTTTTCAGGCGAAATTTCAAGGCCTTGTTCATTAAGGTATGCCGATATCGAAGTCGCGGCTTTTTGGAGCCTCGCGCGTATCTGAGGACGTGTTACGCCTGACGTCCAAACACAGATGTCGTCAGCATAAATCGATATCTGTACACAACCTGGTATGCGTTCCACGAGACCAATCAGAACCAAATTGAACAACGTGGGGCTCAAGACGCCCCCTTGAGGAACTCCACGGTGTGTGCAGTGCTGAGAGGTTGGCCCATCGTCGGTTTGCACAAAGAAGGATCTCATCTGTAGGTAGGCACGAATCCAGCGGTACGCTCGGCCACCAAGACCGACGGACTCAAGGGCGTCGAGTATGGCCTCGTGAGAAACGTTATCGTAAGCTCCTTTTATATCCAAAAATAGTGCCGCGGTTAATCGCCTGCTCAATTTCTGGTGTTGGACGTACGTTACGAGGTCAACAACGTTGTCGATAGAGCAACGAACGCGTCGAAAACCGGCCATGGCACTTGGATAAACCTCGTAGCGCTCTAGAAACCACTCCAGTCTGGCGAGGATCATGCGCTCCATCAGCTTCCCTACACAGCTAGCTAGCGCTATTGGGCGGTATGACGAGAGCTCTAGAGGCGATTTCCCAGGTTTTAGGAGCGGAACCAATCGGCTCGTTTTCCATTCTTGGGGGACATGTCCGTCTCGCCATTAGTCATTGAACATTTCCAACAAAGCTTTCTGCGCCTGCTCACCTAGGTTGCATAAGATCCTGTAGGAGATGCCATCTGGGCCAGGTGATGAAGAACGATTGCACAACACAAGTGCCGCATCCAGCTCCTCAATGGTAAAGGGCAGGTCCATGCGTGAGTCCAGTGACTGTGGAGTGTTCTGTGTAGCAAGGACTCCTGTGCAAGCTGCATTGCCGACAATCCGACATTATATATATACCGACAATATATATTGCCGACAATATATATATATATATATATATATATATATATATATATATATATATATATATATATATATATATATTGAGAGAGAGAGAAAGTATATTCATTCATGGGTTCATGGGACAAAGCAAAAAGAAAGCAGTGACGAGTTCCCCGAATAGGTCAACGACACAACACTTGCTATACGTTCGCGGCTAGGGTGCAGTGGCCTTATCAAGCAACGTTATCTATAGGATTTCTGTGCACTTAGAAAACTCCGGTAACTACGAACGACCAAGTCACTCGAAATTGCTCTCACAGCTGGCGCAAGATATATGCGTGGGAAATACATACATTCTGCCTTAAGGCCGATTTGATTAATGGCGTGGAAGCTATATTCGCCAAACTGCGGCACTCTCGTCAAGAGCCGTGATTTTCCACGAGGGCTAAACGCTTCGGCCGACAAAGGGAGTAGTAGGCAGGGCTTACAAGACTGGGGGTTAGTTACTTCCGGTTAGAAGCTGGAGGCAAATGATGAACAGTGCTACTATGTAAAATGCTTCGTCACTGCCCGTCGCGGAGGGAGAACTTCACACGGTAAAAGAACATTGCGGAAGAAAGGGGGAGTTGCAATTATATAAAGCGGAGCACTTAACCTAATGAGTTCCTAACTATAGGAGCGAGGCGTGACGGATTATCGCGCGTCTATCCTAACCGGTCTTTGTGTGGCTCGAACGGCGAGTCGAACGAATTCTTTATGAGTTCTAGGGATGATTATGGATGCGCACCTTAAGAGAAGGCGAGACTACAGCAACCGAGTACGTTGATAATTTCATATATGTTCCTTAGAATTATCGTGACATATTAGGAAAGGGGGGCGAGGGGGGAATGGGAGGGGCGGATTTAAACGATGTTTTGGTACGTGGGCTATGAAGGAAGATTCGGCTTCGAATTTTTCGTGCGACGTGGCGATGAATGCTTATCCCTGCACAAGTACTTCCAGCGTCTGCATTAAGTAACACACTATGCGATAATTAATACAGTTGTGTGTTCTGTGTGGTTGCGTGTGCACGCTACGCAAAGATTAGACGAATTTCTCGAAGGCCTACTCTCGTACGCTTAATAGAGCAGATGTCCATTGTTTTTGTCACAGCTTTATTTTATTCTTGCGTTATTCAGTGATGATGTTATACGAACATGTACGTTGTACTTGACACAAGCAATTCTCCTTATTATTATTATTATTATTATTATTATTATTATTATTATTATTATTATTATTATTATTATTATTATTATTATTATTATTATTATTATTATTGGTGCATTCTTGTGTACATTCTGTCATAATTCCAGTTTTACATATATATCTTGTGTGCTACATTATCTCACAAGTGGCTTTCACCCCTCTTTCAGTTCTGATACATTTTTTTTATGCTGACCCAAAGAAGGCTTACCTAATCCTAGCATGTACTTGCCAATAAACACCCCGAATTAATAAATGGCGCCCCTGACTTTTTTTCTATGCTCCCCGCGTGATTACTAAGTTGCGAAAAGTTTGCTTCCGCAAAAGCTGTCGAAGTAGGCAGCGAATCGATTTTACCCGGAATTTTGGCAGCGGATAATTCTTCCAGTCGTGACGGCAATACCAAACTCAGCAACATGCAATGCCAGTCGACGAGCTACGATATGCAGTCTCAAAGTCGGATCGTGTTTTTTCTTTTTCTGCAGATGCGCTGCTAAAGTTTCATGATTAGATGACATGTCAAGAAGGTGCAAGACTGCCTCCCTTTTTCATATCTATGCAAATTTGCACTGCCTATACACCAACCGTGTGGCACCTGTGGAATGCTGCGATCGCGATATAAGTCCGAATTTTTAATTTCGAACATTGGTTTTTCTTGTTTTTTTTTTTCCTTGTCTAGGAGAAGCGGCTTGTAGTCGGTTTATTGGCAAGTTTCAACGTATCCCGGTCGTTATTCTGAGCGAGTTCGTGGTTATTGTAAAGTTGGAGCAAAATTTAAACAGTGCCACTATAACGGGAAGGAAAAGGTACAACTTGCCATTGCCTTTTAATCGCGGAAACGGTATGCATACATATACAGCGGGAATTCCTCTGCGAGCGAGTTTCTAGAAAGCAGAAAAAAGGCCCCTTTTCCACTACATTTCACATTTCGCACGTACGGCTCAAGAGTGCGAAGGCAGCGACTATTTAATTCTTTCGGAGACGTTGAGACACGCTTTCACTAGTCTCTGCTTCACTAGTTGCGTACAGCAGAGCCAAGGCTACGGGACCATCGGGCGCAGAATTCTTCCGAAGCGAGACGAAATGTCTTTGTTCGGACACGCACCTTCGAGCCGCCACTGCTAATAAGGGCCCCACTCCATCCTCATCCTTCTCCTTCCAAGGCTGCAGCTGCCACTACAGCGCCCGCCATTGGCAGATTACAAGCCGCGGAAGGACACGTTTAACATGTGTTCTCGCTCCTGATTGGCCGAAGGGGCCTGTAGCTTCCACACTGCTGCACGGCACTTGTGCGACACCTCGTCAGAAGGAAAAAAAAAAAAATGATGCGAGGAGGTCATCCATTGGAAGAGGCCTTCGTCCTGTAATGCACATAAAGTAAGCTTATGATGATGATGATGCTAATGGCGCTAATGATAATTGACCACTTTGTACGGAGTAGAGGGAATGAACCATTAAGCGTAGAAGAGAAGGCAACGACAAAGTAGTCCCGACTTGCGCAGCTGCAGACACAGGGCGCATGCATAGGTGTCTTGTTAGGTCACGTGATTTTAAGAAGGTTAGCAGGCTAATAATAACTGATGGGGCTTTACGTCTCAAAACCGCGACATGATCATGAGGCATGCCCGTACAGTGGAGGGCTCAGTAGTAAATATGACCACCTACGGTTCTCAATCGTGAACCTATATCTAACTACACGGGTGTTTTTATTTATTTATTTATTTATTTATTTATTTATTTATTTATTTATTTATTTTTAATACTTTTAATGCTAATAATGTCTTTAATAAATTTATTTTAATACATTTATGTTTTATACTTTCTTGTTGCATTTCAACCCCGTCTAAATGCGGCTGTCGGGGCCGGGATTCGATCCCACGGCCTCAAGCTTCGGAAGATAACAAACTAGCCGCTAAGCTGCCATGGTGTCTTAGCGGCTAAGCTCACTCAATAACTAAGCTCACGAGCCTTGCAAAGTTAATTATGTGTGCGGGGACACAAACCGAGAACATCACGCTCTCTCAGGGGTCCTTCAAGCGTTCTGCTGAGCGTAAGAGAACGATGTTTGCACGTTCAAAGCGGCTGCGATAGTGAAGGAAAGGCAGCTGTCGCACAAAAGACAGAGAAATAGCGGTTGTATTCACGAAGGAGTGCGTGCTTAATTGTACAGTCTATATACCCCCCGTCATAACTTTCGCACTCAGTGTGTAACAGTCTGATGACGGCACATTACACCGGCTAAGGTAGTCAACTGTGAATCAACCAGGCGGCTAAATAGTATAGAAGATAATATATGCTTACCATATGGCACAAGGAGGATATTACGTTTGCACATGCGGCAAGCTGGAACGATCGTTTGCAGAGGCAGTTAGCGAGGTTCCATTTCACTTAGGCGAGTTCGGTGATGACAGCTTGGACGGAAGATATGGAGCGAAATTCGGAAGAGGGGCACTTAATGGATCCTAAATTACCGTGTTGCGCCTTAAATATCGGTTTTCTTTCTTTTTTGTTCTTTATTTTCTGGTTCCCGCTTCCTGCTTCCCCGCCCCCCCCCCTTTTTTTTTTCCTCTTATTTTTGCGCTACCGTCTAGCGCTCTTTCGAGCGTAAGACAAAGAAAAAAAGAAGGCAGATGGAAAATAGAAACTTCTGGAAAGCCGCACCAGACTTTCAGCACCCGCTACGATAAGAAACAGCAGTTTGCACTTCTGGGGTTTCGCTTCTAAACGTATACTTGTCGTCAGCAAATGGTGTTCTGGGACTGCACGCAGGAAAAGGTTGTAGGATCCGACTACGCTATCTCCTGTCGACATCGAACGAATCATCCTGCGTGTAATGATTAAGCACTGTATCCGCTGTCTGCAATAAAAATGTCACTCGCAACATCTCAACTTCTGTAAGCAAGTGTGAAGAAAAGTAACACTGCTGTGTGGTAAGGGCCAGGATGAAGAGAGGCGAGAGAAATATTTCTAAAGATCTCCTTTATTTAGAATTTATTTGTGCTTTTTTAGCGAAATTCGAAAGGAAGCGTTACGCAATCTGATGTCAATGTTCGTGTAAGACGGCGAAGCAAGCGTCTGACTTTTTTCTGATAGTAGCGTTAATTGAGCAGATATAACGTAACGCGTGTCATCCGTTTTTGTTTTGTGCGGCATGACCGCACGAATTCATTTCTGAAGCACCCGATGAGAAACTCAGTAACACGCAAACCCCAGATTTAATGGCGAAAATGCGAAGGCAGGCACAGTACGAGCAAAATATTCATGCTCCACTTGTTCAAAAATTGAGAACTTATCGTATACGCACTAACGAAGCACGTACACGTAGACCCGTCATACATTACTTATATCATGGCGCTAAACATAAGTGCATCGCGCGTAGGTTGGCCTCTTAGAAACGTGACACCAAATTAATAAAGAAAAGTCTTGAGTTAAATACCACCCCTGTAAATTTTGAAAGTTTTTTCTAGTTGGCATTTGTACGTGAATGAGGTGACCGAACGGGACTTAAAAAAAATCACAGCATATCCACGGGGTGAATGATGATGAGTGGGCGAAGCTCCGGAGGGAATCATCGGTAAACCGTGAATCTTTCGCGTAAATCGCCCAGTCGATCATCATGTAAAGGCGTGAGAAACACTGTATTCGTACGCTGGGATCTCGCGTTTAAGGGGGATATGCTGTGCTAGAGCCAGGCCTGCGCGGAACTGCAGGACAGTGACAGCGTAAGCAGGAGGAGCTACTTTCTTAGAGGCCATTTTAAACGCTTGAGGAAACTAGTGCAAGTAGAAGTGGTAGGTATCTCCTGCGCCATAACTTATCATTTTGCCAAGTAGGGAAGTACCCACTACGCCATAATTACCAGTGCCTCCGTAATGGGTTCAAAGCTACAAAGCACGCAGCTCTGTGTTCTTTCAAATGATGCCTCGACGTCGTTATACAATCCATTTTCGCGTCGTGTAGCGGTGTATTACTATTTTTCAACGTAACATTACGTTTGTTAATGCGATTCCGCGGGAGACATTATACCTGTTTAGGTCTTTTAGCGATAATTTTTCAACCACAGGCGTAGCTCAGTGGTAGAACGCTCGACTGCCACGCCGAGAGCCTGGGTTCGAATCCAGGCAGAGGACACAACTTTCGGAATTTTTTTTTTATAAAAGTAGACGTGGCTACGTACATCACCAACGAACACCATGGGATGTACAGACCCACGCCCTAAGGAGCTTCGCCCCTAAAAGTCCCTTACCGATGATAAGAATGATAACAGTCATTTAAAAGACGATTACACGTTAGAGCTCCAGAACGGTGGCCACAAAAGTGGCTGTAGCTGCGCAGGAGATGAAAAGATGCCGTTTAAGAGTCAGATAGATACAGAGCTTAAACGTCTAATTTCATAACCTGTTCGACACGAACCGGCGACCATTCCAGAATATGGGATCGAGTGACGCACCTAGCGCCTGCGCAACACCAAATTTTCTCCGCTTAAAAACGCGCAGCGAGAACGCCACTGCGAACGGATGTAGGATTATTGAACTTGACAGATGTTGAAGCCACACCCTTGCGGGAGTCGGGCGCGTCGCTTTCGGCTGATTTACAGCATAGCATGTTCCCGGACGTCGACATAGCCGGAGGCCTATGGGTGCCCAAGCTATAGTGCCGAGACACCACCTAAGGGAACATTGAGGACAGTCACCTGCAGTTTTTCGCACCATCTTGTTTGCTAAGGCGAGTACTCCGTATACTGCATCACCAGCGGGCCATTAGCTTTAATTATGCAGCAGCGTTATCGAAAGGTCTCCACCATAGATTGCCATTCACCAAATTGCATCGAAAGGGGCAGCCCAAGGAGGATGGAAAGAGGGGGTGGGGGAGGGGCGCGTAGGGGGTATTAGACGACACACCGGACGGTCACGCCACCGCTCGTAAAGCGCGTATATGAGTGTACGGAGACAAGGTATGGGACGGGCCGGTCGATCGGCACACATAGGACGACATATCGTTCACAGAATGCATCATGGATGACGTGAGGGCAGTGGCCTGTGTGTCGTCACGCCATCTGGACGCTGTCCGCGTTAGAAGGCGTTGCAGGCGCGCAAACATCAAAGGTCTTTCACTTGGTCGATGTGAGAGAGAGAGAGAGAGAGAGAGAGAGAGAGAGAGAGAGAGAGTAGGTGGAGGGGCATTGGCTTTCCCTCTTGCATCTCACAAGGCTCCTTACAACGGACGTGATCTGACACTCAGAAACATGGTCGTTCGCGTGCGGTCTCCTACCGTGCTGTGTATAGGCCCGCTATACGCAGGCGACGAAATACGCGTGTACGCGCTTGGGCCACTCTTTTCTAGTTTTCCTAGAGGAGCGAAAGCTCCTTTTCTTTATAGTAAAACGTAAACGCATAAAGAAAAGACGTTTAGCGGCAACTACGACGCAGGTGCCCCTGCTTCGATGTCAGGAATCATTCGTCCATCACGAGGAGGTGCGGAAGTGTTAGGTTATTGCAGAAGACTTCCTTTGTTTTTTGGCAACAGTTTCGATTAGCTTTCCTCGCTCTCTGTTCTTATACGCCAGCCAAAGTCTCTATCGCTTAGCCCGAGAAAGAGAGGGCTAACCATCGAAAAGTGTTCGTAAGGAAAAAAAGGTGGCGCAAACACGAAAGAAAATATAAGAAAATAATAAAGCGCTGTCAAACCAGGACTAAGGTCGATAACTCGATCGATGGTTCAATCAATCAATCGACCAGTAAATCAGCCAAAGGAACATTATAAAGAGCAAGAAAAACGATACAAACGTAAAAAAAGGACAAATACGCGCGATAACTTAATTGTTCTACAGAAGATCTTGAAACTTGCGAGGAGAAACCAAGAAAAGATATGAGAACAGTTGCCATCCGATCGCGGGAATACATCCAAACCATGCAGTTTATGCTCGTTACATTTCTCGTCACCCTAGTTATCGTGATGTGACCTTAAGGGAAAGCCGCCTCGTTAATGAGCTATACGTTATAACACACATCATTTGTTATATTGCCGTATTATTATATATTTCAAGCATGCAAAATAACAGTTGCCATCCGATCGCGGGGATACATCCGAACCATGCGGTTTATGCTCGTTGCATTTCTCGTCACCCTAGTTATCGTGTTGTGACCTTAAGGGAAAGCCGCCTCGTTAATGAGCTATACGTTATAACACACATCATTTGTTATATTGCCATATTATTATATATTTCAAGCATGCAAATGGGAGAAAGAGAGGGGGGGAAACAAAGGGGGAGAGGTGGTGACAAGAAGGGAGACGTAAAGATACTGTACTTTCCTCTAACAACGAAAACCAAAAGGTGAAACAGCGGAAAGTCAGCTAGACGATCGTCCTGTTTACTAGGGACAGAAGCACGCACCTCCTCTTAGAGACGAGAAAAAAAAAATGTTACTGTCCCTAAGAGGCCCATGGCTCTCAGGAACAACTTAGGCCTTCCAGCTTATATGCAGCAGGAGCACGTTGTGCGCATCCAGTACATATAGTGGAGGCAGCGAAAACCAAAGCATTAGCTTCGTCTTCATCGTTTCTGGCGCTCTCGAACCCAGTGCATCGTCGAAGCGCGCCACTCGCTGCCCAGGCTAGTAACTTGGCATCAGCTTTTTTTTTTATTTTTGCCTTCTATAGATGCGTGTGGCGTACATTATGGCCTCGCCTCTGCTTCGGAACAAAGTAGATCAAGAGACTCTTCGGAATGACCAAAGGTCAAGTTACTCCTCTCAAGGAGCGTACGAAACGCTTCCCGCATGAAAATGCCGCTACTTTCGTTCGACGTCGACTGCAGAAAAGACGCAAATTGACGCAATGCAGCTCAACCCGATGTGGAACAAAGGAGCGTATGCGAGGTCGAGGAAAAGGCGTTAACGCCATTTTGAGTCATACAGAAACGAAACGAAGTGGTATCGAAGTTTCTTTCTTTCTTTCTTTCTTTCTTTCTTTCTTTCTTTCTTTCTTTCTTTCTTTCTTTCTTTCTTTCTTTCTTTCTTTCTTTCTTTCTTTCTTTCTTTCTTTCTTTCTTTCTTTCTTTCTTTCTTTCTTTCTTTCTTTCTTTCTTTCTTTCTTTCTTTCTTTCTTTACGGCAAAGAGAAGCTTATCGTCACCTTGGGATGCTTTATTGAAGAGGTCGCTGATGTTCTTGAGCTCTTCAGTATGCTACTCCAGCGCGGCTGTGGTCAGAGTGCTAAGCATGTGTTTGTAAAGGAAAAACAAAGGGCCCCTAGCGATACGTTGCGAATCCAATGGGGTCTCGAGTTATTTCGACCACGTATGCCCACTCCAGAGGCATCGCACGGCTGACATCGAGTGCAAGGACAGCGGCTACGGCTGTTCTAGGGAAACGTTTGGAGCGCGTAACGAGTGGCGACGGCGATAGGCGATAGAAAATTGACGTAGCTTGTGTATTTGACGTCGTCGGCCTGCCGAGTATATAACTGAGGTACAAGAACACTGACATTTGGCAGTCTTGACCCGTCACGGATATTTGTTTTCAAGACCTGTCTAGAATGTGGATTGCCTTTATGACATCAAGCGCACTACAAACCAGGAAAAGAACTTACGTGCTTGTTGTACCGCGCGTCGTATAGTTTTGGGATACACCCGAAGACCCTTAACTGGTCATGGAGGGCAGTTCAGGAATTGCGGCGATGTTAACTGAGCGGTCATCGTTGGCAATCATCCAAGGCGCCAGTGTTAGACGCAGGCAGTCGAGAACTCTGTGCGGATTACGCAGTTTTTTAGCACGATGAAAAATAGATATCTCGTAAGGAAGAGAAGATGGAGCGCAGGGTGAACGATCATCCTGTTCACCGTCTACTTTTCCTTGTTACGAGTTGTTTTATTTTCTTCTTCGCGTTAGAAATACCTGATGCGTGTATTGCGACCAACTACCCCAACATCATTGTTATTGAAAACTGTGCGCATTCCGACGACTACGCCATTGTTGAGGTTAGCATCGAGAGGTTGGTATCCTTGTCTTTCCTAGTTTATCACGTGACATTTCGTGATTTCGTGTTAGTGTGTGGTCTTGTGTGCTTTCCTATCTTTTGCTCGTTGTTTGAACGTTCCCCATCTCGCTCGCAGTAGCGTGCTTGACCAGCCGCCAGGCTATCTAATCCATGTATATATCATTTAAATTTCACACCCTCACTCTTAGAGTAGTGCCCGCATTGCATCATGGACGCGCGCAGCTGCATTCCAAGTATTGTTCATCCCCGAGAACACTCTGAAACGTTGAAGCAGTCAGTATACCACGGATAAGCGCTGACGTAAAGATTAACACAGTGTGACTACTGGTCAGGAAACACTTATTTACACATCAAAACACGCGGGGCGCATCACATGCTCGTGGCCTCTAGGAAACGCACAGGGTAGCGAAAGAAGTTTGGGTGAGAGGTGATTGCCAGTCATTTGTCGGCTCAGCGGACGGTCGCCAAGCAGACGGTTGTGTCTCGCGGCCGACGCAGGCAGTGCCGGTTCATTTTGTCAACGACTTAAGCCATCAGGACGCGAAGTGGCCCTTCAGGTTAGCTCTACAGGCAGCTCTCGTTAAGGGTCATTAGCTTCGTGAAGTGTACTTAATGGACTCCATCTGGCGTGACACTGGGTAGTATAGAGGTCATGTTAGCTAAGCGTGCGCTGTATCACTATGTATCTTTACAACAGTAAACTTGGAACGCGGTTTCTGTATACACCACTGTTGATGTTGGTATTCGCAGTAACTGAGCCGCTGTTTCTAGGTATGGCATGAATGCGGCGTGGCATGCATATCTCGTTCTGGCCTATGCTTGGTGATGATCTTATCGTTTTCTTGCATGGTTAAAATAATTTATCCAATCTCTTTTGTCTCGTTATGTATGAATACGGTGAGACAAAGAAAGAAACAAAGAGAGAAAGAATGAAAGAAAGAAAGATTAGAAGGAAGAAACGAAGAAAGAGATTATGGCAAGACAAATAAAGCTACGCTCAACAAACGCTCACCCAAACGTAATGCTTGACAGAGAATTTTGACCTACCACTACTCCGTTGTTTCATACTGACAGGTCATACGTGAACTAGTGCTGAATCTACAGAAAAGCATTGTTTGAATATCCATTTTACACATAGGAAATGTCAGTGAGCTTCCTGAAGCTTCCTAGTTCGTTCGATTAAACCGGAGTTTCGATTAACCCAAGTTACAGCAATCTCTAGTGCACTTGCGTATTGCGCAAACTCTGCAAGCATTCACGTAGGCGCTCTCCTCGTCCCGCAAATACGAGCCAGAATTCTGCTTCCGCAAACAGGAAGGCGGTGCGCACTTTGTCCTGACCATCAGCCTTGTGGCCGAGAGGAATTGCGCGCTTACGTCTGGGAGCGAAAAGAAGAGCTGGAATCTTAGAAAAAAAAAATGCTGCTTTGACGGCGAGCTCGTTGGAGCATTCTCAGCATACAAACCCTAGACTCGGTACGGTTTCTTTAACCCCAGCTTTGACTCTCGAGTTGCCTTTTCGTGAGTGCTGAGCGTGAAATCGACGTTGTGGGTAAACAGGAAGAAGCTGGCAACACTGGCATCGCCTGAGCAGGAACTGCAATGTTGTTGCCTAAACAAAGGACCTCCAACCGCATCCTCAATATCGCAGAAGTGCACATTCCGATTCTACTGTTGTCAAAAG
This sequence comes from Hyalomma asiaticum, assembly GCA_013339685.2. Taxonomy (NCBI): domain Eukaryota; kingdom Metazoa; phylum Arthropoda; class Arachnida; order Ixodida; family Ixodidae; genus Hyalomma; species Hyalomma asiaticum. Next base: position 93,574,637 of record CM023486.1, read on the forward strand.
CTGCTTGCTCATGTGCAAAGGGAAAAGGGTTGAAAGTTGAAACTGCTGATCTATCTATCTATCTATCTATCTATCTATCTATCTATCTATCTATCTATCTATCTATCTATCTATCTATCTATCTATCTATCTATCTATCTATCTATCTATCTATCTATCTATCTATCTATCTATCTATCTATCTATCTATCTAAGTCTGAAATTGAATGCTTAAATACAGACCGTCGTAATTAGAATGCACACAATTTTGGATAAAGCTTACATCTCTCGACTATGCTTTGTACTTTTGCTGGTAATTAGAAATTGCACATTATGTAGATGTCGCTTGGGCACAGTATGGCATGACAGTGACTAATATAACAAACAGAATGCAGCGTGAAACTTCCCCCGTTAGTGACAAATATCGTGAAAAGCCTATTTATATTATTGCAGTTACAGATACAATTTCCTTTGCGTACTTTCAAGACCTTCAAATGCACTGTGTGCAGCTATTTTGATATGAAGGAATGGACATTGAAATTTTTTCGTTAGTGTCAGAAGTGACAAAACAGAGAGATCAAACAAACAAACATTCGAACAAAGAGAGACAATGACGAGGTATACGAACCGGCACTGGAATTCAGCTATACGCTGCAACTACACGTTATAGTCCTCCGAGGCTGGTCTTTAAATGTTTAGTTGATTTTTCTTAAACAATACGCATTGTCGTTATTGAGTCGTTTCGGCATCATTGGCGACATATCTTTGCAGGGCGTCGTGTTCGTAAAACTGCTTCCCATAGTCGTAACGGCCTCATAAATGTGATGTAACAACACTACCGCTCCAATGTACAGTGCTCAGCGAATGCAAAGCGACACTCGGAACGAACGGCTCGTCGTTGGGGACACCGAGCTAGTTTGTTGTAGTACTTAATAAAAGCTAGAGATTTTTAAAGCATTGTGATTTAGTTTGCACTCTCCGTGCCCACTCAGCGCACTCCAGTAGCACAATACGCGCTCACCACGTGGTCCAAGTATCGCACTTCAAATCGCCCAGCACTGTACAAGACGACGAAGTAAAATATGCATAGAGGACTTCGTGCGTATAGGTGACCATGCGGGTGAATATAAACGAGAGGTGCCTTGTACATATTGGCCATTACTCATTTTCAGATCGTTTTTATTCGATTGCTTTCGTGGGTTGCGATCATGTTTCGTGCGTCGACCGTGTCTTGGTGGGCCGAGCAAAAACGCTTATTACCTTGTGCCTCTGGAAGAAAGACACGGGGACACAGTTCGTCCCGCGGAGCTTACAGGGCGGAGCTTCTGAAAGCAGCCAATAGCGTTGAATGTCGTGGGCGGGGCAACTGGTTAGAGATGAAGCTGAAAGGGTTATGAAGGGAGGGGAAGGGAAGAAGGAAACGTGATGACGGAGGAGTCCAGTCCAATAACCTCTAGCCAGAAAGGGTGGACACACAACAGCCTCTCCTGTCTTTTTTCTTCCTCTCATTCTTGAACGTTGGAACGGTTGTTTAAAGGCGTTCTGAAACTGAGATTGTAATGTGATCTTGCTCGGCATGTTACTAAACGCTGTTGCACGGCCAGTTACGATGTCAAAAGGGGTAAAATAATCAGATATACCCGTATTTAATGTCTTTGAGTAACTATATACGAATGCGTTACGCATAACACCGATGTCCGTTTCTTTAGGGCGGCTGACAATTATTGGAGGACATTCATTGTCATATAATATTAAAGATATCCGTTGAAACATTCGGCGACCTCAGTTAATTATGATGGAGGAGCGTTTTTTATACGTGGTGGTTTGTCACAGCTCCTAAAAAGAAAAAAAAAAAACGAGCACGTACAGCCATTCTTTGCGCGCATGGGCTCACATTTGCAACACTATTCGGTATTCCGGACCCATATGCGTATTGGAAAGCTCAATTCGACCTTCAGCGGTGTCGCATATACCCTACAGGAGCGACTGACTGTGACGTCGTGCCGCGTACTTCATCTCTTGGTCTCTCTCCTTCTTACTGTCTCCCTTTCAGTCTCCCTCATCCCTTTCTACTTTTGTAGGGTAGCACACTGTTACGAACTCGTTAACCTCCCTGCCTTTCCTTCTCTCCTATTTCTTTTCTTCCTTCAGTTCATCCTTAATTTCACTCGTACAAAAGAAGGCGACGAGTGGTGTATTCAACATATAGCCTATTGCGGAGGTATACATCTGCACACTTTCAAGTTGGCGAGGCATAGCGCGCGGGAACCAATGCGAAAAATACCACACTAGCATTGAACGTAGTCAAGTAAAGCAGCTAGAGTACTCAAAAGTGCATTTATTCTGATCCAGATATTTAGCATATCTGACGGCGCTAACGCCGCTGCGCGCAATCGCCAGGCAGTGGTGCAAATTAACTGAAGCACCCTGTCTTTCGCCCGCAGTCCGCAGCGCTCTCGTTGCATTCTTTCACCTAACGTCGGTCAATCAGATGCTGTTCATCCATCCATGGATCCGCACAACGGGATTCCGCCCACACGCCTACACATTTACCCACTTACCTTGGATATCCAGGGATAGCATTGGTTGTGCTTACACGAGACAACTGCGGGTCGCCAAACTACTCAGCTCAACTCGCGTTTGGACAAAAGAAGCAACGACGTATTTCACTTCGGGTATATAGGACGTGCATCCAGGTCCGCTATCCCCAGAAGGCATTCACAGCCGTTGTTCTCTTGTACCGGCCACCACCGGATGGACCAGTAAAAAGCGGCTCCTTGGCTGGATACAGCTGTTGTTCACCAAGATAGAAAACGGCACAGGCACACGAACGGATTCAAAACCACGAAAACAAAGGAAGCGAACGTGAGGCGCTGTAACACCCGATCTCATTTCCCGTGCGGAGATCCCCGGATTCCGGACGTGCATGCCTCGAAGTCTTCCTGGGCCTCTTGTTCGTTTTGGCCTCCCAACAGTGGTCCAGGCATTCGTTCGGAACTGTGTGGGCACTACAGGAACTGCGAGGTCGTGAGGAAAAAGGAAGAAGACTGCTCTCGCTTCGAGTACTTGCCCGTGCCCAAAGCAAAGAAATGAGCGCAGTGAGAGGAAGGCTGCTTCCGGCGATAACTGTAGCCCTTGGTCGACTGTTGTTGAGGCTTATGTGTATTCCTTTCTTTATTCATTTTTCCTTCGCCAACTTGCTGAGAAGCCTAGCCAATGTTTCGATCGCGTTTCTGATATAGGTGGTCGTTGTGTTCGTTCTCCTGACGTCGGCGTTGTTCCTTGTGGCTGCTCCCTTTCCGTGTGTGTGTGCCATGCGTGTAACCGTCATTGTTCTCAGGCGCGAAGAGCTTAGGATAGGTTATAATTGATTCGGACGACCCAAGCTTAACGGTGATTTGGTAGTTTACTGTTGCTCTGCGGCTTTATCTCAATCAGACGATGGAATCGGAATGCGAGAACATTATAGTGAACTGTGTCATATAGGGGTGCGTTAAAAAAGCCCAGGTGGACAAGGGTATTCTGGAATCGCCCATCACGACGTGCCTTATGGTCATATCGCAGTTTTGGCAAGTCAAGCCACACAAATTACTCGTTAGGATTAGAGGGGTCTTTTGACGCTGCGGGCCATTTCCCGACTCTGATTTTGCTAGCAGCATAACGAAAACTATGCCACTACTAATGATTAAATGTTTAATCCACTTAATCGCTTCGGTGTCTTGTCAACAGTCTAGGAAGGCTTGAATCGCATACCAAAAATTTCGCTTTGTTAGGCGGTGCCCAAAACTGAGTCAGGTGAACATGCTTGCGATTGGAGGTGGTTCGCTTGATGTTACGGCCCACATGGACGGTCCACGTTACGTAATAGCAGTACTTCCATTTGTTATAATTAATACGTGAAAGTATCACAGCCGTTAGGTCTGGTTCTATTGAAGGATACTATTGAATCGAACTCGGTGGGCGCTGGCTCGACGAAAAGCGGCTTGTGAGATTTCAAGGACGTTTCCAATATTGAGACCTAGTGCACGTGTGGTGTGTAACGCGCAAGCGTCAGCTTTGGCCAGAATGGGCGAAGGGAGTTGATACAATGTAACAATCGGAATACATAACGGTGTAGATAATTCGCTGCATGCCAATCACTTCCTGGATTATACTGGTGGGATCTTCCAGCACAACACAGTAATAGCATCGTAATAGCACTTGTTGGCTCTGTTCATATATTGATAGTTCATTGACTGATATGGCCTGATGGATTCAAGGACCGATTTGCATAACGTAAATGACTGAAAACTGCTTTGAACATTAGTCTCATGTTTGGCGGCGGCATCATTCATTAAGCACTTTCGCTTTTTTTATATGCGCTCTCCGCCATACTTGTAGTACAGCCGACTACACCGTGATGTTAAGGTCATCCAACTGCCATTCGCACGAGGGAAACGCTCCATTACCGGTAGTTCTTCGAATCCATTTCGTAGGAGCGATTACCACCTTCTTTCTTTCTTTCTTTCTTTCTTTCTTTCTTTCTTTCTTTCTTTCTTTCTTTCTTTCTTTCTTTCTTTCTTTCTTTCTTTCTTTCTTTCTTTCTTTCTTTCTTTCTTTCTTTCTTTCTTTCTTTCTTTCTTTGCTCGAGTCGCTTCTCGTCGTTATAGAGGAAATGAGCTCGCAGCTCGAACGTGAGACAAAAGAGCAAACGAGGCATGCATTCAACCATGGCTATTTAACGTGTTCCTTCTTATGCTAGCATGTTCGCGAATACATAGTATGCGTTGCTTGCCTTTACGGTTCATCTACTGCAACCCTCGCTCCGCACTCCTCCCTTTTTCGCCCCGTATCCAGCTGTTGAAGGTTTCTGTACCAAAACTTGTCACATGAAAAATAGAAAAAGAGACGCCTTTCCGCCGACGGAAACAATGGCTGGTACGTTTTTCAGGATAGGCCAGAAAAAAAAAAAAAAAAAAGAAATGCCGCGACGTCTGCCCCCCTCCCCACCCTAAGTGTCTTCGTTCTGCTCCATTTTCTTTTCGTCCAAACATAGCGAGAATTAAAGGAACGGCAGCCGCCAGCCACGGCAATTCGCGGTTCCGGAAATGGGTCCGAACGGAATTCCGCAGGCGGCTGAATAATATATCGGTCTTGCCCATATAACCTCGTGTTTCTCGGTGCAAAACTATCGCTTCTCAGCGCAAATTTCGACGACCCTCTCCGCCCTTTCTCAGACTGTAACCTATAGGCGGACGTTGAGTATGAAGGAATGAAGCAGGCACGCGATAGCCACCACACCTAAGATAGGCAACATCGTAATTCCGGAAAGGAGAAAGGATATTGCTACTATCAGGAGTGCTATAACGGCAGTTACAAGATCACAGGAAAGTAATCGCGAGAGCTACAAATGGCTATGAATGGAAGAAATAATTAAAAATAAGGAAAGGAGAAAATACCGAAAGATCTAATGAGCCACGGACCTCACGTGAGCAGTAGAAAGCGTAGCGAATGTTAAAGCGTGTCTCGTCTGTTTAACGTGTGCGCGTGTTAGACCGCGCAGTTCTGTGATTTTAATCTGCTATGAGTTGCGCACGTCTGATAAAAATGAATTAGGTAGCTTATGCTTCGCACCGAAACGTGATACGAACTTTAAGAGTATTGGAAAAGTCATTTGGAATAACACCGTATATTTTAATGTGCTGTGTTGCACAATAATTCTGACTACATTAACAGTGCCCTTTGTGTTAAGGTGTACAGTATAGACTTATAGTTACGCTATAGATCCTCTTCTTCTTTTTTTTTTTCGTGTCCGTGTAATTCTGTAGAAATTTTGGAGCCCTCGAAGTCACGATATGAATTGAAGCGGGGATAAAGTTACGACCTCACTCGTAAGGTAATTGCTTAAGTCGTCATTCTCGTTGATATAAGATAAAAAAGAATGTAGGTGAGGGTGAGTAATCAAGGAATGGGACAGCGCTGTTCATTTGCAGCAGTTAACATCAGGACAGCCTGAAAGGCACCGTTCTGGATCTATACGTTATCGTCCACGTGTCGCGAAACTCGTGCGAGTGTAAAAAGAAAAAGAAAAAGAAGACGCCGACCACTAGGCATATTATCGGGTTAGTTACGAATCTGTAGGTGTGCCCACAGGCGTTGAGGAACCGCAGCTGCCAAACACAACTTTTCCTCAGTACAGTCTATTGTGTCTGAGGGTTACGGTCCTAACGGTATAGTGTTCTTGACAGCCAAAAGAACTTGCTGAAAGGTGAGGAGCGAAATGGCAGGGTCCAAAGCTTAGCGGTGGTTATTCGTTAGCCTCCTATATAGGAGCACCGAAGCAACGACATTAGAGAAGTTGCTGAAAGCAGGAAGGCCGTACCGACACAACGCCGGTGTATACGTATAGGCCGTTGCCGCCCTCCCTCAGATCCTAATGGAGCGTCGGGGGCCCGCTGAAGTATGACCCGAAGATGACGACACTGCAAGTGACAGGTTTCCGAATGGCGTGGTCATTCACGGCGGATACTCGTTTACGTTCATGAGGATGGTACTCCGCGCAGGCATGCAGTGTGCGCGTTCTTACGTTGGCTTGGATGGCGTCTAAGCAGAGGGCATTCTTACGGCCATTCTGGGGGAGAGTGGTGTGCGTTCGTCGCTGTTGGCCAACCGCAAATAAGTTCGTGGCCCAACTGCGCTAAGAGTGCAGTGGTAGGAACAAAGCCTGATCATTGTACCCTTGAAAGCGAGGCGTGTCTTCCTCTTCACTGATTCCCTTCTTTGTCATTGATTGGATAGAAGAAAGCAGGGAAATAAAGACAGAAAGGTCAACTAGAGAAAAGACGAACGTTCTAGCTTATGTGTGCTAGAATAGGAGAAAGAAATATAACGGATTTTACGTTCCAGAAAGCTGGCACTGCGGCTGTCTCTAGCAGCAGTTGTAGTGGCGTAGTGAGGGCGTATTTCGACAGCAGCGGTGGTTCGCGCAGTAAAACTCACGACCTCGTACTCAGAACGTGGAAGCCTGTATACCTGAGCCGCCACGTTCCCTTTTCATTTTTTTTTGATGCTGTGGGAGCTGCTCGACTGCACGTCGAGCACACTTGGACAGTTTGAGGAGGCGTGAACTACTTGTGCGAGAAAAATTGTAGTGTGGTCTTGGATTAATATAGAGCGTTAATCTGCGTTCACTTGAAGGCATCGATAGCGACGGTGAGGCAAGTTATAACTTGATGCTTGACGCGTTTCATTATTCTCCGTTGCTTAATAATCCTATTACATTTAGAAGCTCCAGGTATGGCTAGGCCTCCGTGCATTTGTGTCGTGCATATGTACTGTGGGCAAAACTGTGGGCTTATCCCTGATGTAGTACAAAGCCAAACCTTCAAGTATTTTAATAATAATAATAATAATAATAATAATAATAATAATAATAATGTTCATTCGGTTTGTGATCGAAGAGTTTGGTTTGAAGTGCCACACCAATCCATGTCACTCAGCAGCTGTCGCCTATATATTTTATTTTTGGACAAGGATAAGATCGTAACAAAGATTGTAGATTTCAGTAACCACATAGTAGCCGTCGCTAGCTTAAAAAAATTGGCGCTCCGCTGGCTTGGGTTCGATTGCTACCCATACCGCGAAATTGTCTTTTGAAAAACCGTTATTTGCCATCCTTAGCAGGAGCTTCGCTCAGAAAAACGATGTCAATCGCAGCTTTCTTTTACATCGAGATGTCATCACACGACGTCATCACGAACTGTTTCGCTAAGGCGTCACGGTGACGTCACGAGACCACTTGGTCACATGAGTTTCGGTACCACACGTTCTCACGCCGGATTTCCACTCATGAGCCAAGTAATCCTTTCGAATTAACAATGAAAGTGAATACATGTACTGGTGGCCTTGTCTAACCATGTGGGGCGTGCTACAGCTTACACGTCACAGTTCACCTCTCCTACTTTTGTGTAGCCTGACCACCCTCTCATTTGCTGTTCGAGCTCCCGTTACGCAAGTTGCGTTGTATGCAAAGAATCGAACATGTCGAGACGAATTTCGCAGCCGTTGCTTCTGTTACAAACTAGCATTTACTGCACTGAAGGGCTATAGTCACCTCTCCAAGATCGTAAACTGGCCATTCAGGGAGAATCGTCGAGGCAGGGACTATCGTTAAAGCTGACTCTGCGGGTTACGGCTCCGCATAGGAGAGCGTAATCCCCCACGCCAGTGAAGCCCACCAATACGCCGCGCATAAAGGAACGCAGTAGCGATGCCGTAATCCTGGCCGTGAAACGATATGCCTACGGTCAGCACGTTATGGCAACAGTCCGCGCCCATTTTACGACGGCAGTCGCAATTCGGGCTTAGCGTTTATACGTTCGTTTGAGGGGTCCATAAGTATCGATTCGACAGGACACGAGATCCTTTCAGGCGTGAATGGCGGCTAGGTGAAAACTGGGAATCGTAAAAGCGTGGGCAGTTTGGGTTTTCTACTACGCCGTAGTGTTCGTTATAGGATCACAGAGCAGATGCGCCCGTTGAATATATCTTGGCAGTGTATCCTATGGACGGCGCATCCTTCGGTAAGCACAAGAGGATGGGTTTTGCCGCGCGCACACTGGTTTTGACGGTACGTGGACGACAGGAACGAGTGTTGCGTTTCCTTTGCCGACGCCGCTCTGTCAGCAAGTCGCTGAAAGACAGGGCGAACAATTGGTACACGTGATGCGTGGTTATTCCTGAAATAAACGATACCTCTCTACGCATCGTGATATCTTGAACAGGACGATGTTGTGGAACTATGGCGTGAGAAAGAGTGTCGCAAAAGTTTTGGACGAGCGAACTTTATCCCTCGTTTTTATGCACCTGGAGATTGCGGCTAATGCGTTCACCAAAAGCAAGCGTTCGCCTATCTTTTTACTAATGGTAGGCATCAAAATTATTGTTCTTATTTTTTGTTGTCTTTTTTAAGAGGATTTCAATTCTAATTTTCTTTATATATACAAGAGATGCCACTAACCGGTCTGCGTAGCGCGATAACATTTGTCAAAAGGTAATCCTTCAAGATCAAATGACCCGTTGCAGTCGGGCCGTTTCCTTCGCGTATTATCTTACAACCACGGACGAATTACCGGACGCTCGTTATTCGAGACCAACCAAACAGCTATACGAGAAACTATGCTACACGAAGCGAATATGTGCGAGATAATCGTCATCTAGCGCCTCCAGCATGAAACATCGCTCTGCTACGTAACGGGAGTTAAGAGCGCGCCTCTGCACACTCTTCGCGCGAAGGAAACGAGCCTTGAAAGGGTGCGTAAGCTGAAATCCGTGCCTGATAGATTAAGATGGAGAGCTGCCGGCACTCAATCTTTCGAACGTCGTGCGTGTGGCGCATTTAGAAGGCAAGACGACGTATCTTTTCGTCCAGTGCATCTCAGCCTTCTTTATCTTCCTTTACCCTTCTTTGGCTGGACCTTATGCCGCTGATCCTTCTCATATTTATAGCCGTGATGGTGACGTTAACGCTATCAATATTGACGCTATACCCTTTATTCAGCCCTTTATTATAAGTTCTCTAAATGTCTTATATACGTTACACGCGCATCATAGTTCTCTATATAAGTATCTCTCGCCTGATATTTCTTCGCTTATTTCACTTTCGTTTGCTCAAAGAATTGTGCGAGTTCTTAGGCATCAGTCCATTAATAGTTTGTTGGATTCAGGAATTTTTGTTTATGTTTTACTGCCTGCCCCGCCACGGTGGTCTAGTGGTTATGGCACTCGGTGCAGATCCTAAGGTCGCGGGATCGGATCCCGGCCGCGGCGGCTGCATTTCGATGGAGGCGAAATGTTGAGGCCCGTGTGCTGTGCGATGTCAGTGCACGTTAAAGAACCCCAGGTGGTCGAAAATTCCGGAGACCTTCACTATGGCGTCTCTCCTAATCATAGCGCGGTTTTGAGACGTTAAACCCCATAAATCAATCAATTTGACTGCCCGTGGTGCTTTCTTGTCTTTCTTTTTTGCGCATTTATTTTTGACATGCCTACAATAGCCGGCGTCTAACAAAGGCGCTAACCTCTTCAATGAACCACATATAACAGCAGCCTTTGCAGCATTTGCAACGTACTTTGCAGTGCACACCCCTTAAAGGGAACTGACGCGTTTAGTATTTTCGGAGTTCGCGTCTCTTGCATTTATACATTCTGAAAGCTCGTGGTCCTTTCAGGTTGTAAACTAGAAAAGAAAAATAAACTGCTTTTTATTCCGACTGAAAGCGTATTTGGCTAAAGATGAGAATGTGGAGTGCATTTGTTGGAGGCATAGCTTTCAAATATACAAGATCACCCAAGAAGAAGACATGTAGTCCTAACGTTGCACGTAAAGAGGGCAGGGGGAGTGGGGGGAGTGGTAAAAAAAAAAGGGGGGGGGGGGCCTTAAAAAGGAGTTTTATAAAGGACATCGCTGACTGAGATAGAGTGCTTGCGTATATATCGCACGCCGCTCAGTGACATTTTTGCAGCATTTATCGTTCTGAAATCGATGTGGTAAAGCAACAACGCAATACCAAAACCCTAAAAGAGAATGCTTTATACCCGCATGTCCTATGCTATCGTAGCCTTCCTATGATGGATAAGGGAAGAGCCGGGCAGAAATGGGCTTTCTTCGTAGCAGACTCTATAGCTATACCTCTTATAGCACGGCTTTTAAGGTTCGCTTAATGCAAGGCTTTGTGGTCGAGTATGTGTCAATGCTCAGGGAAAACTTTCGCGTCTTTACTATCCATGACAAGAAAGCAGGATACAAATGCTGCAACATTAAGCAAGGGCCTATAATATGTCGTCTCATATTACTCGTGAGTTAGGCACAGACTGGTACATAAGCTGTTTTTGGAACAGTACAATGAGGAAACAGTTTTTCTTTATCTCTCTTTTTTATCCGTTTCTCAGACAGGAAGGTGATGGAAAGAGTGTGCGTGCGGCACAGCCCGTACCACTCACGACGCGCTACAAGAACAATGATTTTTGAAGAGAATATGCTACTTATACGGACTCTATATTTGTTGCGAACTAATAAATATACTGCGTTTGTGCTTTTCACAACAATATTAGGCTCCCAAAGTAATACAATGCTCCTTTGATGCCATTTAGGTAGAGCTCGTGAGCAGAGTGCCGCGCAAGCATAGCGACCTCAAAAACACAGAACAAACCTAGAAATTAGATTACGCGAGTGCAAGGCGAAACGTATGGATGTTATGGCCCACTCGTCTGATAAAACAGAACCACGGGAAGGGGAGGACATACAGGTGGGATGGCTTTGATTCTTCCCTTTCCAGGTGTTTTTTTTTTTTTTTTGGTAAAATCTACCATTATCTAACATGCACTAACCTGTCCAACGGGAAGAACTGCTGTACCTGGTATACCTTCTCTGACAACATCAATGAACGTCATTTTGCCGACTCGTACGTTATTACGAAGTTGAAGATTTAGAAATAGTCTCTTGGTTTTCAAGTAAGCGAATTAAAACCAACCTCGCTTACCTGAGACGCCCTTCCCCCTACAGGGAAAGCTTGCCCCCATTTCAATCGTTTCCAATGTGTAGCTTCATTTTTACAACACATCGTACATACGCACTTCCTTTGGCGCAAATATATCCGCGTACATACACGCATACCTGCACTCATGCATGTGCATAGTGTTACACTGGTAGAATGAACAGTAATAAAGAGAAGTGAATGAAATGGCAGGTATAGAATATGGAAGTGCACCTTCCAAGAATTCTAATAGAAGGGTAACAACACCCGCCAGATTTGTCACCAAGAGAACGAGCGAATGGAAGATGAAAGAGAACTTTTTTTGGCGACTTGCTGCTGCTAGGTTATCGCATCTTCTCCGAAACTTCGCGTTCATGAAAGCTGTGTTGAACCTTTTTGCCATGCGGTATTGGCGGACCATGTGTATCTGCTAGCTCGTTACGAGCACCGAGTGTGGAAGACAGCTAGCGTCAGCTTCAACGTCGTGTACTAATGAACGTAGCACGCTTTTGCACTAGCGTTACTAAATACCAACACACCAGGCGAACGTGAATGTAATATCGCGAACACCGGCACTCGTTCACTCGGTGCGCGTTCTCTTTCGCTTTTACTTGGTGACGTTAGCGTCCTACATAAGTATACTCGCGTAATACTGACCGGCATCGAACGTGTAGCTTTGCTAGGTTATATGTAGGCAACATCCTACAGCTAACACGGCTGAATGGACCTCCTGAGCCGCCGGCATATCTAGGTATCGACATCGGAACACGAAAGAAAGCAGCGACTCGTACGTATCGAGCCTGACAAGCTGTGACGCCTGTCTCCATTGCTTATAGGGAGATATGCTTGCCGAGTGCCACTATGAGCGTGTACGATGATCTACCGGAAACACAGCGCACGTCCAGGCGAAGGCCGCGTAAACAATAGTTCCGGCATCACGATGCACATATGGCACGGACGCGAGAAAGCGTATATCACTACACGAGATGGCGCGAAAAGTGCTGTCCTTTTGTGGAGATGCAACGTGCTAACCTTACGGATGGATAGATGGGGGGAACATTATTTCGTCGAACATCGCATGTCGAGAGACGCAAGTGCACGTAGGATAGGCTTCCCTGTCTTTCGTGTTCTGTTTCATGGCGTCGAGAGATTATGCTGAAATATCGCCTCATGTATATACTATGTGTCGTAACAGCCGCGCATATTCGAGTAAGGGAAATACTGGGCGACGACTTTCAAATTGTTCGGTCTGTTGAGCAGGAATGAGCCGGTGGTGCGGTGTTTTCTTCTTATAGTTTTTGGCTGTTGTGTTTGAAAGGGAGGGAAAGTACTTAAAGGAATGAGTTAACGTCTATTGTTGGCGGCGTCGACGCAAAGTTTGAGTTGTATATGAGACGTCAGAAAACAGCGCTCGACGTATTTTCTCCGTCAGTCCTTACATGGTGAGTAGTGCTGCACTCCTAGAGTCGTCAGTGGAGACCGAAGAACTGAGTCAGTGCGCCTTCCGCACTTCGTTTGTTCTCGCTAAATTCCTGGGCCGGAGACACGCTGAACCAGCTTGAAAAAACAGTGGAACACTTGACAGTTCCATCTGAATGCTAATGTGCCCGAAGGCAATCGAAGAACGTAGGCTAAGGAGGAGAGGTGCGACCGCGTGATGAAACGCCTCCTGATGAAGGCGCTGTCGCAGAAACGCGGTGTTTTGGGAGCGGAGGTTCAGCTTCAGTGATGCAAATTGACCATTCCTTATTGGTGGCAGCGAAGCACGAAGCTTGGAACTGAACTCGCGGGTGCATGTGTGTCGTCCTGCAGCTCTGGAATTGGAGGAATGAGGACTGAACACCCGCAATTCAAACTTTGAAGCGTTTTTGCATTAACTGCTCTATATGCTCAGCGATCGGGTATTAAGCACCTTGTGAGACGTTCCCAGATATGTTGTTGTTGTTGTTGTTGTTGTTGTTGTTGTTGTTGTTGTTGTTGTTGTCCTCAATTCTGGCACATACTGTGGCCTTTTATTCTTCTTCCCAAGAGCTACATGTTCATAAAGAGAAGAAAAAGAAAAGAAGTACAGATGATCTCTCTCTCTCTCTCTCTCTCTCTCTCTAATAAGAGCGAGAGATATTGAGCAAAGGCGTGACAGGTAACTCAATCATCGGATTGGTACTGAATGAATCGGATTGATACTGAATGAATGGGCGATATAATAACAGGGTATGGCCAATATAATCCAGCGCCAGCGAGCACGGTCCCATCAGCCAAAATTTAGCGAGTGCTTGCCAGCATACGCCAGTGTGCATGAGTTCTGGTAGTACGCAGTTTCATAGTCTAGTTGAAGTCACGTGGCTTTTAGCGGTGTTCTGTTATACTTGTTTGTTACGGTCGCTGTAATGATCGGTTGTCGGTCCGTCTCACTACGCGGCCAGCCTCGCAGGGCCACTTTTCTTAGCATCGGCTACATGTAGCGGCTACCATTGTTTGTTCTCCCATCCTCTCCGCTGTATTGCTATGTCCTAATATTGCGCCTATCATTTTTTGTTCCTTCGGAACCATGTCGCTGGTTGTCTTACGGCGCTTGCACCTGGCACCTAGCTACATTCGGATTATCTGTAGGCAACCCGGACTCATCTCCGGATGGGGCTTCTTACGGGGCTCAAAAAAAAAGGATTTCTCTGGCAAAAATAAAATTCCCGTAAAACATCATTGAAGTCTAAATTTGCATGACGTAGGTGTGACAACGCGTAGGTTTACGAGAAACAAAAACATCATTTAAGCATTGGAGTAATTAATGAAGCGGAATGAAGTTGAGATAAGCGCACGCCGCGTTGAATATGCGGGTATGGGACAAAATTATCCGGGTATCAGCCACAGGTAAGAAAGAAACATAAAGAAAAAGGCAAGCAGATGCCAGGCTTCGCTTGCCCCTTTTTTGCCGATATGAGGAGGGCTCCTCATTTTCCTAAATTTTCTTTTCATTACACCTGCTCACAATATCACAACATCGAAACCAGTCTTCCTGAAATATTCTTTCTCCCATTGTGGTGGATGTCAAACTGGACGTGCCTGTTGGATCACCTTGGCCCATTTCCTTCATTAGGCCTTTATGCGCGGTTCTCGAGGACAAGATGGTCTGCCCAGGGGTCGCTTGAAGGACATAGCCGAGGGGTAGCGTTTCCTGCCCCTTAGCTCAGCTTGATTGTGGCCTATACTGTTTTGTTCTTAACTCTACCGCTTACTCTCCTGAGCAGCCGCAATAACTTAGCCGCGCGTCCTTTCATTTTGTCGATGGTCACAGCGTTGTCGACGCCTCACATGTTTGGCGAGACCCTTTCTGTGTAGACAAAGCCCTCCAATAACGCGCGCGGACCAAGGAAATGGCGCCAATTTTCCGGCCATACGAGGGTGGATGCGGTAAAAGAAGGAGCGCAAAGAGGCGCCTTTTCTCGATAAACCTATATTGGCGGCACAATAGGAACACCGCGCGCACCAAACCAATGGAGGCTTTACGGTAGTCGTGAAGATCAAGACCGAGTCGTCGAACTCGACGTCTATTGCCCCAGAAGAGCTGCCAGAACGAGGCCCCTTGAGCCAAATTTATAGGCGCTTGGGGCGTAAAACGTCGAGACCAAAGTCCGGTAATCATGGGCCCTCCTGTCGGAACAATGTAGGCTCCATTGAGCACGGGATGCTTCGGAGGGTTGTAAAACAAAACTGTCCAGCTCGACCGATCGAACATTCCACAATAGGAAACTTGCGTGGAGTAGGATTTGTCGGTAGGAGGTGGCGATTCATTGGCTCAGGTAGGATTTGAGCGGGTCCAGTTTGTGGCACGCGTACAGAACTTCCTATGTATATTTAATTTTTCCATAATAAGAGGGCAGATACTCAAACAACGACAAATGTTTGCGGTTATGCACTCACTTATGGCGTGCCATCTGCTTTTTGCGCTGCTTTAAAATGCTACTGCCATGTGTGGTTGCTTCCTGTCATCTGTGTCATGCGGAGAAGACATTTTAACGTTTAAATACTTCAGCGATTCCAGCGTGCTCAATGTGCAACCTGCTTTTGTGTGTGTGTGTGTGTGTGTGTGTGTGTGTGTGTGTGTTTCCGCAGCTCTCAAACACGCGGCCCCGATCGAGTGCCTTACCCAGCCGACTAAACATTTGCGAAATGTGCTACATATGAAACATATAACCGCGTTCTACCTGCGACACTTAAAAGAACACTTTCTTTGGTTGCTTTACTGAAAGATATGCTATTGGAATAAAAGCAGTCTACAGGTAGATATGTAAAGCCGTCATAGAGCATTGAGAACTTCTAGAAAACGTGGCTTTGCGAAAGTTTAAAAAACTAAGCCGTTTTATAAGCGCCCAGCTAAAGCTTACATGGAACACTTGTCGCTAAAGGCGCATAGAGAGATGAATGCATTCTTCGTGCAGGCAGCGGCTTCAACTGCCGCTGCATTAGACTACCACGACACTGGTCTTCATTTTTTTAGCTCACTTTGCAGTCGACAGAACCAAACTTGACCTCGCAGAGGTACCTGCTGATCTTTCTTGAAGGAGCTTTGGATTGCACTTAATGTGTGGGTTTGTCGCTAGACTGGCCAGCTGGCTGAACATCTAGCAGTAGGCTGAACACTTGTTACTGGGCAGAATGATCTCTTGCAGGCGTGCTCTCTGAACATTCTTTTTTTTTTATTTGGTTGTGAGGTAGGCTGCGTTAGAGCCAGCTATTCTAGCCCCATGATAATGATATGGAAAGACAAAGTAATCTTTTTAAATAAAGGAAAGAAAATAAATAATTAAAAACTCTGGTCACTCGTGTGATCGCTGGCGTATAATGAATGCCTGTAAGCGCAGAGTCCAATACGTATTTTGGTCATACAGATTATCCCGGATAGAGTCCGTATATACAACTAGTTTTCATGCAGCTGCATGCAATATGTCTACGAGATAGGTCCGTTGACAACGCAATATGATAAAAAGAAACAGTAACGTCGTTCATGTCTGCGTAGCGAGGAGCGAATGGAAACATCAGCAATCTGGATCGATCCAGTACACAGTGTAGTTCCACAGATTACCGTGGATGTAGCCCGTGTATGAAAATGCAGTTGCATACAATATCATTTTGAAATATGTCTCCTGACGACACAGAAATGATGGAGAGAAGCAATAATGTCGTCCATGTTTGCGTAGCGAAGAGCGACAGGAAATATCAGCAACGTGGATCGAACTAAAAATAATACAGAAACAACCTGCCGCGGAAAAAGCTGTGGTAAATGTGCAGAACGTCAAGTCCAAGAGGCCTTACCGTTTAGTTTTGATTATGCTTAACTGCTGTCTGAACACGTATTTAGGAAAGCCCGGAAGTTAAGCGACTGCTGCCCACTCGGAAGTGCAGCTGTTGGGTCGACAGTAACGAGCGAGTGGTAATGACAGGTTGAAATGTTGTCTGTTCTTTTCACTAAAGAACTATGTGTGTTTAGTGTCTTAGTTTTATCGCGTATACTAAGAAGGCAATAAAAAGAAACGAATTTTAATGTGCTTCGGCCCACAAACGCAAATAGCAATCACGGCGCAGGGCGCATGCGGACTATAGTGGTGTGTTTTATGGATTTTTCTTGTATTTATTTATTTATTTATTTATTTATTTATTTATTTATTTATTACAAAATACCGCAGTCGCAGTTTTTGGTCCATCCAGGAGGCGCTCCACAATGCACGGAACTAAAATGTGGCGCAGGAAGTGCGCCTGCGTGTGCTGCGCATCATGAATAATTCTGACATAGCGAGTAAAAAATAACTCGGCACATATAGCGTTAATAAATAATTAGAACAGAAATGAGCGCTAGAGCCGAATTAAGTTAATAAATTATTCGTGATTAGTTACAACCGAGTGTTCAGTGATTGCGAATGTGTGATAATATGTTGGCGCACGAATGACAGTCGATGATTACTCCAGAGAATTTGGGCTAGGATAACATAATAACAATATTTACCTATTGAAGTGATGCTAGATAGGCTGTCATCATCAGGTATAGAAATGATAGACGTTGACCTGACTTTTTGAGATAACGAATATTTGGAAACAGCATGAGGTTTAAGTTTGCGAGCCGTTAAAACGTAATGACTTCGGCTTGTATCTTTATGTATTCACGAAGTAATGATCGATAGTTGCCCCACTTGTCTGGCACTCGATAATAAGCGAGGCCTTCTTCGTTTCTTGTTGTTTGATATTTGCTGAAGTATGTTTCGCTGTGTTTTTGCTCTTCACCTCTACACAAAGCAACTGTTGGAGCTTTTTCTTGGAGCCTTTTCTTTTTCTTTTTCCACTGAGCTTTTCTTGCAGCTCACGGTGGCGCAGATTTGCGTTTTCGTTGTGGTTTACAAATCTGAAAAGGGCATTTTGGGTCTGTAAGCTGCAAGTGCGAGTGTTGACGGGCAGCGTATTCATGCTATCGCGCAATCATGGCGCTGGTATTCGGTGATCGATTTCTGCCTAACCGGAACGTTTGCAGAGACTTCCTACTTTCAGAAAAATGCTACACCTTTAGCGGTGTTACCTTGTCGCATAGGTTACACCCTCATCTCTGACACAAAGGATATTTTAATGTTTCTACGTAAGAGAGAGTTTTAGCCACTCCTGATGCGGATTTGTCAGAAGAATCCATTGTCAAAGACAGTTAGTCAATAAAGGAGATCGTTTACGAATCGAATGCTTTGTGCGTTTAGTGTGCGCAGATACACATGCTGCAAAGGTTTGACTGTGGTAGCCGCGACAATTTGTTTGCTGAGCTTTTTGAACAGTTCCGTGTGTAGCCATCGTAATCTTTAGTTACACCGGGGTAAACGGAGAAATTTGTATTTACTCCTACCTATGACTCCATCTTACGCGTAAGCGTTATGATGTTAGTCATTAGGCAATAAAATGCTCATTGTAAACTTATGTAACTCCCTTGGTGGCACCCAAATGTTTAGCGCGCACTTCATTCAGCCGCTCTTCAGCAGCACACACTGTCAGTGGCTCGATCGTCATTGCAGTGAAACTTCTAAGTTGGCGTTCCTCTGTTTGGAAGATCTGACTGAAGACGCAAAAGGTCACGGGTCTCCAAGATGGATGCGCTTCCGGCTTTGAGAGATGTGACCTGTGCTCCTTTTTTTTTTTTTTAATGTTCTTCACGCACTGCTACGTATACTACTATTTGCTGCAGTGGGCCAAATTGTTACATACTCGCAATGCACCCTCAACCAGCATATCTAAGAAGATAGGAGACTAAGAAAGCCTCGGCTTAAGCGTGCCCATACGGCTTCGTTTAGCCCTGCAGAGACTAAGCGATTACCTTTGGGAACTGTTCCGGTAGTGATGCGCATCCCTTCATTTAGCATTCGCAGGCCGTGGCGAAGTTGACGCGATGACTGCGAGAATACGTGACGAAGCTAAAATAAACATCGTGAACGTTTGTTCTAGAGGAGCGTCGCTCACGAATACATCAACAGCAAGTAAAGTAAGCTCTTCTAATTGAGTTTGAAAGCTATTGTGAATAGTTAAACACGTGCGCTCGTAAGAGCCTAGATTGACTCGGGAGACTTATGCGTGCGTTTTGTTTTCTAATGCTTTTATCGTTCTGTTGCAATGAACGACGCTGGCTTTTACCATCACGTTTTAAGCTCTTGATGACTGTGCCTTCGGCGTTACTGACGTGCTTAATCTGCTTTTTGTAGCTGTTTTTTTTTTAACGTGCAAGGATGGGTAAACGAATTATCTGTAGTCAGTGTCTCCTTATATTTGAGCTTTATAGAGGTAAATTTTGCCCTCATTCATAATATAGTTCCTGCTTTCGATGGATAATAGAGTTATTCTATTTGTTTGTGATTTTCTTGTAATGACCAGTGATGACAAGATGGTTTTAAGGATGCGGCACACATGGTGTTCGGCAGGAAACATCAAACGAACACAAAATCGCTTTGTGCACGTACAGCATGCTTTTAAAGGGGCTGTTTCGTTAACGTCGTGTTCATGTGTTTATATTAAAACAAGTAAAACTGATTGCCCAACTACAACTGAACAAAAACAACGCCATTGACATTTCATTACCTGTTTGTCAGCGTGTCACCATCATGCCAAAGCGCACTTTCATTTTTGTAATGGTCTCGGTAAAGCGAGAGCAGAAAGAACGTCTTTTGAAAGGTGCTGTTTGCACATATGTAAGTGTTGACTGCTACGGACATGTGTGGGCGTCCGCGCCAGCAATCGGTGTGGGACATGGCTGGTATGTACAGCGCACGCTTATCTTGTACGATACCTTAATAATAATAATAATAATAATAATAATAATAATAATAATAATAATAATAATAATAATAATAATAATAATAATAATAATAATAATAATAATAATAATAATAATATTTCGCACTTAAGCCTTTGTATCCAAGTAAAATTGGAAGTGGTAAGCGCATGCGAATAGTGGACAGCGAATATTTGAATTCGCACCCGAATTTTCAATATTCGCACCCGACCGCGAATATTGAATTCGCACCCGAATTTTTTTTACTATAGACGTTCCGGAAGAAAAACCTAGTCATAGCTCTTCTCTCCCAAGCTGTCTTTGTTTCTCGGGACCGCAGCAGCGTCACAGAAAGCTGTTAATGATGGCCGCACGTGCGTGGTGGGTTTTCATTAAGGGACAAATTGTGCTTTGTTCCGTGATAGCAAGCGAACCCACCGGGGTAGCTTAGTGGCTGTAAGGTGTTGGCTTGCGAAGTTCGAGGTGGCGGGTTCGAATACCGTCCACGGAGGGCGAATTTCGATGGGGCGAAATTAAAAAAAAAAAAAAAAAAACGGAAAGAAAATGGGAAATTAGCGTACTTAGGTTGAGGTGCACGTTAAAAAACTCCAGGTGGTCAAAATGACTCCAGAGCCCTCCACTACGGGGTGTGTCGCATAATCATAGCTGGCTTTGGCGTAATTTATAATTATTCCATCAGTTATTATTATTCCATCTTGGTATGCTTCCCCGCGTGGCTTTCTAGTGCTGTGGCGCTGCTAGCTTTAGGAAGCCCGTTTCGCAGCGCGATTGATCCTGCGAAATTGTTGTTGTTGTTGTTTCCTCAAATAGCGCACATACCCAACCTGGTGGATTGGCCAAGATGTCAGAAGTTCAAATAGTTAAGCCTGAAGTACTATAGAATACCAATCAGAATTGAATAATCAGGATGAAATTAACAGTGAAATGTACGAATTTATGAAAAGAACCTGCGAAATATCAGATAACCTTTTGCACGTGCAGCACTTCGTTTCCACGAAAGCACTGCTATTGACTTGCGGAGCCTCTAAGGTGGCAGCGCTATGATAGGTCTACACTGCAGTACGGAGGGTAAACAGAAATTGCTCGTCTATTTACGCGTCCTCGAAAGCTCGTCATTAGGCCGAGAATACAGAGCGCGCAGCGAGAGCTGCAAGAAAGAAGATAACAGAAAACTTTCAAAAAAGTTAGCGCTATATTCGTATGAGTCAGAAAGCAAATGAGAAGTAGTAACCACACCGCAGCGTTTTTTTTTTTTCCTCGTTTATCTTGGCTATACGGACAGTCCACGTTTCTGTTTCGATTATAAGCCGACCCCCGCAAGGCCTCAGTTTTTTTTTTAAGTTTCAGTAAGATAGGTTGAACCATGATCGCGTAAAATCGATAAGGCGAAAGCATGGGCCTCAGTGCACCACGAAGTCTACTTCAGTGCACCGTTTTCTCGCAGAGTACTCTCTCGAAAGATTGTTCTTGTTTCTAGGAACGGTTTCGCGGGAGAACAATAGTCGGGCATAAATTTGCTTCTTTGATCGTGTTTTGCCTTAGGCTTCTTCTGAAATTCGTCACGGAACTATTCGAGAAGTACCCGAAAATATTCGATTTGATTCGCAATCAAAGTTGCATGTTCTAATTCACTTCGCACGCGCAATTTTGCTCTTCGCACGTTCTTAATAAATGGTATTCAAATTTAGTCAAAGTTCTTCACGTCGCAAATATACACGTTTTGGTTTGGTTAGCTTAGACATTTTACCTCTGTTGACTGCACTGTACGCAGCTGTTCTGACTTCGGAATTCGAATTTTACGCTTGTAATTCGTGCTGCGATCTGTGAACTCTACGCAGCTGTACTCCTGAGCGTTCTCGTCATAATCATTCGATCGCCCCATAGTGTTCCTCTTTTTAAACAGCACCCCCGACCTCCCCTCTCTCTCCCTCCCTCCCCCCCACCCCCGCCCCCACAACCATCCCACCAAAAAAAAAGAAACAAAGAAAAAAAAACAGTGTTTTTTTTTTCTAGTATGTAAATAGTGTTCTCTTATACGTGTCTTTATGTTAAGCTTCGAGAAATAAAAATACACGCGGCCTACGCACGGTAGTCGACCCTCTTGTTATTTTTAAAATCTTTTTTAACTCTCACTTCTTTTAAAGCGAAAGGTGCGCAGAATTCAGAATCGTATTGTGTTTGTTTTCTTAGTTCTATATTTTGCGCAGCTCCTGACCTGCGAAGCGGAGAACAGGTTTCCACCGTTCCAAGAGGAGGATGGCCAGAAAGGAGGCGTGCAGAGGTAAGCGGAACGCTTTTTCTAAGATCCATTGCAGAGGCCTTCCGCGTAGCTCGAACTGAAGTTCCAAGATCTGTCTCCGCCTTGTTTCGAGTCAATATTTGAAGGAACTTTCACCCGAGGGAGCGATGTCGTAACTATACTCCAACTTTCGTCTTCTCCATAAGCTCTCTAAAACGCAAACACTACATTGCCGAAGGAAGAAAAAAGAAGAAAATAAATGTGACAGAAAGAAACTCAACGTTGACTTTTCTCCTTTTCCTCTACAGATATAGTCGATATGGTATTCGGTTTCCTTTCTATTCGCTACCCCCCTCCCCCCCCCCCCCCTCTTTTTTTTTCTCACCTGCTTCCGGTCTCTTGACCTTCGAGACTTGTTCACACGTGTAGAGCTTACAAGCAAGCAAGGTCACGCTAATGAAGTTACGCTGATTCAGCGCGTAGTTACCGTCCAGCTCAGCTCTAACGAACAACTTTAGCTCAAGAACGTACCTTTAATAGAAATTTTGTAATATTTCTTATCACAGTGTATGACTGCGCGGCTTCCTATATGGGTGCCTTGAGTCGTACAGATCATCATCATCATCATCATCACCATCATCATCATATATTATGTCAACTGCAGGACGAAGGCCTCTCCCAAACCTCGCCATCCTTGCTGTCCTGCGCGAGCTGATTTCATTTGACGCCTGCGAACTTCTTAATTTTGTCCCCCCATCTTACTCTCTGCCGCCCACGGCTGCACTTACCCTCTCTTGGTATCCATTCCGTCGTCCTAAATGTCCATCCGTTATCTAGCCTTCTTATCACGTGACCTGCCCATGTCCATTTTTTTCTTCTTAATATTGTTCATTATGTCGGCGAACCCAGTCTCTTCTATAATCCCACTCGGCTGTCTTCCTATCGCTTAGTGTAACGCCATTTAATTACTAGCTATTCCGGGCTAACTGTGCACGCTGTGTACGATTGCCAGCTATGCGTGCGATCTATTGCAGTGACTGCCACTTGTGTTTGTGAGCCATGCTAATCATCATCACACGAGGAGCTTCGCACCTCGTGTGCAATGTCTTCGAACCTGTGTTTAGTGGCAGAAAACGTTTGAGAACACTGTACTTTTTGTTCTCACTACTTCAGTCAGGCTTGCACCGAATTTGTCCGCCGACAAGAGAACAAGCTTGCTCTCAAACCCGGTACTTAAAGTGTCCCAAAACCGCGATATGATTATAAGAGATGCCGCAGTGGAGAGCTCGGGAAACTTCGACCGCGTGCGGCTATTTAATGTGCACCAACATCGCACAGCGCACGGGCCTCAACATTTCTCCTCAACCGAAATGTACCCGCCGCGTCCGGGAGCATATTTGGCACGACTCCGATGCCTACAGAATGTAAGCTTGCATAAATGACGTTATGTGCTCAGATATTGTTCTGGATAGGCCTGGTGTGGATGTGAACTTGCCGGAGGTCCAGTATGTTCATGGATTATTCGGAGCATCTTCCATGAGAATATCCGAGGTAGTAAGTGCCCATGCGGTCATGTCGAATACTCGTCAATAATCTTTTTTTTTTTTTTTCGATGCGAAGATTTACCTGCCGATTTGATGCTGGGCGCCATTTGTCATACCTTCTTTCGGAGAACTCTCGCATATTCGACTGCAGGCTCAAGGTACGAATGACTTCGCGTTGAATTTCCCACTAGTTGGAGCGGGTCGTATTGCGTCACACCTCATCTGACGGCACCACGCAATTTCAACAGTTCTTCAGGGAAGAGGGGACGGTGCACCGAGAAGGAAGAGAGAGGCTCATAGGTAGGAGGCACCCTGTTTCACAACACCTACCCGAGGCCATGTTTAATCTTTTCCTCCCTAACATTCTCCCCTTTCCGCGCGCATGGCAAGTGCCCCATGTGATTGGCCCCGCTGTAATTGCAGTCACAGCGCGTGCTCGACGACTCGTTAACGAGCAAACGGCGTGCGTGGGGACCCGTTAGCGGGCAAACAGGTCCTTCAGTAGTTAGGTGAAGTGAGACAAACAAGTACGACATAAAATAAAGCATTGGCTATGTTAGAAAGCGCTTCACAAAGCGCAAGGTCACGTTAAGGCACCCGCGGGATGAAGGGTTCAATCGGCCATTTCCCTGAATCATTAAGGTAACTTGTGTGGACTTGTTTCCACGTCACCGGTTATGGTGACTTTGTGGTGTGTGGAATATTTCACTTCTACGTAGATAAGGTCGTCGGTTCGATTCCTCGCCATGGTTATGGGGGCCTAATGCAAAAACGGCCGTGGACCATGGATGGAATGCACATTAATTAATCTCTTTTTAATATTAGTGGTCCTAAATTATTGACATACTGAAGCTTGAAGCGTGCGTAATGAGTTCCTGCTTTTGACTTGCGGTATCCCATAATTTTCAAACACATGGTTTAACACTCATGCCGATTTTCCTATAATCGTTACAGTCCTTCTTTTTCATTTTCTTGCAATCTTTATTTTAAACGCAGGCATCTCCAGTATTTCTCGTGGTTTCGTCTAAGCTGAATTTTGTTTTTGCTTACTTAATAGCAATATTGCATGAAAGAAATGTAAATTGCAAGATTTTTTTTTTGTTTCTTTGCTTTTAAACCCGTATTCACACTTTTCAACGCATGGTTGAGGAAGTATATATCTCCTAACGGTGACAAGAATTCGTACCTAATACATGGAGATATTAGTGCCGGCTTTACGCATGCGCTTAACGTATTAAGGCATACGCTATCACGTATAATTAACAAGTTCCAATTTGCAAAGCTCCTGGCGGGGGTATAAAAGCAGAATAAAATGCAACTGTTGTGCTTGGCGATCTGAACTAACGAAATCTGCACCCCCCCCCCCTCCCCCCGAAAAAAATAAGCAACGTACTCAATGATAAGGTAACTTTCATAATTCTGCGAAGTGTCAAAATCCTCGCAATTTGCCGTTGGAAGAAAGACATTTTCTGTATACTTACAAATGGTTTCCACAGGATTTCTTTCGACTACGACTTGATAGGCGGGCAACTAGGCAGCTGATGTAAACACCTTGAGAGAACGTGCGAATTTCATCAGCGCACGGGATTACGTGCATTCTTTCGGATAAGAAACGGGGCGAGCACATGGGAGAAGATGACACGAGCAATTCTTCGTGGTACGCACACGTGCCGATGAATGACGCTTTCGCGTAAGAATATTTCGTAAGTTATCTATCGCGAAAGTTTTGCGCATGGGATTTCTCGTTAAACTCCTGAGCCTCCAGCACCCGCACTCGTCATCTCAGCGAGCGCGGGTTTCCCCGATTAGGGTCGTGCCTGCAAGCGACGAGGAAAGCAATTACGCTGGCTTTGGGACCCGCATTTCTTGCCGAGTTCTAGCGTGCGCTGTGCCTACGCCAGCGCCCCCTTGTAGTCTGCAGTATGTATGCACCTCGCTTTAGTTCGCCGGCTGTCATTAACCCGCCGGCTAGCTTATGCTAGAGTATCTCTAAAACGGAGGCCTGCGCTGGCGTCTCGGTGTTTACGTCGGCGTTCGGCGAGCAGGCTTCAGAACCTCGCAGGTCCAAATCTGGGCCTATCTATTGGACGTACGTCAGTCTATGGTACGGGAGCATTAGTAAACATTGGATCGTTTTGCAAATCGCTCACGGTCTCTCCAATCATTTGCCGCCCAGCCGGCCTCAGGAAGCAAATCAGCCCGATCTGTTTGTTTGTCTCACTCACTCACTCACTCACTCACTCACTCACTCACTCACTCACTCACTCACTCACTCACTCACTCACTCACTCACTCACTCACTCACTCACTCACTCACTCACTCACTCACTCACTCACTCACTCACTCACTGCCACCTCCTTGTTCTAATTTCACTCGTCTGTTGTGGTCTTAGCTAATCAATCAGTACCCCAGTCAATTCTTCCCTCAGACGTGCAGTAAGCAGCCACTGTTGACTATAGTCAAACCAGGAACCTCATAAGGGAAGCTGAACGCCGGTCATGTGCCCTTCAGTGTCTAGAAAAGTTCCACTAACTGCTCCATTAACGAAATTAGCAAAAATTGAAAGTTCGCACATTCGGGCACTCTTTCGAGGTGTGCCTTAACGTTCGTACGCTTTAAGAAAGCGGTGATAGAACTGCAGAGATATGAGCATATACTTTGCAGCACAGTTCAAGTGCTGCCTCTTTTGCGAGCTCTTGCTTCTTGAAAGCCTTCTTCGCGAGATTTGGCCTCTTGAAAGCCTACTGTCAACCGTCCCCGTACGTCGTCCCAACCCCTCCGATGCGACATGGGCGTCTCAGTGAGCGACAACACAGTTTCCCTTGAGGCTGCGTTGACACAAATACATATATAACCGCCACGAACTACGGAGGCAGGCTGCAACACATGTTCCAGGGAGACAATCGGCCTGAATCCATATCAGTGTTATGACAGCGCTACTGCGCTGCCTCTTCATAGGACACACATTGTGTATGTTCTTTGTAGCGTCCCCGGCCCTTGTTCTTGATGCCTTGTATGTGATTGTGTCACGTCGTACGCGACCTCTCTCTCTCTTCTTCTCCCTTAGGAACTTGATCGACAGGCGTTGACGCCAAAGGCCGTCAGTGGCTCACGCCAATATGCCCGTTATTGCGGGCTCGACAACTGGGATCACGTACGGATTTTAGCTGCAGACAAGGTTCCTTCATGTCTTCTCTCGGAAGTAACCTTTAGGGTACCGCTATTTTCGCGCTGTACAACCTCCCTCCCAGCTGTCATCCCTAAATCTACGGCTTCTTCGATACCGGAGCGTCTGCACAAAGAATTTGTTGTGTACTTTATCCTTGCTGTTCGATGAAATCTTCGCTTTAAGCTGAACGTTGTTGGCTTTGAGCAGTTCTGCAATAAGAGAAGTAGTGAGCATCGCGTGTGATGCCAACCTCTGCCGCTCACACACATTTCATGGAAATGAAGAGCAAGGTTGACGGTATCGCGAATTTTTCGAAGTGGCGTTTCTTCCGCCGCTATCCTTGTGTTTTACGTGTTCCTCACCGCTCGGTTCTTAACCATTCCTCTTCACCCGCAGTTGCAATGACAGATAATAATAATAATAATAATAATAATAATAATAATAATAATAATAATAATAATAATAATAATAATAATAATAATAATTGGCGATGACTTTACCATTTTTCGGTTGTGTCGGGAGTTATAGACAGGAGTCACCGTTGTGACGCAGGGCTGTATCGTACCAGGGGGGCTATGGAGGACACTGTCAAATCCGGCCATCTTGCGAGCTCTGATTGGCCCAGAGGGCTGCTACAGCCTCTGTGATTGGCTTCAAATGCAGTCATTAGAAAATTTGACAGTGTGGTAGAGTTGTACAGTATCGAGAGTAGCACTCCCGGACTCCAATATGGTGGCGTAATAGAGTCCTCAAATTCTGGCGTAGTGTAGACAGGAGGCTTGGGAAAGAATAAAAAAAAAACTGGTTTACTGCCGCTTTTTTTTAACGTATTTGCAGCATTATCTAAAGGAGAGACGGTTCCAGGAAGAGCTAAATGGATGATTCTCGTTTACAGAGCCCAGAGCGTCTTCTCTCAGTCTGCACTGTCGTAAATACCCGGAGGTCCCGCACCGCCATCATGAGGATAGCCAATCAAAGCACAACACGTCGCTCATCGAGGTGGCGCAGGGGAGCTATTCAATAACTCTCAATCTAGTGGACATGTCCATCTCTGTATGACGTCATCAGATAATGAGAATTATTGCACGGCCTCCGAAATTCGCGTGACAAACAGCGAATCTCTGAAGGCTGCGCTCACCGTGTTCCGCGAGTGCAGTTCGATGTGCTTGTGTTGAGAGTTGTCTGGAACTCAGTGATGTGAAAATGAGGTAAATGGATAAACCGGAAACAACTGGATCCTTTCGTCACCGCATGCTCTCGAGCTGAAGGTAATCAGCGGCGGCGGAAACGGAAAGCCCACTACATAGAAAGTTACAGATGAGCGTCTCGGGCGAGAGCTGCAAAATCTATATACACCTGCTGATGACGCACGAGCCTATGTGGGAGGAAACGGGGCGAACGCTTACCCTTTATGTCCTTTCTTCGATAACCATGAATGGTGCCGAAAATGGGGAGATTCTTTTGTTCCTTTGGCCGACTGCGGGTGAAAGTGTGTGATATATCCACCCCCGAAGGAACTGCCGCCTAATGTTCAGAACAGTGAAGGGAAATGAGGTTACTTCTGAAGGGAGCTTTCCCTGTAACATATCTGATAATTTATGTGTGCGATATCTGTGTTGTCGTAGTCCATTCGGTTACCGTAGTCCATTGCCCCTTTTTTTGAGTGACATGTTTAGCATTGCCACACATTTTTGTTTAATGTAATTTCAACTAACTCATTTGTAGAAGCGTGCTTAACTGGGCCAATTGCTACATATTAGGGGCGAAGCTCCTTATAGCGGCACCCGTTCGTCCCCCGTCGTAGTAGTGTGTAACCAGTCTTAACGCTAGTACCACATCTTGACCTCCAAGGTGGTGCCGGTGGGAGATTTCTCCTGTGCGTTGTTGAACAATAAAAAATTCGCAGCGTGCGCGTTAACTAAAAGCCGAATTCTTCTGTCTCTCATTCCCCATTAGCAGCCATTGGCATGTTCCAGTAGGAAACGTTAGTAGAAGTAGAAGTGTAAGTGTTAGCTAAAAGCCGACTTCTTCTGTGTCTCATTCCCATTAGCAGCCATTGTTTACCTCCAAGGTAGTGCCTGGTGAGATTTCTCCTGTGCGTGATTAAACAATAAAAATTTTGTTCAAAACGCCGTTGATTGATGAAATAAACCAACGAAAGACGCCAGATGTTTTCTAAAAGCAAAACGAGACGGCTCTCGCCCTCGCCGCGAGCGCCGGGAGCCACGCGCTCCCCGGCAAACTCGACATTGCCCCGGCAAACGCGAGAGACAACGTTGGCGCAGGCAGCGTCTCCTAGCGAGTTTCTTGATTGAGAAATACCGACTGCTCGCGTTGGAGAAGCGTTCACCGGCAACCCGTATATATATATATATATATATATATATATATATATATATATATATATATATATATAAAGGCACTGGATCTTGACTTGCAATGAAGTGCCGGTGGGAGATTTCACTTGTGCATTGTGCATAGTTGAACCGTGAGGATTCGTAGCATGCGCGTTAACTAAATTAATCCGGAACTCGGCACGATCTACGATAAACATCCCGAGCTTCGCCCACTCATCATCATTCACTCCGTGGATATGCTGTAATTTTTCGTAGAAGTAACAGCAGCGCAGTGAGATAACACAAAAAAGAAAGAGACGACAAACGAGCGCTGATTGCCGTCTCTTTTTTTGTGTCTTGTCTCTTCGCGCTGTTTTTTTTTTTTTATGGATTACTAATTTGTGCCTGACGTGTTCGGCCTATTATACTTTTACTCACACTTTGTACGAATCATGAAATCGTTGATATTTTGATGGTTAGCCATTGAATGTTGTGTTTTCTAACGGTATGTCTATGTTTTCATGGTTTAGCGTATACAGCGCTCGGTTATTCAAACGCGACACTCGGACCGCGTGACAACCTGCGCAATTTGCGCTACTGGATTGCACTGAGTGATCACAGTGGAACCAAACGAGATCAGAATGATTCGAAAAGTATCTGGCTTTCATACCACAATGAATCACCTCGGTGTGTCGGGCGCAAAGCAACGACGCAGAATGCACCAGCAGCCTTGCGATCCGAGTCTTGCGTTTCGTTCGCTTAGCACTGTACGTCAACAAGGCAGGGACCGTGATTCCGGTCCCTGCCTTGTTGCGTGTTTCCGGACACCTGTGGACCTGCATGCAGGACTGAGCTGTTATCCCTGTAAGCCACCCTGTAGGTGCGCGTGGCAAAAAAAAAAAAAGTTTTGAATTCAAGCACGGCTGTTGCCGCCGCCACCAGCTACGTTCATAATTAAGTGAAACTCTCTCTAGAGGCGATCGGGCTCTGGTCTAACAGTTCCAGAAAAAATAAATCGCCCATCTCCTGAACCGGAGACGATGTAAACGAAAACGTTGGCCATATGTAGCGCAAGAGTTGACGCGTTTAATTGCGTAACGTTCGTATTTTTTCTTTATATTTTTGCCCTGTAACGCGCTTTTGTATAAGGATCCTTTCCTGATGTTACAGGTATAGTTGTTCTCTTAATTGAAATTTTACGCCGTTTATAGCGCGTTCTTTAAAGTACGATACCGACAGTGAAGGGAGAAAAGGAGAGGTCATATTATTACTGCCATAAACTGCGAGAAGTATAAGAAGCACACGGCAGCCAGCACGTCCTTTACCAGCCTTACCGAATGCCTATAGAGCCGTCATTGATGAGTTCCCTGCATGGATATGAGAGTGTTTTTTCTTCTTTAATAGCACGCGGTGTGCCGGGCGACCGCTCTGAAATTAATTTAGCCGCTCCGTTGTTCTACGAACTTTTACGCTTCCTCCTCCTCTTCCCATTCAGCCATTCTTTAATACGCCTTTGAGGTTGAAGTTGGCGTGCCCCGTTCACCGAACACTGCGGATTCTATCACACTCCCACGCAGCGTAGGCGTGGAGCTTGTGCGTGTGCATAAGGCCAGCGAGGAGTGGAAGTAGTTCGTTTCGACGCTATTATGCAATGTCCTAACCTTTTTTTTGAAGGTTCAAGTTTTTACAATTACTTGAAATAAACGATTTTTTTTTCTAAAGATAGATTTAACAGTCTACACGTTTGGATGTTTCATGTACATTTTGTTCAGCTTCAAGGTATAATATCAGTGTTTTAACACGAAAGTGTTTGATGCCGGGCTCCGCCATAAAATTGTCACCTGCGTCACGGAAATGACGTCAGTGAAATAACATGCTTGTTTGCATGTTGTGACTTGAAAAAACTTACATAGGGGACGTTCAGCATAGATGACATTGCAACATAATGCGGTCATACAAGACATTCGGTTACAAGTACCAGAAGATGGATTTCGGTCACGTAGACATAACACGTGGATGCAACATGTACAACAGACTGCTATAGGCGACCCACAAGGATCTTGCACGACACGTTAAAGAAGTGTGTTCAGCGCAAAGACGTTTGGTACAATGACTAGGTGGGGCCACTGTTGAGTGCTAAAATAAGCAAAAAAAAATATGCAGTTTCCATATTACGCAGTGCAAGTTTGTGCGCTTGCATTTTTTTTTTTTTTGATGAGCGATGGAGCTGCAACTGTTTCTATGAAGAGGCGATGAATTTTGTGTTATCACAAGTTCCTAGAAAAGAGAGATAAACCATAATTTCTAAGGATATTACTGGAGTTCGTGGCCGCCGTCATCTTACACACAACATGCAGTCTGGCAATGTAGTTGCATGCTGTTGGTCAGCCTTGACGTCATATTTATTTATTTATTTATTTATTTATTTATTTATTTATTTATTTATTTATTTATTTCAAATCTGCATCGCCCCAGTGGGCATTACAGCAGCGGGGTTACAATACAAATTATGTACAAATTGATCACACACACAAAGCGCGGTATTATACGTCATTGTCCAAAATGTTTACAATGTCAGGCGCTAGAGCATTCCATTCTCTTATGGTTCGCGCAAAAAAAGAATACCTGAAAACGTCACCTCTGAAAGGATACTCGCGGACTTTTAGTGCATGGTCGCGTCTCGACGACACATAGGTAGGCAACTTGATATATCTTTCTCGATCAATGGCGGTTTTAGAATGGTATACAGAGTGAAAAAATTTGAGTCTTAGGTTTTTCCGATGGCCTTGTAGTGGCTGCCACGATAATTTATGTTTACTGTGCGTCATGCTTAATGTTCTACTATAGTTGCCCAGTACAAACCTTGCCGCCTTGTTTTGCACCTTTTCAAGCTGGTCAGTCAAAACAACTGTGTGCGGATCCCAACAAATACATCCGTAATCAAGTATACTTCATACCCACAGGTATGACGTCAAGTTAACGACAGTTCAGGAAAATGTCT
Source organism: Hyalomma asiaticum (assembly GCA_013339685.2). Classification (NCBI taxonomy): domain Eukaryota; kingdom Metazoa; phylum Arthropoda; class Arachnida; order Ixodida; family Ixodidae; genus Hyalomma; species Hyalomma asiaticum. The sequence continues at coordinate 93,606,727 of CM023486.1, forward strand.
ATATATAGGTTTCTCTATATAGGTTAGTGAGCAAACTATCACATGAAGGCAAAATAGAAGCGGCGCTTGCCCGTGAAATTGCGAACGCGTTACCTTTTTTAAAAAAATGAACGTTACCGTGTTTAGAGCGCCGATATCGATCGAGCACCCACAAAAGCATTGAAAGGAACTAATCATTAAAGGTCCCCTCACCAAGTCGCGTCATTTTGAGCTGACAAATGAACTGCGTACATTGCTCGTTCACGATCATGCCTTCCAAGATCCGCATCGAAGGTGTTCAAATTTCAAACTGACTCTCGGTTCCTATCTCGCAAGCATCGCGCGCCGAGAGGAAATGATGGTGCTCCGCACCGCCACGGCGCGCTGCGTCACCACAAGACGCCTCTGTCACTTTAAACCATGACACGCTTCGGCAGCTCGAATCACGAATAGGAGGAGGAGGCACTCCTTGCTTTCGCTCAGGAAACCGAATATTTCATTGAGGCTATAATTGAGGCTTCAGCAGCCTCAGTGAAAGCCGACAAGGCTATAACACACCGCTCTATTTTGTTGTCATGTAGTACGCCGCTGGAGTAAGCCGTGCGTAAGAAGTGCCACTTTCAGGTTTGGAGTGCAAGAATGATGGGATTAATTGCTGTACTCGGTTAGGTCAGCTTGTAACCGACCAACCGTACACCGCCCTCCCCTTATCGCCTATGGTAAACCCACGGTCCCTAGGTCACTCTCTCGGCGCCATTTGTGCTTTGCGATGATGTCGTAGTCGTACTAGGTTTTTCCATTCGCTGGTGCATAAAAAAAAAAAAAAGAAACATTTCAAACGTACGGTGCATGCACAAAGCGTTGCAAGATGTCGCTACCGTTTGTAACACGGCTGACGTCTACGTTGATTGATTGATTTGTGGGGTTTAACGTCACAAAACCAGCTGTGATTATGAGAGACGCCTTAGTGGAGGGCTCCGGAAATTTTGACCACCTGGGGTTCTTTAACGTTCACGAACATCGCACAGTAAACGGGCCTCAACATTTCGCCTCCATCGAAATTCGTCGTTGATTGGGTATTCTGTGAAACGTAACGCGTTTACGGACAGTCGACCCGTGTCTGTCGACTCAACACGGCAAGTCCTCTTCGCGAACTTCACTTTGAACAGGACAGACTCCGCTCCGTTGTCTTAGGATTCGCCGCTCTGCCCTCTAACCTACGTTCACCTCGAAAGAGTAATGAAGTGGGATAACGAGGGCGGCGATTCTTTTGCCCTTTTTTCACCTTGTTCAGCGGGTTGATTTACGAGGTCCGGGCACGTGATCCCCGTTATCGCAAGTGGTCTGTCGCCTCGCTTCTTTTTATCGATTCAATTATTTTTCCTCAGCAGTGCCGTGTCTCGAAAGAAGCTCGTTCGAAGCAATAACGCACCTGCTCCCACCTCCCAAAATAACGCACCTCGAGAGCGACCAAAGTGAAATATTAAGAGCCTTTCCAACCGCACCTCGATTATGGGGTGTAAGTGGTACGTAATCGCGCGGTCCTCGAAACACTGCCGCGACGGGCGGGTCATTTGCGCGCGCTCGTTTATACGATAGCTCAGTGCATTCGTAATAGCCGATGCGGCGTCTCGCAACTGATAAATTATTTAGCTCGCCGCAAATCGGTGTGTTCGTCATTTCCCACTCTTCACGCCCAAGTCGCAATTAAGAGCTCCAAGCTAGCACCCCGGCTCCGACGTACGGTAAAGGGAGACTTTATACTTTTTTGTGTGTATGTGTATGTGTAGTCCGTTTTCGATTTCGGTGGATATGTGTATCGGTGAATGACCTACTAATTAGAATGAACGAGTATGAGAGAGAAGTTAACAGTGGTTCTGTTGATAGTAAACACGGTCATCCGATACCGCATGCTTGAGATTAGGCGATAGAAGCCAACGACAAAGGTATTGCGTATAGTTAAAGGAGATTAACGGCAAAGCCTATTGGGTTTGCCGGCAGAGTGGTAAGGAAACCTTGCATTGGGGCACATGGTCGGACGCATTCACAACAGTAAGGCGCGGAAAGTAGCCCACATATAAAGCGTGCCTGGCGCTACAAGCACGAAGATCGCACAAAATATGTGCCGGACATAATTATACAAGTCATTATAACTGCAGGAACAACTTTCTCGCTGAATGCTTTGTATCGCTTTGGTTCCCACAATGCATGGGATTTGCCTGATTTTTTTTTCTTTTTGTAAGAAACACTGAGAACATGAAACGAAATGAACATGAAGAATAAAATTAGAGTTCACCAGAATATATTAAGCACCAAATCGATATCCATCACCTCAGTAAAGAGATTTGTTTTCTTTTTCTTTTTACTTCGCTATGCTTCTTCTTCCTTTGTAAATCATTTAGTTTATTTTTATCTGTTCGTTTTCGTGTTTCTAGTACATGCGTTTCGATATAAAAAAAAAGCGAAAAATCTTCCCCCGGAAAGACTTTCTAGCCGAGACCGACTTATTTTCTAGCAAAAGCTTTCGCGAAACCGCTATCAGTACACGCCGGAGTGTAATCCTAGGACAACGCGAACTTTCGCACACCTGCGGTCATGATTTGTCACCAGGGATTCGAGTTTTAAATTTAAATCCAGGATCCTTCATTTCAAGCTCCTGCCGCCTCGCGAGACAAATGCCGCACCCACAACCAACGCGCTCGCCCCGTCGCATTTATCCTTAATTTTACGAAATCTCGGAGCCCCGCCTCTTTCGCTTCTATGTTTCCGCACCGCAAACGCTATATAGAAGCGAAATAAGACGAAGGATTGCATTCTATCTCGTTTTTTTCCTTTATGAATGCTCTCTCGTCGCGTTACTCATGTCATGAATAAAGTGCGCTTATACGCGTCGCATTAACCGGAGTCATTCGTGAGGCAGATCCCATGCTCAGCTCTCGGATTTCGTTCCTTCTGAGTTCCTCGCTTTCTTTTAAATATTAAGGATTGCCAGTAAGACTTGCGTCGTATATATACATACAGCTTGCATGCTGGTTGTTTTTCTTTCGAGCGGCCTGCTTTCACCCTGTCTCGAATCAGCCGACTACCACTCAGTTCCCGCCCTATATTTAATTCACCGTGGTACGGTTGCTGCACTTCGACTTACTTGTTTTCTCAGACGGCGCGTTTAATTTTTAAGGGCCCAGAATTCTAATTTGCGCGTACGTTTTAATTGTGTCCGCCTTGTCCTTGGCTCGTTGGACCACGTGTAAATGGGGCTCTCCTCTGCCTGAAAACTTCACGGCAGCGCTTCGCTCGGCCCCAGAGTTCTGAGTCTTCCTCTTCGAGTGCTGGGAGTCCGACCTTGCATCATTAATCGCGCATAGCTTCCCGTTAATGGTCTATTCCGGTGATGTTATAGTAGTACATGCATAACTAAAGAGGCTTTCCATGTTTAAAACAATGCATTTGCTTCGCGTGCTCTTTGGGTTTCTGTGTATGACACACTTTGGCTTTCGAGGCATTTCGATGCTCTTAATTGGGCCGAATGCACAGAGCGCGCAGAGGAAAGTCTGAGAATGTTGGCGAACAGGGAATTACGTGGCAAAGCCACTCTTTTTCCTCGCGCTCGTGTCTCATCCGGCTGACCCTGATATTGCGTTCAACATCTGACCTGCAGGACTCAACGACCTGTTAATGACGAACCCTCAGTCTGTCGTTTGCGGTGGCAGTGGTGATGGCGACCCCTGCGATACATTTCTTTCAGTAATGACGGTGGCGATGATTATCATGATAATAGGGCCGATAATTCGACGCTGTGTCATTTACGAACGAGGAGCAACCTACGTAGATGATATGTACCGTCTATGTAATTATGCATAGTTTTCACGTTCAACTCCACAAGACTGAAATTTACGTATACCAATTTCTCGCGGTATCACTCCGTTTGTTGTCATGTAACTAAGGATATTAAAGCACTTCTCTGAATAAGTTCGTATTTAGAGCTTGTCTTCTGTTCACAGTGCCCGGAGTAGTACAATCACGGAGTCATTGCTTTTTAACTATTTTCCTTGCTTGTTTGTTTTTGAAGGCTTATATTTTCTACAGTGAGCATATGTTTAGGTACGATTCGATTCCTCGTTGAGAATTACGCGGAGAACAGACTCGGCAACAGAGAAGTTAGCAGGATTAGCCTACAATAGATATTGGGATACATATAAGCCAACAGGAAACAGGGGCCGAAGTCTGGAAAATCTGCAACGGTTCCCAGATACTTATCATTTCAGACGTCGCACAGCTGCGTAAAGAGCCAGGTTTTAAGGTGAAAGCACGTAGACGGAAATAACGCTGGTAATGATGACTTCACTTCTTTTACTTACATTTCATCTTATGATCATCGTGACAGTATAATGCAATATGACATAATAATCATTATGTCTAATCGGCAATGGGATGCCATTGGGTCGAGAACCAATGACGGTCGCCGAAGAGCGTTGTCGCACTCCGGTCCGATGCCCCAACGGCACAAAAAGAAAACATCGCGAGAGATATATAGCCTACAGTGAGGTATGACGCTTCAACGCTTACTATATCAAGCTTGGTAATAACTATTACTTGGTATTCATGACGGCGGGAAATTTAAAAAAAAAGCAGGTGAATATATATACAAGGTTAAGGAATATATACAAGATATACGATAACAAACGGTGCTATCAAAGGGTCGTGATGCCAAGAGGAAAAAACAGGCGAGTATTAAAACACCATAGAAACGGGGTCAACAATGAATTGGGGAACTTTAGGGGAATAAGACAAACGATGCGAAGCATATTGTATTGAGAGAGAGGAATGACGTCGAGAGCAATTACTGTACAAAGCACTCCAACTTTCTGGTGTGCTTAAAGATCCGCTCTTTTCGAAGAGCAGTCCACCAATATCGGGCGTCGTTGAGGGCCGTGCTATAACGGCAGCGGCGAACTGCCGTCTATCAAGCGTCCTCTAGTGACAGGACAATAAATGCTCTCCTATAAAGACAATGCGTCCACCGGCCATGGCAGGTGGGTACTGAGAAAGGTCAGAATAATGTACACATGGACCCATTTCTCAGTTATTGCCAGCGTACTTGCTGCATTACTTTATTGTTACTCGAGCAGTAATTAATCTTTGGGAGCGCTCTGGATTCCATTGTTCCTGAACCAGGCGTGAGCAACGTAGTGATGTTGCGTCTAGATTGCTTTTTCTGTAACAGCATTGGTATAGCGCTGATGTTCACGATGATGATCTTCCAGTGCGGTCACGCAAACACACGCACACGCACACAAGCACACACACTGTGGATTATGCAAGTGTTGAGACACAAGCGATTAACCTTCCTTCCGATTTAAATACGCAGCCGTGCTCTAAGTGCTATAATTTCGACAGAGGCCAATGAAGCAACTTTATTTTTCAACGAACTACATCTCGTATCTTCGGAGCTTCTTGCAGGCTTCCTTGAAAAAGGAAGGTGGGGAAACCAATCACGGTTGATGCGCAAATATTGACACAATGATATACGTTTTTGCTGCAGTTTCAACCAAGATGGCTACTCACTTTTTTATGAAGTAAGTGCTGATCGAGTTTTATAACTTTGATAAATATGGCCCAGGGCATCTTGTCATGAGGGCGCGTCACTTGCGGCGATTGCTACTGAGTGGATCAGGGAGGACGGACATCTGTAGATGCATGAGTGGCGCTTATTGAAGTCTCATTAAAGTATTATTGAAGTCTTATTGAAGTCTTATTAAAGTTTTATTGAAGTCTTATTGAAGGTCAGCGCAGTATGTGCAGATACCTGTCCGTCTTGTCTGGTCCACGCTGCACCAATCAATATGAATCACCGACAAGTTCGACATTCCACACACGGTTTCGAAGGCCTTACCTATAGTGTTGAAGGAACAATTCCATTTTGCTTGTTTTGCGTATGGAAGCAATTTGAACAACTTTAGTAGCATGTGCCTTAATTGTCAAGTCAATCAGATTTCCACATCGTACTTAACTGATGATAAGGTATTTATCATGCAGACGCGTAAGCAAGGAATCGACTTGCTTTGTGTTGAATAGTATTACCATCCTACTTTAGCCTAATTTATTTTTGCTGCTGCAAGCAGGCATTTAAGCTAGTGCACGGTACGTATACATGTATGCACGACTGTACTTGTCCAATAGTAACTTAGAGCTTTGAAACAGCAGTTGTAGTGCATAGGAGTGGCACAGAAAGACCACGCTGCAAGAATTGCGAACAAATATTTTCTGTTTTTTTCTTTCCTTCCTTTGCTTTGCACTTGATTTGGCTTATCTTGGTTTCTATCTCACTTGCTAAGTACTTACGATATCTTTTCCATTCTCTCGAAAACACGCACAATGGGCTTCATCGAGTGAACGTATAGCCCAACAAGGCACGCTTGTTGTACGCTCACACGACGCTGTAAATGAGGACAGGAAGTCCAGGACCGTTTGTTTGGCCCTGGAATACTCACTTTATTATCACACCCACAAAAATATAATAAACCTATCTGTAAGAGTTCGCAAGTGCGCCGCTTTTATCTGATGAGAAATGCAGCGTCACTCGGTGTAAGCGCAATTCCACGTGCCGTTACGTACTTCACGAAATTTCTTGTCCGGGAACAGGGCGACCGTAGCGCAGGAGCGATCGGAACTACCCAGTATTTTTATCCCTGAGCACGAACTGATCCCATTAGCGCAGTTTCGATCACCTCCCTAACTACGTGCTGCCAATCAAATAAGCTTTTGACAATTGCGTTTTCTTTTGCTTTGTTTTTTTTTCAGAGGGAGAAGGGGGAGTGGAGGGTTGAAGGAACGCCCACTGTTGACCGAGGCAATGGTCACCGTTGTTGACTCATCGTACTATACCACTTAAAATATCATTGTTGACAGAAGCTAAAAACGTCGTCCTCCGCTGCCGAGCGACTACAGGGAGCAGTGCTCCTGAGCAAACAGCGCTTCGGGTTAACCCTCCAAAAGTCGATTATGTCGGATAGGCCCCGTTAATAAAACAACACGAAGCTGGGCTACGCCATGGAAGCTTGAATTTATGGACTTCTTCGGTAAACGTATTAGCGAGGCCAGTCTGTGACACTGACAACGCACGCACATGCACACACATGCACATGCACATACGCACACTGATTGTCTGTTAACGCGAGTTCGCGCTTCTGCTTACTACGTGTGCCTCACAGAAGACCCCGGTTTTTTATGCACTCATTTGCACAGAGCGGATGTCGAAAATCCCTAGAGCTGCAGCAATCTAAAATTTTCGCAGAGGCAAGTTTCTTTCGCTTTTCTCACCGATGGGCATCTGAAGCACAGAAGTGCACCCAAAAATACCTCTAACGCGATAAAAAGAAAGAAGATTAACTCCTTGGAGGGCGTAATCTTGTGTCCCTTCATATCGGAATCAAATTTAGTGTACACAGTCAGAAGCGCTCTACGATGTTTTTTTTTTTTTATTAGACGATCCTAGCTTGTATTATGTGTGATGCTCAAAAACTTTTGAACCTCCAAATATTTCCCACAATCACAAAAAAGGGCAACTGCCATTGTTTTCGATTTGTTTTACAGTTTAAAAGTTATTCTTTTTTTAGCTTTACATCCTGGTGTAAGAAACCCGTAATTTTGAATAGATCATTTTGCCGGCAGTTATAGATGTCATGTGGTCCTCTTTTATACGTTAAGTCCGAGCTGTGTAGGTTCATGGTACGTTGATCACATTTATTTCTTCTGCCAAGAACAACGCGCGATTACTATCATTTCAGAAGCCGCACGAAGTGTTAGATGACGAAAACACTGGAGGGTGGTGATCAAACGACTGCTTTGACTCTGCTCATTATTGGACAGAATGATTATAAGTCAGGAAACGGCGTAATTTAGAGGCTCGAACTTAGCACAACAGTGATTGGGGTTTTACGTAGACTCTCAAAGATCTCCGAAGTTGTTAGAGATCTTCAATTACCTAAGACCAAGCCTGTGCACGATGACGATCAATCAGATGTTATAGACCAGTGCAGCTCCTACGCAAGAGGCATCTTAACCAAGAAAATGTAGTAAATGTCCATTGCGAAGGCTCTATTGTCCCTTGTCAGTGTCTGCGACTACAATGAGCTCTCTCTCATTTTGCCCGTTTTTCGAGATTTCCTTTCAAAATGCTTGTTGATGCACACGGATCACTAACAACCACTAAATTTTGACCACCTGGGTTTCTTTAACGCGCACTGACAGCGCATAGTACACGGGCCTCAACATTTCGCCTCCATCGAAGTGCAGCATTCGATCCCGCGACCCTCGGATCAGCAGCCGAGTACCATATCCACTAGACCACCGTGGCGGCGCTCGAAATGTGACGTGGGAAGGAAGAAGATGAAGATGACGGACAATCTGATACTAAATCCAAATCAAATAGGTTTCAGAGTTAACTGCTCCATCTGGTGTGCTCATGCTGATTTAGAAAGCCGAATCCAACTTGCTCAGAAAAGAAGACAGCATGCAGCCTTAGTGACACTGGACATTGCTAAAGCATATGACAGCGTAGAACATTCCGTTTTGCTCAGTACTCTGCAGGGCTACAACTTTCCTAAATACATGATCGCGTGGGTAGCAGAATTTTGGAGGTTCAGAGAATTTATTGTTTTAAGGACGGATGTTGCTCGTCTAAGTTTAAACAGACCCGAGGTGTTCCACAAGGAGCAGTTTTATCACCAGTACTATTTAATGTATTAATGAGCTCAATCCCCAAATGGCAGGGCGTTCAAGTTTATGTATATGCAGATGATATTGCGTTTTTGCGGCAGACAGTGACATTTCGGCGCTTTACCAAAATTTACAAAGATACATGGGTATGCTCGAGGTCTGGTTGGACAAACTTTGCATGACGTTAAATGTTAGTAAATGTGCATTAATGGTGTTCCCATTCGCAGTCCCTATTTCCATTTCTTTAGTGTACAAGCATGACGTTATTCCACAGGTGACCTCTCTCAAATATCTGGGAATTACTTATAACGAAAAACTCAATTGGGGACCGCACATAGAAAACGTAGCTTCAAAGGCGCAGCATGCCTTAGGTATACTACGCCGGTTGAGCAAAAAACAATACGGTCTTCGTAGAGACACTATGTTAATGATTTATAAAATGTACATGCGCCCGATTCTAGAATTTGGGTGTATTCTATTCTCTGGCTGCCCTGCTTATAAAATTAAGCCTCTGGTTGTATTAGAGCGTGAAGCCTTGCGTCTGTGTCTGGGACTCCCTAAGTTTGTCGCAAACAATGTTCTGTACCAAGAAGCGCGCCTGCCAACATTGCCCTGCCGATTCCGAATCTTAACGGTCCAAACGTTTCTAAAATTTTACAGCGTTCCGTTTAGACGATCGGAATATGTCTTTATAAAAGATCCTGATTCATTCTTCTTAGCTCATTGGCCACGGTTTCACACACCCCAAATTGTTTATGTACAAAAACAGTTAGATAGCATAAACGTGAATATTAGAGAGGTAATTGCAATAGCGGAATCAAATCAGAATATAAATATTGAGTTCGATAATATTTTCCCCAATAATTCTAAATTTCATTGCCACAAGCTCTTAAACAACTTGTTGCAAGATTACCTTGCTCATGCACAAACTAATACATAATAGCCACAGATGCTTCCGTGATAGAGGAAAAGGCAGGGGTGGGAATTTTCTCCTCGTCGCTCACCTGGTCGTATGCATTAAGACTCCCAGATTACACCCCTGTATTTGTAGCTGAGCTTGTAGCGATAATCTTAGCCTGCGGAAACTCCCGTCAGATGCAGTCAGTGCGGTGATCTTAACAGATTCTCTTTCAGTCTGCACTACATTAACAGCTTCTCCTAAGTCTGCTGCCCTCCAGACGTTCCTCACTTTAGTCCCGCCACATATAAACCTAGTAAAATTATTGTGGGTTCCTGGCCATAGTGGGTTAAATCTAAATGAGATGGCCGATTCGTTAGCGAGAGCATCGCTTAACGGACCAGTAGTATCGGTTCTTCCAGCATTAGAATTTCCTACTGCGCTAAGATATCGGGCATACGCGATACACAGGGACGCCATTGAGACAATAACAACGTGGACAGAATTTAGACATCTAAAATTCCCGTGGAAAAGACAATGGTGTCCGTCGCGAAAAGCTGAAGTGCTGATTACGAGATTACGCTGCAGAGTCCCTCCATTAAATCTTTACTCGCACAGGGCTGGTCTGGTGATATCGCCTCTGTGCCCATTCTGTCTTGAAATCGAAACAATTGACCATTATTTTTTAAAATGCCGCCAGTATACATCAGTAAGAAAGAGACAACTGGAAATTGTGCTTTCTAAATTTGGGCTAAAATTGTCATTGGAAGTCATTCTTACTTTTGGTGCCTCGGTATTGGGCTTCAGCCACAGGGACATATTTGATGCAGTATGTGGATTTATAAAGGCCTCAAAACGACTACGTTTGTGATTATTCACATTCCAAAATTCTTAACTATGATAAAGCCTATACATTAAGAAAAAAGGAAAACATTACCTGTTTTGATGGTAGAAGTGCACATATAGTTTACATAGTTTTTTTTTCCCCTCTGTTTTACTTTTCTCCCGATTATTATTAATTTATTATTCTATTTTATTCGTCATGTTGTGGTATTTGCACAATATACCAGCTAAAAGTTAAGCACTCCAGGTCTTGGCCAATCCCCCGTAGTGGGTATGCGCCATATTTGAAGGATCATCATCATCATCATCATCATCAACAGCGCGTGCCCTTCAAACCACGAGCTTTAAGAAGAAGAACGGCTCTTCTCTGTGCAAAACGCTTGTCTACGTGTCTCTGCGACTTCCCAACCGAAAGGTACAGCCGCATTCCTATAGTCATATTTTTCTCGCTGCCATAGCGCGCAACTGGCAATCCCATTCGGCACACCTTTAACGTATTTATGTCATAGCGCCTCTCGCCAATGCGTTCGCTGTGGTCAGTGCGTCGTGGACCCTGATTAAATCAGGCTCAGCAGCGGAAAAGTCGTGTCGCGCCTGCTCCTGTAAGGAACATCGTCGTTGTAGCGCAGTGTTACACACGCTGACGTCGTGTGACGTCAATCCCGCTGTAGCGCCCGTCTAGTTGGCACACTGATGCCGGCGGGTTTTAACTAGGCTTACAGGGGCGTCCATTATCGAACCCGCCGAACCATGGTGTTTAACTTAACTGAACTACGTCATATGGCATTCTGTGCTTCACTGTATAGGCGCAATCCATTTCCGCTACTGGATTGCGCAGCTGCAATGTATAATGGGTGATGCCGCCACGCCCGTTCACGTCGCGCCGAAAATACGCCGATGTGTGTAGCTGCCAACAGAAAGCAAGAAACAACCGAGTCTGGAGATTTGCCGAAAAGCTCGAGTCCCGACAATCATCCTGAGGACGTGCATCTTCTGGTTAAAGGTTTTAGCCTGTAGTTATCGCTGTGGTTGATTAGCAGCTAAGGAGCCCTGTCGAGGACATTGTTACTGGCTAACCACCGCTCTAGGCGTCAGTAGGAGCTTTTTAAACCAGAAAACGTGCAAAAGTTGCAGAAACTGCCATTGAAATTGCCATGCCAATCTGTCGTGACGTCATATATCTTGGCAGCGCCTGCTAAGGCCAGTGTAACATTTACTGGTAAAAATGTATTGCGTGTATCCAAACAACCAAAAAAAATGCTGCATTTTATGAGTCACACTCGTATTCAAGGCCAGTGTAACATTTTACTGGTAAAAATTTATTGCGTGTATCCAAACAACCAAAAAAATGGATGCATTTTATGAGTCACACTCGTATTCAAGCCAGTGTAACATTTTACTGGTAAAAATTTATTGCGTGTATCCAAACAACCAAAAAAATGGCTGCATTTTATGAGTCACACTCGTATTCAAGGCCAGTGTAACATTTTACTGGTAAAAATTTATTGCGTGTATCCAAACAACCAAAAAAATGGCTGCTTTTATGAGTCACACTCGTATTCAAGGCCAGTGTAACATTTTACTGGTAAAAATTTATTGCGTGTATCCAAACAACCAAAAAAATGGCTGCATTTTATGAGTCACACTCGTATTCAAGGCCAGTGTAACATTTTACTGGTAAAAATTTATTGCGTGATCCAAACAACCAAAAAAATGGCTGCATTTTATGAGTCACACTCGTATTCAAGGCCAGTGTAACATTTTACTGGTAAAAATTTATTGCGTGTATCCAAACAACCAAAAAAATGGCTGCATTTTATGAGTCACACTCGTATTCAAGGCCAGTGTAACATTTTACTGGTAAAAATTTATTGCGTGTATCCAAACAACCAAAAAAATGGCTGCATTTTATGAGTCACACTCGTATTCAAGGCCAGACGTGCGCATGCAAATCCGTATTCTCTTTAATAATAATCGATAATGCACGTTCTCTTGCACGAATCATTACCTATAACGGCCAACTAATGGTAATGCGCACTTACGAAGGGAAAAATCGCTGAATTGAGGCAATTGGTTTTGGACTCAATCGTTGCCAATCGACTGCGTCACACTCTCCCTCGATTTGGCGCCCGAGATGTGCTGTTACGTTAAAAAGGCAGCGAGGCTGTGCATGAAGTAATATAGCTAGGCTTATGTGCTAGACAGGTCAAGCATAAATGACAATTTGAATTGTAAAAGAACTTGCCGGCTCTCTTTTACTGTTGCCTATCTAAGCCTTTGCACGAGAAGAGAAACTTAAGCGACTTGGTGCTAGTTCATCATGAAGAAGAGTAGCGCTAAGAACGCGACGACACAGGCACGTCGTGTTGTGTGCACTGGTCTTCCTGATGACAGGTTTCCTAATGGCCACGGGGAAAACATCGATGTTGATAATCAGATGCGTTTGCGAGCTGAAATCTTATACAACTGAGGCCAAATTCTGTAGGAGTTTCAATTCGTTAGTGTTCTATACGACTGGACAGCTCAGGTCATTTATGATATGCCCAGCTTAACGATTGGCTAAAAATTTTTCTTGCGTAAGACGTCTTGATGAATACGTGGTTTCATGTGGACGGCAGACGGGCGTACACATATACGCATTGTCTCTTTTCTCTGAGAGCAAAGCTGCATGGAATGTTAAATAGCGAGGAAGGTTTGCATGATCTCGTGGGAGGGAAGGAACCGTAGTACGCATAGCGTAGACTACACTGACTCCCCAAAGCGTGTGTCTATTTTTACGAATAGGAAACGTGATACTAGGAGCAGTGGGTTTCTGCACGTCTCTTTCCAAGAAACTCGCCTGCACAGCCCCACAGCGACAAAGCCTAATATACCTATATTCGAGCATATTCAGAAGTCACGTCGGCCTGTTATATAAAAACTAATCAAAGAATCCTCATAGTCTAAGGGTTGGTAGCTCGTCATACCAGGCAGCTGCCACACCTTTGAGTACAACTTGAAACTCTACCCGGTGTTCTAACCTGCGTAATAACTTAATAAATAAACGGGTGCAGTGCGCTTCGGAGATCCAGAGGCTGCGATCTCAAAAGTAGCCGGAGAGTACGACGTCATCACGATCATCCTGATAACCGTCGCTGTCGGCAGTGTCTTCTTTGTCACCGTCTTTCTGGTGGCCTCGAAACACGCCTCTAGGCGCCTCATACTGTGCAACACCGAGGACTGCAGCAGTCACGCACGGCTGCTCAACCTCGCTCTCCACACGAAGCTCACCCGTGCGACGACTTTGAGGCATTCGTATGCTCGGCGTGGCACATATCGGAGAGCACCGCGACCAGCCGGTTCGGGTCATGGACGACCTCAGGATGACTTGGTACGATCACTTCGAGGACACCCTGTCCAAGGGTACGTCGAAGTTTCGCGCCGGGAGGAAGCCGCTCGCCATGTACAACCGTGCCGCACAACTTTCCATCGACACGTCGCAGATAGCGCTGATTCGCCAATTCCTCGACCACAACGGTTTCAGATGGCCGGAGCCGCCCGAGAAGCTGCAGCACCACTGACTTGCTCGTCACGCTCAGCTACAGTGGGAGTCGCCGTACTGGATAACGGTCAATCTTCTTGAACCTTCCGCCAATGGGAAGCGGCGTATAGAAGTCGCTCCGGGTCTCTACCTTCCCATACTTCGCAACCAATACCGCCGCGTCGCAGAAGCGTACGATCATTACTGGCAGATGTTCCTGGAACTCATGTACCCAGACCCTGCGAAGCGGCCTGCGATCAACATCACTGCAGTAAACGAGATTCGGGCAATGGAAGAGGACGTGCTAGGCAGCTTGCATGCCGCTGCCGTGTCCCCTCGAAAGAGGCCGGCCGCGTTTCCTTCATCGAGATCGGCGCCCACGTACCGAACACGTCCGGCGTCGACTGGTCCTGAAGCTTTCCAGGCCGGCAATGTCACTCCAACCAAGGCTGGCCGTCAACGACGATCTTGTCGCTACTGACGTTGGGTTTCTCAGCGCGGTGGCCAAGCTCCTGGCCAGTACAGCCTACTCCAGCTGACGAGCACATCACGTGGTTGATCGTGCAGCACTTACGCACCCCTTGCGGACTACTCTTTCCTCGTTGGATATTACGGCAGCAACGGCAAAGCAGCAGCGCACATGTCCAGCGTATTGTGCGCAAAAGGTTGAAACCGTGTACAAAGTCCTTCTCCTCGCTCTCGGCTTCCTCACACGATTGACTGCCCGAGACCGCAGAGTTATCGAGGCTGGCTTCCACTCTTTGCTCTCAGCCGCGCTCGAAGCACCCGAAGCGCCTACTGGATGAGCGAGCCAAGCAAGGCACATGTGATTCGCAAGCTCGGCTCTGTGAAGCAGCAAATGTGGCCTCCCAAGGACCTTCTAGACTACAGCGCGTTGGAAAAGATTTACGCTGAATTTCCGGAGAAAGAGCCGTCTTTCGCCACTACTGGATCAAAGCGCTCGAGGTCATGAGCGCAATGAACAGGACGTCGGAATACAACAGCGCGCTGCTGCTGTCCGGCAACAACTTCCTGGACTACGCTGGCTACGACTACGTCACCACACCGTGAGGCTGGCGATGGGGCCGTTGCGGCGCCTGCGTACTACGTCAACGCACTAGGGCATGCCTGTACTGTGGTCTGCTCTTCCTGTTGGCAACGCAGGTGGTCAGGGCGATTGACGATGAAGGCATCAAATGGCTCGCCGACGGAACCGTGGCGGACGCTACGACCGTGTCCACTCCGATGCTACAGGCGTTTCGAGATCGGGCCAAGTGCCGTGACCGCGAGGGCAATGGGAGCGTATTTCCAGAGGTGCCGCTCTTGAGGTAGCCTACGCTGCCCTGTCGGCGTCCCACCTCGTGGACAAGTCTGTACCCTTGGCACTGACGGAGCAGCTACCGGAAGAGAAGGTCTTCTTCATGACCCTCTGCTACATGTCGTGCAGCAAGTCGGATGGAAGGCCTGCCTTTGTGGCAGATTGCAATAAGGCGGTAAGGAATTCACACGCTTTCGCGCGTGTTTACGGCTGCAAGAAAGGGAGCAGGATGAACCCGCTAAAGAAATGTTCTTTCTTCACTTGACCTTCACGTTGTGTCAAAGACCTCACCACTGAACTTAGGACTTATTTTACCGCCTTAAACGGCATGCCTGATGTATCAGACTTTTAGCCAATTACGTCAACTGTTTTCTTTTGTTGCTATGCCTACAACGATTTTAAACCAGAAAACGTGCAAAAGTTGCAGAAACTGCCATTGAAATTGCCATGCCAATCTGTCGTGACGTCATATATCTTGGCAGCGCCTGCTAAGGCCAGTGTAACATTTTACTGGTAAAAATTTATTGCGTGTATCCAAACAACCAAAAAAATGGCTGCATTTTATGAGTCACACTCGTATTCAGGTGTTGAACTTTCTGTGTCAAATTCCAAGACAGATTTTGACCTTCATTTTCTCTACTGGCAGTGAACCTCTTACGGCGAAATGAACGGCAGTATATTTTTTAAAAGGGTCATCTTAAAGCGAAATTTAAGTTTTTGATTTAGTTTAAGTTTTTGATTTAGGGTCGCGTGTTCTCACTGTGCTCTTTCGCTCGGTTGCACGGCGAAGGTTGGCGGACGAGCCCGGCTGGTCGAAATTTCCGGAGCCACCCGACACGGCGCCTAATCATGTCGTAATTAATCATATCGTGGTTTTGGGGCGGTAAAAGCCACATATCAATCAGTCAATCACGAAGTTAATACTTTACGCAGAGGTAATGTCTAGAAAACATTTATCGCTGGGAGGGCACGAAGAGCGCTGAGTGTGATAGGACCGATCATTTATGCTGTAATTGGGCCGCAGGTCACAACATGTCGAAACAGAACGGCACCGTGCGGAGCCACAGTGACCGACGCCGTTACCGTCGGCGCACAGGCAGTATCGCGGACAACCGCGGACATGCACCATGCCTGTCTGACTGCCCGTCTCCAACGACTACCGAGGACGAGTCACCAGCGGGCAGGGACTCTCCGCTGTCTGTGATCGGGCAGGACAAACTGGCGGAGGCCGGCAGCGTTCCCGATAAGGGCCCAAGGCAGCAGCGTCCGGAATCGTCGACAATGGCATCACCTCTTTCGCGAGGCGCTACCACTGGCCAGAAGAACCAAAAGCAAGAGGAATCCTGCGAGTTCGCTCAACTGTCGGGACCCGCCCAGGCAGGGATGCAGGTGGACTCTCCTACGACAACCACTACACTACCTACCTTCTCGCCCCAGGTGAACAATCCTAGGTTGCATCAGCTGGCATTTCAGACAGTCATTTTGTTAGTCTATTGTGTAGATTCTCTCTATACGTTAGGCTAGCAGCCGCGCCTCCGTCAATAAGCTAACGGAAGGTTCATTGTACCAGTGGTATTTATGGGCGTGTCAGTAGGAAGTACGCGGAACTTGCGCGGGAATCGGGTGGCAACGATCCCTGTGAAATTTACCTTAGCATGCTCTCTATAAATTATTGTTCTCTCAAAATTCACAGAAATTCTGATGCAGTCATGCTGACTTGGAAAATCACATCATTGCTTTCTTTAATTTTGTAATCGTAACATGCAGCGGCCTTTCAAACTTCTTTGTTCACTGGCACCAGGGTTGCCAAACCTCTATCGCGGTCATTTTGCTTTAGTCACTGCTGTGATAGGGTGGCTGTACCTTTAGTCAAGTTTACCTGCCGGGCTGCGCAGCGACTTATCCACAATTGAAAAAGAGGTTCACTTGCACACTGCGCGTTCAGGTGCCAGGGCCCGAAACGAACGTCACGCATGAGGCCGAAGCGGGCAAGCAGCTTATTCGCCGTCAGTCCCGTATCAAGCCGGACGCGGCTGTCCGGCGGAAACGTAACAAGGCTGCGAGATCTGCGACGGCCACTGCAAAAGATAAAGCTTGTCTTGTCATCGACACTGGGAGTATCCCCCAGGAACTTGAAAACGGTGCACGCATTGCTCCTGACAACAACTGCGTGAAAGGTGGAGCGCCTGCACAGCTCTCTCCTGCAGGCGTCGAACCCGAAGACAACGAACAGCAGCGGGAAGCAAGCGTGCCGCTCACGCAGGCGAAGTCGCCTGGCGTCCCGACTGCCGCCATTTCCAATTCTCCTGAGGCTACTCCTGCTCCTTTGGCGTCCCGGCCGGGCGAGGTAATGTTCTTCGTCGCTGTCAATTTGTATACACAATCACTCGCGTGCTAACAACGGCAATCGCATTGCCGCGTACTGCAGGTTACAACAGGCCGCGCAGGATCGTGATGTCACTATCGAATAAATGAATTGACGTGCGGCGTGTTCTAGATGTGAAAAGCTTCCGTCAGTTCACGGGCTTCTGCGCAAAATATTGATATTTGGGAAGTTCGGAGCACACGAGCAATGCCAGACGTGCGCATGCAAATCCGTATTCTCTTTAATAATAATCGATAATGCACGTTCTCTTGCACGAATCATTACCTATAACGACCAACTAATGGTAATGCGCACTTACGAAGGGAAAAATCGCTGAATTCAGGCAATTGGTTTTGGACTCAATCGTTGCCAATCGACTGCGTCACACTCTCCCTCGATTTGGCGCCCGAGATGTGCTGTTACGTTAAAAAGGCGGCGTGGCTGTGCATGAAGTAATATAGCTAGGCTTATGTGCTAGACAGGTCGAGCGTAAATGACAATTTGAATTGTAAAAGAACTTGCCGGCTCTCTTTTACTGTTGCCTATCTAAGCCTTTGCACGAGAAGAGAAACTTAAGCGACTTGGTGCTAGTTCATCATGAAGAAGAGTAGCGCTAAGAACGCGACGATACAGGCACGTCGTGTTGTGTGCACTGGTCTTCCTGATGACAGGTTTCCTAATGGCCACGGGGAAAACATCGATGTTGATAATCAGATGCGTTTGCGAGCTGAAATCTTATACAACTGAGGCCAAATTCTGTAGGAGTTTCAATTCGTTAGTGTTCTATACGACTGGACAGCTCAGGTCATTTATGATATGCCCAGCTTAACGATTGCCTAAAAATTTTTCTTGCGTAAGACGTCTTGATGAATACGTGGTTTCATGTGGACGGCAGACGGGCGTACAACATATACGCATTGTCTCTTTTCTCTGAGAGCAAAGCTCATGGAATGTTAAATATCGAGGAAGGTTTGCATGATCTCGTGGGGAGGGAAGGAACCGTAGTACGCATAGCGTAGACTACACTGACTCCCCAAAGCGTGTGTCTATTTTTACGAATAGGAAACGTGATACTAGGAGCAGTGGGTTTCTGCACGTCACTTTCCAAGAAACTCGCCTGCACAGCCCCACAGCGACAAAGCCTAATATACCTATATTCGAGCATATTCAAGAAGTCACGTCGGCCTGTTATATAAAGACTATATCAAAGAATCCTCATAGTCTAAGGGTTGGTAGCTCGTCATACCAGGCAGCTGCCACACCTTTGAGTACAACTTGAAACTCTACCCGGTGTTCTAACCTGCGTAATAACTTAATAAATAAACGTGTGCAGGTGCGCTTCGGAGATCCAGAGGCTGCGATCTCAAAAGTGCCGGGAGAGTACGACGTCATCACGATCATCCTGATAACCGTCGCTGTCGGCAGTGTCTTCTTTGTCACCGTCTTTCTGGTGGCCTCGAAACACGCCTCTAGGCGCCTCAGACTGTGCAACACCGAGGACTGCAGCAGTCACGCACGGCTGCTCAACCTCGCTCTCCACACGAAGCTCGACCCGTGCGACGACTTTGAGGCATTCGTATGCTCGGCGTGGCACATATCGGAGAAGCACCGCGACCAGGCCGGTTCGGTCATGGACGACCTCAGGATGACTTGGTACGATCACTTCGAGGACACCCTGTCCAAGGGTACGTCGAAGTTTCGCGCCGGGAGGAAGCCGCTCGCCATGTACAACACGTGCCGGCACAACTTTCCATCGGACACGTCGCAGATAGCGCTGATTCGCCAATTCCTCGACCACAACGGTTTCAGATGGCCGGAGCCGCCCGAGAAGCTGCAGCAACCACTGGACTTGCTCGTCACGCTCAGCTACAAGTGGGAGTCGCCGTACTGGATAACGGTCAATCTTCTTGAACCTTCCGCCAATGGGAAGCGGCGTATAGAAGTCGCTCCGGGTCTCTACCTTCCCATACTTCGCAACCAATACCGCCGCGTCGCAGAAGCGTACGATCAGTACTGGCAGATGTTCCTGGAACTCATGTACCCAGACCCTGCGAAGCGGCCTGCGATCAACATCACGGCAGTAAACGAGATTCGGGCAATGGAAGAGGACGTGCTAGGCAGCTTGCATGCCGCTGCCGTGTCCCCTCGAAAGAGGCCGGCCGCGTTTCCTTTCATCGAGATCGGCGCCCACGTACCGAACACGTCCGGCGTCGACTGGTCTGAAGCTTTCCAGGCCGGCATGTCACTCCAACCAAGGCTGGCCGTCAACGACGATCTTGTCGCTACTGACGTTGGGTTTCTCAGCGCGGTGGCCAAGCTCCTGGCCAAGTACAGCCTACTCAAGCTGAACGAGCACATCACGTGGTTGATCGTGCAGCACTACGCACCCCTTGCGGACTACGCTTTCCTCGTGGGATATTACGGCAGCAACGGCAAAGCAGCAGCGCACATGTCAGCGTATTGTGCGCAAAAGGTTGAAACCGTGTACAAAGTCCTTCTCCTCGCTCTCGGCTTCCTCACACGATTGACTGCCCGAGACCGCAGAGTTATCGAGGCTGGCTTCCACTCTTTGCTCTCAGCCGCGTCTCGAAGCACCCGAAGCGCCTACTGGATGAGCGAGCCAAGCAAGGCACATGTGATTCGCAAGCTCGGCTCTGTGAAGCAGCAAATGTGGCCTCCCAAGGACCTTCTAGACGACAGCGCGTTGGAAAAGATTTACGCTGAATTTCCGGAGAAAGAGCCGTCTTTCGCCCACTACTGGATCAAAGCGCTCGAGGTCATGAGCGCAATGAACAGGACGTCGGAATACAACAGCGCGCTGCTGCTGTCCGGCAACAACTTCCTGGACTACGCTGGCTACGACTACGTCACCAACACCGTGAGGCTGGCGATGGGGGCCGTTGCGGCGCCTGCGTACTACGTCAACGGCACTAAGGGCATGCTGTACGGTGGTCTGCTCTTCCTGTTGGCAACGCAGGTGGTCAGGGCGATTGACGATGAAGGCATCAAATGGCTCGCCGACGGAACCGTGGCGGACGCTACGACCGTGTCCACTCCGATGCTACAGGCGTTTCGAGATCGGGCCAAGTGCCGTGACCGCGAGGGCAATGGGAGCGTATTTCCAGAGGTGCCGGCTCTTGAGGTAGCCTACGCTGCCCTGTCGGCGTCCCACCTCGTGGACAAGTCTGTACCCTTGGCACTGACGGAGCAGCTACCGGAAGAGAAGGTCTTCTTCATGACCCTCTGCTACATGTCGTGCAGCAAGTCGGATGGAAGGCCTGCCTTTGTGGCAGATTGCAATAAGGCGGTAAGGAATTCACACGCTTTCGCGCGTGTTTACGGCTGCAAGAAAGGGAGCAGGATGAACCCGCTAAAGAAATGTTCTTTCTTCACTTGACCTTCACGTTGTGTCAAAGACACTCACCACTGAACTTAGGACTTCATTTCCTACGCCTTAAACGGCATGCCTGATGTATCAGACTTTTAGCCAATTACGTCAACTGTTTTTCTTTTGTTGCTATGCCTACAACGATTTTAAGACAGACTGCGCTTGACATTATAATAGCGTTATGACTAATGAGGTCAACACCCGCTAGCGCACTGGAATTTCAGGGCGCATTTCCAAAAAGACCCTTTGCAGTGTGGCTACGGCATATAGTCACGATTCCTGAGTGCATTTGCATAGTTTCTTTTCCCGTGTGTTCTCCGCATATACGAATTTAGCGTGCTGTGCCTCTTTTCATGCATGCCGTTGAAAATGAATCACCTCTTACGCGACGTATGAAGATTGTGAACATTTAGAGTGCCTGTCTTCACACTTACGGCTAGCAAGCGGGACTATATACAATGAGACATTTTATTTATTTATTTATTTATTTATTTATTTATTTATTTATTTATTTATTTATTTATTTATTTCGTAATTGCGGGCCAAGAAATAAGTCGGCATATGTGTGCATGAATAGCAATGAGAGCCATATAACATCCAGTGGCTCCAATGTCTGCGCCAACGTTATTAACATGTAAGCAGTGCTAGCATCGGCAGTAGCGCGGGCGTGAGAGCTCTATTGACAGACCAATCTTTCTCTCTGCCCGAGATGGTAATAGGAACGGGCACTTCTTTGGGCACCCAGAAGACGTAATCTCTTGTCTCATCAACAGCAGCGCGATAGCGTGCTGTACAGGCTGGCTGCTTTCGCGTACACCTCGCCGCGGCGGCAGTCGCGAGAGAGACTGCATTACCCGAGAATAAGCCGAGTTCGGGAGAGGTCGACGGATGCACACAGGCGGTACCAGAATGCGAGTGATAAAGACTACACGTAGGAGCAAAGAAAAGCCTCGGCGAGCAAGAGCTGGCTAACGTGGAACCACTTTGCTCATTCCCACTCACAGAACTTCGGATACCAGCGAGCTGATATACCTCGGGCTTCCGCCACTTCTGTAGCTTCGGCTTCTTCGCATGGCTGCATCCCATGCACACCGTAAGAATAAACACAAGAGAGAAAGAACGAATCAAAAGAGTCATAGAGACCATACTAACGTAACACGAGACGCAAATCACTGCAGTCGTTCTTTTCTCTGCGGGGACGAAGAGGATATTGCGAGATTGCGGTCAGAGCGATATCGACGCTAACGTTCTTTTTTCCTGGCGCCTTTTTCGTTCCCGCAATAGGTGCTGCTCTGTTCGTGCTCTAGCGCATGCGTGCTGCACTGCATTACACCGCCGCTATGCGGTGATCTTGGTGTTCGCGGTATTGGCTATCCGCAAGAATATCGTTCGCGGTGTGTCTACGTCTCGTGATCCTTCTTGGATTCGCGACGGGGCAATAATAACTCGCGTATACTTGAGCTGCGTATATGATGCTCCTGGCACGTTCGATAGGCAGCCGCCATTGTAATCAACACAGGGTAAATAAAACCACGTACAGAATTATATTGAATGGCTTCGGGTTTGTGAATATAAACAAGCCTACGTCTGGTAATGGAGACATGGAAATGTAGGTTAATTATGGGTGCGAGCAGCATTATCTGCGCCCTCCGGGGGGTCTAGTGGCTATGGTATTCGGCTGCTGATCCGAGGGTCGCGGGATCGAATCCCGGCTGCGGCGGCTGCGTTTCGATAGAGGCGAGATGTTGAGGCCCGTGTGCTGTGCGATGTCAGTGCACGTTAAAAGAACCCCAGGTGGTCAAAATTTCCGGAGACCTCCACTACGGCGTCTCTCATAATCACAGCTGGTTTTAGGACGTTAAACCCCATAAATCAATCAATTAGCATTATCTGTGGAATCATTAACGCGTATTCCGCAGTGACTTTAGCACCCTCTGATAGTCAATATCGAAGCCAATTGGTCTGAGCTGGTGGTGAAGTTTCGCGATACCGTACGTCATTTGTTGGTAGCATACGCGCCTGAGGACTGACTGTATGCACGGTAACTCCTGTTTCGAGTCGGAAAACACAGCCCATTTTCGCGAATTCAAAGCATCAATTAATTCTAGTGCACGACGCAGAGCCGCGAGTTCTGCCGCCGGGGATGTCGCGACATAAGACGTCTTGAGTATGAGGGTTATCCCCCGCGTTCTTATGACCACCTCGGTACGCTATGATAGAGTACAGAATGCGAGCACCCGCCAGACCTGGTGAGAGGTCCTTTAACGCAGCGAACAATTTAGCCCGCCAGAATGGGATATTACGGAATTTGTCATGGGCAACTGAGGTTATGCGGGCGACCGATTTGATGGGCTGGTCCACCGACCCTTCATTTTACCACTTTTGTTTTGGACAATACAGATTTCTTTGAATCGCAAATGTCAGCATGGTTGTTGACGTTCAACCCGAATAATCCTCGTGGCATGGTTACTTGCGCGAAGTACTGATGTACATAATCAGCTAATTAACCAAAAGTTTAAGTTTTGCTAATTACGTTTTACTAATTGCTCTACAGAAAATATCGCAGTGATCTTTCTGAATATTCGAACATGCTAATGACATTTTTAATAATGGGGAAGATGGGCAGATGTACTTATACTCATTAACATTAAAATATTCATTTGAAACGTTATTTGATGATGACGCGTAGTAGATAAATATGGTTGCCATATCCGATCTGTATCCAGCACTTCTGAAGGCACCTCATAATTTAGAAAACAACGTGTGCAGGGAAATCTACGATCGCTGACTTTTTCGAAAGAGCTTCGCGTGGTAGTGCCGTACACAAGAGAGCTGTTCAATAGCGATGAACAGACCAACTCTTGAAACTCGCTTTTCGCACGGAGTACCGTGTATTCAAAGGCATCGGTTCTGTTTCATAGCTTTATTTATTATTTATTTTATTTATTTTTTTGCTGTATTGGGTACGGATCAGATTTGAGTACAATACCTGTTGTCTACCTAGAGGCGAAAGAAGGTGCGCACGGTAGCTGTGCTTGTGCATACACTGGTTTAGTTGTTGAATTTAGCACCCGTAAATTCAATAAATTCAAACCCATCATATGTACTGTCATGTTGTTCGGGTCGTAAGTACGGCCTCATTCCACCTGTAAGGTGAAGTGCATATTCATCGCAACCTTTATCACGATATTTGGAGTCACGAACTTTGCTAGGTCTACGCAACCGCATCGACGTAACTAAATATATCTGTTCAAAATACTATCAAAGTACTATCACTCCTTCTCACTAGCGCAGTCCCCTTGACATTTAGACGACGCCTTAGCTAAAATTCCCGGAAAGACCGTTGTCAGGGATGTGAAAATACAGTTTGTAAATTCGCAACGCCCGCCGGCTACTTATTTTCAAGTACGGCAAAGCGGAGAGATCAGCCCGGACCACGCCTGCTGTCACCTGACGCAAAGCGGGGTAAACTCAGGAGCCGGCGCATGGCCTCTGTGATCTCACGTCCCTGACAGGTTACCGCGCGCCGGATCTTGGAGGCATTGGCCGGCGCGTCGTGCGTGGAGCATTGGCGAAGCGGCGCCACCTCTCTTGCTATCGCGGCCCGCCCATCTTTCGTCCATTAATTCCAGTTGGTGAGGGGTGGCTGATGACTGGTGATGTTGCGGTATAGTACGTTTTCCCGGGGTCCCCCAAGTTCGCCTCGCTTTCAGATGCTTGGCCTAACAAAAGCAAAAATTGAGTTCATCCCAGCGTTCGATCAAGCTTGAAATACGGGCACGAGAGGCTATGGAGGGCGTGGAATTTTTGGCAAAAACCATTGAGAAAGATAATGTCAAAAATCAGAAAATGCACGTCATTTGGATAATTTTATTCATTGCTGTGGCCAAATTTTTTGGGGTACATGAAATATACCCCTTCTGAAACAGAAGGGGTATATTTCAAAGAATCAAAGGAACTATTAACTGGTTCAGTAACACGTAATTTCTAGCTGTTGTGCAGCGGGTTTATCACGCTTTAAATGGTCTCCAATATGATTTGAGTACTTTGCAAACATATGGATCTGATTTCCGACCGCCTTTGCATCCTTATCAGACGAATTCAAGCACTCTGCATAAAGTATAATTTTACAAAGCTTTAAATATGCGCTGTGCTACAGATCACAGTGGCACTGAGTTTTTTCTGCGGCCCTTGTCCGTGACAAACTGCACGATTAATCGACATCACACAGTTAAACGGTCTGTTTGGTTGTTTCGTTGCTGTCACGAGTAAAATTTCCAACTTTCCTGCACCGCATAATTTGCTGTGCTTAAAAAAAAAAAGAAGCTGCAGCAGAACACACAACTCCAATTTACAACTACGCTTGGGAAATTGCAGCGTATAATGAGGATTTGTCTGTTATGTACTCGACGTTGATGTGAGCTGTGTGACCAGTTTCCATCTTGAGGCTGCCTTCCTCAAACACCACGAATCGTCCTTCCTGCTCTGTGGGGTGAGAATTTACAGACATATACAAACACGCGTGAACATACACAAGGGTGCCGGAAGCTAGCCGGGATCAGTTTGTGAGCAAACTCAACCCAGCTTATGAAAGAAATGTTTGAAATCCCTCGTGACACCCCTGATAAAAGCACTTCGGTTTATTGTGAATGACTGCATGATGATGTATCCCAAGCACTTGTACAATTTCAAGAAACTGTTTAAAATACCCGACCACTAACAAAATTACAAGAGCAACGGAGGAACCTGGGCAATATTTCTGTGGCTCCACCGTGAGGATTCTTTAGCTCTTTGATGGACGCGGCAAGGAAACGAATGTTATCGTTTTCAAAATATCCCATGTTCGCTCTTTATAGCGTTTTGATAACAAAATTACAAATTTGAAAGCCGGGAAGCTTTCTGCGTGCCCATCTTAGTCTCTTTAGCCAAGTGGGACCGTCTACCTGCATGTGAAATCGCTTGTATGTCATAACTTTGGTACTCCTGTTTTAGAAAAACCTGTCACAACACAGTACATTGGATATGATGTTGCTCGTAGTGACACCTGTTCAGAGCTTGCGGTGACCGAACCAATCAGGAGTCGGCACTTCTGGCGGCTGCCTAGTAGGAGGAAACGAGCTGTTGTGTGCACAACAGGACGCGCTTCGCACCTTGGTATCGTCAAGTGGGAAAGGTATCATATGAGCATCGATTCTCGCCTCTTAGATTCAGTTTCGTGCTGGTTTAAACATCTTTTTTCCCCTGTAATAAGGGACCAATTTGAAAGATTCTTGCGGTAAAACACTGCCTATTGGGCGATTAACAGCATCCAATGTATAACCAAAATTTTACACTTGGCATGATAAGGGACTGTTTAAAACACTATGAACATCTTGCTCGTTGAGCATTAACTCGTTGGTGTGAACCATCGAATGCGCGAATTTCAGTACGTATAGAGCTCAACTCTGGCAATATCTTTACAATGTCAAGCTAATGAAAATTACATATTGTTGAAGCACTCCTGTCACGCGTCTGCTTATAGAAATGCTCGGCGAATTAATACGTTCTAATGGGCAGGAAGGCCCGTGTACTCTGCGTTTTCAGCGCACGTTAAAGAACCCAGCCTGGTAGAATTCTCCGGAGCCCTTCACTACACGGCATGCCTCATGATCATATCGTGATTTCGGAAAGTAAAGCACCAGGAAATAGGGCATTTTAGGGTGTCTTGTATTGGATATACGCAAAGTCGCAGAGGAATACCAGACTGGGTGTTGCGCTGTTGTAGCTGTCAAGTGGCCCCAGTTATATGGGATATAAACAGAACAACAAAGACACTCGAAGACTATGTCCTCCGAGATCCCGGCAGCCACTCGAAAGCCTACAGCATCGATAATGCGAGTGTGGCTTTTTACAAACTGTGTCGGACTGTCAC
This sequence comes from Hyalomma asiaticum, assembly GCA_013339685.2. Lineage (NCBI taxonomy): Eukaryota > Metazoa > Arthropoda > Arachnida > Ixodida > Ixodidae > Hyalomma > Hyalomma asiaticum. Next base: position 93,633,667 of record CM023486.1, read on the forward strand.
AGCTATGCTTTACTGCCGATGCTTCATGATTCAAAGCTTAGGCAAATGCGACCGTCAGTTAGGAACCTGGGCGCTACACAGCGCACAACGACCACTTAAGATATTCGAAGCGGGTCATATGCTATTCGTGGTTGGCCATGTTTTGGTAAGGAATGCGCGTCCGCTGTTTACGCCTAGTATTCCGCTGTACGCACAGTGACTTGCGTATACCACTTTACCACTTTAGCCGTACACACTACATCTCCTAAGGATGGTAACTGAACGGGCTAGTGCCAGATTGTCCATAGATATCTGGAGGAGACCCGTGCTTTGAACTAGATTTCATTGTACCGTTGTTCTTTTGAAGTTACGCTATATGGGCACCCAGTCAGTCAAGAACTTTATTAAGGTCCCGAGGAGTTTAAGCCGTTGGAGATCCTACGCGAGGAGCTCCTCGGGCCGAAACCGTGGGCACCCATCCAACTACGTTTTAATAAAAGCGAGTAAATGAGCACACGGTTTGGTCTCTGCATGCGGTGAAATGATCTGCGCCTTTCTGCACTGCAGGCCCGCGCGGCGCATGTTTATTATTATTATTTTATTTATTTCAGCCTCAAGGCTTTACAGCATTGTCGAGGGGAGGGGGGAAAAACAAAATACACAAGCAAAGAAAAAAGCCAACCACAATAGAGAAAATGCATAAGATCCAACAGTAATAAAGAATGAGAAAAAAGAAACTTGCGTCATGAAACACGAGCCATATGAGCAATGATGTACGATCGCATGGGCAACATTGACATGCATGTCATATGGAAGATGCTAAGGCCTGGTGGAGCGCGTCAGGTTTAGTAATAGTAGCGGTTGATGCAGGCAGAAGATTCCAGACTAGGTGATGGCGTTACTTCGAGGAACATGCACTTTGTTGGGGTGATCTATGCGCGATGATATGAAAGATGAGGCTGTATTAAGCGCGATTTCAATACGTGGTTGCGAACATTTATTTTTTGTGAAGCACAAGGGCTGTCTATTTTTCTGCGCGTGATAAGCGGAGTGAGGTTAAGGCGAGTCTTCATGGCAGTTTCACGGGATCACGTCTAACAAGTCGCGTACTGGACGAACGTATAGCACGAAGGAGAATATTAACAATTTCTGAGGTCCTACGTCCTAAAATCGTGCTTTTGTGACGTCATCATCATCATCAGCCTGCAATGGGCGTATACAGGCTGATGATGATGATGACGTCCCAAAACTCCGCTATGGTTACGAGAGACATCGTAGTGGTGGGCTCCGGAAATTTCGACCACCTGGGGTCCTTCAACGGGCACTGACATCGCACCTTACACAGGCCTCAGCATTTCGCCTCCGACGAAATGCGGCCGCCGCGGCCGGGATTCGATCCTGCGACCTTCCGATTACCAGTCGAGGGCTATATCCACTAGACCACCATGGCGGGACACGAAGCAGAGTGTTGAACATATTGGGAGTACGTAGCGGATATATTGACGGTATTTCCCAACTAGGAGGCAGCTAATCGGGCTTATCACCTGTATGCAGTGCGATTGCTGCGGGAAAGTCCACAAAGAGGATGCCAGATATCGCCGCTTGTTCTGTCTCAGCGGAGTGTGACAGAGCCGTAGATTCCCGGCTCTAGTAAGTAAACAGACAGTGATAGGCTGAGGAAGTGAGCATAGCTGAAACAGGATAAGCACCTTCCTCACCTCTACATATGTAGAGGCGAGGAATATGCACATTTGCAGGAAGGAGGAGGTAAAAAAAAAAAAAAATGCTCGAATCTTCCACTGTTTACGATGCACTATATGTGGAAGAAGCGTTTCAAATAAAGCAGTGATATAATTCGGAAAAGATGTGTCATCTGATCGGGTTCTGAGGTTCTACGGACGGCTCACAACCGGCACCAACGCTCCAGTGAAAACTCAACTGCTTGTCCTGTTTCAGCTATGCTCACTTCCTCAGCCTATCACTGTCTGTTTACTAACTAGGGCCGGGAATCTACGGCTCTGTCACACTCCGCCGACATAGAACAAGTGGCGATATCTGGCATCCTCTTTGTAAACTTTTCCGTAGCAATCGCACTGCATGCAGGTACCGCAGATAAGTACAATGGAACAGATTGTCGAAAATGATGCCACTGCCGTTTGTCGTCGATTATTTCCAGGTGCTCCTTATCACGATATGGCTTGCATACATTCAGAGTCACCTGACGCTATATCGTTCTTATTCCCCAAACAACGTGTAACATCAATATAATGTGCTATTGCGTTCAGTATTCCATTACCCCAGCACAGGGTAGCCAACCAGACTCCTTAACTCCCTGCCTTTCCGTTGAATTCCTCTCACTCTCCTTCGTGTCGTTGTTCATCTCTTACGAAATGAGTGCTGCAATCTTTCTGACCAAGTACAGAGCTGGTCATCCATTTCCCGCGCTTGCTCCCCTCACCTGTGCTGCGTATCAATCCCAGGGGGGGGGGGGGGGGGCACACTTATCAGCGCATCGCATTTCTTTGTTGTAGGCGCTTTTGTATTCCGGCTGCTTATCAGACCAAGGCTATCGCAGGAGCACATGTCCGTACCGTGCCGTCGGCCCCAGTTGCGTTTCATTGCTTGCTTATCAACGTCAGTTGCACCATCCCTCATATCTCAAAATAACGACGCATAAATTACGACAATGTTTGGCGTCTTACAGCTTGCCGCGCCATCTGTTATTACAAAAATCAACTGTAATTTTGAATATGTAATGTTAATTTACCAAGAGAAAGCTTTGCTGTTTTAAGCGTAGGTGGTAATCACGTGATTTGCTACCGAAGGAAAGGTTTACTGGCTTTGCGGACGACTTTGGTAGCGGTTGTGACGCGCAGTGTGGAACACCGTAAACGCGGCTGCGTCGTGTGCGTGTTCTTGGGAGCAACCTGCGCGAACCAAGCATGTGCCATGGTGACCCCAGTTGGCACGGTACTGCGCAGAGACGCCTACTGCCTCGCTGGCGGATTTCTTGCGATCTTGCTGCTACCCGTCGTGGGCGGAGTTCACTTTCCCAGCAGTGGTGCCGTTGTCAAGAGGGCGGCTGACATCGTTATCGTGGTTGATGGCGGTGCGAGCTACAGACCGCTACGATATCGAGGTACGGAATCCCAACGAAACTTACCCGACTTTTCGGGTCTTGAGAAAAAAGTGGCGACGCGTCCTCCATGGCCGAGCGAGCTGCGCGAATATAAGGAGCCTAAAAGAAGGACAGGGTGGTAATGACGTCATTCACAAGTGTTATTTGAGCGACGGAATCGGAAATGTTGACAAATATTGTTTCCGACGTTTTGATAACTGTGTGCGTAAGGCGTTGTAGCAGGCAGGTATACCCAGGAGAACCCTGAACACCTTATGTGGTAGATCAGTAAGCAGTCACTTAAACCAGGCAGCGGATCAATGCCCGTAATACATGCGCGTACGCACTAACGCAAGTGTGCTATAGTGTACTATAGTACACTTATAGTATAGTACAGCGCAAGTGTATTACATATATATATATATATATATATATATATATATATATATATATATATATATATATATATATATATATATATATATATATATATATATATATATATATATATATTGTGCGTTGCGGAAGCCAATGTCAACAGCAATGTGTTCTGTTAAGTGGAATTTGAATTTTAAATCATTTTGTCATTGTTTAGTTGTGGAAACATGAGATTAGGAAGTTATGTCTATCGAGAACTCCGTACATGGAGTCAATAATACGCTCGTGCCGGTCACTACGTTAGGGCAACATATGACGTTGCGTAAGCCGATGTCATTCTCTCTCTCTCTCCCTCACACACACAAAGAAAAACAGCAGACATACATTCTACTAAGAGTTCATAAATTCAGTAACGCAGCTCATAAGCACACAGAAATCAATACAATGCCTCCTGCATATCGTGCGGTCCTTGAATAATAATAATAATAATAATAATAATAATAATAATAATAATAATAATAATAATAATAATAATAATAATAATAATAATATGATTACGACGACGATGATGATGATCGAAAATTCTGGCCTAAAGTGGACTGAGTCCATGTACTTTCCTCAGGTGTTGCCCCGCCACGGTGGTCTAGTGGCTATGGCACTCGGCTGCAGATCCAAAGGTAGCGGGATCGAATCCCGGCCGCGGCGACTGCATTTCGATGGAGGCGAAATGTTGAGGCCCGTGTACTGTGCGATGTCAGTGCACCTTAAAGAACCCCAGGTGGTCGAAATTTCCGGAGACCTCCACTACGACGTCTCTCATAATCACAGCTGGTTTTGGGACGTTAAACCCCACAAGTCAAATCAATCAATCCTCAGGCCTTATTTATCTTTTTCCAATTCCGAAAGCTTGTCCTTAGGCGTCTTCGACGATGAATTCGAATCGTGCAAGATGTCTAGCAACCAACAATTAAACTGATCATTCGACCACATTTCATCATCCCATAATAATGATGGAAGTGCTCGGTCGTCTGTGTTTCCCCTCCTTACACGCCTGTTGCCTTGGCTTTTGCTCCGTCATTTGACGCGAGTCAGTGGGTGCGACAACGCGCTCTTCATGGTTCATAATTTTTGGTTCAGAACTCTTGACTACGCACATGCACAGACATTCCCCAAGGCGGTTATTCGTTGTTTTCTAGCACTATTTTCTCTTCGATCCTTCACAGTGTATTTTTTTTTAACTTCCTCTAATAACTTCTTGTAAGCCACCTCCTCGTTCCTGATACTTGGCTTTAAGTGAGTGGCTCTACAGTTCGTGATCATTATCGTAAGGGTACTGGTTATATCTGTCCGTGCTGCAATAAATTTGTCGGTACATTTCTGCCAGGTGTTTACTCTTCCTGCACTCACCATGCCAACTGCACTGACTACTACGCCATCTGCAACTTCACCTTGCGGATCTGTGTATGCCCAGGAGGCTATAGAAACAGCGACCATTATTGCATGTACATGGGTGAGTATTGGGTTAATGGGTACTCGAAATCATTCTTACAGCATGACATGGGGGAACCGAGTTCCTTTTTTCTCTGAATTTCTGCATAGTAACCCATTTATAACATAACAAAGCAGGAATAGTGTTACTTCAGTAGAACCTTTGTCGGTGTCATTGCTATAGCAGAATAATGTATCGCACATTTTGTACTTCGGTCTAGTAACTGGTACGGATCTCTGAAAGTCGGTACACTCATCGCATTGCGGAATTTGTTGATCACTCGGAAGACGAGCAGATCAGACATTGCGTATATGCAATATGTAATTATGTTTTTCGACCGCGCCGCGATACCTAAGCTCAGCCCTCTTCTCGGAGCGCCAAGCTGCCGCCAATTGCAATTGGTTCCTATGGTTTGCGACACCTATGTACATCGTAGAATCGTGTCTCCAAAATGCTGCTAGTCTTTCTAGCCTTACTAGAACCGAAGCTCAGGGGAAGATGGAGGTTTGAATTGGTGAACAGAACGTGTTAAACGACGAAGACCAGCGTTTCGACAAGTGGACTTGTCTTCGTCAGGGCATGAACTTCACTACGGTTTCTGCCCTGACGAAGAGAATTGAAGGTAGCTGCTGTCCTGACGAAAACAGCAGCACTTGTCGAAACGTTCGCTCTAGCGACATTCCGTGTTCTTCGTCGTTTTCAACGATTTCTGCACCGATACTAGTCTATAAGGGATATGCCGAATCTCTCAACCAGGGCACCAGTTTAGTAACAATAAACTAGTGTCCTGGCTTTAGTAACATAACACTAGTTTTAGTAACATAACAAAATTGCAACAGAAACAGTACTTGTCCCGGCGGTTACCCTTGGGAAGTGAAGTTCGGGACCTCGTCCGAGAGGTATCCATACTCCTAAAAGGAACTCTTGCTGTTCATTGAGACAAGTCGTGACAACGATCTTTACCTTGATATTAAGTTTCTTTTATGATTGTACGGTGACCCATGTGCTGTCGACTTCGTACAGGTGGCCCACCGGACAACGTCGGCATCTACCAGGTGACCCTAGTGGTGGCTGCCGTCTTCATGGTTGTAGTGTTCTCTGTCTTTGTGGCATGCGTTGTTAAGAGGTAAGTTCTGTATTTCCGTTCTTTCCATTCTCGTATGATTTCAATGAAGAACACACTGTAGACAGTGCAGCGAACTAACCTCGAAATGATTATTTCCCCCGTGGACGCCAACGCCATCGCCAGCAATGGATTTTATGCGATTAGAGCTCCTTAACACTGTCGCGCTGGATGATATATAATTTACGATACGTCCGAGATCGTTTGCCTTTTACCGTTTTTACGCCTGCGCTTGATTGACAACCTTTGTTTCGTCTTGGTATAGGACGTGCGAGCGCTCCAGAGACCTTGCGGAGAGGATGCGAGAACTGTCCGCTGATGTCTACACAGTCCCCGCGGAGTTCGAGGGCTTGGACAGGCCGCCTTCTTACACGGAAATCGTGAAGATTGACAACATGGTACGTTTTCTGCATAGGATGTTTCGCTCGTTTCTGTTCCACAATTGGACCGTGCAAGTCTGTACTGCGTGAAGAGAACCGTCGTGTGAGGTGGAACACTACGGTTCTCGCCAGATCAAGGCGCAGCCTACTATGTCGTTTGCGCCTACTCTGCCACTGTGCAATGCAGGTTGCTTGCCTTAAGGGTAGGGTGCAACGAATAAATTCATTTGGTTATAAACTGAGCTCGTCTTTTCCCGCAACGCTAGTGAGCCAGGACGAGCGGCTTTGTGGCCTCTGAATTTGCCAACTCCAGTGCGAGCGCTCTAACGCAACCGCGCATGTCTTCCATTTTCGACGTGCGAATCTCCCTTCGGAGGCGATGCTCAGGAACGTTGCCACGGAGGCAGAAAAGGGGGGTATTTCGGTGTCGACACACCCTCGCCCTCGCGAAACATCTTGACGCCTCCTCCTTTTTGACCCTTTTTCCGCCCATGATATCTATACGCCGCATTGTTTAACACCCCCCAAAACACACCGCATAGCACCCGTCGGGAAATGTTTCCGGCTACGCCAATGTCGATGCTAAAGCAATGCTGGTGATGGATGCACTTCATAGCTGTTAGAAATGCCCAACCAGAAGAAATGCGCACTGCTGTTTTATTTCGCATATGAGCTCTCACTTTTGTCGACGACTCGGCGCAAAAAAAAGAAAGAATTATATGAGTAAGATTAAAACTTCTTAAACTTAAAATCCCCCTCCCCCGATCCCGGTATGTCCGCCGCTCAAATGTATGAGTTCTTTGACGTAGCCCCGTACATTGTGATGGATAAAAACGCTTTTTCGAAATTTCTTTTCCGGAGCAAAGTAAATTTTGTCTAAGATTTTGATGTTCGAGAACAGTGGCTCACACACGAAAAAAGGAAAAAAAAAAGTCACTCGTCTTCGCTTTTTATCGGTAATTCGTGTTCCTGGGTGCGGACCTCTATGCATCGACCGGTATGACAGCGCTAGCCCTGTCTATTTCGCTGCCGTGTTGTCTCTGCGGGCTCTGCTTTAATAATGTATAAGCCGTAGTTAGCTTACAGCGGACGTGACGTTGTGTGCGGCTAGCATTTTACCAGCTAACCCTTCTGCAAAGCCATGCACTTGCTCGTGACGGGATTGTAAGAACATCCCGTCTTGTCGAGGTAGATCCTGGCGCAGTCCTTCTGCTCCCTGCCGTCCTGACGGGCTCTCTCCTCGGCCGCCTTCTGTTCCGGCGTCCTGCCGGGCTTGGACAGGTTCTGGCAGCCGCCGATCAAGACGTTCATCTCCCTCGACCGCTTCGTCTTGCGGCACCATCGCAGCGCGTTGTAGTTTGCGCGGCAGTGGAAGTAGCTGCATGGTAACCGACGTAATTAGTCGGATGCAAAGCTAACAGAATCTACGGGAAACACGATAGACTTAACGTAATCTGTCAAACATACCAATGATAAGTGAGTTCTGCAGAAGCCTGCAAGATGGAAGGGAGTTTATGCGAAATAAGACGTGTTACCTATACCCGCCTGTGCTTTCTTGGAGGTGACATGCAGGGGATAGTGAACTTCCCGGAGCACACATTCGGGCGTTAGTCAGCCAGTCATGGCATAGGATTGTGATCCATAAATAAGGTGAGCGGTCGGCCACCGACAGTATACGGAAAGTTACGAGCGCTGCAAGATACGTTCAGAGAAACCCTCGACCCTGAGGGTTGCAGGTTGGCTTGTTTGTTTTACAAGCGAGTGATTCTCCAGTGGCACTTTGGCGATGCACTGTTGAATACGGTCGACTCGAGACGGCGCACTACGCCGACGTTTACTCTTTCTCAAACGAGGCAAAATACTCGATATAACATGGCTGTGCTCCCAGATTCCACGGGGTTCTTTTTACAACTATCTGGCGTCGTTCAGCGGTGGCGATTTGAAGAAAGAAAGCGCTAGGAGGGGGCATCACGCTACAATCTTGAAACGTATGACAAACTATTTAAAGGAGCAGAATCATTGGAAATAGGCCCTGGTCACATGACCGGCAAGCGGCAGATTCATGGAGGAAAATTTTTGTTTTGAGGGGTGAGGTTACGTGATTCCGTTAGCCTTGGCAAACCAACCACCTCTGGCGCCGTTAGGCCCGCATGTTCGCCAGACCGCTCGAAGTCACTTGGTGACTTTTGGCGGCGCTTCGTCATACGTGAATCTAACGCGTGCTTACCACGTGACAGGGGCCTATTTTTTTATGATTCTCCCGCTTAATTTTCTTATGACTAAGCTTCACGATTGTCACGTGACGCCCACTCCTGGATAATTTCATCCTCCATGAGTACATTCATGTATAATCAAGTGTCATTAAAATTACCGCGTACCAAACAACATCCAGTTGTCTGGAAACCATGAGGTCCTAGTCATGCCCATAGGTCACCGCACACAACGTGACACAGGAGGTTGTAAAACGCCGTGCACTCACAGGTCGCAGTTGGGGCACTCAAGGTTGAGCATGGTGCGGTAGGTGGCGTACATGATGAGTGCAACGCAGGCTCCGTCTAGGGAGAGCAGCATCCAGGATCGATTGTCGATGCATCTCATGAAGGCGCGCCAGTTGAAGTAGCGCCGCCTGGGAGCTGACGCCGCCTCGTGGCACGCGAGCAACAGCACCAACGCCAGGCCGCGCCACAAGGCGCGCTCCCCTCGGCCGTAGCGCTGCCCTGCGCCACAAAATGTTTTCCTTGCTGGAAATGGGAAACCTTGCGTTGGCAACGCACGACACTACGCCCTGAAAATCATCATCATCATCATCATCATCATCAGCAGCAGCAGCAGCAGCAGCAGCAGCAGCAGCAGCAGCCTGTCTACGCCCTGTGCAGGGCAGAGGCCTCTCCCATAGATCTCCAATAATCCCGATCCTAGCTGCGACCACACCATCTCCGCAAACTTTTAGATGTCACCTGCCTACCTAATTTTCTACCGACGCCTTCCACGCTTGCTTTGGCTAGGGATCCACTTTGTTACTCTTAATGAACAACTGTTGTCTTGCCTTCGCATTACGTTCCCCGCCCATGTCCACTTCTCCTCAATTTCTACTAATATGTTCATGGCACGCGTTTGTTCCCTGACCCACTCCGCTCTTTTCCTTTACGTTACACCTGTCATTTTCCGTTGCATTGCTCGCTGCGTCGTCCTCAACTTAAGTTGAACCCTTTCAGTGAGCCTCCAAGTTTCTGCACCGTTGGTAAGCACCGGTAAGATGCAGCTGTTATACACTTTCATCTTGAGGGACAATGGTAGGCTGCCATTCATTATCTGAGAATGCCTGCCGCAAGCAACCCCCCCCGCCCCCCGTTCCGATTATTATCGTCCTAATTAACTCAGCCTCATGGTTCTTATCAGGGGTCATATACCTGGCCAATGTAGACATATTCGCTTACCACTTACAGTGCCTCGCCGCCTATCTCAAACCGCCGTGCTCGCCCAGGACTATTGAACATTATTTTCCTGCATATTCAGGCCAACCGTTCTACTCTACCTGTCTGCCTCCTTATATCTTGCGTTATGGCAAGGTATAGTGCCCATTATTTGGACATTACCGAGTTCCACCCAAACAGTTGCCGGTATAAAGCTCCGAAGAGCTTTATTCAGTGGCGGGGCATCAATACCACCCGCAATTGAATATCAATTTCATGGTTCGTTATGTTGCTTTACGCAGAAGCTTGTGACGTCGTTTATGTGCCTTATGGCATAAGTCGAACTACGTCAACAAGAAAGGACGTAACTTTGCGATAACTTACCGGAGGTCGACCTGAGAGATGTTTCTGTACAGCTGGTCTACGTAGGGGCAACAGAGGGAAGTATTTAGCGTGTATTGTTTGTAAAAGTAGTGGTACGACTGCACGCTGAATTACTAGGGTGTAGTAATGGGAAAAGCGAACATCGCGTAGTAGCAGAAATACTCAGCGTACGGTATAGTTAAGGAAGTGGAGAAAAAAATGCAGTGGCCCGAGGATAGCACGTGACTAACGGTACACAGGTAGATAATATGCAAGCTTTTCATTCTCCACACCACTGTCGTATCCACTTCCACGTGCCCATGATCAAGACTCTCTCCTTCCACCTTTACCTGCTCCACCTGTCCCTCGTCCACCGAGATCCCTTCCATTCCCTATCCAGCTGTCTCACCGTATCCCCATTCCCGCATGGTGCTGTTCAGGTGTGCTGCCCGACGATAGACAGTTTATATACCGTCCACTTTCCTTTTGCTGTATACTGTTTCGCAAATTGCAAAAATATCAATCTTGCTCAAGTGCTCTCTTAGTTCTAACCACACCTCTCTCCTTTTTTTTTCTTTTTCGCGCCAAATAAAGCTGTGAGAGATACCACTATCCGTACTCCGCAAGACACCGAAATAATACACTTAGAAAAAAAGCTAGGGGCCCTACACCTGAGGGACTGCGTGTAATGCCGATGCAGGATAAGGCCCGTTCACATCAACCGCGCCTTTCTGTAAGGGGGTGTGCAGGAGAGTTTCGCATATAGCTCAATATTGCTTTAAAACAACGTGCCCGTCCGCCGCCGACAAAGTCCACCGAACGTGAGACGACAGCGTGAGGGCACAGTAATTTTTATTGGCCTGTTCCGCTGCGCATCAAAAATGGTTGAATGTGTTTGCGTTTCGTCCTCCCATACAGTGTTTATGAATTCATCACGGAGCTCTTTGCTTTGTATGACCTTCAGATTTATTCAATTTTTTTTTCTGCTTGGCGTTGTGATTCAAGTTCCACCGCCATTTTACTACCAAGCGTAGTTTGTCATTGGCGAGACTGAAAAGTATTTAGTAACAAATTTTAGCTGCTGTGGCGGTTGCTGTATACGTTGTACATGATTTTCGTGCTGAAGAAGCCGCCACGGAGAAAAGGGTTAAAAAAGATAAACTTCTGTTTTAAAAAGTACAATATATCAGAACGCGATTTCACTGTCGTGAACAAGCACCACCGGTTCTTTCTTTTTACTTGTTATTATCTTGAATAATCGAGGGCTCTTTAGGCAAGTGACAACATAGGTGTTAAAACGTGCATATACACAATGACCACAGATATCAAGTTTGCTCGGCTGGCACTCACCCATGGGAGTTTTTGTGTAGTTGCCCCAGATGCTGCCTCGTTGCTTACCAGATTCCCTCTAACTGTAGCAGAACCAGACAGTTGGCCGTGACGCAGTCTCCTATGCCGCCACCGGTCTAAAGATAGTCGTACAATGCAAAGATGCGAACCCGAGAGACAGCTGTCTCGCGCTAGTCTACGTTGATTGATGAGTATAGGGAGGGGCCGGCGAACCATAGCTCTCACGTTGCTCCTTCAGATATTCAACGCGCGAGACGTCAGTGGCGAGGATATCTTGTTGGCCTCGTATACATTCGAAATTAGCGACGACGTCATAGATTTTAAAATATTGGCGCGAAAACGCTTCGTTCTCTCGCGAAGGAGATTGAGCGATTTAACAAAAAAAAAAAAGCGCTCGCCATTCGGCACCTCATAACCTTTCCTTGCTGCGTTCTTGCTTTCTTTAAGTTTAGGCACGAGAGAGAAACATTAAGGTAAAATAAAATGCGGACGCCGGTTGACGCGTGACATACCCGCGAGCAAGAGATGCTCCGCATCTAAATGAACGCCGTATAATGGAGGGCTCTGGAAACTTTAACCATCTGGGATTCTTTAACGTGCACAGGCACGTTAAAGAATCCCCCCCACCCCCCCGCTTCTAAGCACCGAAAGGGGGCTTCGGCCTGCCTTGAAAATGAATGTTCGCGCCTCTGCTTGTATGCGGGCTTGTATATGCATGTATACAAGCTAATAATATGGGAGGGGCGCGGGCTGAACGTCCATCTCCCCCTTCCCAGTTACGCTAATAAGAACATTGTTTTAGGCTGAACAGTCCGTGTTTCACATTAAAAAGCAAACTTATCTGCTTGCGGTGTAAGCCGATGTTCAATTTCGCACGCATTCTTTGTAAAAACAATGACGAAAAAGCTCGCGTCATATCAGAGGTGATACAAACGAATAAGTGAAACCTCATTATTATTACTCACGCAAGAAGCAAATTTCTTGAATTGATCTGAGGTCTCGGTACTCGCCAAATTTTACGGCTAGCACTTTGAAGATGTCGGCACTTCGGTTGACGCGCGCTTGGTCTTTTCCCCATGCATTTGTGTGGTTTATAACGGCACACTGAGGGGTGTGCCAGTAGTCGTGTTTTGTCGTCATTTTGTTCCTTTCGCGCTTTAAGAATCTGTGTAGTGTATAGGACATGGTGCGAGGCAAGTTTCAGTGTGGTCACTGTGGTGGCCTTTCTGCTCGGAGGCAAGATTTAAATGATCCTGAATGAAAATTAATTTGGAAGCGTCAGGACAATAGGACCATCTCAACAGCGGTAGAGCGCGAAAAATGGCGACGAGTAAAACCTTGACTTTGACTTATATTAGATGAGTACGTTCTTTTAACGTTCGCCGCGGTGGTACATTGGTTAGGATGCTCGAGCTCTGACCCGGAGGGCTCGGGTTCGATCCCGGCTGAGGTGGTCGCATTTTAGATGGAGGCGAAAATAGCTAGAGTTCCGTGTGCTGCGTGTTTACAGTACATGTTAAACATTCCCAGGGGGTCAAAATTTTCGGAGCCTTCCGCCACGGCATGCCTCATAATGATATCATGGTTTTGTCACATAAAACCCCGAGCAACTCTTGTTTTACCTCTTTGCAAAGAGACATAGAATGGTTGAAATGCACTACGCTTGCTTAGTGTACCTTGCCTCTTGTGTCGTTGAATGTTCGCAGGTGTACGGGGTGCCCCCACCCGACTATACGACAGCGAGTCAACCGACAGAGCCCGAAGCGCCGTCTCTGCCACCGCGCAGGATGCCGCTGTCAGCACTCGTGTGGCAGGCAGCCGCTCGAAGGGCGACGCATGCCGACGAGCTCTCTGTAGCACGCGGCGACCCTGGCGGCGCAACCTGAGTGCACGCTTTCGTGGACGTGCGCCCGAGCTCCCGGACACGTTGATGTCGCTGCATAGCGGTGGACTGATTGCACAGTTTCGTGCCACATACCGTCCGTGAGCGCCCAAGCACGCCCTCTGACGACCACGTTCATGGTGGCCGACGGAACCACGAGCGGCTTCAGCCGGATAATATTCGATAACTTTAATCAGCCGTTGATCGTACGACGAGGGCCAGGAGCTCAAGTAGTGCTACGAATACGTTACGTCAGGGTAGTGTCTAGAAAGCTTAGGAGGCCGCATAATGTCGTGTAATTAGGCGCCTCCACCGACCAGATTCATGTCATTTCTACCTGTGATGGATTTTGTGACAGCGGACTTTTCGTCGGCGCATACTGCGTGCACAATATGGTACGTCGTAGGCCTCTGAAAAGTGTTTTTTTTTTTTTTTTTACGTCGGCTCAGGTACTATAAATACGCATACCGTGGAACATAGCCACAGTCTACTCACTTGGTTGGATTAATCAAGGAATCGGAAAATATTCGCACTGAAAATTAATGTGCATGTTGAACCAATTAGAGACACTGCAAGGATGAGTTTTTGTGCGGATATCGCAATATATGAGCTGAGTACGGGGATTTCACAGGGCACTTGGACATCACATTAAGATAACGGCGGCTTTATGAAAAGCGCCTCTAAATCTCTGGTAAAAAGGCACCGTTTCATAGAGGGTCACAAATATACCTAGCCCCGTTAACAATTTCCCTGAGTAAGCCTAGCGCTATGTCTAAATTAATTAATATCCTACTCTCAATGTGTACCAGTCTCCCTAAGTTTGTTTTTAACTGCATGTACTTTTACGCATTCAAGTGGAAGATTTACGGAAACGCCATTGCATTTTGTTGAAACGCATGCTTCGAAACATGTCATGCTCAAAATCCATTGCAAACGGACATGATTGTTGGAGACAACGGGTATGATGCGTGTGCTGCGATATGTGCGGCAATGTATTTAGTTTAGAAAGTTAGTCATTCTCATTTTTCTAGCAATTAATGCCCACATCTGTAGTAATTTAGAGAACTCTGTTATTTCTCTGCCTGAAAAAGTATACGCTTGTGCCATATGCTGCTGATGAATTTCTAAAAGAATATTAATTTTTTTATTTTAAAAACATCGAGAACTACGACGACGACGACGACGACGACGACGACGACGACGTTGACGATGGAAACAGCAAACGTCATCTTAGCTCATGGCTTCTTGCAGGCCACCTTCCAAAGCACTTGCAAGTGAAGAAAGCTTGGAGCGCACAGAAAATGGGTTTGTAGTGTAGAATATACAAATAGATCATACGATCATACGAAATTGACAAACAGTGGAAACCAGGAAGAATATGGGGAAATCTTATAGATTCATTTAAAATAATGAAGCCATGAAGCAAATGGAAAAGGTGCCGTGGACTCACTGCTGCAGATGGAGTTTCCACCTTACTTACTCATTTACCTTACTATTGACCAGCAGAAATTGCGCCACTCTATTCTCGTTCATCGCCAATTGTAAGGTATTTTACAACTTTGCAAGCGAACTTTCTGTTCTGAATGAAGTCTCATACTAAACCACCTTGACACGTACGGCTTTTTTTTTTTTTTCAGGAATGCAATTAGACGAATATTGCGTTTGAGGAAGCGTAGAAATTTTTATTTGCATTGCATATATGTAAATTTACTAAAGATAGGAAAATAGCTACATCGATAGAACATTCGAAATTTCCAATTAGCTGTGCTGCAGAAATCGTTAACAGGGAAATGACTTTGGCAAGGCGATTGAAGGCTTTATGTTCTGAGTCAACAGGCGAAATATCGAGTGAAATAAATATGCAGTGCGATATTATGAGCGTAATGAAATAGCCGTATAGGAAACAAAAACACGCGTTATAGTACCAGACAGATATATTCACAATGAAAACCGACGCCGAGTACGGCGTTCCCTTAGTGTTCAAGCGAAGCCGAGGTGTGCACAGTGACCGTATGGTGTCGCTGGTCTCCAGTTACGTAACATCGAAAATAAAAAAATTACAGCATATCCACAGAGTGAATGATGAGTGGGCGAAGCTCGGGACGTTCATCGTAGATCGTGCCGAGGCAATTCATTGCAAGTCAAGATCCAGTGCATATATATATATATATATATATATATATATATATATATATATATATATATATATATATATATATATATATTAAGAAAAGTTCTTCCTGGCTATCGGGATAAATATACTATCAGAAAGACAAAAGAAAAAGGCTGGCCTCCAGCCGAAACGTCAGAATAAATCCTATGTTTGTCACTGTGTGTTTCTGATAGTATATATATATATATATATATATATATATATATATATATATATATATATATATATATATATATATATATATATATATATGGGTGGCCGGTGAACGGCTCTCCAACGCGAGCAGTCGGTATTTCTCAATCAAGAAACTCGCTAGGAGACGCTGCCTGCGCCAACGTTGTCTCTCGCGGGTGAGGGCGCGTTCTCCTTCTTTGCGAGCTGGTAGAGCGTTCCTCTAAGAAAGAGCGTTTCCATAAACAACGCGCGCCTTTCGCTCTCTCTCTCTCACAAGACAGCACGCGCCGAGGGCAGGAGGCACGCGCCGAGGGCGAGCGCGTGCCGCCCTCGGCGCGCGGGTTACGCCTGACATGGGACAAGGTTAGACTAACTGTTCCCATCGCTCCGCTGTGGGATTTTGTATTGGGGGTAAGGCTGTAATGGCCTGGCATGCCCATGTGACGTGGTACAGGGTAGCTTTTGCTGGGCACCATGGGCAGCGAGAAGAGTATGCAGTAGGATGTATTTTACTGAGGGTGTGCAGATTTGGAAACGTGCCGGTTTGAATTTGTCTCCAGCTGACCGATTCTTCCTTATTTAGTGTTCGATGTGGTAGGGTGTAAGTTTGCCTGAGTCCTCTGTAATGGTTTAGGATGGCGGAGTAGTCGCAGGGGACGGGAACGGGTTCCTCAGAAGCGGAGTTGGAAGGTGCTCGGCTCGCATACCCTCGAGCTACCCTATCCGCTGCCTGGTTTCCCTCCAGCCCCATGTGACCCGGGGTCCATATGATCCGATGCCAAATCCGGGGTGTGTGTGTACTGGAATGCTCGCCAGTGTCTGTAGCGTTCAGGAGGATATTGAGGGCGGGTTGGCTGATGCGCCCTTTAAGATAGTTGCGGCAAGCCGCTTGAGAGTCCGTCAGAACAGTGAGCGACCGTCGATGTCTATAGCCGAGGGCGAGAGCGAGCGCGATGGCCGTTTCTTCAGCTTCAGTGATGTTGTGGCACCGCACGGAAGCACTGGTACAGTACGTCCTGTGAGTGTGTGGTCCACGACTGTGGCCACTGCCTTGGTGTTCGCAAGATCATAGTTGGCGGCGTCAACATAGTACGTGGTGGTTTTGTGCCCATGCTCTCGTTCGAGGGCTTCCACTCTGGCTTCCCGGCGGCCTTGATGCAGTCGGGGATCCATGTTGCGGGGGATGGGGGCGACTTTATAAAGAGTAGCTTCGCCCCTAAAATTGCTTGTTGAAGTTTGTGGCTGGAAAGGGAGGGGGGGTGGGGTGTTGTAGGTGAAGGCCGGGTAAGAGAAAACGTTTGCTAATACGAAACAGCTGTAATGCGCCTATACGGTATGCGAACAAGCAGCAATGAAGTCAGGCCTGCCGTTTCGATGCGCACCTACCACCAATCCCCTAATTTTTGCGAATTACCCTCACAATTAATTGCCCTTTATGAACTTATGCTCCTGTATCATCGTATCCTGTGCAACTGTGAACTTGAACCATTATCTCCTTTTTTTTTGTACGATTTCTATTTCTTATTGGTATTTTCCGAATTCCGTAACACTTCTCACTTCCCGTCCGCTGCCGGTGTGCTGCGCAAGAAAACATAACGTGGCTACGTGCCCGCGCTAATAAATAGCTCTCAACCTCTACCATCCGCAGCTCCTTGGAGGACGGACCACGCTCAGATCGCAGAGAAAGGTACGTTCATCTTCCACCCGACCATACCCGACCATGTTGCTTTGCCGTCAAGAGACCATACCCACTACACCGGAAGAAAAACAAAGTTCATCTGGGGACGCTAATGGGGCAAACAGGCTCATACTAGAAGATGTACTAGCTAGTGCACGTTGGTAGACAGGGACAGTGGTGCCTGTATCCTGCAAGGTTCCTTGTGAGGCTGTCCTGTTTGAAATGGCGACGCAGGTTATGATACGGATTTCAGCTGCATCGCCAAGACATCCATGTTGCCTGCACGGACACGATTTAGTGCTATGTTATCTCATTCGGTAGCTTGCGTATAAATCTGCTAAAGTATTTGGTGGAACATACGTGAAAGGAAAACGTTCTACAAATCAACCTAGTTGGAAGTAGGGCGACTGCCGTTATACAAAGGAGTGTGCGGCGGATGCTATTGCCATTTTACTGCTCTATCACTGCTCCGTTAGAGGTGTTGCAGACCAATTATTTCTATAGTTATGACCCATGGAGCAAGACGCTGAGGTGCTTATCGCGTCTTCTGTTGGAGTGATAACAATGCTAGTGCCGCCGCGACTGTCAAAAGAATGCGCAATGGACTGCCTGTTATCAAACAATTAACAACGTGTCAGTATTCCGGTTTCTTAGGTCCCTTGTGCATACATAGGGATTCATGTACGCGGCGTTAACGCGCGCTGCGCTCGCCAACGGTCATACACAACTCGCATGAGCGCCTGAACCATTTGAGTTGAGCAGCTGGGGGCTGTCACTGACAGAACCGATGTAGAAGTGGGTTAGGGCATTTTGGGTGGGGCAACGGGAACGCGCTTTCATATTCTACACGCGATAAAAGTGGGTTTATCGTTTAATAGCACGGCCGTAACACCGCTATCCGCACTATTCTGTATATCACATCGTTACACCCGAAACGCTAACTTACTATACCTCTAATATAGTCCCAGTGATTGACTCTAGTCACCATATATAAATATCAAGGTAAGCCGGCAGATTTCACTGAGTCGGTTTTTTATGACGTGCGCTAGTCTGACTCCCGCTCCATGACACCGCTTATTTCAACGCGGAGGGTTTCTGCTGAATACCCAGACACCTTAATAAAATCGTGTTTAGTTCTCTAGTTTCGGTTCTGATGTAAGACAGTGACGATAAAAGCTTCATATGCAAACGTGATGTCCTCTTATTCGTTGCTCACTCAGCAATTAATTAAAATCAGTTCAGTAAGTGGCAAGTGCGAGGAAGAAGTAAAGCAGGCAGAGCTATTTTAGCGCTCTGTCTGATACTATTATATGCCTTCACTGAGCAAGTACCCACATCGTATATCGTGTGATTGACATGACAAGTGAAGACGACGTGCTTAAATGCACGCGCGTTCGTGCTTCTCAGACGCGCAAGAGGAAACAAAAGAAGAGAAAATAAAGATTCCCTTTTCGAGGTCCGCAGTGCTGGGAACGCCCCGCAGCCCTTCTTCGGACGCGTCGCCGAGGTAAGTGGCGCCGATTTCGTGCGCGGTGTCTTAAGATGTATTAAACCCGGCGCGCTTTATTAAATTTGCATACAGGCCCCGTCTGCCCTGTGTACACTTTGCTGCAGGATTAAGGTATCCGGTATGCAACACCTAGCACACTATGCATGGATGCATGTCTGCGCCTCGCACCAGCGCCTTGTGCGAATAATCGCGAAGCACGGTCACACTAAGACTATCTGCCTCTCATACCGTAGCCTCGCTAAGGCGATTATTTTCTTCCTGTTTATCTTATGTGTTTCACAATTTAGAATGATTGTCTCTTCGATGGACGTTTCATTTAGTATGACTGACATGTCATGTAATCTTTCATGCACTCCCCACTCCTGCCATAGCCCTAAAGGGCTGCAGTATGTACAAATAAATTTTAGCGCCGGCTAGGCCACGGTGAGGTCGCCAGGAAGAAAAACGGAAAGTGTATCGGTGGTCCACTGCCGTCCGTTACATCTTTTCGCCTCCTTTTGCGTTAGTGTCTGTGAATAAGGAGTGCGTGTCATCTTTTCGTTTATTCTACGCGAATCCGTACGGTTCTTTTCAACCCAGTGGTGCTGACAGTCTTCAGCTCTCACGCATAACTCAGGTGGGTGGTGTATCATTAATGTGCGCTTCGACATACTTTTATTTTCTCATAATTTTATATTTACGTGATAGTGGCGACCCTGTCTGTCGCAGCATGACGGGCAGAGGCAAAATAGAGAAAGGTGTGGTTACAGTTATATGTAAAGTGTGGGCATGTTGACATCCCCTAATAAGCTTCTTTCTTTTTTTTTTTTTTACTGCATGAAACCCCACAAAAGAAGAACCGCTTGGTAGCTTAGCGGCTAGGGTATTGGCTTGTCGAGCTGGAGTTCGCTGAATGAGACTCAAGCCACGGCGGCCCTATTTAGATCGGGCCGCTCTAAGTGGCCTTATCCATATGGAACAAAACACTTGTGTGCTTAGAACTAGGTGCACGTTAAAGAAGGGGTGTGCCTCATAATTATACCCCACAAAATATTATTAGGATTTCACACGAATGCTTTCGATGTGAACGCACCGTAGTATGTAAGCGTGAAATTTCAAAAAAAAAAAAAAAAAAAACTTCGCTTCTATAAAATGGGAATTGGAACTGGCGGGAGCTCTGTGAGTGAATAAAAATATATATTTAGCCTCCTTATGATTTTGACACGCTAAAATCTCTTCAGGTAACTTCATATTCCGTATTGTTCTTCGAAAAAACTAACTTGCGTGAGCTTGCTTTACCGAAAAGACGAGTCAAAATATAGCTGGATTAACGCGGACTGGTTTAAGATGTATAAAATCGATGGAGGCAGATTAAGGCGGATTGATCTGTATGAAGGCGCATTATAATGCAGGACAAGATTAATTACGATAGATAAAAATGGACATCACAACCACTAGTTTATGCTCAGTACTTATAGTAAGCAGCCTAACAGGGTTCACGACGCAAATTCACATTCAGTGTATAGTTTCCTAGCAGCAAGGATCTCAGGGCCGTGTTTGTCCAAACGAAGCTTTCCTTGTATGGCAGGGGCCGGGTGGTGGTGGTGCGCACAGATGGCGGACAAGGATGGCTCAGTGCGCCGCTACGTGCGCCGTAGCTGCGGCCCGGGTCTGGCCCTGGTGGTTCTGGTCACCACCGTGTTGGCCGCCTGGTTCCGGCTGGCACCACGCGCTGCCAGCCGGCAGCTGGACACCGATGTCGGCATGCCTGTCTGGTGGCCCGGCGCGGCCGAGTTGGCCGTCGTGCGCAGGTTTGTACCGTGCCGCCCTCTTGTTAGCCACTGAACTAAATGGGCTGCTTTGAGCAGCGAATGGGCTGCTATCTTAATAAAGCACGTATTTTCATGATTAAATAAAATGTAACAATGTAAATGTACTGTCGTTTGATGTTTGCGGCGTCCAAAACTATATAATGACTGAAACTATGGCATTGGCGCATTCATAATTTGCTTGATAACGACGGTTACTCATGCAATATTATACAAGGCTTTTTATGTCTTTTTTATATCAAATGCAGAAGCTCGTACAGGTACCATGACGCCAAAGTTTCAGTAACTGAGCAACAAACGCATCTCTCCCTCGTTTCTTGCCATTTTCAGCTTAAATATGCGATACAACTCTCCCAGCATACATTACTGCAAGTGTTCCTGTATTCGGCATTGCAGGTTAACCAGTAAGCGTCTCGCAGCAGCTCGGCAAAATTTGATCGCATCGGGTCTAGTGGTTAGACACTTGCCTTCGCGTGGTGGGGGCACGGGTCCCAACACTAGCACCTGTAACAAATGTTTGCACAGCACGGCACGAAAAAAAAAAAAAAAACGAGACAGAGAAGAACACACCGAGCACAAGACAAGCTACTGTGCTGTGTTCGGTGTGTTCTCTCTGCCTCGTCTTTTTTTTGTTTTTTTTTTTTTTGAGCTAGCCTGTTTTCTTAGAGAGTGTGACCCAGCTACCCAGCAACGAATTCCGATGTGGCTTGTCATGTATCGTCACAAATAAAAATAAACTGCGTCTTATTGTCCTCATTAGAATCCTGGAACTCGCTCACACGTTCTCCTTGCCTTCGGTGGAAGAGGCAACTGTGCATAAATTACGTCCAGGGAAAATTTCTTACAGTGGAAACATCGTGCTTTTGAAAACTGTGGACTCTACTCTTAATATCTCTGTTCATTACATAGCGCTCACTAGGAAACTGAAATGTGCGGACGCCTTTTGGGCTACGCAGGCCCGGCCCCCTGGCGCACACGTCTGTACTGCGCGAGGACACCCTGGCGTTCCTCCGCTCTCGGCACCGGACGTCGGCGCAGGTCTACAACAACCGCCTGCCCCGCGCGCTGGTGCCCGAGCACTACGACATCGAGATGCGCCCTCGCTTCGCGGCGGAGCAGCCCTCTACGACGACGGACGAATGACGGCTCGACGAGTGCGGACGACGACACCTTCACGGCCACCGTGGCTGTGCGCGTACGATGCGTGCAGAACACCAACACAGTGGTCATGCATGCCGGCAAGTTCAACTACACCGCGGTCTCTGCCGGCGCTGGACCAGCCGTACAGGTTAGGAAGAAAACGACGAATTATCGTGTGACCTGTGGCGCTTAATGCAAAAGTTGTGGGCTGCTGAATAGTCGATGGCATGGACCCGGCGTAATAGTGTTTAAGATAGCACCACGCGTTAAATCGCTGGTTTATTCCGCGGGCAGATTTAAAAGGTTTTCGCCAAATTCCGGGTATTGTACGGATTACGTTTAGGATTTTATGCGTTCGCTATCTAGTGAACTCTGCTGCCGCTTGGGAAGAGTCAAGTTCAATACATGATAGTTTGATAAGCCACAACATTAGGACCGTTACGATAAGCCACAACATTAGGAGATATCAATCAGGTAATCATGCGAACGTTCCGTGTATAGAAGGCCCTGCCGCGAACTTGATTGGAAGCACGCGTTGTTCATATTTCGGCCTTTAACGGGCTGTCGTTGACTGCCACAGCACACTAACAGAAGCGGTGCTTTTTTACATTCTCACGTAACACAATCTCGCAGTGCCTAGTATTCAGCTTTTCTTTTGTTTTTTATTGTTTTTTTTTATATTCCAGTTAAACTTCCAAAGTTGCAGGCTCGCTCTTCCCTCGAGTGGTTCAGCCATACCTTTCCCAATCATTTCTCTTTCCGACCTACCCGGATGTCCTTCTACTGATGTAAATTCCGTGACTGAAATGACGAGGGTAAATTCTCTGTGGCAAACGGCATAAGACAGTTTCGTGTTAACATAAGCGCGTAATATTTGGAACACTTGATCGTTTCTCTGTCAGCGAGTCGCAGGAATGCGCTTAGAAACATAATGGTGCTTCTCTTAAATTCCCCGTTCACAGCGTTCAAACACTTTACTCTCTGTAAAAAAAAAAAAACAACAACGAAGACAAATGGAAGCCCTCGGACGAGCATTTTGAGAAACAATTCATCTTGTGGACCGTTAAGTCTTTTCGGCAGTAAACCGCTTCGCCTGCAGTTCTTTCAAATTTCTCGACAAATTTCATCTTAGGATGTATCTTCGAAGCAGCGAAATACCTTTTCCGAGTATTTAGTCAAATATACTCTGATACTATTCCGAATTCTGTGTTTTTACTCTGCTGAAATACTTCTTTCGTGACATACCCAGCATCACCTTATATCAAAGACGTTTTCGATATGGCCTATACATGCCCCGCCACGGTGGTCTAGTGGCTATGGTACTCGGCTGCAGATCCGAGGGTCGCGGGATCGAATCCCGGCCACGGCGGCTGCATTTCGATGGAGGCGAAATGTTGAGGCCCGTGTGCTGTGCGATGTCAGTGCACGTTAAAGAACCCCAGGTGGTCGAAATTTCCGGAGCCCTCCACTACGGCGTCTCTCATAATCAAAGCTGGTTTTGGGACGTTAAACCCCACATAACAACATAACAACATATGGCCTATACAAATATGGCATGATGTTACGTTTACTGCGCTGCAACCAAGATCTACTAAAGAGACTGAAGACCAAGCAGTGCCATGCCTTTATTCCACCTGCGAACCGAACCTGAGGAAGTTTGGCACGAACCTTGAAGGTAATGGTGATCTTTGAGTGCTAGTGCTCGCCGTCTGACCCTCGTCACAGGTGTGGGACGCATCCAGCCCGCTCAGCCAGGTGGCGGTCACTTCTGTCGACAAAGGCGGCGACGATGGTCCCCTTGTCAGTCTCGCTAGCGTCGAGT
The DNA here is from genome assembly GCA_013339685.2 of Hyalomma asiaticum. NCBI lineage: Eukaryota > Metazoa > Arthropoda > Arachnida > Ixodida > Ixodidae > Hyalomma > Hyalomma asiaticum. Next base: position 93,657,447 of record CM023486.1, read on the forward strand.
CTCGAGGCTGGCAACAAGTACGTCGTGCAGATCCAGTTCAGCGGTCGACTGGGCGACACCAGAGGGTTCTACAAGTACCACTACAGCTCGGACAACAGGAAACAGTGAGCCACCCTTATACCCTCCGCGTTCGTTGTGACGTCCCACGACAACGCTTCATCGGGTGAACGACAGCACATACTAGAGCGAAGCGATGCCGACAAGATTTGTATACGCTCAAGACGTCACAAGTCTACATCCGTCACTTAAACTGTTGTTTGTTATCTTAAACTTACGCCGTTTAATTCGCTGCGAGTCATGGAGTGTACTTATAGCGTTTCAATGTTCAGTGAGTGCTCCAGCAGTCTTGTGAAGTTCAGTCTATCGCACATGGGCGCAGCTACGCACTAGAGATAAGCATTAACTGCGGCTTCATACTAACTTGACTGTCATTAACGTATAACCTTGCACTTGAAGAAATAGCGAAGTAATGTATTACTAACCGTGAACCCGTACCCACACCAATGCAGTACAACAGGGCTGACACCGGTGTAAGAATAGTCTTTCCTTCACGTTCTTTTTAAAGACGATTGTCTTTCTTGGGATACTTGAACGCAGAAATGTTGGTCTGTCTTTCTGTTTGTCTGTCTGTCACACGAGTCAGCCATCCGGCCAAAGTTTAAGCACTTGCCTAATGCCCAGCCATCTTGAAGTGGTAGCTGCGTTCATACCTGTGAACATTGTCGATAAAAAGCAAATATTACGCATACCTGAGGCGCAAAATCAATACGTAAGTACGAGTATTATGTGGTGTGTTCCCTTACTAAAATACATAGATGCGTAATTCTAAAGACACTAGTGTTTGTTAGGCTGCGCTAAATATGCGACGCTATGCACGAAAAAGGCCTCTGCCGACGATTTCGTGCTGCCACCTGGCAGTTGCTCAGGGATTCTGCACAAGCTCATGTTTCCCGACCGCGCTGCCAGATGGCGTCCATATCTCACGCAGCGTAGAACGGCCGGCAGAAGACTATATCGCCTTTCGACGACATTGGCAGCCAAGCACGCAGATACGCGCCCATTTTTTTTTTATGATGGCGATGATTAAGAAAATTTCAAGGCTGTCTTGTCTAAGCTCCGGTTAGATCAGTGTTACTTTTCCTTTTTGGATCCATGTCACATACATGGGCGCACTTGTAACGGACCTTTGCTTACTAAGGGAAGTGCAGTACAACAGTGTCAGAATTCAGTGATTGTCATTCCTTACTCGCTCAATGTTACTCGAGCGAGTACGGACGTACAAGACTACGAACATAACTTCATCTTAACGACCTGTCATTACGTCATTAACGCGCTATGAAGTGCCAGCTTAAGTGGTCTGTTCTGCATTGAATGGTTCAGCTGAGTACCTGAATCAGTAAGTATATTGTGTGGCACGATGTACAAGAAAAATTTAGGAAAGACTAAAAAGCGCAAGTACAGCAGATGTGCTTTTCCTCATCCTACTTTTCGCCTTTTCTTCATGCATTTTCGCACTGCATTATAATGAGTAGATAAATGCGAATATTCGACATTTTGAATATGCATCGAATATTGTACATTTCTATTCGATTCGCAAATGAGACATTCAGAACATTTGAATATTCGACGAGACTCGAATATTATAGTTTACTTTCTTAACATAATCACGTGTGCAATAAAATATTATTACGACATGTTCATTTGCGTTATGATATTCGATATTCGAAGCTGGATAGTCGCACTCGATTCCCATTCGAAAAAATATTTGCAGGACCCTTAATAATGATGCATAGAGGTTGAGCTAATTGGACCTCGCATCTTCGGCAGGCTGAGAAATACTGCAGAAAGAGCCAGCACTTCGAACAAGTGAGACGATATTCCACAAGGCTTCCCGCTGCTATTTTTTCCGTATTTGTTTGTACTAGAAGATGCCCCGCTACGCATTTAAATAATGGCATTCCTGTACTCGCTGCCCATTTGTTCGAAGCCTCTTCCCGTTGTCTGCAGGCACCTTCTGGTGACGTTCTTCGAGCCGACGTTCGCGCGCGAAGCTTTCCCGTGCTTCGATGAGCCAGACATGAAGGCTACTTTCTCCGTGGTGGTGGTCAGGCCCGAGGCATACCACTCCATATCCACCATGCCTCTGGTGCGCTCCGAAGGCAGGTACGACCAACAGCTGCAACAGCTGAGGTTCATAGATTGAAATAGTCATGCATGACCGAAGATGGCTGAATGTTTACTGCACGCGAGTTAGCGCGCAAAGTATAACGCTGCAGGTACGCTACTTTAAATGGAAGCTGTCCCCGAAATTGTAAAAACTGCGTCCCTACAAGCAAAATTACTGCGGTGCTGAGCGCTAGAAACCGCTTTGCAGGTAGGTGATGATCACATTTCCTTCTCACCGCGGCAGCCTAGTCCCGCTAACTGTGTGAAACCGAAGTGCACTATACTTAGCACAATTGTGCTTTCATTGTTGTAATGTCTTCCCAATGCGAACGCGTGCGTCGCCTCAGCAGTGTCTCTATAAAATATCAGTACATTCGTACACACCGTGACGCGAATATGCTCAACGCTAGTTTTCACTTCATGCACTAAAGTCTGCCTATCCTCCTTTTCACAGAAGGCTTCTCGGGTGCCGCCATAACACCAGCTTGGTTGTGCTAAATATGCGTACCCCCCCCCTCCCCCCCGAAAAAACAAAAGAGAAAAACACTGCCGACGGTTTGTAGTAGCAATCTTGTCGAGTTGATAAGTCTACATAAGGAAACATCGCACACGCACGAAGACGAAGAGAACAAAGCAGACGACAGGAGCCTTTTTACTACAGTGCCAGCAGCTCAATACGGGGAAACCTGGCGGAATAGTGAGAACCGCGTCGTGCATGTAACCATGCCTGTATTGGCGCACTCAGTAGTGCATGTACCTCGTCCATAAGAAAAGTACATTCAGAACACCGGCCTCTCGCAACTGAAGTGGAGGACTTCGAAAAGATTTCGACCACAAAACTAAGTACATGATTGTTCATGCATTTATTTTACTCCCGATGCCAATGCTACCGCCCTGGCCAGAATTGTAGCTCGCGTCCTCGAGCTCGCAGCAGCGCGACCCGTTGCCCGCCGTGGTGCCATGGTGAGCTGTTCAGGCGCAGGACGAGCTCACTTGAGGTCCTTAGCTGCGTAGGTAAGAAATAAACGACCCAATATCTGGCTTGTCGATTACTTTTCGCACAGCAGAATTTCTTGTCTTGCGAGGTGTTTCTCCCGAGTACTAATCAGGAGACTGTCAAAAGAGACGCGAGCGTAAGGGCAGAAATAAATAAGTGCTGGATTGATGTTGCTCCACAAATTTAAGATGGTGCGTAAGTATAGCACTCGTCCTACCTACTTCCTTCTCTGAGCACGAATATTTGTTGTTTTTTTCTTCCCTCTATGATAATCTTTTCTGCGAGTTCGACATGCATTGAGTGCTGCCTTCGCAGAACGGGCGGATACGTGGCGGACCACTTTATGACGAGCGTCAAGATGTCAACCTACACGCTCGCCTTCATGATCAGCAACTACACCGCCACGAAGAACGGAAAGGTGGGTCATATGGCTGGCCTTTTTTTTTTCTTTCTGTTTTTGAAGTTCCATACTACGTCCTCCTTCGCTAGCCGCTTGTGCGACGGCTCTTCTACGTCATCACCGGTTTCGCTCAAGCGCGTGCAAATAAACGTTGGTTGGTATTCAATGAAGTGAAACGATCGTTCACTTACTGAGTTTCTCGTGGTGTACCAAACTTGGAGCTGGATAGGATCCCGCCGAAGTTTGAGTGCAGTGACTCTACTGCGGTTATTTAGTGGAGTTCTGATAGCATAAAGAACCTGTGATGTCATGTTACTTACCAAGATTAGATATAGCTAAGGGGCGTGCAGCCGTAGTGAACTGCGAATTATTTTGACCATCTGGTTTCTTTTTCTTTTTTCATCGTGCACCTAAATAGAAGCACACGATAATTCTCGTGGTTCCTGAAATAGGCGACATGCATGACGGGGTTGAACCCGCAACCTCGAGATATATCCAATGTTCTAACGGGCTTCTGTGGTCGACACAGGGCTACTACGCCGGCGCGATAACTTTTATGCGCTGTTCTATGAAAATTACCTATATTTACTGTCACTTTTCTTTAGCTCGTGGAGGTCACGAGTATACCGAATTCGATGAAATCAAAAGATGTTAACGTATGCATATTACAGATCTGATGTACAAAAGCAGGGCCTCTTGGAAGTTTGAAAGGATCACAGCGACAGGAAACACAGACCTGAAAGACAAATGGAAATAGCGCTACCCGACAAACGAGTAGCGCTCGTCCCGCTTATTCGAGTCTTCCAGTGCTACGATACCTTCAGATACACATGAATTTTACTCGTTACATTCAGAAGGAGCTTGTTTGAAAGCTTTCGTTTACCCTAAAGTCGTTGCGAACATTGCGATATGGATTTCTTTTTAATGACGCAATGCGTGGGAACATGCTTTGCGCATGCGGAATAAGACTTTCGAATGGCTTGCGTCAGGGCTGGATGGTAATGTTGCATATTGAGTGGCTACAGGGCAACTTTTATAGACGCGCAGACGAAGCAGTGTCCTCGTGTTTTCTCTCCTTCCATCATCCGTGCGTCTAAAAATTTGCTGCAAACACTATGGTTGCAGCAAATGAAGAGCGTCACCGAGTGGTTGGTGAAGGCTTTGGATGAAACGTGATTGCTGCTTCTGCCACGTATTTCCAGGTGTCAGTATGGACGCGGCCCGATGAAGCGGATCAGGCCGTCTACGCTGCCGAGGTGGCACCCCTGATGATCGACTACTTTGAACGGCTCCTCGACGTGCCTTACGTTCTGCCCAAAATTGGCAAGTTTGTGCGCTCGATTGTGTAGTGTCAAACCGAAATCTTGTTCCTGAGCTTTTCTTTGTTTCAGTGCAGCGAAATTGGTACAGTTCCGCATCGATTCCGCAGTGATATGGTCGCCGCTAAGACGTGTTTAAAGAAGTATGCATTTGTTCGCATAGCCTACGAAGATTTAAACGCAGGGATATATATTGAACAATACCACCACCTATTATTGCTCTAAAGCTGCGCAAACGGCTAAAAAAAATTACGCTTCCAGTTCTCTAGGCCATGACGTAGTGAAACAAGTACCACATTATGGCAGCATCAGGAGCATCATTGGCAGTATCATTGTCGTGATGGTTCGCAAATGTCTCTTTCAAGAACACTTTAAATTTACGTTACCGTATATGTGACGACAGCAGCGAAATTTATACAAGAGCCGCAAAGATTACAAGGGCATAAGTGTGGTTACTGTTATTGTAGTGCATTGTTTAGAAAATGGAGAAAGCAAGTAAGAAAAGAAGGTTCTGAAGTACTGAGGATACAAGTGTGTACTGGGCTCGTGTCATTGTTTTCTCTAACCTCATGTGAGACTTCTGTGTTCGCTCGGCCCTTTCAGATCTGGCTGCGCTCCCGTCCTTCCTGGTGGACGCCATGGAAAATTGGGGACTGCTCACTTTTCACAAGAACAGCCTGCTCTTCAGCGACAGCAAGGACGCCGTCACGCATAAAGTTGCCATAGCAACGGTTATCTCGCACGAACTGGCACACCAGGTACGTGTGCATGCTGCTTGCCGCAATGTCAGGGGCTTGCGCAGTAGCTCTTGGCAACCAACAGTGATTTGCCTTGCAATGGACAATAGCAAATTTCGCTCTGCCTCCTCTGCTAGCGCTAGCTTTCGGTATTTTGGTCTTTATTAATAGCATTTGACGTTAGACGAAGCGAATTCTAAAGTGCGGGCGCTATGCTCAACCTTGCTAAGCTGTGCTCTAGCAAGGTAGAGCGGTAAGGCGAGAATGAGCTTGGTGGCTTTGTTTTCTTACGTAAAACGAGAATGTTATTAACATAGCTGATACTAACTCTCGTGAAACGACACATTACTATTGGCGTGCTCAAACCATGATGTGGTCATAGAATCGCGGATTCATGGCGGTTTTTTAACGCCGCACTTGCTGTGTTTACAGCTACCGTGCGTGTGTGTCCTACATGCAGAATGTCTGTTTTTAAAATATAAAATCAAGCAACACATGGTCGAGTTCCTTGTTCTAACAGCGCTGACGTCTCGCAGTGGTTCGGCAACCTGGTGACCATGCGATGGTGGAACGACGTGTGGCTCAACGAGGGCTTCGCGTCGTACATGCAGTACCTGGGCGTCGACGCCGTCCATCCGGAGTGGAACATCGTGAGTGCAGCTGTGACAAGATTGCGCGATGACTCCATGATGTGTACCACAGTGCAAGACGTATCATCGCGTGGCGACACGCATTTCTGTAACGGTGCGACGCGCCACTACATTGTAGAATAAGCGACTGTGTGCCCAAGCACAAAGCTGTCAAAAGTTGCCATCCCGTCAGCGCTGACAGGAAGTAATACAGTTTCTAGTGCTCCATTCGCACATAGTTCGCGCGCTGTCCTGGTTGCTTTCAGAGTCGCATAAATGGCCCAGGAACCCGAATGCATACTTCAAGGTAAAGGCATAGCCGAAGTTAGATACCGGTTTAAAATGAACAAGCACGCTTTCCGAAACGATAACGTCTCTTTGCTCGCCCCACCACGGTGTTCTATTGGCTATGGTACTCGGCTGCTGATCCGAGGGTCGCGGGATCGAATCCCAGCCGCGGCGGCTGCATTTCGATGGAGGCGAAATGTTGAGGCTCGTGTACTGTGCGATGTCAGTGCACGTTTAAGAACCCCAGGTGGTCGAAATTTCCGGAGACATCCACTACGGAGTCTCTCATAATCATATCGTGGTTTTGGGACGTAAATATACAGAAATCAACCTATCAATTTCTTTTGTTGTTCTGAAAGAAAGATAAATACATTTCTTTTACTTGTTGAACTCAAAGTGAACAAATAAGCTATCGCTGCGGAAGCTCCCGCGTTCGTGAAATCACCAATACTAGTTCTACATCAAATGACCCAGTTCATGCTGCTATGACGCCACATGTTGAAAAAAGGAGCATGTGATATCAAGCTGTGTTTGAAGCTAAATTGCGAATTCCCTCGTGCATGTAACGCATTAATATTTGGCTCACGAGTTCACAGGACCCTCCACGGCTTATGGACGCCGTATTCAGGATATGTACGTACATACAGAAAGTGTTGCGGTGTCCCTTTAATAGTGCTGCCTAAATGATCTCTTTCTTGCGACGACAGTTCCCGGTGAAGCGATTATTCTAAATTCCCGTTCTTAAGAGATATTTAACGTCATCGCCGTCGCAGTTGAACCAGTTCACCGTGACCGACATGATGCCCATCATGAAGGCAGAGTACAACACAGAGAGCCACCCTCTGTCCGTTGACGGAAACTTCTCCACCGAACTGGACAACCTGTTCGACAGAATCGTCTACAACAAGGTCAGCGAACTGAACTGCTTGTTCTTTGGCTTTTCGGTGCTTGATTAAGCAGTGCTACACATCGGCAGGACGCAGATTTAAGAGAGCGAATTTTGCAGGCCTGTTAACTTTCTATAGCACTAAAGCGGTAAGCGGTCGTCTTTGATCCGACGCAAAAAGAGAATTTGCGCAGCCATGGTTATACAGTGCGCAAACTGCACTCGGTCGAACCAAGCCGGTATTTGTGGTCCTATTTGAAGCAACCGCCCCTTCCCCCCTCCCGCCCTTTCTCCCTTCCCCAAAGAAACTGGCGGCCAATTTCAATCTAACGTACGTTATCACATGGAAGCCTCACTTTGAGAAATGACAAACAATAATGAAATAACTTAATAAAGCGTGAATCGGTTGCTAATCTGCTAAAGGTAAGGAGGTTGTGAAAACGGGAGATCTCGAGCACCCCTGACATTGAGGCATTACCTCCATTGATTGAGGTATTAAAATGCCAGACTTAATGCGAGAGTGTGTGCTTCAGAAGTTAAAATAACGTTCCACTTTGTAGAAGTGACGAGCATGCTTGCTATCGTGGTCTGAATATCGGGCTACCGTGCTCGAACACACAGCGTTCATGCGGCAAGAATTCAAGCATTTCTGGGTATCATTATAAGCTTGCTGGACCTAACTTATAGGTGCGCGACCAAAAAAAGGAGGTCTGTTGAGCACGTATGAGGGCGTCCCCAGTGCGCAAGATATCGTGTGAGTGCACGCGGGGATAATTTTTTTTTTCAAAATGGCCTTGAACCGGAAGTAAGCGGCCTTTTCTGCAACCTAAACTGTTTCGCTTGAACGCACCGCGTAGAAAGGTGACTGCATATTTCCTCGCAGGGTCCTTCCATCGTGCGAATGATGTCATACTTCCTGTCGCCTCCGGTATTCCTCAAAGGCCTCAGGGTACGTAGACCTATGCAGAGCAATCATGGGACTAAAGACGGGGTATTATCTAGAGTTCTGGAACGTTTTTTTCCCGCTAGGTGGCCAATAGCTTTAAGAAGGTTTAAGAGCGTCACTAGTTAAGGGCTTTCAAACCTTTAAGTTGTTTTATTTATCTTCCTGCTTTTTTTCTGACGAGTTCCATTTAACGTCTGAAGTAAGTTATCAAGTGGCACGCGTTATATAGGGCTTAGATTTATTAGTATATAAGCCACTTCTGTATTTCGTACCATGGTAGAATAACAAAGCAACAGAAAATTCTGGAGGGCGCTTAAGCTTCGCCTTTAAGAGTGCCACGTGATAGCGCCATTGGGCCCCGTTCGCATGGCCTCCTCGTAATAGAATTATGTTTTCCCGCACATTCACATTAAATCCCTAGCTATCCTATGTGCAGGTGTAGTTTACGAGTTTTGTGACGAATTTGACTTTGAAAAATTCAATTTTATTCACCAACGCACCTGCGCCATTGCGGTGGGCTTGCGTGTGTCGGGTGCTTCGGGAAACACGTCGGTAAATCTCGAGATTATTATTACCACCGTGGAAGCCTACGCTGACACCGGATTTTCCGCGACACGAGAAAGCTATCGCTTTAAAGATATGTTGCACAGCACACGTGCTTTTTCACTTAATCTTGAAGAAAGACGGCACTACGCAGGGAACATAACACGGACACGTTAGGCTGCCTACAGAATTTGATTTTTAGGTTGTTCATTAGTTAGGTGAACCTATTGACTTTTTTCACTTTTTTTGTCATGTTCGCACTGTCGTTACAGGCTTACCTAAAGAAGTACAGCTTTGGCAACGCGGTTCAAGACGAACTCTTCGCAGAGCTCACCAAGGTATGCATGAACTGTCGCCGCAAGCTACTGCGGGTTTTCGTATCCTTCACGCCTGGTATATAGACGCTTGTTTTCATTAACATAGCACCGCGGATCATCGCAGCATCTGACTAGAACAAAATTACGATATTTGACTTGATAATTCCCTGCATACCGCTTTGGTCTTGCGCAGTTCGGGTGACCAACCGCAGTCTTTGTGTGCAACGCCGGATGATAGGGTGATAATAAATGAGAAAGTTCCAGTCATTTGGCGTTGCATTTCAGAGAGGGAATGCTCGCCCGGACTTCACAATACCGAGGTGGCACGCAGCGAAAGAGAATGACATACTAACAAAATATTGGAACCTCAGTGCGTTAATTGCATTTTATGTTTCTTTTTTTCAGATGAATAGAAGCACTTTTTTACTCTTCTCGCGGCCCTAATGACCATTGTTCCTCCTCTGTAGTCTCTGAAGCGGCTTTTTATTTTCTTTGTTTGCTTTTGATTCGTTGGTACTTTCTGATTAGACAGGTCAGTTTTCATTCGTGCTCTTTAAATACGATATCTTTTCCGGGTTGTTGTAATGACCCTTTTGTCATCCTTCTCTGCTTTGTACGCATGCGTTGGTTGTCACAGCTAGCACTTGAGAGTACGCTTGCGAAGCGATAGTTGCAGTTCAGCGTCTGTGTTGTGCGCAGTTTAAAGGCGTGCTTGTGTCCTAAAGCGTTGTGCTGGTGTTCATATATCATATACTCTGTTGAACGGTTCCTGCCTTTTCGTGTCGCTATTTCGTAGAGCTATTCTGTAGTTTCGGAGGGTGCAGTGGCTTCGCTACACTGACATGAGGGCGCTTTGGTCACATTTGTACTGCTGTGGCCCGCCACGCCACGTAAACATGACGGTCATTGAGACGTCGTAGTGTCCTTGCGTCCTAAACTATTCCATTAAAGTTTTGCGCCTTTTGCTTCAGTGCAAAGTTGGACTGCGCGACGGGCGCTCAGTTGCTCAAACCTTCGAGGCATTTTTCTTGATAAGCCGAATGCAGGGTAAGGCAGGCAAAGTAATTGTCTCCTAAAGCAAGAGGTTGCAGGGCCTTGTTATTTTGTATAATTGTGACATAAAAATCGCTGTGCAATGCAATATACCTCATCGAAGAGTTGTGCAAAGGTCGAGTACGTATATTGTTGCGTAGAAACCTGGAAGCACGTGGGACAGTACCAATTGTCTACATACGGAAAGACGTGGGTGCGACCCCGACCGCGGCGGACGCATTTTCGATCGAGACGAAAATATTAGAGGCCCGTGTACTATGTGTCTTCAGAACGCGTTAAAGAGCCCCTGGTAGTCAAACGTTCGGGAGGCCTCCTCTACATACAGCCTGCATTATAATCAGTGGTTGTGGCGTCTAAAACCCCAACAATTAGATAGTTGCACATTTCTCTGCCATTCTTATATCCAGCGCGGCCGTGCGCATAAAACGTAAATTGCAGACACTATGAACCAAATGAACTTTCTTTAATAGAAATAAAACAAATAAACTTCAAACTTAAAAGAACGTACGATTGGGCGTGTTCGTACACCATGATTACAATTTTCTTGACGTCGCAAAAGGCAGGAAGGGACAGAAGATAGCACATCGCTCTCTATGTCCTCCCTTCTGCCCTCTCATGCCTTCTGGGACGTCAAGAATTCAGACTTCAAGTTATGACCAAATTTCATTCCCCCTTGCGCCGTCTTGTGAGACATAATTTTATAACTTGTAACCGCGACACGCAGGCACAGCCCGAGGGTAGTGCCCGAGTGGACGTCAAGGAGGTGATGGACACGTGGACGAGGCAGCCGGGCTACCCAGTGGTGGACGTTGTCCGGGACTACGAGGCACGCACGGCTTCTCTCACTCAGAGGCACCACTGCGTCAGGCCCGACCAGTAAGGAGGAGAACCTTAAATAGACCTGTACTCATCCTTAGTCCGCCGAGTCCGCCGAGGTGCTCTAGTGGGTATGCTGCTTGATTGGGGATACAAAGGACGCGGGTTCGATCCCGGCGGTGGTCCCATTCTCGATGGAGTCAAAATTGCTGGAAGCTCGTGTACTGAGCGATCTCGATACCTGTTAAAGAACCCCCGGTGGCCGAAGTCTCCGCGGAGCCCTCCACTGCAACTTCTTTCTCCTTTCTGCTTTTTCATTTTACATCGGCCACCCATACGGACGCTGAGCCGTGCTCCCTATATGGGCTGCAGAAAACAGCGTCCTTTTATTAACCGAACCGCTAATTATTATTATTATTATTATTATTATTATTATTATTATTATTATTATTATTATTATTATTATATTATTATTATTATTATTATTGTTGTTGTTGTTGTTGTTGTTGTTGTTGTTTGTTAGTCCGCCGCGGCAGTACAGCTGTTTCGGTGTTCGGCTGCTGACCCGAAACACACGGGTTCGATGCCGGCCACGTCAGTCGCATTTACGATGTAGCAGGTATGCTAGAGCCGGAGTCTCTAACACGTGGCCCTTAGGCCGCATGCGGCCTGGCCCGAACATATGCGACTCTGTTATCCCATCAGAATCGACGTCCATATTATATAGTCATACTGGAGATCGGTATCGATATGTCTCTCAAATCCTGATGCCAAGTCACCTTCCGGGAAAATGACCTGATGTGAGGCACGGGAAATGTCTTCTTTCAAGTGGCAATGTTAGCTGGCATTAGAGCCGTACATGTATTACGGAGGTTTTTAGCCATAACACATCATGACGCCCGCTCTTCCACCAGCTCACGCTGTTGCTGGGCGGCGTGTTCCACATAAGCCTCGCCATTTTCTTTTCCAAGTTGAACGACTCAGTTGCTTGCATTGATGTAAAGACCTGAAACTATTGTCTCCCATTTTACTAGTGAGACAGACAGCGTGAAATTCGGATGCTTGATTCTTCAAGTAATGATCTCACTTTTTTCGCAGGTCAAGACTTTGGATCATTCCCATCACGTATACAGACGCTGAGCGCAAGAATTTCACGAACACCGAAAACGTCATGTGGATGAAAACTAAGAAAGGTAAGAAACACAGCTCGGGTTTCTTTTTTCTCTGCTATGTGCAAAACATCGCATGCCCAAATGCATCGAAAGCTAACGAGAAAGGGACGTCAAATTTTTGGGCGGAAGCTCCTGAAACATTGAAGGCTCCTCGAAATCTTCCTGGTTATCTGATTGCTGCACGTTCTCAAAACGCGCATATTTTCTGCGTGAGGAGAACTGCTAAAATTACCTGCTAAACTGCCACGTTTTAAAACCTTGGGGTAATCGCTTTATTTCTCGTCAATGGATGATTGACACTATTTTCGACCTGTAGCCTTGCGTTGTTGTAAAACGCGATAGCTTCCAAGTGCACCGCCTTGCGATCATCCCCTGCATCCGATAACGCGGATGCTTCCCTTTCCTTCAGCCATGCTGCAGAACCTTCCCGAAGGAATGAGTGGATCATTCTGAACCTGCAGTCGGCTGGATACTACAAGGTCAACTACGACGTGGAAAACTGGGGCCTTCTTCGCAGGCAGCTGCTCATTGCCCCTGAGGTGAGACACCTTTCGTGAATGTGCGCACTGCGCTACGAGCGCATGTTGCGGGCACGTGGTTTCATGCAACGATAATGAAGTCGGCTCCTGTATTTTGCGCAAAATAATAGTATGAAACGTGGACAAGACCGTATGTCCCTGTCGTTTCAGCAATCACCTTCGTTTGAAGTTGCACCTTCTTGGCTCTCAGGCAGTTTTTGAGCCACCACTTATCTTCTGCAAAGAGGCTTTCCGCTATACGAAGAATGATTCAAAACTAATTCTCCTATCTTGGTGCACTCAGTGCAATGAATTAATAAGGCTCGCTCAGTGCATATACTACAGCGTTCCGGACCATTTACTCTTTTGAAACGTCTGAAAAAAAATACTTTGGCAACTTAAAGCTCCTATCGTACCGTACAGCCTGCATACATTGAAAAATAAGATGTAACGATGATCGGCTATTCGCTGCTTCATTGTTCCAAATTTCGTACCATTAATTAAAATTTTTGATTCCCTTTGATTATTTGCCGCGGCATCAATAAAACTTACTTCGTTGTTCAGTGTACCGCAGCGTTCTCTCGTATTTTAATTCTCTTTGGTTATTTGCCACAGGCATCAATAAACATGTTGTCTAGTTGGAAATGTTGCTTTGTTCTGCTTGTTTTTTTTTTACTTATATATGTATTTATCATGCGTCATCTTGTATTTTGCATCTGCGTTTGTCTCAAATTTGAAAACATTGCACTGCTTTTATTATTTATAACCTTCTTTTCTATTCTGCGTTTTTCACCACGCCACTCTGTAATGTCTCTTGACCCTGAGGGAATAAGGCACGAGAAGGTTGGAAAACGAGCAGTATCCGCTACCGGTAATTTCTAAACTGCTCGATGGTTCAGTGCTGAGTAGGTGAGAAGGTTTGACGATCACGTACAATTACGCACTTCCGAGAGATATTGGTATGAAACGTCATGGTTAATGCGCGTACTGTAACCCAGAAAGTCGCGGAGTAAATAAATTTTAAAAAATGAAGCGGCCTGCAGGCGCTCATGGCAAAATATTGTTTCAGGCCATTCCAGTGCTCAACCGTGCGCAGCTGATTCAAGACGCGAACGACCTGGCGCAGTGAGTAATCGCACCATTTTTTTAAAAATTTACTTTCCTTCTTAGTTTGGCAAAATGGTGCTGCCGCGTGCGAGCGATCAATCATAAGCGTTCATGATCTCTCGAGCCTAACTCGATTTTGTTTTATTTCTTAATATCTTCTCCGAGTAAATATTTCAAAAAGTTCTCTTTTCTTTCTATTTCTCAGTAGGAGCTATTTTTCGAACACCAAGAGCGAAATTCTTGCTTCTGTTGGGAAATTTTATGCGAAGAACATTAAAGATCCTAACCATCAAGTATACGTCTCGCGAAAGTGCTCGTACGAAAACGTTATTTAGTCTGTCACTATTACAGTTAGTATTATAGACAACGGACGTCTCGTGGATTTCGTAAGCGCTGAAAATAACAATGCGAAAGGAAGGCTGGAAGAAGCAAGAAAAGCAAATGCTGAAAGAACTACTGAATTGCGCGTATCTATATGTGAGGCACTGCATGTTACATATGGTTAACATATATTCTTATGATTTTCTGATATGATCGCACTTTTATATTTAACAGTCCATGTCGATGAAAGGGCAACGGGTGGATTGCGGACACTTACATATCTTCAGCTGCAATGTGCTTAGTTGTACGTACAGAAGCAAACGTCGAAGAATGCTTCCTGGTGTTGGGGTGAGGTGCCATGGTCTATCAAAACACATTTCATCGGCTCTTGGCTGTTAGCATAGAGTTTCCTACAGTAATTACCAGAGGTAACTGTGGTGCTGTGATGTTTCAGTTACTGCTGGAATACAGCTGATTTGCACAGTGTTAGCCTTTGCTGCTTCAGACGTTCGGGTGACTTTGTTTATTAGTGTTCGTGTTCAATAGTGTCACGTGGTAGTAACGAGCGCGTGCGTCACTGGGAAGTGATAACGGCTTTCCACTTAAAGCAAAATAACCGCACGTGTCACAATAGATTCAGTGCTCGACTGAGGTCACTTTAGGCTCCTTTGTTTCGCCAAGAAGGCAGCGACTGAGCGTCAGTACAGCGTCGGCCTGTCGATTTCAATATTATCGTCAGCAAAGCTCACGTGTTCTTCCATTTGTCTCCGTGTCGTGCGTGCTTTTTATCGAGGGAATTATATATAATATTGTTAGGCGTAAGTTAATATATTTTTGTTCACTGTTTGGTAAAGCAGGGCGGTGATTTCCTTCTTTTGTTGCGCAGAGCGCGACAGAACCACGCGACCTCGTTCACCATTCATGCAGAATAGTAGAATTTTGGGCCATTTGGTAATGCAGGCTAGGAGGGTGTCGTATGTCTCGCCCTCTTGTCCTGTGGTTTGCGCTTCACCCTTCTCGTAGTCACCATTCGTGCTTCGTGGCCAGGCCGTTTAGGAGGAGCGTTGTAGGTGCAGCAGTTGCGGAGAACTATACGATCCTACAATTTTTCCTTCTCGTTATCTAATCAGTTCGACGCCCATATAGCGCAATCTAGCAAGTGCTATCTTTCGTGGCATAGGCCGTCAGGACCACGAGTCGACGCTTCCGCATGTGATTCTCAAAAAAAGTGATTTTAGATACGTTATCCAAAGCAGCTGGAGGCATTACCATGGCCATCAAATGTTCTTTAGTGCTCACCGATATTGCACAGCATACGGGCCTGTAGCATTTTGCTTTCATATAAACGCGACCGTCACGGCCAGGATTGAAACTGCGTCTCTCGAAAGACTACAGCTGTACGCACGCAGCACGCGGCGCATTGTGTGAAATTAATATGAACATCGGTGGGGTACACCAGTTTTTGTGACTTTGCTGTGTAGCGATATACGGCTAAGCCGTTTGTTATCGTCTCACTCGCAGCTCGGGAGACTTGAGCTACGCGGTGGCCATGGACATTCTGGACTACGTGCGCCACGAGACTGCGTACGCGCCGCTCAAAGCGTCCCTCAACACGGTCGAGGTGCTGGACGCGCGGCTTCGAGCCACCGACTTCTACGAGAAGTGGGAGGTATACACACCCGATGTGTGTATATGCGCATTACTGTCAAATCACAGCACAGACTACGATGTCAAAAAAATTTCCGTTCCCGTTACGACTGTGTACGCTTGCGACAGCGCGTCAAAGGCGAAACCCAACAAAATAAATTTTCCTGGAACTAGTTCTAAGGTTGGGATGATGCCAAAGCTTCCTGCAACGAAGCGAGTCCTAAGCAATATCTTAGAAGTCCAGGATATGGTGCAGAAGAAAACGCTTCTGACATTAGTAGGAATGTTTACTACATATCTCAAATTGTGTTGGTGTTTAATTTTCCGTCCATTCTTTGGTCTCGCGGTAGCCGCACGGCAAGGATTGCAAGCGGTGCTCGGATTATATAAATCAGCCGTTGTCGCGAAAGTGTGGTAGCCGCAGATGACTATGAAATATCCTTATTTGATATAAGAACGAGTTGCAGTTATAATTAATACGCTTCACAGTCACTCATACCTAGAAGGCAGGACAGTGTTGCTTTTGTGCGCGCTTCAGTACATCTGCATATACATGTATGCCTTCATTGTATAATGACGCTTTGCCTTAATTTATCATAATTGTACAGTGGAGTGCGAGTATACGACTTCTCTCTCTCTCTCTCTCTCTCTCTCTCTGTGCAGACCTACATGAACGGACTGTTGAAGTTCCACTTCGACCGCCTGCACTGGGAGCCCCGAGAAAACGAAAGCATGCCGGGAAAGTGAGGCTAGACTGTTCGTCGCTTGCTGAATCGGATGATCGCCGGCTGACGACGAATCATTTCCTTGCAGGATGATCCGCAAAGATGTCGTTTTCTGGTCCTGCCAGTACAACTACCAACCCTGCATCGAGCACTGTTTGCGCAACTTCAAGACCTTCATGAACAGTCCTATTCTCCTGAAAGAGTGAGTCGCTATACGGTTAATTAGAGAAATATGAACAAGGCAGACCTGCAACTCTTTCTAGTACAGGAAGGGTGAAGGAATGGTATGCCCGTTAAAGGCGATAAGCAAACCAGTTCGTGGCACAATGGTGACTAGTTATTCTCATGGGATGTATGGCCTGTACGACTTGTGCAGTTCCAGTTTTGACATGTATACACGTGTCCGATTACTTGTAATTCATTACATTTTTGGGGGGAATTGTGTAATACTGTTTGTTATTTGCAGCGCACGTGAAAGTTTGTAAAGTCATAAGAAATGAGCTGTCGCTTTGACTACGTACATGCAGCTCTTGACGCTGCATGAGAGTGCCTGCGCGTTTTACAAAAAATCTTCCGAGAGGCGTTACGTAAGTGCAATTACACTTTTGTCTTGTTACGGCCGCACTATGCATATTGTTGACGTTTATTCGTGCTTTAAATACGTGCGAAATTAGAGTTACACAGGTTGAAATGGTCTCGTATTGGGTGCGAGAGTCTTGCTTGGTATGACACTCGGCATTGCGGAATGCTGGGATTTTTCTATGAGACAGCCGTTCCTTTTGAGGCAGGGCCACGTCGTAGACATGCTTTTCTTGTGTGAGCAGACAAGCGAATCTTTCATACACAAGACTGGAAGCAACATAAAAGCAAAAGACTAATTTCTAGTAATTATTCAGCTAATATTATGAGCGAGTAATTGGTAATCTTAAATAATCCCATCTTACTATAGTATTCATAACTGAAACTGGTTACTTTCTTGCTGCGGATGTGTGCAAGTCTGCATAAGCTGGGCGAACTACTTGATTACGTTTTGCATACGCGTGTGGTAGGGTCATAACTTAATACGAGATGCAAAAGTACAGAAATTATTCTTTAGTGTTCATTGCATAGTAATAAGACAACGTGAATGAAGGGAGAACGTGTTCAAATAAACAGAGAGCGGTGTACGTGTCGTCCTACATTACAAAACGTCTTGTTTCAGTACTTTTCTTTCTGAGCACCAAATTTCCGGCGTATGCTAGCCACGTACAATGAAATGTTACCTCCTGCATTTTTCACTCTACGTTGACTGCAGTAATGTACGATACAATTACACTGGCGTCGCGAACAGGAAACGTCCATGGTTATTCTACCCGAAGAGAAATATGCATACCACATTTTCCCATGGTGATACCATGAGTGCGTAATCGATCGTAACTCGTCCTAAGATACGGCGTATATTAACACCTCTTATTGAAGCTGCAGCTATTTTACTTCGTAATGTCTCGACGTTGGTATTCGGCACAACGTATGCCACGTGTCTTTTCAGCGCTAAAGCGGCTGCACTGCGATAGTCATGAATTTCCGTCCAATGGAAACCTTTTTGTATTGTTTATTGCATTGATAGCTGTTAAATTAATCATAAGATTAGCGTGGTTTTAGCTTTAAAGACCATTGGCTTTATATAACTATTGCACTAGACCAGGCGTCGATTTTCACAGGACTGTGTAGTCGCATATATTTGCGGCACATTCGAAAACCCTATTGTAATCGCTGATATATAATCAAAAAGACAAGTCGAATGTTATTCCGAAGGGAAAAGCTTCTGTCGTGAACATTTGTCTATCAAGCGACCTGTGGCGTAAAAGTTGCTCAAGGCGTACTATATTAAGGCACAAGCTCGTTCAGTTTTATTTTAAGTTTTTTTAGATATATCATACACTTTAGATATACATAATACATTCAAATTACAGTCCGTGCTATCATGTGTGTGGGGGTTAGTTAGGTCGTAGTTGGCCATTTTTCGGGCGGATTTTTCTTTGAGAAGTTGAGTTTTGTTCACAAACGCACCTGTGACGTGGAGGAAGGCCAGCGTGGTCGAGTGGATCGGTTAATCGGCAGCATAGTTCGAGATTATCTCCGCCGTCGACACCTGCGCCGGTGCTGACACCGGATTTTCGGTGACGCGAGCTCCTCGACGACGTCGCATTAATAACAACAAATCACTGCCGAAACTTTGAGGCGTCACGCCGATGGGCAGTTAATAATATCGGCGTTGTGTAATCGTGGCGTGCGCCTCTCGGCGCAGTGCTCTGAGGCGCGACTTGACGGGCACGCTGGTGACGCTGTGCCACGGCATTCGACTGGGCGACAACACGGACTGGCGCTTCCTTGCCGACCACATCCGCGACGCCAGCAGCACGGAAGAGGCCCACGTCATTGTGAGCGCCCTCGGATGCACTGGCGAGACTAAGAACCTGCTGAGGTGAGCTGACGTTGGCCTGGCTCAGTGCTTTGGCTGCTCCGCTAGCCGCCTTTGGGCTGTAACTTTTGTCATCGAGCTTAAACCTTATCTGTAATTTCTCATGTTATGTAAATGCCCATATGCTGTCACCAAAATTTCAGTCGGTTATAACGTGCTTATTTACGGCACGAAGGCCAACAAGAGCCCCAGGTGGCCAAAATTTCCGGAGCCCCCCCACCCCTACGGTGTCTCTCATAATCATATCATGGTACTGGGTCGTATTATTATTATTATTATTAGTAGTAGTAGTAGTAGTAGTAGTATCGAGTGTCGACGTGGGAAGTATCAAAAAGTGATGGGCCTTTGCTGATCTCATACACATCTGATGAATACAAAGTCGAATACAAATCGACGTGAGAAAAATATAAAATAATGCGATAATAAATATATACAGATCTGAGCAATGTGAAAAGGGCGTAGACAGAAAGATGGCGAAACTTACAGAGAAAAAATGAGGGCAAATATGCTAACTTTTAATGTCAGACCAAGAGGAACAGGGTAGGTTCTATTTCCACAAGTTTCCCATCATGCGTGCAACAACATAGGCTGGCGCGAACTATTGCTGACGAATGCGCATTTGTTGCATCTTCCGTTCGCAGCTTGCTGTCGTTCTCCATGCGCAACATGACGGCCCTGAATAAGAACATGGAAAACTCTGTGGGGTACTTCTTCGAGAGTGCCTCCTACTCTAACAAGGGCAGCGACCTCACCCTCAAGTTCCTTATGGAAAACTGGAAGGCGCTGCTGGACAAGTAAGGGCAGGGCTTTTCACCACAACGAAGGTCACAGATGCCTGGTCCTTTATTCATCGTTTTATTTGTCTTCTCTGCAGCAATATGCGTGTCGTTTTGACGTATGTGATTTAGGCCTTTGGTAACAGTTTAGCGCAGTACATTAAGGATCTCTATGAAGCTTTGTCGTGCAGAACTTGCTGGGCGAGTTGGAAGAAATCAAAAGAATACATTTTTTTAGCGCACAGGTGAAAAAAAAAAAAAACAGACTTAGATAGAAAGGAAGAAGCAACATGACGAGCGGTAACCACTGACTGCACAATATGGTGCAAATGTTCGAAATTACCTGCAGATGACGTGCAAAAGAACGGGCTCAATGTACCAGAAATGTAGTTATGCAGAACGTGTTGCTGGGCGAGTTGGTTGAAATCATCTCGATTTCTATCTAAGGGTTTCTTTTTTCATGTAGCGCTAAAAATGTGTTCTTATGATTTCTACGAACTCGCCCAGCAACAAGTTCTGCATAACTACATTTCTGTTACATTGGGCCTCTTCTTTTGCACGTCATCTCCAAGTAACTTCGAGCATTTGTGCCATATTGTGCAATCAGTGTTTAGCGCTCGACCTGTTGCTTTCCTTTCCATTTGAGTTTGTCTTTTCCATGTTGCGCTAAAAAAAATCTGTTCTTATGAAGCTTTGCTGCTGATATAGAATCTGAGAATCTTCGTACAGTCACCGATAACGCGAAATACGATAAAGATGCGATAACGCCAAATTGCGAAACAAATGTCACTTTCAGGGTTAGCTCTGCGGCCGACACATGATCGTTGTGTGTGTTCTGGTTCCTTAGGTATGGCCAGAGCCCATCACTCAAGGACACCGTATGGTTTGCGATACAAGGCATTCGAAAAAGCGAAGACCTGAAACAGGTAGGTTTTTCCCCTCATCACATGCGACCGGAGGAATTTGGACAGAACACCCAACAAATAAGGCATTTTAACAAGTCTTCCCTATATATGCAACTATTATAGCTGTCAGGCTTTCTCGTGTGAAATAGCTTACGACAGAGCTGATCTCGGTATTCATTTATTCGAAACGTGTTTATCTACTTGCTATTTCCACTTGCTGGTAAAACTCTGATAAACCTTCTTATCAGACCCTCTGCTTGTTGCAGTCAGCAACCTTCTGCAACTCTGCATTCCATGTCGCGCATCGGCGATGTGCCTCTGCGCTGTACGCAACTACCATTTAAACCTCTTTCATAATACTGCTGTGGAAGCTGAATTGGGCTTATCCTTCAATTCTTTGTGTTCTTCACTGTTGACGTGTCTGATTGCTAATCCGCTGTAACAATAATTTTTATCTCAAGGTATTAACACCCGAGCTATTTATGATCGAGTTAAAGCCGTACTCAGCGGCATTCACAATTAACGACGGCGCTTCCACGCAGAAGGTATATGCGGACCCACTGTTGCCTTTAACCCGCTACTTCTACATTATAACGGCTATTCGCAGGACGATATACCAAGAAAGAACGAAGGAAAGAAAAAGTCTCGGGTCGCACAGAAAGGAAAACCGGAACCGCGCTTGCCCTCCACCCACCACCCACATACTTGCCCTCAGGCCATTTCTACATGATAGTGATGATAATAATGATAGTGATGATGATGATAGTGATAGTACTACATGATAGTATAGTGAACTTGGCACTATTGCCTCAGCTCAGCTGTTTTCACAGATTTTACGGGCGTGGAACTGGATTTACTTTTGGTATATTATTTTTGGAAATTGATGCTCTTGTTATTGCAACTATAAACTGCGAAGCTGTTTAAGTTAGAGGCAGGCCGTTAGGCGTATGCAGAGAACTATCATCATGAAATAACTGCGCGTTCGATTTTGTGAAATGCGCAATGTGTGGCATTTGTGCGTGCACTTGTTTTATCTTGCGCTCATGCCTCATCGCAAGGCGTAAGAAAGTGTGAGGGAGCCGAGCAATGACGTCACCATGCGTTGCATAGCAGCGCTTGCCTGCTGTGCGAAGTCCTCCTGGCCACAGCGCGCTCTACCTTCCTCCCCACCTCACCACAGCATCGCGCTGCGGAAGCGGCACTAGGTCGTGACGTCATCGCCCGCGCCAACGCTTTGCCGAGCTCCGCGTCGCCATGGGGGCGACAGAATGCCCCAAGTTTCCGCGCCGAGCACATCGCTGTGAAGATGGGGTGACCGGAAAAGCCAATCGCGAATCGGCGAAAACTATCCTCTGCCCGGATGGAACTTCTTAAGGGTTGCGGTTTCGAGAAGGGCGAGGCGTTTCTGGTGCACTTATAAGACTTTGTAACGCTGCTCGTATTGTATATTTCTCCTGACGCAACTCAGAACGAGGTTAAGCGAGGCTGGCACTCGGTGTGGTGTGACTCTTCTACTCAAACGACTCCGTGTACGAGAACAACGTCGAACTGGCCAAGAAAGATACCGAGGGCAGGGACACCATCACGATACCGCTTGAAACACGATTAGGCCGAGTCTCGAAGAAAGACGCAACCTCGCGAAAACTTAGCTAGGTGAGGTCGCCAGCTTCGCTGTTTTCAGTCCTCGTATTTCAGAGTGAAGCTGTCCCCTGCTTTTTTACTTATTTTTATATTTACTTTTTGCGCACGTAAATGGGTGCTTCCACGGGCATTCAGACAGCCTCCGGTCCCCCTGTCGGTCCGAATTGCGGGGAATTTGCGGAAGTAATTAACGAATGGGCATTAATTCATATTGTTCCTGACTATACTATAACGGTAATCACCACGTGGTGTGCAGATGGAGCACTTCTTGGCGACTAACGTGGAGAGCAAGAGGGCGGGCAAGAAGCTTACGCGCACTTTCCAGACGGCACTCGATTTGGCCCGGGCCAACATCAACTGGGTGCGCAAGAACGCACGGGTCATCGAGAACTGGCTCGACAACAGGCTCGCCCAGCCAGACGACGAGGGGGTCAAGAGCGAAGCCCCGCCAGCAGCTGCAGCCTAGCCTTAGGCGCAGAAATAAAGCTCCTGCGAATCTCGGAAAATTACGAAGTTTTACCTAATTAAATGATGTGCAGCGATTGCCCACCTCGATGCTTTTCCTCTCCAAATTAACTTGGGCCAACAAATTGACCGAGTTCCGCACTGAGGCCTCGTGACACTTTCTGGGGCACGTAAAAGTAAAACCTTATGTGGGGAAAAAAAAGAGGCCACGAAAAGCTACAACATTCCTGCTCTAACGCCAACGTTTAATGCGAAGCCAATGTGCGCGTCATAACATGGCTATGGGCATCTAGAAGACGTACTTGCTGGAGTGGTTACGTATACAAAGGTACATGGCAATGCGCGACAGATGATCCGAAGTTCAAAATCGACTTAGTAAGAGCATTTTTAATGGGCGTTGTCAAAGGTATTCGCGTTTAATATTTCCTTAGACAACTGTGCAAGGGACCACTAGACTTTCTTTTAAAAACATATGTAGTGATAAGTTAGAGCAAATGATAAAGACCGTGACGCAAGGAAAGGAACCGACGCAGGCGCTCGTCTTTGACCAACAACCCCAACAATTATTCCAGAGTATGCATACGTAATAAGAACAACCGGTGCTTCGAAATATCAGTTCTTGCGAACTACGCAATACAGGAGAGACTGCACGCAGAAGCAAGTTTAGTTTGGACCAAGATGACATTTATTTCCTGCGCGCGCGCACCA
This sequence comes from Hyalomma asiaticum, assembly GCA_013339685.2. Lineage (NCBI taxonomy): Eukaryota > Metazoa > Arthropoda > Arachnida > Ixodida > Ixodidae > Hyalomma > Hyalomma asiaticum. Next base: position 93,680,990 of record CM023486.1, read on the forward strand.
TTGTTCATGTTCTAGTACATGGACCTTAAGACGTCCTCGTACAGAAAGGGATACTTGGCCATCTTCTGATCAAGCCACTGTTCGACTGCGGCGCCGTGATTCTGTGCCCAGAGCAGCGCCCGCTCGGCCTCGGTCAATGCGCCGGCAAACGTCACGTCCACCTTTCGAGGAAACCGACGACGGCTAGATAGATCCTCGTGGAATCTCTTGATCTGAAAGAGCACGGCAGATACCAAACTTAAACAAACGGTTCGTGCAAACGAAAAACCGTATCGTTTACTATAATGTGAAGTTGGGTTCGAGTGTACTAAATAAAGGACTAGGCGGTAGCGGTGGTTTTAGATCTGCGCCGCACTAAGGCGATTGTAACTGTGGCGTTGCCCGGCCATGACCGTCTATGCCCCCCCCCCCCCCCCCCATATTGTACCATTAGAGCTTAACAGTGATGATATGCTTGTTTTAAGTCGCATCGATGAAGAAGAGTGTACGTAAGTGGGTACTGCATTCCGATTTCGTAGGTATGTGGTTCTACATAGGTTCCAGCTGTAAGGGGAACACTTTTTCAAGAAAGTTCCGCTTATTTAATGGTAACTTGTACCTTAGATAGAATCTAAAGAATGCTAAACAGTGCTTCGGTTATTTATTTGGTCTCCTCAGTCAAAGGTTACACAGACACGCATAAACTATATAGCTGGAACATGAGATCCGGTTTGCGACGTCCATGCACACTCGTAAATGGAACAAATAACAAAACATGTAAATTGGTAACAAGAAAAAGAATCGCTGGTTTTTGGTCAAATATGACTCGTTCCACTTAACCAAGCAAAGTATAAAAGTAGAGGCATCAGCTGTTTCGGATGAAGTTCGCGAATGAGCTTGGATCCATATAAAATTCTCGCCTGTTGCAGTTAAGACGCCTGGAGCACTGTTTTATCAGCACTTTCGGGGAGCAAGATTTAGTGTCTGCTTCGGTACACGTTACTGTAATTGATCTAGCGTTCGTACTGCCCATACTGCCAGTTTTGACGACTAGCGAGCGTGGACGGCAGGCTACATATCAGTGGGGGTGGGTATAGTTGACGCATACCTTAGTGAACCTTTCGACTGTGCGGACTCCGGTGACAACGGCCCGTATGGCATGCTTCAAAGACGTTCCTGTTCCGTACCTTAGAAAAAGAAGCAAAATTACCGGCTAATGAATATTAGATGCAGGCACATCATTTTGGTACCCACGCTACGCCAATAATGGATCGTCTCAATCACTCGGTATTAAATACCTTGAGTGTTTCACATCTCGACTCTTTTCTTTTTCCTTTTCGCGTGCAGTGTATATGTGCAGGTAGCAGATGCGGTGTGTCAAAATATATTTTTAATTTCATTGGTTTTCTCTTTTCTTTTGGTTATTTTGCTTTCTTTTTTTTCAATTAGCAGACATTTGGATTAAGAACTGTAGAAATCAAATTGGACATGGCATATATTATATATTACAGCAGTGCGCTCTTCGCAATGATTCATCCAGGATAAATTAAAAAGCTAAGCAATAATACAGCCAAATATAAAACTATTCTGATTCATCAATCAGTCGGTCGGTCGGTCCGTCAGTCACTCGCTTTATGAAGTGTGATCCCGCGGTCAGTGGGAAATCGAGGCCTTGAGGACGGAACAACTCACTTGCGAATGAGCTTCTTAAGATTCTTCAAGAGGTACTCCAAGGCGAGCTCCTCGCCCGCAGGTGTCTCCATGAGGCTCTCGAATATGTACTGCATCTTACCAGGAAACTCCTGCTTGTCCAAGGCGTGGTGCAGGAGCCTGTGGGAAAAAGATACGTTAAAGTGGTAACCTTGCGTACTTCCTCGAATCATCTTAGCCATTCTCCACGTCCGCGATGGTGCAGAAGGAGAGAAAGTGCTTAAGCTTAGGGGCGGTAGAGGAAATACCTCATGATTATATCGACCTACAGTTCTCTTTCGGAATCCCAGCTGAGATCAAACACACAAAAAAAAAGATTGCGAAGCTATTCTAGAGACCAATGTACAATTCCGTCCAATAAAAACTGCAATTTGTTGCTTCTAGAAGTGTGGTGATTGCATGAAACAGTTGATTATTTGGAATAAGTTCCAAAACACATAGAATACGCTTAAAACCATCTTGTGCCAGTCAGGCAAAAAAGAAAAGTAACAGGAAGCATAGCAATATTTACTCACGAATTAGCGTTAATAAGTTGCAGAATCTGTTGGGGGCTCTCCTTACTACCTCATGCTGGGAAACCAGTAGTAAAAGATTGGTGCCACTTGTCTCATGACGTTCGCACAATTTTTTTGACGTCATGTCAAGTGGCTTTGCGCCTATTGGAATACGTAATACTAAGAATTGCAGGTGTTTCCTGATTGGTCAGTTCTGCCAGCACGGAATAGTGCTCCGTATTCCATGGTGCGGTATAGCCCTCCATCGCAAGAACTTTCTTACGAATAGAGATATGACTAAGAGCCCCAACAAGGGTTAAAAAAAAAAGAAAATAATTTCTTAGCTTTTGTTCACCATGACCATCAACAAGCACTGTCTGTGCGCGCCATTACGCGAGTAGGCGTTCACGCGGCTTTCATTGCGTCGCATGACTAATAAGCGAAGTGGGCAGGGCTCCGGCATATTTCGAGGAACGACGGAGCGCAAATGGTGATACGGAATGTTCTTTTGCGTTACACCGACAGAGGTAACCGTACTGAAATTAACGCGTTCGGAGAAAAGCCGTACTCTTTTAGCCGGGATCGGTTCCTCGCGCATCCGAGTGCCCTGACGGCGGCGCGTTTGCTCTCGTCCGTGGCCGCCTCGTCAAGGTGGTCCAGGACAAACTGCCAGTGGCTGCCATTGTCCAGACGCACACCTTGGCACAGCACTACCATAGTGCGCCACGGGTTCTTTCGAAGGGCCCTGCGCGGGAGGACAGAGAATTCAAAAATGAAAAACAAACTCGGTAAGTTTCTCAGCATTTTCATCGAAATCAGGTTTAGGGCAAGCGGGCCTATTGCCACCCTAGCTACGACATTCCGGCGTGGCCAGCACAGGGGCTGCGAGTTTAGTAACGTCACAGCGGATGCTGAGCGACGTTAAGACACCTGGGTGTCTTTAACGTGCACTGACACCACGCAGTACACGGGCCTCGTCATTTCGCTTCCTCGAAGTGCAGCCACCACGGCCCCGACCTTCGGGACAACAGCCGAGCGCCGCAGTCACTATTTGGCGGGGAATATTTATGTCATCGTCTACAGGCCAATTCCAGATATCTTCCGATTTGATGATCGTTAATTTTCATTATTGTAAGAACAGAAAAAGAAACAGGGTTTCGTTTCATAGTAAGGTACTCATTTGCAGGGGGAAAAAACTCACTTTTGTATCTTGGAAGGGTCATTCAGGAAGGTTCTGAACTTGTTCGTTGAAAATGCCAGACAGGCTTCGTTCTCGAAGTAGCACGAGTTCATGATGATTCCTTTGCGAAGCAAGCTGCAAGAGAGGAAAAGTAATGACGCAATAAGCCGGCGTTGGACATCAGATAATTTTATCACGGGACAGTACACACCATCTGCTGTGACCATCTTGGCGCTTTCCCTAGTCTCTGCGGTTGCAGTTACATTTTAACAGTGGCTCTATATAGGGGCCAGCCATGCCCGCCGCGATGTCCGCTGTCACGCAGAAGGATAAAGCGGCCGCGCTCTTGCCTTCAGCCCGCGGCTACATGATACTGATTATGCGAAGGGCAATATAGAATGATACAAATAAATAAAGGAAGTAATGAAATAAATAGAAAAGAAGCGTCCCGGGTTGTGCAGAAGGGAAAAGTGGGCCTGTGCCTGCCTTCCACTCATTACCCTTCCCCTCAGCCCACTGCTACATGATAGCGATAGTGATAATGATAATGATAAGACCTCACGACAGCGATAGTTAACTTGACGCACTTGCCCCAACTCTCCAGTTTATTCAAATTCCACAGGCTTGGAACTGTTTGTTACGAAATTAGTAACTACAGGAAGGCTTAAGAAGTTGATGCATTCTTTATGACATGATGTCATGATCTTTGGAATTAAGTTACAAGGCCTAACAGAGTTCACATATATGCAGAGAAAACGTACAAGTTTAAACGCTGAGTTCGTGTCATCCTAGTGCTGAATACCCGAGCAGCTTTGCCTACGCGCGGTCTTGGGTTCTATTGTACTCCCCTTGGGAGTACGGAGACAACAAAACGCAAAAACGCGGGGCTTCTAGCGCTTGGGGTCCCCAACCTAAAGCTCTTTAATGATCGGGAGGGAACTAGCGCTAGAAACGTCAGCGCGGAATGGGACTTGAAGTGACTTCGCTGAGAAATGCAAACTGTTCATTTTGTCTCACTTTTTTTCTTGGGGGGAGGGGGGGGGAGGGGGGGGGGTTCCACTATCTCGCTAGCATGCATCTCAGAAACAAGCGTTAGTATCGTGTGCTTGTGCCACAGGCGGACGTGAAGTGCGTTAGTTTTGAAATACAGGCATATCCTTAAAAAATGCAAAATTTGCCTCACTCATCAGCGACGGACAGGTTGCTGTTCTTTTCTTGTATGAAGGCTTCGAACTTCTTCTCCAGAACGAACCGCACAAAAACCTGCATGTAAGGCAAACAGATATTACGAAAAAGAAGAAATCTCCCAGGTCATCGCAGTCGCAGTGACACCGCACTTCTCACACGCCCACGATGTTTCACTACGTCGGCGTAGAGCATGTACATGTCGTGCAGTCATTGTTGGAATGGGCACACGTTGACGCACACGTTTTTTGGGAAGAGAGGGCGACCATCACATATGACGTGACATGTTTTATGGTTTGTTTGTACACGCGTGATGGCGATGCAGGTGCAGCGCAACTGACTGCTTAGAATCAGGGCAAACATTACAAAATTTTCGTACTTAACACTTTCGGTGGTACTTTAACGAATCCTAGCTGTACAAACTTAACACTTTCGGTGGTACTTTAAAGAATCCTAGCTGCACAAAATCATCCAAGTGCGTTGCGCCGTGATCATATTGTGCTTTCGGTACGCAGCAGCACGAATAAAATTAACTATACCCTACCATAACAACCATAACCATACCATAACAGCCGTTGCTCAACTCCGCACTTGTTGTTATTAGACATCGGTTGTTGAAGGAAGGCGGCGGTTCTGTTTGAGGTCATAAAACAGAACATCCTGTTTAAGACGTGAATGCTTCCGAAGATGGATGTTATGGCGATGGCTTTGTAAGCTGTCGTCGCAATTATAGATACGGGGCCAGCATTTTACTATTACCCACCTGATACTTTCTGTAGTACTTGGTTTTCCTGATCAAGAAGTCCAGGTCGTGCATGCCGTCGAGAGCCGACTTCCAAGGCATGTAGTCATCTTCTGGTCGAACCAAGTCCAGGAACTCCAAGGCGACATCGTATGCCAGGTGACCGTTCCTGATATGGCCCACGCAATGAAAAAGAAAGAGCATTACTAGACCCCCCTAGCGCAGCCAGAGCAAACTGTTCGAGAGAGGCATGGCGGAAAACAAAGCGAAACTGATGTAAATAACCGTGGGATGGTTTCGTTGATTAAGTAGCTTTCTTTTTGGGACTGCTACTAAACGGAATGCTGCGGTGAGGGTAGTCGTGAGGGATGAATCTACACGGTGTTTCAGTTACCTTGCGCCAAGTTTTCAAAAAAGATCCACGTGCGCGTTACGAGTAATGTTTACTCTCGTCTTGAGCGACACAGACTGCAGTGAGCTCAGGTGGTTCATGTTATTAATTAGCGAACCTTTAAAGTGTCATATTAAAGGCAATGTGTTCGACGGAGAATACGTGGAGCGCGTTACTTAGACTCCGTATAATGTGTCGTCATACACAATAATAGATGCAGTGCTTTTAATTTTTGCGCGCCACGACATTAGCGCTCTCATACAAGTTACGGCAGCGCGATTCATTACGCATGCAGGTCGCAGATTAAAAAATAAAAACTGTGCTGTATGCGCCACAGCTTCGCTTGTGTCGTGTCCAGTTTCTGTCTGCGTGCATAAGCGATCGTTTGTCATTAATCATATTATCCTCGTTAACAAATTTCTGCGAATTTAAACCGCTTAACCAAATAAGAAGTAGTTAAATCTTAGTAAAGTGAGTCTGATTTCCTTAAAGCGGAGGGTGGACTTTCACCGATAAAAGGTCAATGAGTTTGAGAAGGTTCTCTAAAGTCATCACACCGTGGTACACAAACTTCGGCGCGCGTTCCGGGCATTCTTCCTTCTATTTGCCCTTGTACAGACAAAAAAACCTGCTTTCAGAACAACAGAGACCTCTTAAATACCACAGAACGTTCCTTTTTTTTCCAGGCGATGTACCTTACAGCATTCCGCTTAACGGTTAATTTTAACTCTGAGCTCATTTCAGTCTACACAACTGGTTCCAACAAACCTTACTTTGCAAGGTCCAAGGCATCGTCAATTAGCTGTGCCCGATTCAAGACGTGTATTGCCTAGGAAAGAGAAAGATATATAGAAAGAGAGAAAGAAAGGAAAGAAAACGCGACAGTGGTGCGTTTTCGTGAAGCAGTTTATGGTACGAATAGCAAATGGTGAGAGAAATGAAAAGGACGGTGTATCTATGTTTTAATTCTCACAAGTTGTAAGCTGTTGCTCCAAAAACCAGAAGTTAAATGTTACGAGCCAAACAAAACTTCGAAAGCAGATCGACATATCTATTCTATGCGTTTCATAACTTATTAAGCTTAGTATTACCTCCTCAGTAATGATGATACTGAATAAACATTCGACTGAATTTCCGAATGTAGAACAGCGCAATCCAGAGCAGCGCCAACGTAATTTTTAGAAAGTATGCGGGCCGTCATCACTCATTCAAATGTGTCACACCGAAGCCATGCTGAAGAGACTGCACTCGTATAAGTCATTGCTGGACTAGATATCGTTTGCATCAAGGGAACAATCGGCGTTACAATAAACTACAGACACAGAACTTAAAATTCTACTTGGCAGCTTAATTTATTATCAAAATGCAATTTTTCTACATTAAAAGTCACACTGTGTCTCCATATCAGGGCACCTTTAGAGCGATCTAGTAGTTATGGAAAAATGGGGCGAAGATAAAGCAAGCGGTACATACATTATTGCTCGCTTTCGTCACAGTTTTCTCGCTAGTGGTGTAACATGAGGTAATGGTACTTGAGCTCACATAGAAAAATTAAAGCAGTCCGGAACACTTGTCGTGCGCTGCTGATATGTAAAGTCAGCTCCACAGTCATCACGATTATTATTATCATCATAAACTATGCACGTGCGCAGTTGTGCCACGCGTCATTTATGGAAAGCGGAATAATTCTGCTGAGTAGAAGGTACCGAGATACACACTTCCACGAGAAAGCAGTGCTTAAAGATCAAACCTCGGGATTTTCTCTCAGCTGCGACTGCAGAAGCCTCCAGTTGAAGACGTCGTAGTTGACCCTGTAGTAACCAACACGCTGGATGTTCATTATCAGCCACTGGTTGCCGCCTTGAACTTTCTTCTTGAGTTTTCCTGAGCAGCGCGCAGGTACGAAAGACTTCAAACTCTCTCTTTCTGTGCGTGCGTGCGTGTGTGTGTGTGTGTGTGTGTGTGTGTGCGTGTGTGTGTGTCTGTGTGTGTTTGCAAGCGTAAGCGCGCACTCCTAAAGCAAATGAACTATGATTGTTCGTGCTCACACACGTTTAATGCGTGCCTCTCGTCGCATTTACCTTCCAGTTAAAGTGCAATTGAGAATATAGAAGTAAAGCAGTCATAATCTCCTAATAACGTAAGTGCTGCTTTTCCGCCGCAACAATCTTTTTACGAGTTTTCGTTTTTTTCATACGCACTCTCCTATCCGGTTGCTTGGTAATTTGTACGAAACGATTTTTTTTTATATAGCAGTCATACGGTTAACTCTACCGACTCTGACAGCGGCTGTGAATGTTGTTTGTCAGCTGTCTCTCTTCTTCTAGAGTGCTCTGATGAAGTCCTTTGACACCACCATAGATTACCGCAGTCAGGTTAAAATAATGAAAGATGTGATGAAGTTAGCGGTGCTTGCGAGTGGATTGCTACTTCTTTTAATTTTATCTCTTTGTATGCATGTGGTGCACTGACCTTCCTGCTTGTTCAGCCATTCGACCTTGGCGTTGTTGTTAAAGTCTTTCGCTGACATGGTCGTGTAAGTCATGGGAATGTTCCACGTCGTTTTCCTGCGCAAAAGAGAGAAATATGCTACGTCGAACTTGCCACATGTAAGTGCACAAGCGCTATAACACAAGCACGCACTCATTGTGTCCGAGCTGTTGGTTTATTCTTTCGGCGCCTTTAGGGCAAGACTTTCTTGTGAAGTCTTGCTATACTGAAAAATACTGCTCAACGGGATTTCTTACTAAGACAGAACAGAAAGCTTTAATTCCATATCTATCATGCCCAAGCAATACATAATGAATTTATTCTAAAGAATTTTTGTTTTCAACACTATCATGCTTTCGAGTGCTCATTAAGAATAACCAACAAGAAGCGTTTCATAGCTACAAGAAGTTGCACCGCAACCTTGCATCGCTAGAAACTTAGACTTTCATTAATATTGTGAAGCAGTGTAATCGCTCGTAGATACAAAAAAAAAAAAAATCAGGGACGTGTAATCTGTTGACGCTCATTCTGCATCAACATGTACTGCGATTACTCCGCTCATTAAGCTTTGTGCAACAGTAGCCATTCAAAAATTGGGAAAGACGTTATGCTGATGAAATGTCCCTTTTTAGATATGCAGTAAGAGGCCTGACTTTTTATAACTGCTGTATGCTGGATAATTTTCGATGATATAATGCCCAACACATATAAAAAATAAATCCGCTAGGCTTTCATCGAGACCAAACTCATGTTCCAGGTACGGTTTGGTGCTGAGTGATAAGTCGAAGCCCCGGTTCATGAAGGGTCAGCGTGAAGGATCAGCATTTCGACGCGGCAAAGCCATTTCTCTCGCCTCTTCATATTTGTAGAATACGACAGATTAACTAAAGAAGAAAAAAAGAACGCTGCGAACAAAAAATTACTCTACTTACTTCAAGTTCGCTTAAAGGGACGCCAATATTGCAGCCTCATTTCCAAAAACAGGAGTTAACGTTAACAGGAGTGTCGCAAAGCTCACGTGTCACGCTTGGTGCTCCCGGCCGGTGCGTAGGCTTCCTGCTTGACAGCAACTGTTCCCGTGGTGTAGTTCCTGGTGACCGTGAGCAGGGGGTAGCCGGGTGTCTTCACCCAAGACTTCATAACTCGTTTCACGCTCACCCTTGGCTCGCTACGTTGAGCCTGTGGTTCGATTTACGTTTATTAGTCGCCTCTAAACGGATTCACACGCCAATAAAAGATGAGGTGCCTCATGAGGTCATGGTTGAAAATATCTTCAAGCTGAAAATATCTGGCTGAAAATATCTTCAAATGCCATTCAAGAGGCACTGCAACACTTTCTTGAACAAAGCAAGAAAATACCGTGTTCAATCGTGGAGGTGTTTGTGCACGTTTCAGCCCCACATTATTGCACTACACGCAACAGGGAATTTGCAATTTGAATTCAAAACACATCTTGAAAGCGCCCGCTCCTCTATCAACGAAGCACTTCATAGTCGTCACGGATACGAAATAATTTGGAGAACTGCCATTGGCTGATTCTCGGGCGCAGGTGCCGCGCATGCCGTAGGGAGGCGCCACGTCGCTGCACTCACTCTAGCTGCAAACTTTTCGTCACTGCGGAAGCGCGAATACGCTCAAAGAAAAGAACAATTAAGAGGAATTGTTCAAGGTCATGACTCGAGTTAGCATAATTTTTAACCCCCTTCCCCCATACCCCCCCCCCCCTCCCTTCGTTGCTTTTATGTAGCTTTCAGCGCACTCGTCGCGGCGAAACGACAGTGAATGCACTCGAATGGTAGAGTCCCCCTCAGACTTGACGCCGTAACTCCGCTAATACCTAGCGGATTTGAAAGAAAAAAAAATGCGGCAGGCGATTCATAAGGAAATGAGGTCCTTAAATGATGTCGCTCGAGGATTGTTTGTAAAAGTGGTGCACCACCCCTTTAAATATTGTATGAAGTGAAATAATTCTCATAGTCTCGTCGCAAAAGAATTGCGTGCGAACAGCTTAAGCGCCTTGTTGGAGTTCTCCCCATTTTTTTTATCTGCTTTATTCGAAGGATTTGACGTAAGGCGTGTGTAAATAGATTTCGAATGGGGAAGAGATAATGGCGCACAACGCTGTGTGATCCAGGCAATACAACAATGAAACAGCGTATGTGTTGTTTGCGATCATGCGGGTAAAGTCGTCAAGAACGTTTGGCTTCAGTGTCCTCCACGGGTGCACTTTGCATAGCACCCTTAGTGCCAGAGCATAGTATTAACCACACCTGGCCAAGGACATATGTACACCGTCGCTGCACATAATGCTAAAAGGAGATGGCGATGACCTTGTTCTTGCCGACAGTCTCACACTGATCATACGCCGAAGGTGACAGGATCCAACGCTCTATACTGCGCTCCACTCACCAGTATTCATGATAGGATTACTTGCTCTCACGGTCGTCAATGATCTTCAGTGTGCATTTCCCCTTTTAAGCGCGTTCAAACGTTATGACGAGTTCGGCCGGCGCGGCTGGCAGATTTCGGCTGGCGGCCGCACGCAGATCCGCTACGTTCTACAACACAGCATTCAGCGCCTAACATCGGCAATATCATTATTGCAGTTTCCTGACGAGTCAAACCCAATAAACTAACTTTTCCAAACAACAGGACAAAGTAGTTCTTATAACGAGAGAAAGTTAAAGATCTGCACACACAGACACAGCAGAAGAGAATTCGCCAAGGCGAACACCGCGTTTGTGTTGTTCGGCATTCTTTTGTGGCGCCCGTGCGAACACTCCTTACTTTCCTATGGGAGGAAGAAGAGTTCGCTCTGCACACCACGACACGATTCGGCGATATTGAGGCGATATCTCACTCGCGTCCTCAGTCCACAAGTGCAGTCGCTGAAGGAACCATTAGCAAATGTACAAAAAAGGATAACTGCAATATAAACTTACTATGTTCAGTTCGTGGAACAGGTCCTCTTGTTTGGCATTTTGGAATCTGTATTTCCTGAGGTAGGACTAAAAAGAGAACAAAGATTATTATAGAATGCGGTCATTTCACTGCTCACCCATCTTTCTATGATAATGTTGAATTACTTCGCCATCAAGTTCAGTTCTCAATATGTTCATGCGCAATTCCGCGCATCGGAAACACAAGATACGGTATGCAATACCTTGACTGGTTCAGCCTCGAAATAGCCGAGAGAAACACTAAATGTTCATGAAAGATGGGCTGCTGGCTTAATAATATTGTATAATAGGAATGCTTCTATCGCTACCCCCCCCCCTTCCCCCCTTCCCTCATGCTGATCACAAGCTTCCGCAGTGCTCGCATTCACCTCATTAAAACAGCCTGTACGGAGCCTTAACAACGCATATTTTGCTTAGAGTTTATTCCTTCGTTTCTGGCAATTCACATAATATTTAATGGCACCAAAATCATGATTTTCTAAGCAGAAGCAATCGCAATAGCTTTCCTGAAAACGGTTTATTTTCATTTGCCTAACACATTGCCGTTTTGGTCACTGAGGCATTACGCATCGACACATCGCTGCGTTGGTGCTTGTATGCTTGCAGTAGGGAGTCTCCTTCTTGTCCCCAAGTACGCCCACTTCGCAAGCCGGACTAGTTTTTCGAGCTCAAGTTGGCATTAAAGGTACACCAGAGAGAGCGGGTAAACAGCTTTCTCGTTCGTTTTTATTTTCTGTAGCCAGTAAGCTTATTTTTAGTGCGAAGATGACCCTACTTATCTAACGCGATCTGAACCGTACTACGGAACACTACTACTATTGCGTGCTTGTCCTATCCGATTGGTCAAGTCTGCCTTGACGGGCCAAACTGACGAACCCCTGACGAATCCCTAAACCCTGATTTCTCAATTCCGCCTTCACATGCAGAATTGACCAATAAGGAAGGATCAATGCGCAATAGTATTCCGTGTTCCGTGGTACTGTAAGGCCAATCTGCTCTAGGCAGACAACGCTTAATTTCCTGTAACTGCAATGACGCCTGCCTGGAATGCAAGAACGTAACTGACCTTAAGACCACGCATGAATACATCCGGTGTCAGGAAATGCGCCATCATCCGAATCACGCTTGATGCCTGGAAATGTAGCCAACGTGAAGTCAGAGAAGAGAAAGAAGTGTGTGAAAACTATCCTTTGCGAAAGTATTCATCGCGCTAAGACAACTGCCCGGACGATGGCAGTAACAGCCAAGGACAATGAAGGCGATCATAAAGCGCCAGCATAGAGCGCCAGAACTCGCCTTGCTGTACACGATTCTGTCGAACAGCGCATCCAAGTGGTGAGTTGAATTCGATGTCACCGACACAGGGTGAGCCGTCACCGTGGACTCTGCTCGCAAGATTGGCTGCATCTCGTTCACCACAAACAGATCCATCTGCAAGGAGAAAGCGGGCAAAGCCCATTTAGCCAATTTTTGGCAATATTTGCTCACCACGGCTGTTGTAACCGACTTGGTCCGTGGTATTGTCAACTATTACGAACAGTGGTAAAACAGTTGCAGGTATTTAAAAAAAGTAGCTAAACGTGCAGTTTCAGTTGTAGCAGCGCCAAATGCACATAATTGTACCTAATTGCGCCCATATTTCCTGGGTAACGTAATGAACAATATTTATAGTTCATACAAATTCTGGACATTAAGCACGCACCATTCTCCACTGCTGCTGGATGTAATCGGCTCCAGTGTACTGCATGTAGGTGGCGAAGCCCTCGTTCAGCCACAGATCGCTCCACCAATCCATCGTCACCAAGTTGCCAAACCACTGCGAACAAATGTAATTCTGATGCTCCGTGTGCAGCGAATAGAAGCCGTATATACATTGCACTCTGTTATAACAAACAGTACTTTGAACGCCCTACGTTATACATTTCGCGCAAACAGCATGCAGACCATCAATATGCACCCCCCCCCCCCCCCCCTCGCTTTTTTCAACAGTCTCCGATTGACGGAAACGCCCCGTGGCGAAGCGATGTACTGACGAAATCTGTATGAAGGGCATCCACCGCAAACAAACCAGGAAAAACGGTAAGTAGTCTGGCATACGCCGGTGGGCCGCTTATTCTTGCGTGTAGTGTGGGGTGCTTCTTCTTCTTTCGTAAAGTATAAATGACCGTAAATTAATCTTGCGCACGCCGCGTTGTTTGCAGCAATATGGGCCGCAATGGCTGCCCCTGAGTTTTGCGCTGCGTAGTGAAAAGAAACGTCGAAATGACAAATTTCTTCGCGCGGAGCGAGCGATATCGCACAGGATAAGCGATTCGTTGATGCAAGTGAGATGACTTTCAGCTTTTCCGGACAAGATACGTCAGGGGTGCGCCTTCACTGAAATTTTGTCGGTTACAGTCACAGGGCGTCTCCAGCTGACGTAACGGATCGGGCGCCTTTTTTCACGCTCCCGGCGCGCTGGCAGAAAGGGATGGAGAGCAGCGTGAGAAAATTTTTGTATGAATATATATAATTGCATGGGGGGGGTGGGGGGGCGACTTTTGCCCGCCACGGTGCTCTATAGTGACGTCTTAGAATTGTACGAATTTAAGTGAGCCAAAGTAGCGGGAAAGAAAAAAGAAAGAAAGAAAGAAAGAAAGAAAGAAAGAAAGAAAGAAAGAAAGAAGAAGAAAGAAGAAAGGAAGGAAGGAGGAAGAAGGAAGGAAGGAAGGAAGAAGAAGGAAGAAGGGAAGAAAGAAAGAAAGAAAGAAAGAAAGAAAGAAAGAAAGAAGTGGGGTCCGTGACGTCACCTTCTCACAATTATGGCGCAGAATTCAAAGATGAAATCTTGACATTCATTTCCTCTGCTCGTATTAAGCTTAGTTTGGCGAAACTAGCGACGATAGAGTTATCGAAGAATAATTTACCTTCTAAACTACTCTTGTGTATCGCTTTAAGTGTCCTCTCAGCTGCTCGTTTCACTGTCCGCATATCACAAAGGCTCTTCCTCTAATCTCATCAAAACTACGAATTCGTGCTACCGTCGTAGACTGCTGACGATCTTGTTTATACAGGCTTCACTGTATCGCCATCTCGGCTTCGCCCGTTAGGTCCGTCCAGCTGTCGTTTTGAGGCGCTTGCTTTTCCTCTCCGCGTTACCAAGCGGAAGGGTTTTGCTCGAATTCTGAACGCTGCCTGCTTTAGAAGCTACGCTCTGCTGATGTATTCAAGTTATTTTTAGGAGGATAGAAGCAGCGGCACGACCCGAGTGGTTATGGGACTCAACTGCCAACCTGAAGGTCGCGGGATCGAATCCCGGCTGCGGCGGCTAGCTGCATTTCAATGCAGGCGAAATGTTCAGAACCGTGTGCTGTGCGATATGTCAGTGCACATTGAAGAACCCCAAGTGGGTGGAAATTTCCGGAGCCCTCCACTACGGGTACGGGGTGCCTCGTAATCATTGCGTGGTCTTGGGACGTAAAACCCCAGAAATTATAAAATCTGCCATCCGTCATATAATCTGTCTATGAAACCTCACTGCTATAGCAATGTTTTTTTGCCACTATTCACCCCGCATATAAATGATCATCGTCACCCGCTCACCCAGAGAAATCATTCCGATTACGCCACATGTGGTTTCAATCGCAAGAAAAAAAAAGACAAAAGAAAACAGGAACCACGTATGGCAGGATTCTTTTCCTTTTCATATTACACTCTCTTCTAAAGAAGCGCATGTAGGCTATGGCCACTAGCCTTAGACAATGCAAAATTCAGCGAAGCGCTTTTCGTCGAGTAATTGGCCGCAATGGCTGGACTAGGAGATGCGTTCGTGGTCAGCTTAAGAACGGCGTTACAAGCAGTTTAACCAAAAAAGAGGTTCTTATTAAACAGGTAGCGCATAAAATCGTCTTCGACCTGCGCTGTGTAAAGCGAAAGCCGAGTTTTATAACGATCAGGTTTCATTCCATCCATTTAGCTTATAATTTATTACGCACAGGTCTATATTACTGTGAAAGCTTGTCAGATGGCTCCATGGACGTTGAGTGACCCCTTAACAATGCGAAAGAAGTTACTGTCAACATGAGAAAACGCTTTGTGAGACAGGAAAGTCACGAAGACGAAAGGTGCTGTCTTGTAGTTTCCGTACTATAGCTTTCATGCCGTGATGTGATGTGTTCTGATGGCACTTGATTAGGCCTAGACATGGGCCTAGTCGACCGCTTAATAGTAGATATTAGCTGCATTATACATTGTGGAGGAGTTCAAGACTGAGGTTGGGAAGTTTCGTGAGCGTTATCCGACACAAGACCCAAACACGGAAAAAATTTTAGATCTATGAGAGTGCACTGACGTAGGAGTGACTAAACTATCGATGAGAAATAAATAACAGAAACCAAGACAGAACATAGGCTATCAATGTATTTTCTGAATAAATAAACAGTATCGTGAGCCTCACAATAGTAGAATATTGATGGAACACTTCGCCAGGATGAGCTGATCTCGCGTTTTTGTTCATCCGAACAATGAAAATAATCCTATTAAAAATGAAATGAGTACCTACGAAGTGCACCCCATTCGGTCATATTGCTGAGTGATTCAATAATATTTTGTTCTCTTTATTGTACTGTTGCCACAGCTAAAGGGTTTAGTAGCGTCTAGTAGCATAAGATTTGCGATGCTTCGGGTGCGGCAGGCTGGCGCGGGCCAAATTCTGGTAATTTCACCAACGTAGGTGTTTCAAGTGTTACAAATATTCCGACCATCGAATATGATTGCACATTGCAGACAGTGAAGGAGTTACATCGTTTTTATTGAAAGAGAGCCCCCGCAAAAATAGCACTGAGTTATTGGTGCAGAAAGAAAGATACAAAAAAAAAGAATGTTCGGGCCAGTCACCTCTGTCTTTCTGTGTGATATGTAAATAGTATCTATCGATTATCTTCACAACGGTATGTTTGGTATTTCATGTTTTGCAATTATGTACCATCACAACGGTTTCGTTTTCACCCACTCATTGTGACCGATCTATTGTACATTAAGTGATGCGTCAATAAATTCTTAACCTCTGATTAAGTATTTTCTCCTGTCGTTGCCAACTTCACTATTTTCGTTGCGCTTTAAAAGGTTTTCACCGTGGATGTGAATCGACAACCCCATTTTTCCAAGTCTCACGTCGCTGCGCAAGCTCACGTACGCACAACCACAACTCGCCCGTTGCACTCCATGCTGCCTGAAAACTTATCAATATGTCGACATGCATACATTTGCACAGATGCCAGTAATCGTGGCCGCACGATTATGCACAGATAAAGGTGTGCGTTTCTAAGGTTGCATACCTGGTGCGCAATCTCATGTGCTATCAGTCCTGCGATGAGTGGCTTCTTGTACGGCGTCGACCGCTCGTCGTACAGAAGACACTGCTCGTGGAATGTGAGGAGACCCCAGTTCTCCATGGCATCCGCCAGGAACGACGGCAGCGATATCATGTCTGGAAATATTATTGGGAAAAAAATATTGCACGAATCTCTTTTCGTTTCACCCAATGATGACATACATAACTCCGTTTACGCAAGTGGTGAGGTGTCATGGTACCCCCTGACCCGCTGAGGGTAGTGAGGTACGTCACGGCGCTATTTCGATGCAGAATTTCCATTTATAGAAATTAAAGAGATATTAAGAGTTTTTCTTACCAAATTGTTCACCAACTGTTCACCTTTGTGCACCGAAGAGACACTGAACCTAATGCTGAAGGCTCCTTTTCATTCCAGCTCACGTTCCGATTTCTTTTAAGTGTCCCCTTAAGTTACACAGTTTTTCGTGACATTATAGCTCGAGCTCTGTCATTTTCAAGGTGATCGAACATTTCTTAGATAATTCAATGTTAACGAACCCATCTTCGGAAGCGGATAAGCGATGCCCAGTAGTTCTTCGTAAAACTTGAGTAGTTTTGGAGCCACGTCAAGAGCGTACTGCAGGTATGGGGACCTGTCCGTCAGTGACCATATGGTGACCTGTCGAAAAGGCGTCAAGGCAGTGGTTAGGTTAGTTGAGATTAGGTGAGCATGCATAAACGAGCAGAATATGTGTACCGAAAACACACGCACGTGGAAATTTTACACATCGGGGTCATATCAATTTCTAATACAGTACAGTCCATTATTCCCGTTCCAGTAACGGTCCAAAAGTAAGGTACAGTACACGAATTGTCTCTGTCCCCTGCTATTTTAGGAGCAGTCACTTTTTTTTTTTTTTTTACGAAGGCTGTAACTGTCGGTGGGCATATGCAGTGCTCGCGAATAATGGTGCACCTCCCGAGCCGACGTACGACGCAGCACTTTGCAGCTTGTGAATATGGTAAGGTATACGGGTATTTAAGATTACGAATATGTTAGATGTACGTGGAGCAATTAGGGCAAAGAGTTCTTTCAGAACTATATATAAAGAATTAATAGCTATAACTACTTGTCATCCAGGACGTGGCTTCGTCAAGGCTATCTGAGATAGCTTTGTCTTCTTCTTGTCGTCTCTTATAATTTTGATAGAAATAAAAATGACTTGATTTGACAGTCATCCTCTGGAATCCTTAGAGTACATGCAAAGGTAAGTGACTGAGTTAACATAAGTGACTCCACCTGAGCCAAAGCCCAGGATACGAACGCCACGGCATACGGGCATACGTTATGACAACAAACAGTAGTGCAACGCCACATTAACACGTCAACATAAACTGGCTGACACAGCACAAGCAAGAAAGACACGGGAAAAGAGCGTGCAGTTGCTAGTAAGGTTGCTTTATGTCTCTGGAGCACTAGACTCATTAAATTACCACGTAAGAATCAGGGGTGCAGTGAGGTTACCTTGCTACGGTAGTCCCCTAAACTGAACACATACACTCGGAATAGACGTACGTTCGCACGCGATCAGTTATCCTTCTTGTTATAACTGTCCTCAATTGTCTATTTCTTTTTTATTATCGCTCGGCTTGTAGAAACCAACGTTTTATACTAAAACATTCGGTGCGACGCACTGCTTACGTTTCCATTGCTTTGGGACGAGAAGTTGAGAACCGCAAAGGCCAGAGTGTACGTGGACATGGGCTTCGTCGGCGCGAACGTGTCCGCCACAAAGCCGTGTGATCTGCACGTTCACATCGCGTACTAAGCAGGGAACAACACTGCGGTCAGTTCGCGCGTAAGCAGAAAAGTGTTCTGATGGCGCACAGAAATATTTATACGGCCGCACTCTAATCAGCTGTTGCTGGTCTTGCTGTCGCGAATCATCGCTGTGTAGACAAGAAACCAGTGGAACTTTCCTACTTATGCGAGGCTCATGCAACTTGGAAACATGTGGGCACAACGAGAGCATCTTAGTTAGCGATGTAGTCCGTTCAATATAATATTGACGTTCCGTGAAGGACTTTGTGAATATAGAACAGTATTTCGCCGATTTCGTGCACAATGGAAGAATGCAGAAACACTTGTCAGAATTATTTAGGCACCTTAAGTACCGACACTTTCGTAGCGAAATGATGTGCATGTCAATTGTGTGGAAATGAAAGTGCATACACGTTGAAGAGTTAGTAAGATAGCTGTCGTGCTTTATCACCTCCTTCAGTTATCGGCCCATCACTATGTAATAAACATGGCAACGCCACTCGGTAAGACTTCTTGGCAGCGAGTACATGTCTAGGGTGTCCTGTGGCCGAGATTGAGAACAGCACCGAATCGACAACGACAAAAACGACATGGCGTGCCTTAAGAGTCTACTAATTTTATTTCTTCAGAAAGGCGCTGTACTTACGTAGATACTTATACTGATGACACGTGTAGACTTTTTTCTTTCCTTTTTTTTTTTTTTTTTGCTAACGTGCACCTCAGCAATTCGAAGATGAGCAACTTCTCTTGCAAGACAGGGCGGATACAGTTTTACGATCAAACCTGCTTCCACCATTCGCCGCGTATCCTTATCCGTATTTGTCCACTTGACACAGCGATCCTTAGCAGTGGTTCACAGTCGCAATCGTCTTGGTGCAGTGAATCATGTACATTTTGGTAGGATTCACCTTTTGACTACGTTCCCTTAATCGGTCATTGAGCTATTATTTATAATCAGGCTCTATGCACGCCTTCAGGCACGAGATTCAGAAGCCCTGAACGACGCCTTATGTACGCAAAGCACGAGGAGGTATTGCTGTTTTTCGCACATGCTCAGCAAGCCTTTTAAATAGATCGTTAGCTTTGAATGAGGTAAGGTAATCGATATTGATAAGAAATCGATGGCCCTGCATAAGGTAACCTGGCAAATGAGTTTTGTAGAATTCTGCAAGGAATGCCAACATATTCGTGTCCATGTCCTTCGAATTGTCGACGTGTTCCCCCTCGCGCTGACAATCGCTAGCCTCGTGGTTAACTCATTTGGTAGAGCGACCGCCCTGAACGGCCAGCCATCGGAGCAGGACGACTCGCATAAGAAGCTTTCATTTCTGAGAAATCCGCATGCCTTTCCTTGTAGCTCTGTGCTACAAACAGGCGGATGCTTATTTTTCCTTTCATAAGGCAGCCTTATCAGTAGATATTGAATTGAATTCGTCTTGCACTATGTAGTCGCGTCCTAATACGCGGCAAAGTAGTGCAACGAACCAACTTGCCAACAAATCTGTACATCTATCGTTTGGCCGCTGCTACACGTGCGCGAACCTTTCTTCCTGTCTTTGAACCGGCATGGTGGACAGCGCAGTGTAGCCTTCCGGTCTCACGATGGTCACTGTGAAGATGGCCTTGAAGTCCGGTTCGTCGAAACATGGAAAGGCTCTGCGTGCAAACGTCGGCTCGAAGAAAGTTAGCAGGAGGTGCCTGTAATTGGATAAAACGTGCGCTTACTTTCATTAGCGCGGATACTGTTATTCAAGTCGTTGGTGATTTGTTGACCCCGGCCATTACGGATGCACTTCGTCAGCTTAACCCGAACCACTATAATACGGCAAACCTCCTTGCTTTATTAGCAGCCTTGATTACATTTGGTCACTTAGCCGTTGTGTCAGTGTGTTACGGGATCGGCTAAAGAGCGCACGCTGAAATAATTTTCTTCGTGTACAGTGACTAGTGCCCAATGGCGGGTGCTTTACAGTAGGAGGGGATTTCTTATCAAACGAGTTGTTCACCACGTAATTCTCTAACACGATGTCGATATGTCACTGTAGGCGGCACTCGAGGAACTAAACAGGATAAACAGGCGGGAACAGGGAACTAAACAGGCGGCACTCGAACTAAACAGGATAAATGTATTTTTTTTACACTTCTTTCACCGCACATAAAAATGTAGAACAATCTCTCAGGCACAATGCAAATAATCTCTCAGGCATCACGGGTCACCTTGTGAACTATGAAGTCAGCCGGCTGGCACCACTGTTGAAGAAAGTGGTGGTGCCCACCAATTGAAAACGTAGTTTCCTTTTTAACTGAAATAGCCTCTTGTGCCGCGTCCTGTTTACTCTCTACATTTCTTTGCCCTACAATGGCATCAGTGGGAGAACGGCCCCGTCCACTTGAGCACGCAGCCACTCTTGAGGAACATGTGGGTATGAGCAAGTTACAGTTGTGACGTCTATGTAAGTGGAGGTCTCTTGCGTTAGTAGCGCATTAAATTGCGTTAAATACATAAAGTGACTAAACGAAAGTGCAAAATCGGAAAATTTTTCTCCTGGATACCGCCACGCTCCAGCTTACTTTAATGTTCCGTTGGAGCGGTAGTGGTACTTGTAGAAGCCTCTGTCGGTGCCCAGTTTTCCTCGGAAGGTGATGCTCAGTATGTAGGACTCGTTAGCGCGAAGCTTTTCCGCCATGTGGATTTGGAGGAACTCGTCTTCCGGCTCTAGGGTCAAGCGGTTGGCTTTGACCTTGGTGAAGGGCGGCTGGGAACGATGCACCGTTACGCCAAGACCCTTGTGGCCCACTCAGCGACAGCGCCAGTTCCGGATACGCGTGGAGGGTGATGTTTTCCGTCTCTGCAGCGGCACGTGGAAGGGTAGGTAAAGAGGCGCTCTTTAATTTCGATGGTGCCTAATTAACCCGTAACAAAACTCAAGAAAATGTTTCGATTGAGCGCATCTGTATAATCTTTTGCCTTAGGCTGATTTCCTCGGTTACATGAATAACACCAGTGACCATGGCTACAAACTCGTGTGGTATAACGTTACCCCAGCCGCGGTTTTCTAGTTGCTATGGCACTTGACCGAAGACCCAAAAGTCGCGCGATCGAACCCCGGCTGGGGCAGCCGCATTTCGATGGAGACGAAATGCCAGAGGCCCATGTGCTGTGACGGTGCACGTTAAAGGACCCTACGTGGTCGAAACTTCCGGAGCCCTCCGCTACGGCGTCTCTCATATCGGGTCGTAGTTTTTGAGCGTAAAGCGCCAGAAATTATTAGCGATATCACGCAACTCGATGTTTCCTATCAGCTGTGTAACAGGGGCTGGCAACAACATTACGGAGCCAAAGGCAGCCCACCAGCCGTGCAGTTGAAGAGTATTTCGACGTGCCCGCGGAATGTGTCCACCTGGTTGGGTTTCCCCTCCAGTAGCGGCTGCAGCTCGAGCGAGTAATGGACGGGAACAAGGTTTCGAGGCAGGCGTCGCGTATGGTGGCGCTTCCCCGAGGACGGCGCCAAGATGTCGTGGCTCAGGTAGGCCTGGCGGTCGACCAGGGACCACGGCTGCGGCGGCGACACGTCCTCGTGCTCGGCCGGTGCGGACTCAGCCCCGGCCAACGGAAATAATTGGTGCTGGATGAACACGCGCCTCTCGGTGGCGATGAAGATCACCAGGATGATCACCACCGCCGTGGTCACCGTGCCGATCACCACGCCATTCGTGAGCCGGTCGATGCGGCCCATCGCCTGCGCAGAACCACTGACACTGGCCGTGGCGGTGTCGTTTCATCATCATCATCATCATCATCATCATCATCATCATCATCATCATGTCTACGCCCACTGCAGGGCAAAGGCCTCTCCCATGGATCTCCAATTATCCCTGTCCTGTGCTCATCGGGCCCAATTTATCCCCACAAACTTCCTGATCGCATCTGCCCACCTAACTTTCTGCCGCCCCCTTCCATGCTTGCCTTCTCTAGGTGTCGTTTCGATATAGTATCCTGTGCGATTTCGGAGTACATTAACGGACCTCAAGTGGTTCAGATTTCTGGAGCCTTCCACTGCGGTGTGCCTTTTAATCAGAGCGTGGTTTTGGCAAGTGAAATCCCAGCGATTATACCTATATTCTCACGTGAAATTCGAAAACATTTAGGACGGTGTTGCGAATTTCCCACTCTCAAATTTATGGCATACTTCAGAGATATGTGCGCAATAAACTAGTTTCGTCTACTTGATACGTATTTGTTAGCTCCAGGATTAGGAACTTTTTTTACTACTGATATTGTCACACTGCGCGGGGGAGCCAAGAAGATGAGGAGGAACAAGGAAACGCGCGGTGAGCGGGCCGCCAATGGCGGACCGTTCAGTTCCTGCTGCACCTTGTAAATAAACCGATACCATCGTCGCAATATATATTTGGTACATCGAGTGGCACAAAACAAAAGCGAAGGACTTAGGATCAAGGCTGACAGCCCCGTCTTGGATTGAAGTTAGCTGTCGCTTTCATGGGCGCCCGTTGAAGCGAACAATCATCAGCCGACATTGCTTCATAATGAAGACTGAACTAGGAAATTTGCTTGATGCCGTCCCATCGTCTACAAAATTATTTTTAAATGAGTTGAAAAGGATGCCCTAGTTCTCGGAGTTTACTGTCAGCCGTCTATGAACATTGAGTGGCTTTTTTCTAAAGGTACCGCAAACGAGTGGTATGAGAATTCAAGGTACACCGCGCAAATAATAGTTCACCGTATAACGTAAAAGAAATCGAGACCCCACATATTTTGGGTGCACCCTTGCTCAGCGGTAACGCTGTAGATTTGAGATTCGACGTTCCTCTGAAATGAACATGTTGGGAGTTTTGCAATGAGGCGTCTGGCTATGGCCGCTTTTAAATGAATTTGAACGATCATACGAAGAAAAGCAGAGGACAAATGAACAGACAGCTCGTCATTCAAAATATGGCAGTACCCACGTGCCACAGCTAAAAGGATTGACAACAGCGGAGATGTGTAGGCGATGATAAAGCACACGTGGCAGCGCCCTATACAGCAGACGTTGTTGAGAGTTCAGTGAAGGTCAAAACGAGGACCCGCTCATGATAAATGAAAGAAATTTCAGCCAAAACTTACGAGGAGGTCAGTGTGGTCGACTTTTCTTCTTCTTCTTTACGGTGCGCGCTGCGTGAGACATGTTTGGTCGCGTGCTAATGTTAACAGCCAGGGACTGTGCCATTACCAGCTGCACCGAAAAATTATGGGCAGATAATTTGAGCGAACATACATATGTCACTGACAATTTTCTTTAGGTCATAGCGCCAATGACGTCTTTAAAAACAAGTGATGTTACGGACACGATAATAATGACAAGACCCCTTTTAGAAAAACGGTTCTCTGTTTGGTGAATGGTACGTCTCGTATTCGCGAGAAGGGGGGGGGGGGGGGGATATTTGCTTTTTTTAGTAATTATACTGTTACCCACGGCAGCTACACTGTGCCGAACAGAATGCTATAATAGTTGCTGCCATGTCAAAGCCATTTATCAGGTTCATCCTGCGCGCTGGGCCTCTTACGCAGGGTGCATACCATGGATCTAGCTTTCCTTAGGTATAGGCGGAACGCTGTAATTTTGCGGCAGACTAGGGCCGCTGACATTCACTACACATTAGTGGCTCGCACATCCTTTTAAATTCCCAAGTACCAGGTGCTTTATTATTAGCGAAAGGCGTAGGAAAAACACGCGTGAGTTATTCTTCCGGGATAGCAGCTCCCCCTAACGCAGAAAAAAGAAGAAAGACAACGGAATGAAGACATAAAAGTGTAAAAACTTCGCGAAACAACAAAAATAAAAACTCCGAATGGGTCATAGTAACAACTGTTGGAAATTTCAAGCAGGAACTGAAAACTATTCAGTGATTAACCAACTCTGCATTACACATGCGCGCTGCTATGGCTACTTTTCCAGTGGAAGCCTTTTAACTTGGTTATGTTGTGGTTATTTTATTTTTGTTCAACAAACATTTCATGCACCATTCGAGGTATTCACGAGACAATTATTAAGATGGCTGCAATAAAACTGAACTGTGGATGTCGATTAGCACTTATTTTTTTAGTTCTTGCAGCGCTCAACAAAGAAGAGGATATTTCTTTGTCGTCGCCTTCGCCATCGCTGCACGAATTGGCAAGAAAGTCTGCAAGTAGCGAGCGGCATCAAAAAAGTGTAAATATATCTGTCAGCCTTCACTGTAACAGACATCTGGATACAACGAACAACGGCGTTTTGCCCTATAATCTTGACTTATTTGTCTTCTCTTGTCTATGCTTGCAAAATAATGAATGGAATGTAATGTACAAAAGCTTTAACTCTCACTAGTAGCCTACTTCGACACACGCTGCTCCATTTCGAAAGAGCTTATATTGACAGAAATATAGTGAAGCTGACTACACGAGAACCAAGGCAGCAATGTACGGGACTTCGTTCGTTCCGTCGTTTGCCTTTCTGTTACAAGAAAAGAAAGAAAGAAAGAAAAACTGCCGACAAAAGAAAAGGGCAAGAAATGTTGCCCCGAAAAGAGGCTGTCTCTCGCAGACGCGTCATCCCTCTCCGAGCTGATGAAACACCGGCGCTGTTTGCTCCGGTCGATCTCCGCACTTTAAACAGCTAGAGCGCACTTTGGCATTGATTCATTGGGGTAGAGACACACGTTTCAGCGCTACTGTCTGTTTCAAGTACACGTATAAATGGACGAACATCACGCGCGAGTACGTGATCCGTGGACAAGAGACGCAACGACGAGTGCATAGGCTTCGTACACGACAGGCAATCGTCGCAAAATGAAAACGTGCCAGTGCGCCATCGCGCTCGCCCTGGTGCTCCTGGTCCAAAGCTGCTGCGCTGTCACTTTCGTCGAGTGGCGCAAAAACCTGATGAACCTCAACCCCGGCTTACTGAAGCCTCAGTGCAAGAAAGGTGAGTGTCTCGGGAACCACGTGACCCGCCTCAGATGTAGAGAAGAAGAGTGAGACGGCTGTCACGTACGCGCTTGTGTTTACGCGTCCTTAGGAAGGATGATGTATCTAAGAAGATAAATGACGTCATTTGCAAAGCGATTTTGAAACGTTAAGCAGCAGTTGGCTAAAACAAATTATTTGATACAGAGTGTGCGGAGGGACACTAATTTTGGACTATTAGGATAATTCCCATTGAAGAAATTGACAATTTGGGACCCCTATGATAGTTACGACAAAGACACCACTGCAAAGTTGTAGACGGAGGACCACAATCTAGTGTCTCGAAGCACAGCGTTGTCCGTAAGCTTACTGTGTGCTTGACAAGCAGAGAACAATCAATTATTTTATATGGCAGTGAGGAAAATCGAAGCTTTCGTTTTGTATTTTCATGTGAAAGCAGGTGAAGCGGTAGGCTAGGCTAGTACCGTCTATCGCAACTGCGTGTGATGGCGGAAATATTGCAGGAGTTTAAACATACGAGACTCCGATAAGCGGGTAAACAGGAATGACGAAAAGTTCAAGCGTCAGCTTACACAGATAGGCGTAAAAAAAAAAAGAAATCGTGGATTCCTCGTATTCGCAGAACAAGCCGTGGCAACAAAAACCAGACAACGAGATATGTAGAAGAGGAAACTTCAGCATACTACTTCTTCATATACAAAACAACAAAAGCTTCCTTTTCCAACAGATCATATATTAATAGTCGAAAAAATGCAGCCCATTTATTATCATACTTGTCTTTAACTTCTGCTGTGCGAGAGTAATGATAACTGGGGTATGGTAAAGGAAAAGACGCTATTTTCTGCAGCCCTTGTCTGGAGCATGACTCAGCGTCAGTGACATGAAGGTGATGAGTAGAAGGATTGATTGATTTGACTGATTTGTGGTGCTTAACGTTCCAAAACCAGCTCCTTATGAGAGACGCAGTAGTGGAGGTCTCCGGAAATTTCGACCACCTGGGGTTCTTTAACGTGCACCGACATCGCACAGCACACGGGCCTCAACATTTCGCCTCCATCGAAAGGCAGCCGCCGCGGCCGGGATTCGATCCCGCGACCATCGGATCTGCAGCCGAGTACTATATCCGCTAGACCACCGTGGCGGGGCAGAAAGAGTAGAAGGAGAGTAACCGCGTATATAGTGGAGGGCTCCGGAAATTTTGACAACCCACTGACGACGCACAGTACACGGGCGTGTATCATTTTCACCTCAATTTAACATGTAGCCCCCGCTGCAGGGCTTCGACCTGCGCCTTTGAGTCAACAGTTAAGCTCCATATCCACTGGACCACCGCAACGAACATCCCTTACAAAAATGTCATATATATGGCGATATCGCGAATTGGGGATATGTTGCTATATATGCACGTGTTCGTGTGTGGCCGTGTTTGCCCAAATCGTGATAGAAGCACATGTAGAAATGATAGACCAACACGAGGAATGCCATGCAAGACTCTCATGCGTATAGGTCAAATACGGTCAGATACGGACACGTCCCGTAGCGGGGAGCCCCGGAGTAATCTTTGACCACCTCAGTTTATTAACGTGCACCTAAATTTAAGTACACCGGCGTTTCTCGCGTTTTGCCCTCCTCGAAATGCGACCATTGTTGGCGGGATTCTATCCCGCGACCTTGGGCTTCGCAAGCCAATACGCAGCCGCTAAGCTACCACAGTGGTTTCCGATTGAAGATCGCAGTTGGCCAGATCGCAGTTAGCGGCTGAGTACGAGGTCTCTAGGTCCATTCTGTCCGAAGGGGACGAAATGTACAAAAAACATTTGCATTCTTGTAGAGTGTCATGAGAAATTTTTAGAAAACAAAATGCAATAGATGTTCGAAAACAAACGAATAAAATTATCGAGCACCTCTTTTGGTTTGTTTGTTTCATTCCTGCAGTCTTCAAGGCCTGCAACGTCAAGTTGTTCAGCTTGCTTGGTGTAATGGAGGCACTACGACAGAACTGGGACGCATACATAGTGGGTGCTTTTGTTTGTTTCTCTTGGCGCTTGAAAGCACTTGGTCACCACTATAGCTTGGTATTTTGCCAGAAGTATCTACTGGTTCAAGTGTATACTTTACAATGTACTGGATTTCCTGGACTATTGAACGCGGCTGTACCTTCAAATTTAGCCACGAACATCATCTGGTTTAAATGGATTTAACATTAAAATTCCCTGAATTTGCTGGTTTGTTGAAAGTCGAGGGACGTTTCCAAAAATGCTGCAAGTTTCTTTCGTCGTGTATGTGCGTGTTATAACGTGTTCGCTGTCTGTATGGAAGCGATTATATCAAAGCGCCTGGTTCCCTGGTTCAACAAATCCAATCAGACTGGCCACTGCAGTCATTATAATGCCAGGTACTGTGGCTTCTCCCCTTCCTTCAAGGTGCGACAGAATAACTGCCTCATCCACTAATTATAATTGGAACCATTGGAAGCACCTCATAACAGCACGTTTTAATAATTATGCGGCCGCTAAATACTCAAGAAATGACCTTGCTGTTTTTTTTTGTTTCTTGTTTTTTGAAAGATGGATTTGGAAGAACTTTTAGCTTTCGCTGCTGAACGTCTAAGACGCTCTGCTTACTGACTGAAGAGCATTTCGAAGGTCGTAAAAGGGGCAGTCATATGTCTGGTGGTCTGGTGGTCTGGTAGGTGATGTCGAAGACCATAGTTGTTCAGTTCTCTGCCCAGTTGTCGAGTAGTGCGTTTTAAATTGGCTAAATTTATCCATCAGATGCACTTTAGAGCGGCGTGGCGAAATTTTAACCTTTTGTGTCGCTTGACACGCCGGAACAATTCTATCAAAATGTACTTCATTACTGTACTGTTTGGATTGATGCGCCTAGTGCGCACAGTATGTGCGAATCGCACACGTGCTGCGCAAATGTCTTCGCTACAATTCAGAGAGGCAAAACTCTCGCAGAAGCATTGCCGCGCCTCGACGACCGCCCACTGCCTGAACAATCCATCTCGATATGCCGGAACAATCGAGCCTCAAATCAGAGAGCCGCAAAGGCGCTGCTGACAATTGATATGCCTGATACTTCCCTGCGTGAATTTTGTAATGATGGCCCTAGTAATCCAAAGGGGCTGCACACTTTATTAAAGTTGCTGATCAGTTTTATATTTAACCATGAACAAAGTATTCTTTCGGGGCGAAGCTCCTTAAGGTTTGGGTCTGTACGTCCGTTGTAGTAGCGCGTTACCTACTAGGAACGCGCTACTAGGAGGGCGCGTGTGGGAGGCGCGCGAGCTCTCTCACTCTTCCATCTGCTCTCTTGTGAGAGAGAGAGAGAGAGAGAGACAGAGAGAGACAGAGAGAGCGAAAGGCGCGCGTTGACTATGGAAACGCTCTTTCTTTGATGAACGCGCTACCAGCTCGCAAAGAAGGAGAACGTGCCCTCACTCGCGAGAGACAAGACGCAGGCAGCGTCTTCTAGCGAGTTTCTTGACTGAAAAGTACGGACTGCTCGCGCTGGAGAACCGTTTTCCGGCCACCCATATATATATATATATATATATATATATGTGCACTGGATCTTGACTTGCAATGAAGTGCCGGTGGGAGATTTCACTTGTGCGTAGTTGAACCAATAAGGATTCGTAGCGTGCGCGTTAACTAAAGTAATCCGGAACTCGGCACGATCTACGATGAACTCCGGAGCTTCGCCCACTCATCATCATTCACTCCGTGGATATGCTGTGAATTTTTTGTTATTTGTTGGCGGCACCGTTTTACCGCCACCACGATATCATTTTTATTTTACCTGAAATGCGAAAACTTATGAAAGTGATCTCCAATTTGCCTTGTTTTTCATGAGGCAGCGCTTTTTTTTTTGTCTGCATTCCTGATCAATTTATTCACGTTACTTTACCCGGTTCTCGCCTGCGCTGTTATTTTTTTTTTCTTTTTTGGTATTCAAACCACTGATCTAGCTGACCACCGACTCCCTGTCCAACCCCATAGGTGGCCTGCCTCGGTCCATGTTCTTTTTTTTCTCCTCACCTTGCTTCTTTTTTCTCTACATTGCCCGTAGCACTTGCCTTTTTAAATTAGCTTTGTTTCCGCTTCTTGTTATAAGCTCAAGTGCTTCGAAAGTCTGTTAGTTTTTTAGAACGAGAAACATGAGTCACTGACGTTGGGACTGACTGTAGCGTAAGATATGCCGCTGTGCAGCAAAATGTCTGAAGTACTGTGTTTCCTTGCTATCGTTTGTGTTACTGTTTCTTACGCTTCTTTTCTTTATTTTTGCACCTTCACAATTAAAGCTCTATTTTACGTCAACTAACCAGACAAGATCCTCATGTTGAGTCATCAAGTCTCTTTACATTTTCTTTTTTTTTTTCATTTTTGCTTCGACATTGCAGGCGGTGCCTTGCGTCAAGGGGATGCTATCGAGAACCTTCCCGGATTTCAGCGAAGAGTGTTCCATGACCGGATATTATGGAGACGTAAGCGCCATCCTTTACAAAACACGCCGCCTGTGCAACTCATCTTTTACAATAGGTGGTGTATGGTGCACCATGGAATACAGAATACAGATCTGTGTTGGTCCTCCCTGATTGGTCAATTCTGCCTGTCAGGGTAGGACTGACCTATCCCTGAGCGATCCTGAATCCATAATTGGTCAGTCCTGTCTTTGCAGATAGAATGAAGCAATCAAGGATAACCTACGCGAAATAGTATTCCGTGCTCCATGACACGATACAGGCACCTAGGTATGGCAAATTAGTTCTGCGGAGTACCGCTAGTTGGAGTAAGAATTACCATTCACATTTTTATAACACAAAGGTACAAGGAACTCAGGGATTTCTCAGAAATTAAAGATTCTTAGTTGAGGAAAAATTCGTCCTGGTGCGGGGATCGAACCCGGGACCAACACCTGTCCGGGGCGGCCACGCTCCGCCAATTGAGCTAATGAGGAGGCCAGCAACTAGCAGCGCGAGGGCGAATCGGTCGACAACTGGAAGCACTTGGGCATGAACATAACAAATAAGTCCTGCGTAATTCCGCAAGGTGAAGCAAAGATTACGAAAGACAAAATTAGCACCCATACACTTGTAGCACAAAGCTACAAGGAAACACGTACAGATTGCTCAGAAATGAAAGCTGCTTAGTTCCTTGTAGCTTTGTGCTACACGTGGTTGGATGCTAATTTTCCCTTTCAGACACGTAGGTCGGTTGGTTGGTTTGTGGGGTATTACGTCCCAAAACCACGATTTGATTATGAGAGACGCCGTAGCAGTGGGCTGCGGAAATTTCGGCTACCTGGGCTTCTTTAACGTCCACTGACATCGCACAGCATACGGGCCTCAACATTTCGCCTCCATCGAAATGCAGCCGCCGCGGCCGGGATTCGATCCCGCGACCCTCGGATCAGCAACCGAGTACCATAGCCATGAGACCACCGTAGCTTTATTATTATTATTATTATTATTATTATTATTATTATTATTATTATTATTATTATTATTATTATTATTTATTGCTAAACCACCGTGGTGGGGCGGACACCTGAGTCAGATGTCACAATAACGTATTCTATAACTTCTCATGTCCTGATAATGTAGGACAAGACAGGTGTGAAATGGCACACACGAGCGCGTAAGCAGCAGAAGTGACTTTGATAAGAAACAAATATATTTTGTTGTGTTCCCCGCCTTTCGTTCGGGAACATATCGGCTGTGGAGAGAGATACATGAAAGGAAATAGCAAGGAGGGGAACAGCAGTAAGGCGAACCAAGCTGGTATAGTGGTTGTGGTTGTCGGCTGCCCACCCTGAAGACACGGGTTCGATCCCTGGCGGCGGTAGTATTTCGATTGAGGTGGAAATGCTAGAAGCCAGTGTACATTACAATTTCAATGCACGTTAAGGAACCCTTGGAGTTTTCGGAGCCCTCAACTACAGCGGGCCTCATAATCATCTCTTATCCCTGGTACCTGAAACCTCAGCCATTATTCTTATTGTATTCTTCGGGATCCGTATTCACAACCATTGTCACGCAGGTCAGAGAGAGAGAGAAGTTGCGAAAGTCAGGGTGGTTAACTGGCAGAGAAATCCAGTTTTCTACACAGCGCTGAGGGAAGATAGAAAAGTTAGAAAGAAAATAATGAGAGAGTGAGAGTTAGGTGCTCACTCAACACGCACAGACACGGCAGTGTCACACTCGTTCTGTGAGGCCTGTTGGTCGTAGAAATTTCAGCAGCGCCTTCGCGGCTTTCTTGTTTGAGGTTCGAATGTTCCGGCATTCCAGGACGGATTGTTCGTGCAGTGGGTGGTCGTCGAGGCGCGCCAATTCTGCTGCGAGCGTTTGCCTCCTTAAACTGCAGAGAGGACATTGACACAGTGTGTGCGATGGCTTTATCGTTGCCACGAAGGTCACAGGTCACTGTAAACCATTCGGATACGGAAAGCAAAGCTGTTTGTAAACGATACGCCAAGTCATAGACGACAGAGAGCAACTGTCTCGGATCGGGGTAGTATCATCACCATCATCATCGTTATTGACAGCGCATCGACAGCACTGTTCTACGCTGTGGTCTCTGTGAGCAAATGTCTGTTCTGTCAAATAGAAATTCGCGCTACGGCACGCTGTCCGAGTTTAATCAAAGTCTGTTTGAACTAAAGAAAAAAGTAATAATGTTGTTTCACTTCTCTCTCCCTTTTACTTTATTTTTCTCTTTCACCTGGCTGCAGTAAGTCCTGAATAAGAGTTCTTTGCGTGAATGCACACGCAGCCAAATCTGCAGTTGTTTACATGTTCGATAACGTCCCATCAGAGTCTCATCGCTAAAGAAACTAACTGCGGAATGCTTTAGGGCACTTGTGGTATAGAGCGACAACGTTCTATATAGTCTTGTTAAGCGGGACACCAGTAGCGTTCTTCCACTTGTAGTAGTATCGAGGAAAGTCAGTGAAAGATAAACCAATCCCGCCAGCTCGCTACACACGCTCATCGCTCCACATTGTGCTGTGCAAACAGGTATGCAAGGTGACCTCGTTGCGCCGAGGAGGGCGATCTGTCATGCCGCTAGACGTAGCCAAGGCCGCAAGATTCATTTTTCTTTATGGGAAGCAGCGCTCGCTATGAATAAAAAAAAAATATCAGGGTCCGAGCGACGTTGTCACAGCTGAGTACTAGTCGGCAATTTTATGCATTTAATCGCATCTCAATGTTGTTCGGCGTTCTTCGTTTTTAGAACGTATAAACGCATCCAGGTAAAAAAAAAAAAAAAACTGCGCCTTCAGGTGGCATTGATTTTGCATTCATTATTGTACGAGATCTTATCACTCGTAATCGTTTTTACGTTCGAAGACTTGCAGTGTCATAACTCGACTGATAAGTCGGGAGCCATAAGAAGATGCATTTTCTTGGTTTAGCGAGTAACATTTTTAATTTGTATGCCTGATGCCCGCTATTCCTCCTATTGTGGAAAAGAGCTCAGGGACAAGATAATTCGTTTTGAAAGAAGCAAGCGGGCAAATAAGACAGAGGAAGCAGTATTCTGGAAATATTCGCCGATTTCTGCATACGCGCCAGCACGACGAAATGCACATTGGAATTCTCAACATATAGTTCACATAATCTTTAAACAAGCTTGCAGTCCCTTCTGCTTCTGAAAGAGCACTCCCTTCTGCTTCTGAAAATTAGAGGCAAGGACGCCTCTAACAGATTAATCGGACGACATAACCAAGGGATTAAGTACATCTTGACTTTCATGCAAATAGATCTCCTTGCTTTGGTCTATCATTAGCCGTATTTCGTCATTTATGTATTGATCATTCTTCCTGCATTACGACACGAGAGAATGCCCATAAAGAACTGTTCCTTTTTTGCGAAAATGAGCGGAACAACCTGGCTTTAATCTGCTGGCGCCTCGAAAATAGCGCCAGGCCCACTTCGCCGTAATAACGGCGAAAGTGTTTTCTTCGACGCTGTCTAGAGAACGTAGTTAGACTATAAAAACACATTGATAGCCGTCCTAGGGCATGTGGGTCCCCGGTCAAAGCCAAGATCACATTTCCGAATGATTTCGGTGAGCTGAAATTACATTGCACGAATCCGCATAAAAAGTTTCGCATCCAATCCTGCGCGCTGTCGTGAGATACGGTGCAATACCTTGTCGGAAACTCAAGCGGCCCCAAGGCCAGAAAGAAGGCATTGCTTCTCTCATGCAGGTCATTTTTGTACTCTCTGTTTCTGGTTATAATTTCCGCGTTTTCCAAGTACGGATCACTTCAAGGACCCGGGCTGTCCTCGCCTAATGTGTCATGATGTCTCTCGTCATGCACAGAAAAATAAAAGAAAAGAAAGCTTTCACACACCAATGAATTCTCATGAAACCGATCAATAATGGTTAAAAATAAATTGATCCAGATTAAGAATGATTCAGGTAAACCAGATTAGTGTAATGAAACAAAAAATGCACATGAAGGGCAAATTATCGCATAATGAGATCAAGCTGAGCGAAAATATTTCAGAAACACTGGAGATAAATAGAACAGAAACACAACGTTAATAAGGGCGAAACACTGCTCCGAAGTTCGTACAGTCTTCACTGCAGTGAAACTGGCTTAAAATTTATTAAACACACACCGATGAAAATTCCTGTCGTCTTGATTTCTCCCTCCCTCTTTGTTTGACTGCGTCCCAGTAATACGCCATTTATTTCTTCTTCTTTTTTTCAGTCACTTAGATGCATGCAGTCACCCGAAGCATTGGTGAGTAACCTATCCATTGTTCACGCTTTCATCCGTGCGCACGAAAACATTTCTCTTCATTAATTCTCGGAGGTTACTACGTTCAGTATTATATTTGATTTGATTTGATTTGATTCTATTTATTTTTTTCTGTACATTTACAAAAATCGAAGCAAGAAGCAAAAGGTTACAGAGCCTGGCGGTTTTACGTTTCGAACTCACGGAATATATATAGCGAAATCTTACGTTTCCATAAACATAATTCAGTGCAAGGTCGGGGCGTAATCGCTGATCGACAAATATCGGAAAGTATAATTGCCAAGTGGCACTTATCCCCTTCCAAGTCGCATTAGCCTGTTACATAGTTAGTAGCCGTTAGTAGTTAGTGACGTCGATGGGCAATCCAATGTTCTAGAAAGTCCTATTTCAACGCGCCGTTTTGCATTTGCAACCTTCCGTTCGTAATCATTCAGCCTCCTTATCCGCCAAACCAGCATTGCGCTATGCACTTCCACTGAAATATAAGACTCGGGGAACAAACGCTTCTGTGAAGAGTTGTTTGCCTTGTCTGTGACGTAGTGGTGCATTGTGCGCCACTTTTGTGTTAGTATATTTAAGGAGTCATACACTGGGAATGTGATGGATAGGCGACGAAACCAAAGCGCGGTATTGAAGTACAAATCGACAAGAGTTCCAGAATAGCTGGCACTGTCAGGCCTCCGTTCGCATGCGTCTTGGCGTGGACGCGGGCTCATATCTCCACTGCGTTGGGCGACACTTTATTCGCACTTAATGGACTGGGACGAGGCAATGCTTGGACAAAGAGTCTTGGCGGGCACTGGTTTCATGATTCTATGCAGCGTGATACCATGGTCAGGACGCCACAGTCACCCTTAGTTCTACTTCCGCTGTAGTGAATTTCATCCCCAAATAAAGAAGTTGTGCAGAGTTAAGATCCGAGAAGGAACGAAGATTTAAAAAAGCGGTGAATGAACTGCGATCTCCTGCTTCAGCTTCTATAGCGCATTACGTGCCCCGCCCGTTAAATTAAGTACACATTAAAACCACGTGACCGAGGCGATGGGTGTCACCGTGATCGGCCAAAACCACGCCACCTGTGGTATCAGCCCACTTTGCTCTTCAGGAACGCGGGACATGCTTAAATGCGTATTTTTTTAAATGAAATGTGTTGCAGTAGTACATTCTAAGCTGGTGCGCAAGAGCTGGGGGCCGACAATACGTGTATGTGCGTTGGTTACAAAGATACAGGTGTACAGATTCGTTATATGAGTTATGCTCACTGTTCAGTAAAGCAGCAGCCTCTGAGGTTAGCAAAATCTAGATTTTGCGTAGAAAAATTCCATTTAAGATATCGTTCTATCCATTAGACAATGACAAATTTTGCGGGCGGGCAGCCCTAAATGAATAAAAGAAACTAAATAAAGAACGTCCGGAGATGAAATATCTCATACGCCTTCTTTGCAGATCAGCTTTCTTTAGTGTTATAGATATCATGCCACACTCTTCATTAAGCTAATTTGGTCTCTAATACTTTGAAACGCAGGCTGTCATCGGAAAGAAAAACGAAGAGGCTGTGACACCAGCTTTGGTATGTTGTTTAGCGTCTCATAGTTGTGTTTGCTTACTATACCTGCGGTGTTATTCTTCCACCACGTCTTGGGGATCACATGCCGAAGAATCCTCTTTTTTAACACGAGCACGCATTTACCTAGCGCTGTGAGTCATGTGTCTAGACACATGTCATGCCCATCTCCCTTCGCGTAATATTTTTTTGGCTTACCTTTGCTATCCATCAGCGAGGTTTCCCAAAGCCTAAATGAGTTGTCTGTCATTTGAATCTTTATTTCCCTGTTCATTGGTTACAAGCGAAAATAATTGAGTGACTACATATTTACCCCTAAACTGAGTTAGTGAAAGCGTAGAGAAATTACTTCGACAGGGATAGTTTTAGAAGCCGATATTTAACGCAATGTGTTTGCCGCAGGTTTCAACAACAGATCAGGCGCTGTATTCCGAGATGGGTGGCTAAAGGCTACTTCGTTGACGTATGTCTCTCCTTTGATGGTGATTGGCTGGTCGAAGAAATTGGAAAAATGAGGGCGGATTTCCGATTTGTTCAGCCAGCCAATCTCTACCGAAGGGGACACATACGTCACCAAAGCGACAGTATCCCCTTTAGCGACGCATCTCAGAATATGGATCCAGCAGAGCGTTCATCGCGAAGTTCAACAGCAGATCAACAGAACGTTCAACGAGGCTTTCCCTTTCACATTGTCACAAAGTTATGAGCATCTCCCATAATTTGTTTTAAATGCGGAAGTTATTCTTTGGCAGGCTCATTTAGGGTCGTTCAGAATTTCTAAATGTTTCACTCATTTATTGAATTTTCATGCTGAAATTAGAGTGTCAACGTGGGGTATTACACAAAATTGTCTTAATGAAGCGAAACGGTACTGCCAAGATATTTTAACTCCCTCGAGGTATAAACTCTTGACGTTAGGACTGTAAAAGATTGCAATGGCAGGAAAACTGGAGCCCCTCAGCCAAGAGCAATGTGTGTTCGTATGCATGGATCACAGGTGTCTTGGCGTCGGAGAGGGCTAGAGGTGTATTTTAACTCAATTTTCTTATTTATGTTTGCAGGTCTGTGTTGTTCTAATTCACTGAATGCTTCGCTGTCATAATTTTTCTTGCGGTTCCTTCTCTATCTATTGGCACCGCGCCAATGGCAAGTTGGAGTAAATGGAATAAACCTTTTTTTTTTTTTGTTAAGGAAACGATGTCCTTATGTGTTCCTGAGCGGTAGCGTTGGTATTGTAAAACAAATAGTATTTGTTTCTGAGCGAATTATTACAGAGAAGGACGGTAGTCCAAGTCCTAACTACTTCAACAAGGTCGCTGAGGGACTTCTATAGTGTGAAAATATATTGGGATTTTAAACACATAAACAAAAGGAAACAATAGGTTTTCTCCTCATGAAGTGATGA
The DNA here is from genome assembly GCA_013339685.2 of Hyalomma asiaticum. NCBI lineage: Eukaryota > Metazoa > Arthropoda > Arachnida > Ixodida > Ixodidae > Hyalomma > Hyalomma asiaticum. Next base: position 93,717,968 of record CM023486.1, read on the forward strand.
GCGAGTCGGGCACAAAATTTTGACGAAGAGAATCGTTTCACCCATAACGGACAATAAATGAGAGGAACCGCTTATTACACGTAACTTATTGATCCATATTGAGCATTATTCCTCTAGGTTCGGTGGCAAAAAAATTAAACAACCTGGAGCAACGCCCTTACGCATGCGCCGAAATAAAGAGCACTTGTTGCTAAAAAAAAGAAAAAAAAACTGCGCTGATGTATACTTAGCGGTAAAATTAGAGCTGATTTTACTTTATCCTTTCCTAACTTTTTCCAGAAATGCCTCGTCGACAACGCTCTGCCTTGAAGAATTCCGACGCACGTGCAGACACGAAGCTTACAAGAGTATCCGTAATAAATAAGATAAAACTAATAAATAAAATTAATAAAGTAAATAAAATAAAAACTTGCTGCTCTCGTGAATGGCTTTGTGATGTCGTGTTATTTATTTTAGTGAAATATACTACCTGAAGCGTAGTGCGAATGTTGTTTGTATAAGAAGTGTAGGCACCTGTAATTGGTGAGCCCTATGTACATAGGTTGATATAAGAAATTATCTACACTTGATAGGCAGAAACACCCCCATATTGGTGAAGGAACAGCGCGCAATGGTTCGCGCAGCAGCGGTTCACGGCTGATGCGACATGCAGAAGTCGTTCGAAAGAGCGGCTCGCAGCAAAATAATTCTCGGCTTTGTGCACGTAATAGTTACTAATAAATTAAATATGTAATAAAGACCTACCCGAATTTTGTGGTGCCAAATGCATGTTAGCGGGTCAATAGTGCCACCGCAGTCGTGCAAGATGCCAATCGCCTTCCAAGGGCGCCTCAAAGTGGCCTTCTCAACAGATCTTTATTCGGTCAAACACCCCGCCTTCCTTTCCCTGCAATCGGGACATCTGAATGGCTCCACCCGAGGGGCTATGTTCGTCACTTAGACCACTCACTATCATCATCATCATAATCATAATCATCATCTACGTCCACAGCAGGGCAAAGGCCTCTCCCATATATTGCCACGGTCCTGTGCTTACTGTGACCCCGTTATCCCTACTGTGTCCTGTATCCTTACTGTGTCGACCTCATCTACGCGCCTAGCTTTCTGTCGCAACTGTCACGCTTGCCTTCTCCAGGAATCCACTCTGTTACCCTTAACGACAGACGGTTATCTTGACTCGCATGAATACTGTTGACCGCTGCTAGTGGACATACGGACGGAGTACCTACTATGGCATAGAAACCCAGCTGGACTGCTACCACGACTTGCTCCCTTTCGTCTGTCCCCAGTTAAGTTGGATTACGTGCTGCAGTGAATATCTTGCATGGTCGCTATCAGCGTCGCGGTGAGCTGAATTCCGTTATTGTACTCAATAAATCTAGAAAAAAATGCACTTATCACTCGCAATCTCATTATCAGTTATCACCATGGCACAATGATTGAGTAGGACGGACGGTTGGGCTAGTTGTTCTTTCTTTGTGAAAAAAAAAAGATTAATTTGGTGCGTATAAAAGCAAACAAAAGCATATAGGATGGACAAGGACCTCGCCTGTTTCTTTTCCCTCTTTTTATTTCCATTCGTGCCAAATTCATCTTTCTCGTAACAGAGCAGTTTTTTTAACATGCGTGTGGACACTACGTCGTCTAAAGTTTGTTTAGTAAAGAAATATTTGGCTACGTGTTTGTTTAAAGCAAATACTGAGGCCATAATCCTGAAACGACGTGGAAAAAAGAAAGGAGTCCTTGTACTTCTTTTTCGTGTCACTTTAGATTTATGACCGCCATAACTGCTTCTAGAGCCCTGTCGGGAATCATGGTACCTATTATACGGAGGAGGTATTTTTGGAGCTTTAATGAATTCCTTCATCTGCCTGCAAGGCCTGATAGCACGTGCTCTTGCGAATATTTGCGCGATTATGATGACCAAAGAAACGGTGTACATGCATGTTGACAACAGACGTCGAAACAAAAGGAAATCCCGCCGTCCTTGAAACTGCGCTCCAGCAACGACACCACTCACCTCTGACACACTTGGAAGACAGTTCATTAAGAATAGATTTGTTATTTACACGTGGCGCGCAGAAAAGAAATCATTCGTCGTGATGGTGTTCTGCACACGGGCGCTGTTTCACTGCCGACACGTTTTCCAACTTGAAGCAGCTGGTCGTATCTCTCTCAAATGGAGGCGACGCAAAGTGATACGGTTCAGATGAACCGCTGCGCCATGGACTCCCGGCAGTTCTGGATCTCGCTGACCTTCTGCGGCCTGCTGGTAGCGCAGCTGGAAGCGATCACCTTCAGCGAGTATCGTAAGCGACTCTTCGCCATAAACCCTGCGACGCTGACGCCGCAGTGCAGATTAGGTGAGCTGTCCCCGTTGCAAATGCCACACCTGTTGCAGAGAAAAATACAGGCGCAGTGCTTTTGCTGCGCACAACTTGTCTGATACATGCTGTACGGCCGCACCAAGCGCATTTATCGTGCTCCAGTTCCTTAAAGAAAGGTCACTTCAGTTTTCCAGAAGTGCGCCCCCAAGCTGCTGAGCATGGTTCACATGCTCGACAACATAAGCAAGCGCTGGAAAGAATACGAGGTATGTGCATGTAACTGTGTAATAGCCAACTTGAATATCTATAGCAACGCCCATCCTGGGTCCTCATTCTCGCGTTCGTTCACGCGAGTTCGTTCAATACGCAGAAATATCTCAACTATAGCCCGAACAAGTTTGTTTTAGGAATATCGCAATCACCTGATTACCTGTCTGCGTTGAAATAGCGATTGCGGTGCTGATAGCGTATCCGACTGCTCTTAAGTGAGGGGTACGAAAGCTTCCCCTGTGAAGCTCTAGTCTACAGTCTTTAGTTCGTATACAAGCAGTCTAGAATGCTTAAAACGGGGCAAAGGGCTGTTTCGGAGCCGCCGGTGAAATCCTTCAGCTGAACAGTCAAATCCTGCTCGTTCTATAGCACTCTTAGCACGGTAACCTTTGGTTTATTTTATAGGTACACAAAAATATGAAAATGTGCCCCTTAACTAAAGGTTAAAGGGCTTTAACCTTTAGTAAAGGAGCATATTTTCACATTTTTGCGTACGTATAAAATAAAGTAAAAGTTACCGTGCTAATAGTGTAGTGCCCTTCTGCTTATGTGTCACTGCAGTCTATCCCGTGCGTGAAGAGCTCTTTCGAGCGAGGCTATCCGGACTACAAGGAGGAATGCAGCAACAGTGGACTCTACGGATATGTGAGTGCGTTGATGCTCTCGTGAATTCAGAAAGCAGCATTATTCTTAAAACGCAAGCAGAATTATTCGTGAGAAACAAAAAAAAAGTGCTTTCGGCGAGTTGTAGACAAGCCGTGTTTCCGCACTTGCAAGAGCCTAGCTGTTTTTATTCCATGGGAAGTAGTCGATAACTTCCCTTTCCTCGTATTCCCAATACGTAAGGGCCGAAACAAAACGTGTCACTTATATTTTATTTCCCTTCGTATTTCAAACATGTTTAATTAACGTGCAAGCTGAAGTCATGGTAAAGGTTCCTAAAACGCGAAAGACACGGTGAGGCGCAATGATAGCGGAAGGATAATAATATTAGCAAATGTAAGCCCTTGTGTGAGGCAGCTCATGTGGCCGGCTCCTTCCCCGCTGTGTGGAGTATGGCAGGCCACGTACATGATACTCCTGAAAACGTTCTGTGTTAGTTTCTCCTTAAGGTTTCTTCTCTCCCCCCACATCTTAGGAGGAAATAAATAAATATTAATCACTAGAAATAAGCGTGGCCACGTCGTAATATAATTCGCCTAGTCAGCCATAATTTCTCGCAAGTTGGACATTGCGCTCAAATTGTAAAGCCTGGTTCCCGTAGAGATCGGCTTCCTGAGCCATGACATATGGACACAATATGTCTTGTGGCCGGCATTTGGGACCGTTTGTCTTCGTGCATAGTCTGCATAAATAAAACAGTATGTATTGATAACACTATAACATATATTAGCTATGTGGATGATTCGGCTTTGTATTGTTTGCCGCTTGTGGCTGCCGGTTTAGCAATTTAGGTTGATCATAGGCTAACGGATATTCAACTGTGAGCTACTGAAGAAAATTATCTGAAATGCAAGCAAGACGAAAGTGTTGCTATTCCATTTTTTTAAAAAGAAAACAAAGACTTCCACTTACCTTCTGTTAGCAGCGCCATGTGAAATGTTTTCGGTTCCGGTGGAAACGAAACGTTCAATTTTCCTTTTCCTTTATTTTTATATGAATTTTCATAAAAATATTGATGCCAATACGGTGACCTCAGGTGTAGTGCGTGATAGTTCTACATAAATATGGGCTCATTTGCGCTGGACAAATAATAGACAGCAAACACATGATTGTTTACCTTTTGTGTCTGATACATATATGTCAATGCCGCGTACAAGAAATTCTTATGTAATGTTGTTTTACAATTTGGTATTAATAGTTTAATTATCTCCTCTTCCGCCTTAATCTGTTGTGTTTCAGTATATTCACTGCTTAGTATTATAATTTGTGCATGTGCACGCCCAAAGCGAGGCCGTGTTTTTTCGTCATTAGTCTATACGCCTGACATCATCAAAGTATCAACAGATGTCCAATAAAACAATTGAATAGAATGTACATACACATGTACGCATTTCCGTAAAATTAAAGTTGAAATGAAGTTGATACATACCGGCGACAAGTCATCTGAACAGAATATCCTTACAGCAGCAATGCATAGCGTACGACGGCTGTAGCAGGAAAATAGAAACTACGATTTTGGCTTGATGTGTGGGTTAGGGGTGATTTTTATGTCCAATCCTTCGATACAGGAGTTCGCTTGATTGCCCGCGTACGAGTGTTTAGAAAAAGTGTACGGCGAATATTTCGCCCAAGAAACATTAAGGGTGACTCGAATGCATTAATGTGAAAGATCACAATACCAAGCCAGTGAAACCTGGGTAAACAGCGGTACTGATGAGCAAGCCCCACCACATGGCGAACGCAGATTGAGTTCCTTCTTCGTCTTTTTTCATCGTCTTCTTCTTTCTTTGATATTTCTTTGTTTCCTTATCTCTTTCTTCGTCTTGTTCTTCTCCTTATTATTATTCTTTCACTGTCGTATTTCTTTACCTCTTCTATACATATCCCTCGCTCCCCTTTCCCACCCCCTTTCTATGTTATGCAATGCATGGCTATGCTATGCACGTACCCGCTTTCGTTGACGCCTTTATGTAGTGGGCTAAGTGCATGAGCGCAAGACAAGAAAGAATTGCGCGCGGAAATGCCGTGCATTGGGCACTGCTTAAAAGTACTACATGCGAACTTATTTCGTGGTGATGATAGTTGCCTGTGGACGATCCTCGAGTTTTGCCATGCTTAAACAGCTTCGCTCTTCAAAGGAAGTGACGCACTTTTTCATGTTCCTTTGGCAGAGTCATCCAACTGCTTTGCTAGCTTTAAGCGTAGGCACTCTCTCCCGCTTTGGTTAAGAATAGGTACGAAAATACATATTTGAGACCAATTTAAAGCGCTAAACAGGCTCTTTCACATCTCTCACTCACTGGCTGAGTCGAACTAGGGTCCACACAGTATTGCCATAATGAAGACGCGAGAATGGGACTGTAGATGGGTTCTCCCCACTGTGGGTGGCGGTGCAAACGCCGCCCGACGCACCGCTTTGAGGCTTGGAATGCGAGTCAAAAATGTCAACTGCGCGCACCTAACAGCTTCCATAAGTGTACGAGATCAGAAATACTCATAACGTTCGTACGTTTTTAGGTTTTGTAGGGGTGTCTACTTTTCCACCGCACATTACCATCTCGAGCTTCCCCCAAACCCCCAGCCCCCCTCTCGCTCCGCTCGAACAATGTGCACCGCTAAGGAATTTCTGAGGAGTACCCTGGATCAGAGCTACAGCCCATGAGCTTTGCAGTTAGCAGAGCGTCATTACAAACTGTTGCTTACCTTGAGGTTTAGCGCAATGTAGCGGCGCCGTACAATATAGCGCTGCGTCTTCTGTCGTCCTGAGTAGATATGCAGCAGTGCCAACTGATCCACCGGTCTGCATGTTTTCGTAAGCGCAAATTGGTGCACGTTTGACACCATTTCGGCTTGTAGTCGATCGCTAGCACTGACCATATATACTGCGTTGCGGAAGGAGAAAAAAACATCATTATATCCATTAATGATATTTTGCATCGTTCCCCTTTTCAGGCGGTCAGATGCCAGCTGTCTGACGAAGTGATGGTATGTAAGAACGGGACTGTAACGGTTAATATTTTTTCTTTACTCTTGAAACCTCACTAAATTGTCTCTGCGGCTTGCAGGAGATCTTCAAGGAAAGAACCAAGCTGGCACCTGCACTGGTAACTTGCAAATGTTCACGCCTACAATAACCGTTCTAGGCGCAAGCATCCCGTTGTTTCCATGATGTTATGACTTAAGGCAACAGTCGCCTTATGTGTTTTGGTTTAAAAGGCACGGCCAGCTCTGCTTAAAAGCGTTACTGCCGTTTTATTCATGAGCTGAGCATGGTTCCAAAATTTGTGCGCGGTAAGAATGGTATTGACCACCTGTAATTTGCTTGTGCTCGAGAAGATTGCGAGGCAATTTATTACCGCGAAAGCTGTTTATGCCTAGGAGAAACGAAAAACCGCTCGTCCGTGGACCGCGCGCGGTCTCCATTGGCTGCGCCTTCCAGTGACGTCGTTCTCTGCGCCGTACCAAAGCGCGCGTGCCATTGGCTGGCTCGTGAGTGACGTCGTCCATCCCGTCGCAGCCGTGGCGCCGAGCACGCGCGCATCAGCTTCGACTGAGAGCTTTCACATGGGTAAGCCACGGATGTTGGCTCGCGATGTCAAACGCTTGCAACGACGGCGCGCCGAAGAAGCAGCGTTGCGGGCAGAACAGCGTCGACGTGATGATTGCGGGAGCGCGTTCGCGGGGCGAACGCCCGCTTTCAGTGAGAGTTTCTCCAGCGGCACTTTGGCTTCGGCTGCGACGTCTGTCGGGTTGAACCCACTGCTAAACACCGGCGCCGCACATTTCAGCTTCGCTGGTTAACCATTTATACGGAGTGCTTGGGCGGTGATATTTTTTTATAGGTCCTTTCATGCGTTATTTGACGTGATAGTCATAAAAGGCCGCCTATACGTGGCTAAAGTTGCGCTGTCTTTCACTTACCCTTCACATCCCTCCCTCAGCGCTGAGCCGTGCTCCCTCGCTGTGGTGGTGGTTCATAGAGGTGACGGTGCATCACTGTTTACCCCAATTACATGCGTTCAATGCTGGCCGCGGCGGTCGCATTTCGATGGAGGCGAAATGCCCGAGTCCCAAGTGCACGTTAAACAACCTCAGGCGGTCAGAATTTCTGGGGCCTTCATCTACTGCGTGCGTCTCTCCTTTCCACTCTTTCATTCTTCTTCCCGCAGCCCCAAGGACGCTGAACCGTATTCCCTAACAAGGCGTGCAGTAACTAACGTGCTAGGCAACAGCTCATTGTGTGACGCAAGACGGCATTGCACGGAAACTTATCTACAGGACGCAAGATTGTAGGTGCATAACGCAGGACGGCATTACAAAGAGACTCACCTGCAGTGGGCAAAAGCGTAGGTGTATAACGCAATATACGGAATTACAGATAGGCTCATCTACAGGGCGCGAGAGTGTATGTGCATAAGTCAAAAGGGAACTACACAGAGACTCATCTGAGAAGTGCAGCACCTATGAAATTGCGCATGGCCCACATTAGCTTATTGAAACGTCACTGCAATTCTTTTCACAGAAGGTGTGGTACAGTCGCCTTTCTTTATGGCAACAGTGGATGGAACACTGACAGACTGTTTCAAGTTCCTGGAGAACTTGGTCACGCGTTAAATGCAGCATGCCTCAAGAGGAGGCTGTCAGCGCGTTTCCTAAAGCGCCTAAAGTGAGAAGCCCGAACCGTTATTTTCAATAGAATGCAGTGCTTCATGCTCTTCCGTCTTGTTGTCCTCGTGTCAAGCCACAATTTACGGCATTTTGTCATTGGCACTTTTAAGAACGATTGCTAGAGTTTTAGGCGTCAAAATCGCGCTATGATAACGAGTCATACCGTATTGAAGGGCTGCAGAAATTTCGAGCACTTGGTGTTTTTGAACGTGCACTGAAAACGCACAATACACGGGCCTCCATCGGAAATGTGACCACCGTGGCCGTGCTCGAGCTCGCGTTCTTCTGGTCAGCGGTTGAGCACCATAACCACTGTTATGCCATACCGTACATCATTTGAACTTTCTAATGACGATTAAGTAAATAAGAATCTTCGCAGCCTCAATAACATTGACGTTTACAACTATCAGTGCAATGTTGAAGACGTTAGAAGCAGTTGTTGCCTCCGGTTGCGTCGGAACACTCGCGCTGCTGCCACCTGATACTGCTAAACTGGCCAAGAATTCGTGAATCTATTTGGGATGATATTATTGTACATGGCGACATTTCGCTATCACTATCGGCAGAAGTAGGTATCAGCAAAATGAACATTCTTTGCACGTATGTCTCATTGCAGCAATGCTTGCTTGAGAATGCAAAAGACTGAAGACCAATCGTGCCCATCAGGAGCTTCTGGGAAACATTCGTGTGAATAAAGCGAACTTCAAAAAAGTGAACACGGACTGCTGGCCTCTTTAGTCACTCGGAACAATCGCTACATACGTTGCGTTTTAATCACTTGCACTCTCTGAACATCAGCATATGCCTGAAAATATTCGCATCTATGGCTACCGGTCGTCTCACACATCCCTTCCAAAATGCTATGTACAACCGTTGCAGGAACTGGGAATGTCGAGCGCAATTCCTGATAGTCTAGGCCGTTTCTTTTTTTCTTTTTCTTAATTCGAAGAATGAGGTACGAAACATGATGGTCCAATCTCTTAAAAGGGATGATATGGTCATATCAGGAATCATGGTCATATCATGGTCATATCAGAAATCGGGCATATCTGTCTATATAAGGCACGCGTCCGGGAAATGCCATGTTTGCTGAATTCATAGTGGATCCATGTGTGTCGGTTCTTGTATAGATCTTGCGCTGCCACATCATGAATGGAGCAAGTACTGCCACATACGGACACATATGGTATGTTGGATGCCTATTTTAATTGGCCGGAGGTTTACATGGGCTGTATGAAATTCAAGTACCTATGTCACATACCTGAATACCACGCAGCGAGCACTACAAGTATGAGCCACATGTCATTGCAATATGGTTAATCGGGACTTGCACGACGAGCATATCATTTTAGTTGTAATGTAACGGTCAATCACGCATGTTCATCATAGATTCGCGCCCTACCGTTTAAATTTTGGTTTGTATCGGGTGAACGAGACGACCAGGAGAGCACCGAAATGTAGGCGCCCCGCCATGGTGCTCTAGTGGTGGTTATGGGATTCGGCTGCTGATCCGAAGGTCGCGGGATCGAATCCCGGCGGCGGCTGCTGCATTTCGATGGAGGCGAAATGTTGAGGCCCGTGTGCTGTGCGATGACAGTGCACGTTAAAGAAACCCCAGGTAGTCGAAATTTCCAGGGACATCCACTATGGCGTCTCTCACAATCAGAGCTGGTTTTGGGGCATTAAACCACACAAATCAATCAAATCAACAGACAGACAGACAGACAGATAGATAGATAGATAGATAGATAGATAGATAGATAGATAGATAGATAGATAGATAGATAGATAGATAGATAGATAGATAGATAGATAGATAGATAGATAGATAGGGTCAAAGTTGTTAAATATCTCTAAGAAGTGCTTTACATTTAAAAGGTCTGTTCAGATGCGGTGATTGTTGAGACAGGATGCTCTGCACACTGCCATTAAAGCTCCAAGACTGACGCATACACTATCTTTCCGAAGCGGCAGATCCACCGACCGCTTCAAGCAACAATACGAGTAACGTCGCAGCAAGATTCCACAGTTTTCACCACATGAAAGAGTGCAGCATTCAGGCTTCTTGAAAACGGAGAGCGACGCTTGAATACCTTTATTATAACTGATGAAATGAAAGTCGCTGATTCAACAAACATACAACAGCGAATAAAAAAATGCGGCTGATCCCTCTGTCAACGGAATCGGTATGACACGAACGTGAAATGTGCCTTCGCATAAGCAGTTGAATATTTATTGTTACATCGAGGTGAACTTGCCCATTACTATCGGTGTTTCGCTGGTATACGGCACGGTTTGACGTGGATGAAACCACGTTCTGCGTCGCCTCCATAATTTCAAGGAACCCTTGTGGTAACTGAAGTAGTTTACGTAATAAATGGATACATTCGATCGTAAATACCGCGCGACAAAGGTATCGATCATATTTACTTGCGCCGCGTTGACCCGTCAACATCGTTACCGTGCCTGGGCGCCTAACGCAGCAGTGTTCTTATTGAGTGGCCGTCGGGGGGAACGCTACACACGTACTCTACCACTGCGCTGTCAGCGCACATACGCGCGAAGCTGTATTAACGCGGCTAAGAAAGAACGTAGCCGCCTTCGTACAGCTTCTTTTCGATGCCCGCGCGGTTCCGCACACCTCGTTGGTCAAAGCGAATCAAGTGGCCTGCTCGGTCAGCCAATGGCGTTTCAGTCAGTAGACGACTACGCCGACGACACATGCTATAGGCAAAGACTGCTTACGCTGTATGCGTACCAAAAAAAGTGCATATGCTTGTTAAAATTACAAACTTTAGGAAAGTAATGAACAGGCAGTCTTATACTCCCTTAGGCCAAGCACGCTGTCTGTCATTGTTGGCTAGTGAGATCAGTCAAGAAGATACATATATCCCTTTAAGGAGTATTCATGTAACCGGGGCTATGGCTAGGTAGGGAAAGGACCCGGCATAGGCATCTGGGAGGCGGCAGCCATGGAAAAAGCGTGGGGGTGACTTTGTGAGAACCTTGCGCTTGCCGGTCCAGGTGGTTGTCGGCCGGAAGGATTCGTTAATTGAACCTGATCCAAGTTCAACTAATATCGTATGCATACATGCGAGGTAACACTGGTGAGACTGTTCGCCTTCTCATTGTGGAGCATTCCCCTTTGCGAAGGCGCACAGCGGCGTTACACACACTCGTAGCGTACAGCTGTCCCAGCGATGTCCACTGTTGAACCGGTAGGCATATGGAATATCGCCGACTCGGAGCTTGAGCTCCGGGGTCAGGAAAGGAGACGTCAAACAAACGTTAACGGGTCCTCTTTGCCTGGCACTGAGTGCCACGTCGTATTTTCTCCGTGACGGCAAACTACGTACTACCCAGGCAACTTGCCCGCTACCATTCGCCTTTCTTTTTTATGTGGCATCGAGAGACCAATGAATGAGGTAAGTAATTTGCTCTCATAAGTTATTCCGTTACGTGCTTCATTGCACACGTAAGTAATGACTGTGCATTTGACCAGTCGAAGTCAAGAATCTTTTGATCTTTCTTTGCTTAAGACCGACTGGTGGCTGGTTAGTCAACATCGAATATGGTAGCGCAAATCGGAAGACAAAGTGGCACGAAAAAACATGTGAAACATGCACATGCGCTGAGACGAGCGCTGGCACAGCCTTTGTGTGCGTCACACATTCTTTTAGGGCTTAAGCAGTTACGGGCTCATTGCAGCGACCGAAATTGGTAGCGATGGTGTCCGCTGCTGCCGTATCCCGTGTCCGTAACCGCTATAGAGCCGCGTGAGGCTATTGCTGGGAATAGTTGACTCGCGCTGACTCTATTGGTAGGTTTTCATTTTAAAAGGCCTTCTAGATTGTCTAAAAAAAACACCATAGAGTTACGCGGGTTTGCGACCGGAGCGCGCAACACCCGCGTGAGGCTATTTCTGGGAATCCTTGACTCGCGCTCACTCTATTGGTAGGTTTTCATTTTAAAGGGCCTTCTAGATTGTCGAAAAAGAAACGCCATAGAGTTACGCGGGGTTGCGACCTGAGCGTGCTCTGTGAGCTTCAGTGTGAACAAAGTAAAGCTCCGTGCCTGTGCGGACTTGAACCCAGCTCAGTAGGTGGCACTGCCGCTACAACCCTCCCAGAATCTCACCACTTGGTTAAGCTTCCTGCATTCTCTAACAAGGTAGGATAGGTAATGAGTCTCACCTGGAGTCGTGTCTTTCAGGTAACTTATATGCTGCGAGCCATCAGGCCGTGCTTTCGTGAACGAGGACAAAGAAGAAGTTCAGATTAAGAAGACGAAGACACGTGACGATAAGAATAAGAGGTTCAGATGAAGAAGGTGAAGACACGCGACCATAAGAATAAGAATAAGTTCAGATTAAGAAGATCAAGAGACGTGGACCTAAGAAGCAGAAGGAAGGAGGAGACAATATCGAAGAACAAGGAGGAAGCGGATGACGATGAAAAAGAAAAACAAGCAGTAAAGGCACACGATGGAATAGGAAGAACAGTAGGGAGAAAAGCGGAATAAATTAAGACTGAAAGAAAAGGTGTGAGAGCACGCAGCAATGTCAAGCTTGCACTGCCATTTTGCTGCATCCTGTGCGCAAGTCTAGGATATTTTTCGTGTCGCGTTTTCATGCAATGTGCGCTGCCATTTTGTACTCTTTCATCTCTTCCATCTCTTTCTCGACGGCGCAGAGCTACAGTGCCGTGTAGCAGTTGGAGGTGCACTGTGTACTAGAAGTAGGCTTAGCTAAGACGGATGCTTCTGCGAGTTGAACAATTGAAAAAAAAAAAAAGATAAGAGCGACTCAGGGACGACACACGAAAGAGTACAACCGCATGTACCCTTCATTCACCTGATAACAAAAGTGAATTTCGTGTATGAAATCGTCATTTCATTGCTGGCTGCTAAAGGAAAAGAAAAAGAAACATTTCAGCAACTATACGAAAAGTGAAACCGAAATATGTCAGAAATTTATTGGAAAATTCCCATTCCTAATCACAAAGTGTTATAGTTCGGACAAGGCATGTATAAACATGTTTTGACAGTGTATTCAAGTAATTAAATAATTCGAAGCGTGGCTGAAGAATTTCATTCCGTGTGTTCAATACTGCTTTCATTATAGTGTTGCGGCGGCTGTCATTCACATCAGCTCCGGAAGTTGGACGCATCAAACTTCCCGTGATCTATGTAATGCTTCCATATAGGGTATACATAAAAGATGACAGGTCGGTCTTCCAAAACGTGAATTCCTTTAATGAAATATTTACAGAGACATAAGGCAGAGGATGATGTCCTTTTTTTTTTTTTAAGTTCTGTGCACCCATGTGTAGCAAGAGGCACGATGCTACCATTTAAAATGATGGGACAGACTGACTGCCGTTGACGTCCGGCCAATTCTATGGTAGTAAACAGAGGGCGTTTTTGAATAGTTCTAGAAAGCGGCATTATGTGATTCCTTGGCGTATGCCGACGAGCTTATAGGAAACATTTGTCGCTGGTTGTGACAAGGGAACGGAGTGTCTATGAGCAGTTTCGCTAAAGTATCTCAGATGGCTCCGCATTAGGCCGGTTTCGCATGTTGCAAATTGAGTCGCGAATCCCCACTTTTTACTTCGCAATTGCGATCGATGGTCCAGTAAGATTTTTCATATTTGAACTGTCGTACTTTCCGTGATATGGCTATGTTCCTCTACGTCCCCGTCGATTGTCGTAGCTACGGGAAACATTGCTCCAGTTTAAGCGTGCTGTACGTTACGAAAGCTTGCACAGCGGATGAAGATGCAACAAGCGCTGATTGCCAACTAAATTCGTTGCAACTAAGTTGCCGTTCAGTGGAACATTCTTTGCTTAACAGGCTACGCTGTGTAGCTGTCATATTACGCCATTTTCGAGCAGCGCTGCACCATTTCCTTGATTATTTATTTAGAGAGATGGATAGATACCAACAGAACCCTAAAAGGGGCATTATTGAAAGAAAACACATAGACATTACAACAGTAAAATACAGCCACAATAAAAAGAGTCGTAACGGTACGATTAAGAGCAACGTGAAGGCTTCCTGTTTACTTACAGTTAATGAACGGGGTGGAGGGGGGGAACAAAACCAGCTCGTATGGTATCTGACGATGGTAGAACATGAAAGCGCTAAAAAATATCTCGGTCTATATCGAAGCAGCACGTAGGCGCGAGCAAGTACTGCTCAATTGCCGGTCGGTACCAAGGGACGGTAGCGCGTACCACGATGCATACCTGCATGCGACCAGCTCGAGAGACGGGTACATCCCTAGAATTCGTGTTCGGTGACGTAGATAATGATCTTTGCAAGCGCGCTGCCGCTGTACTGGCCGTGGTGGTAGATGCTGGTCCGCAGCTCCAGCTGAATGTCTTGCGGTCCTTGCAGCGGCCGCACGATGGACACCATGGCTTCGTTAAAACCGGTGTTTCGCAGAAAGAAGTGTTCCCTGGTCGCCACCTCGACGCCGTGGGCCCTGCGGGCAAGAGGAGAAGAGAAGTAGTGTCGCTATGTTAGGATTCCTCTTATGTCGGGCGGCGGTGGAAACACCGCCCACCGCTCTGGTTTGCCGCCCACCGCTTTCGATTGGCCGCCCACCGTTCCGAATGACCCTATTGGAATTTTAACACCTCGGGAATACAGAATAGCAACTGTTCGCGCACAATGGCAGCGGACCAGGAGATGTGGCTCTGTGGCCTCGAAGTTTCGGAGTCAATGCTCATGCGTTGCGGCCGATGCGCGCACGTCAGTCTCTATGAATGCATGGCAGGAAAAAAAAAAGATCATTGCTGTCGCTCGCCAACGTCCGATGTGAGCGGACGCGTTTCGAGCGCGCTCCGTCGATATCGACTACTTGGCCCGCGCTTCGCTGTCAAGCCATCGGCACAGCTGCTGCTGCGCTCGCTGCTCTTCTGCACGTTATCTCCCGTTTGCAGCGGCTGATATCTGGGACGCTGTTTTCTGAGCTCGTCGGCGGCACCGCCGCCCGGCTTGCCGCCGGCGGCCATTGCTGCTAGTATTAGCCACGTCAAACTTCCGTGCTTTCATGGCCACTCCGAAGCCCCCCGCGCTCCCAACCGAAGTGCCACTACCCGAAGATATGGACGTATACATGATCCAGACAACCTGACTGCCTCGGTCACGCCGCTGACTTCAACGAGGAACTCGGCCGCCGCTGCCACACCTTCAAGGCTGCTGCTGCTGCCGGACACGAACCCATTCGCCCCACTCCGGCAGCTCGAGGAACAGAATCACATTGAAGGCAAGTCTGACAATGCTTCTAATCAAGCTCGCATTATCTCTACCGCACCGTATGGAGAAAAACGCGCGCGAGGCTCGCTCTTGCTGACGCCCGAACGACAGTACACTAGCATGCCTAGGGATTCTTCCCACTCGAGACGCGCACGTCAAATGCTCCCCGCTTCCATTCGTCAGCAGGACGAAGAAGACGGTTGGATACCAGTCAGCTATCGACGTAAACAGCAAAACCGTGCAACGGTCGCACCGACGCCTAGCTCAGGCTCCCCACGCAAATATCAGCAAACCGTCATCCTTCGGCCTAAGCAGCCGTGCCGCATCATGGATGAGCCGTTCATACGATTAGACCGAGTCATAACGCGCCACATTTCGGCTCATCTCAATCTCTCCGAGGAAGACCCACTGCCGGAGTTCACGGTTCGCTATTTAGGCCATAGCAACCAGCTCGCTGTCGACGCGGCTGAACCCGAGGTGCGCAACGCCCTTCTCGCGATAGCATCTCTGCCGATCAGCGGAAAGGACGTGCCCTTTCAAGCATACGAAGCGGTTAGTCAGAATCAAATCAGAGGCATTATTCGAAACGCCGGAGACATGACTTCCGAGGAACTAATGAACTCATTGCACTGCCGCAAGTGCAAAATCCTGCAGGCACGCCCACTTGGTGACAAAGGCACCGCCATGGTCACATTTGAAGGTAACAGCTTACCCTATAAGGTCGGCCTGCGGTCATTTACCATCCGTGTTTTTCCGTACCGTGTACGAGTGGCCGTTTGCGACATCTGCCACAAGATTGGGCATCACAAGGAGCAATGTCCTAATACTTCGGCAGCAAGATGCCCTACATGCGGTTTGCGGCAGCACGAAGAGGGCACACAATGCCCGAACGCAGAACCGAAGTGCCGCAGCTGTAGTGGTTCTCACTTGGCCACAGCTACAAACTGTCCAAAAAGAAGACAAGTAAACAAGAAAATCGAACAAAAACGCAATCCGGCTGCCAAAAGGCAACGCAAGAAAAGGCAGGTGCAGGGGCATCAGCACCGCAATGCCGAAACAGAACAAGGTTTTTCTAGGCCAATCATCAAGCCAACACGCCAGAGTTTCTACACCGGGCCACCGGCACCTTCAGCTGCGCAGCCAGAAGACAGCAATAGAATCACCTTCGCGGATGTAGCCAAACAAACGAACGCACACCTAACACATGGTTGTAGCAATGGCGTTCCGCATCCTTCATGCTCAACACTCGCGTCCTCTGCGCCGCAGCCTGCCTCGGGTGGAGGGGCGAAGCATCCTCGAAGGGACGCAGCTCAGTCAACGGGGCTTCCGCCTCTGAACGACCATCAACACCTTCCCGCCCCAACGTCACTCCAAGATCTCGAGCGGCGTCTTGAAAACCGTATGGCGGAAATAGAAAAGTCCATCTATGAAAAAGTTGAACAGCTTATTAGCCAGGCCATTGAAAAATGCGTCCACACCATCATGGAGCGTATCATGCTTTCCGGCATGCTTCCTCTTGGCACAACTTCGCCGACAACCGCAGGAGCACAGGGGATGAGTACGCCTTTGGCAGCGTCAAACTCCATTGCTCCTCACTCAAAAAAGCCTCACCATGGCTAGCTTTGCAATATCATCAGCCATGGGCAACTGTCCTGCAATGGAACTGCCGTTCGTTTCGTGGCAAGAGGGCTGAAATGACTACGCGGTTCGCCAGCAAGCAAGACACCAGTCCATTGGCCATTGCCCTTCAAGAAGTCAACGGCCCTGTGCTGAAAATAATGGGCTATGACGGCTACGCCCCGTCAGAGGACCTAGCTGCACCCACGAAGACAGCATTGTATGTAAGACGAGGAACTACACACGTGCAATTAGATACGCAACCGTGGTGCAGCACCACCCTTAGCGTTGTCGGTTGCCGGTTGGAAGTCTCATCACAGCGTACAATCCTCGTCTTCTGCATCTACGTGGTTCCCGAAAACACAAGGAATAAAGCCAATAAGGCGTCGGTCGATTTCAGCTTCGCCTCCCACTTTAAGAAGCTCTATCCACAAGACACCGTACTGTTGTGCGGGGACTTCAACTCCCAGCACGTCGCCTGGGGATACAAAAAATGCAGCCCGCGTGGCAGGCGCATCATGCAAGATGCCTCGGAGTACGGGTTGACACTTCTCAATACGCCCCAAACACACACGAGGCTGGGACAGACAGTTCACCAAGCAGACACGTCACCAGATCTTACCTGGAGCACCCGTCCACAGCTATTTCAATGGGAGGTGCTAGACGATTGCATGGGAAGCGACCACTTTCCGATAATCATACGTTTTCGCACAGGCCAAGCCAATGCGAAGAGGAAGTCAAACTCCACTACACGGCTAAGTCACATCACACACTGGGACAAATACCGCGAGTTACTACAGCAGCAACCTCCAGCCAAGAACATTGACCATCTGGTATCACAGCTATGCGCAGCAAAGCGGAAAGCCACGAGGAACCTAAGGGTTCCTCTTGACCATCCAGAACCTGGCAGACATCTGCTCACCTTATGGAATAGAAGGATACGGATTCTCGCCCAGTACAGGCGGTCTGGCCACGCTGCACACCACAAAGCACGGTTGCGCAAAATACAGCGTTCTATTGAAGAATATACGACGGCGCTCGCGTCAGACCGTTGGATGGGAATATGTGAATCCAACAATGGGCCGACCCACACATCAAAGGTTTGGGCCATTCTGCGCTCTCTCCTCGGCCAGCGCAAGACCTACAATGGCGCGGCTCGTGTGGCCCTCCGGGAAGGCATCAGCGCTCAGGAGCTCGCCGAACAGGCTGCTCAAGTGTTTTTCCCGCAGACGTCTCACCCCACGGACACCACGTACCAGAAGGATGCAAGTTCTGAAGACAGCGAGCCACTTAATAGTCCCTTCACCATGCTCGAGCTGGAACACGCCTTGCAGAATGCTAACGCACGTAGTACCCCAGGAGCCGATGGGGTGTGCGTTGCTCATCTACGCAATATGCCCCTTGAGCACAAAAATGCTCTTCTAGAAGAGTTTAACCGAGTCTGGGATACCGGGATTCTGCCCTCCACATGGAAGTTTTCGGTGGTCAAGCCCATTCCGAAGCCTGGTAAACCACCGCATACCTTATCCAACCTCCGTCCGATCTCATTAACCTCGTGCGTCTGTAAAGTGATGGAGAGCATGGTCAACACACGCTTGATTTGGTACCTTGAAGATCGTGACCTTTTTGCCCCCACAATGTACGGATTCCGCCCAGGGCTATCAACTCAAGATGTACTCCTCCGCCTTAAAGAAGATGTCCTCGACTCCAATTCGGTGCACCCACGAGCTGTTGTCGTAGTGGACATACGCAAGGCATTTGATGGCGTCCCACACAGTACCATTATGAACAAAGCACGTGCCCTTGGCCTTAGAGGAAAAATGTACAACTTCATAGCGGGTTTCCTAGAAGGGCGAAGCTACCAAGTCGAAATTGGCCAAGACGCCAGTGCCATACGGATCAACCACGTAGGTGTTCCCCAAGGCTCGGTGATCTCACCCACCCTGCTTAATATAGCTATGTACCAGCTACCAAGACGCCTTGCCGACGTACCGGGCCTTAAACACGCGGTGTATGCCGACGATGTCACCGTATGGACACATCAAGGATCCATCGGTGAGCAGGAGGATGTCTTGCAAAGAGCCCTGAACATCATTCACGACTACGCAACGGAAACAGGTTTACACACTGCCCCAGATAAAACAGAGTTCGTCGTCATTCATGGTGGCCGATCCACCTCTGCCAAACAGGCAGAAAAGCGGTCTTTTAAACTTTACATCGGTAATCGACCCATAACAAGGAAATCTACTATCCGAATACTCGGTATGCACCTCGATGAGAACTGCACAGCGAACACTTGGTTCCAACACGTTACGAAGACCAGCAAACAAATCCTGCACGCTTTACGCAGAATTTCTAACCGCACTCGTGGAGTAAACGAACGTGAAATGCGGCAGTTTGCTCAAGCTTTTCTCGTCTCTCGTATCATGTATGGACTGCCATATCATCCGGTCAACCGTACGCAAATGCTCGCGCTCGACTGGCTACTTAATGAGGCCAAACGCATTGTTACCGGACTTCCAAGGTACACACGCCTCGATGCGCTCAAGAGCTGTAGCAAGCTCAACAACCTGTCCGAGCTCGTCGACGTGCACATACAAACACAGGAGACGAGACTGTGTCTCCTGTGTCTCAAATGCCGGGCGATACACGCTCATGCTCCTCGGGTATGACATCCACAAACTTCCTATTTTGCCCACCAAAACGTCGCCATGGGAAATCACGGTACTCACCGATGGCAAGCCACTGCCACGCAACATGGACCCGACTCAGCGTGTGCGGCGCCTTACCTACGCCAAGAGGCATGCTAAGGCTACGAGTTCCCTCCCATTGAGTGAACGCGTTATATACACGGACGCTGCGCTTCCTACAGACGGTACCAGTAACACTTGTTATGCCACTGCCTGGTACGACCACACAAATGGAAATCAGAACCGGCACTATCATGTATCAACAGAAGCAGTGTACAGCACCCGAGCCGAGCTAGTGGCCATCCTAGACTATTTGGAGTGGGCCCTCGAAACTGCATCTGAAACTGACCCAATTCACCATCGTGTGTACACTGATTCTCAGGCTGCCTATCGATCATGTACTAACGTTCATTACACAGATCCTGTACTCCAGAAGATCCGGCACCAGGTGCGCCTGCTCCGCGATTGCAGTCACGATGTTACCATCCTCTGGGTCCCCGCACACTGTGGTATTCCCGGAAACGAGAAGGCTCATAGATTAGCGCGCGCTCATCTCTCCACCGCGCTAGCCAGAGCCTCTGATACTCATTTTCCTCTTCTCGCTACCCCAGCCGAGCTAGCAGATCTGATGGCAGACAAGCATATAGCCAAACAACGTCGTGCCGCTTACCTCACAGCAGTGGGAAATCCACTCTCAATACCGTCGATTCCCTCGAAGGTATTCACACGGCGAGAGTCTGTCCTGCTTCGGAGAGTTCAGACAGGAACACTCCTTACTCCTTTCTTGCTTAACCGCTTTCACAGGGGTGGCACACCGCCACCCGTAAGTGGTTTCTGCTCCACGTGCAACTGCCGTGCTGATCTCAACCACCTGTGTTGGGAGTGCCCCCTCTACATCCCAGCTAGGCTTCGTGCCCTGGCCACCATAAACCGGGGACCCTGGCCTTCTCTCCGGACATGGGCCTGTCCGGATCCCACGCCTCCGGATCGAGCCATCGAGTTCTGGCGAGCACTCCTCATGTTCCTCCAGGACCCGGCGGCACCACCGGTCGGCGATCGGCTCCGCGACAGCCACAAGATTCAAGCGGCCCCCACCTAGCTGCCTCCAGAATGTCCGTTAATAAAGCGGAGGCAGCTCTACCCCTTCCTTCCTATACTATCCTCTCCCTTTCCACCGCAGCGCCTTCGGCGCATTACTATGTGGAATAAACGTGGTTTCATTCATTCAAGATCATTGCTGTTTAATTTGGTTTAGGAGATCCTACGTTTTACGACGTCGCGATGCAGCAACAGGGACGAGAATTTGATGAAAATATTTGCGATAAAAAATTTTTGTGACCAAAATATGTGAGTCCTTCGTTTTACTTTACGTGTACAGATGCGTCTGCGTATCCATTATGCTTCCCTACGAAGGTGTCGCATGACATGCTTCAAGGCGTTCGCGTAGTGAAAAAATTGTTGGCTCACGTATTGCGCTATATTTAAAGAATGCCCGAGAAACGACGCCAATATGTCCCAGTCCTATTATAGCTGCGAAGTAAGCAATAAAAAAAAATTACACCATCTCCACTAAAGGGGACCATGCGGCGATGCGAAGCAGCACGGGGGCTGCACACCGCGTTTGCATCGGTTTGACTAGGTGTCGCCTTTGCATCAGTTTGACGCTAGCAGTTGCTGCCTGCGTCAGCGTTGTCTCTCGCGGGCGAGGGCGCGTTCTCGTTCCTTGCGAGCCCGTAAAACGTTCATCGAAGAAAGAGCGCTTCCATAGTCAACGCGCGCCGTTCGGAGAGGAGAGGAGATGAGACAAGGAGAGGAGGGGGAGGAGGATGCGCATGCGCAGTGCGGGTGTGGACACCACACGGCGGATGGAGGGAGGGAGTGACATAGCCCCGACCATAAGCTGCTTCGCATCTAATGAGAGTGAGTTATACAATCGCCCAGTCCACGACAGCCGCTCATTTAAGTACCTGGAGGACGCGCGTGCCTCGACCAGGTCAAGCTCAAACTGGACGGTGGAGAAACTGAAGCGCGGGCCCCTCATGGTGAAGAAGTCCTGGTGACCCGACGGTGGTATCTTCATGTTGTGGGGCAGCGTGAAGTAGTTGAAGGACAGTGACAGCGGCTCCTTCCGGCACTCCTGGTCGTCCATGGCGCAGTCACGCTTAGTGCGTTTGCATCGCCTGCCGAATGAATGAGACGTTGGTTACTTCGTTGTCTGCTTCTTACTTTAAGTGAAAGGAAAGCTTTTTAACAGAACTTTCTCTTCGGCGAGTTCATTCATACTTGCAAAGCAAAACTTTCAGGTAGAATTATTTTTCGTCGCTGTCATTGTATACGCGCGTTCGCTCAGGTGGATAAGACGGTAGTCACATTGTCACACTCTGCTGATTGCAACAGTCCCCGCATGAACATCATTTCAAAAGTCATTGAATAAATTGACGTTTGACTTTTATACATGCATTTCCTCTTAACGAGATGTAAAAAGCTTCCATAAGTTCACGAGCAGTGGCATCGTGGCAAAAGAACCGACAGTTGCGAGAATTGGTACTGATTCACGACAGGCTGCGCAAACACACACAGCCAAGAGAGAAGTAGATACCACGAGTGCAAACTACTACTCTCTTGTCCGTGTGTGTGTTGTGTCATGAATGAGTGGTATCATGAATTTCGCCCAAAATCTTCATACCTTGCAAATCCGGAGCACACATGCAAATGCCAGACGAGCTCAGGCAATCGCGCATTCTCTTAAGAAGATTCATAAATTTACAGAAGCAGCTGTGACCAATAAACTAACAAGGTACTCCGTGGAAGACACATTCCTGTGTTCCTGTTTCAATTCCTGAACTGAAATAGGGTCTTCAACTGACCAATAAAGACATAGATCAAAGCATCATAAACCCGAAGCCAACGTTTCAACACACTCCTCGTCGGTACTTACAATGGCTAGAGTCCGAGGCATCCTCTGTTCACATACTGCTCACAAAACATAAACGACGAAGTATTAATCTCTCACATGTGGCTATTTAGGTCACAGATGTGACCATATCTGGCAACTGCTGGCGCTTTGAGGTCTAATTTCATCTGTGGATGATTGAAATCGCATACGGTAAGGTTTAGCGGATCGTACGTCTTGTGGTCGGCGTCCCGGTAGTATCCAGGAGGGCAATCTAGCGTGTTGCATCGGTAGCCTCCGCGAGTATTCAGGCACACCTCGTTCTCTCCCCGGCAGATGTCGCCACGCTCGCATTCGTCGATGTCTGCACACATTGAAGACAAGCACCGCACAGTAGAAGCATGAAGTAGAAGGCCAGTGAGTGTTTCATTGGTTCGAGTACAACAGGGCAACACGAACAGAGAGAGACGATGCATAGAAAGAGAGGGAAGCTAAATAGGCTTAGCTTCGGTTGGTTACCTCGTAGAAAGAAAAAAATGTATGGGCACAGAAACTGAAAAAAAGACGATCGTAGAAGCCAGGTAACCGCGTACACTGCTCGCTGCATAAAGTGATAGCAGCTAGGTGGCGCTCTCGAGGTTCAATACGAATAACCATAGACACTAGAGACCCGAGTCGCGCGAAAGAAACCTTCCGCGGGTATATTATTTGCTTCTACGCTTCCTTCAACGTTAAGCACTGACATATCAGATTGTAGCAGATCACATTCGTTCTTTACAGAGAGACAAATTCTTGCATGCACTAAAAGAATATGTACTCTAATACTCTATTCTTGATTTACATTCCATTTTGTTAATATTGTTTTAGATAATTCTCTTTTTTATGAGTTTTGTATTTTTCCGAGCTAGCTTGCATCTTGTTGTATCTCTCATGTTTCAGTTTCAGTATTTCTTTCACTGTGCTCACTGCTGCGATAACCGTGTGAACGGGCTGCATTATGTGAAAATAAATAAATAAATAAATAAATAAATAAATAAATAATAAATAAATAAATAAATAAATAAATAAACATTATATGTATCAATGCACAAAAGTATTGGACAAGAGCTGGCTAAGGCGACACGGACAAGCGTTAACTTCCAACTGAGTCTTTATCATCAGGGCGTGCGTTTACACGAACAAACACACGCGCCGTCCCCATTCCACTTCTACTGTACCACAAAACACAAGGAACGTTAACCAGCCTGATATTTACATGGACGCATAGGTTACATTCGAAACAAGTTTTTAAAAAATAATAATCATCATGAACCTGTCTACACCCACTGCAGGGCAAAGGCCTCCCCATAGATCTCCACTTATCCCTGTCCTGCGCTAACTCGGCCCAATTTATCCCCGCCACCTGTCAAAAGTGCCACCTGTCAACTGTATGTACCTCGATAACGTAATTTCATATTTTTTTTTAGACAGGGCAGCAGACTGCCCACTTAAACGCTGACGCTTATCCCGGCCATCAGTCAGTAAATTTTTGCCTCTTCTGCTCGTCCTATTCATTTCATGTAAGTATGCGCGCACCCCACTGCCCGCTTTTCCAAATCAGGCAAAACTATAAACACAGCTACAAGCCCAACTTCAGCAATGAACCGCCACGTCGCCCATTCTTTACATACGAGGCGAGAGAAAAACGTGCACTTGTGCGTCAGGTAAAGCTTCATGCAGCGACGCTCGCACAACATGCATTAGCACTTTTCAGACCTCACAACTCAACGATGCGTCAGTTTCATGCCACGGAATTGGACTACGCATATTCATTGCAGTTGTTCATAATTTGAAAAGGCCGCGATTTCCAAAATGTTTACCGGGGCAATTAGAGACCCTATCCCTCTTACAGGAAGCTCTAAGTGCACGTTCTAAGAGCCTAAAACTAACTTTTTAAGTGTATAAAAATCCACCTTGGAAATATGCTGAAGCGAAAGGCAAAGGCGAGCTGGTTAACACCAATTCATTCTTAATGCTCTCAAGCCATTAAAGCCTTCAATTTGCTTGCGCGCGCTAGTGTTGGCTCCATTTCTTGCACTTGTCATGGCAGGGCCCAAATCTGTGACAATTACCTTGGAGATATGTCACGAGATGACTAAGGAACAAAGTGGAGAACGGGTGCACAGCAAAATGCTCAACTACCTTGGCAAGTCCTCTTGTCATTGTTGAGGGTGTAGCCGTCGGGACACGTGCAGGAATACGATCCCGGCTCGTTGACGCACGTGCCGATACACAGGCTTCCCCTCCCTTTCCACATCTCACACTCATCCACGTCTGCACAGCAAAACGAGAAAGGTCAGCACTTTCATTCGTACGAACTCTGTTTCTGTTTCTGCTACCTCAATTCGTGCACAGAATAAATTGTAGTACACCGCACCTGAATCGTCAAACAAGCGTCGTTATCGCAGAAGCTGCATTAACCGAGCTTGGTGGAAAGTCCTAAGCATCCGAACACCAATGCTTTTCACGTCGAATCTAGACACGTTCACATACCTGCAACTACTTAAGTACTTACGCCTGAAACTACCAAAATGCTCTCAACTGCTCATCGGTTTCGGGATATAAACATTCGCCTACCAGATTGACTACCTAAGAAAGAAGTAATATTAGAAACGATGTAGACCAGGTAACGTCGCTGGAGCTAACGTTTCAACAAGTGGACTTGTGTTCGTCAGGACGGCAACCGTCCTGACGAAGACTAGTCTACTTGTCGAAACGTTGGCTCCAGCGACATTACCTGCTCTACATCGTTTCTAGCAACCTTCATCGATTCAAGCCTCTGTCTTCCCCTGAGCTTCTCTTCTAGTTTGAATAAGCCAGAAGTAATGTTTTTATTCCCGTCGTAGTTCTTAGCTAAAACCAAAGAACACGCGGCAGTAGTCTCCATGACTGGTAACATATACGAGGTATTCATTTGACATCGTCCGCGAGGATCGCTAGCAGCGGTCGCCATTTTGCAGGTAGGCGCAACCCCCGCACGCGGACGAAACTCGTCGTCTGAGCTGTGTGCGAGCTCCGTACGACAGCTTGGATGACAGGGACCTCTGAAACAGTCAACGCGCGCCGTTCGGAGAGGAGAGGAGGAATGCCGAGAGGAGATGAGACAAGGACAAGAAAAGGAGGGGGAGGAGGATGCGCATGCGCAGTGCGAGTGCGGAGGCCGCACGGCGGATGGATGGAGGGAGGGAGGGGTGACACAGCCCCGACCATAAGCTGCTTCGCATCTAAATGTTCCCGCGATGCACGCCGACGCACATATAACGCGTGCGGACAGGCCTGAAAAGCGCGACGGCACAGTGGTGGTATCGCCGTCTCATGAATCAAGGCTCAGTGAACACCTCAGTGCACACCTCGTGATGCAGTCGAGAATCTTCACCGCGACTGGTTTGCGCCCGTGTTGTTTGTACTTGCATGAGCACGTGGAAGTAGCAACGGTGCCTTACCCACGCACGTCCTCTGGTCCTCGTCGAGACGGAATCCTTTCCTGCAGATGCACTGGTACGAGCCCCAAGTGTTGATGCACGAATGGTCGCAACTGTGCGCGTTTTCTTCGCATTCGTTGACATCTGAACGTGCAAAAAGAAAAAGTATGCAGAGCACAATGTCAGTGAGGCTTGTCACTTAGGGCAAGCTTATTTCACACAGGTACCTAGCACGGCGCCTGTCATAAAGAACGGGTAAAATAGGCTCGTATCGTACGATGTCTGTGGCTCCAGTCGCCGTTGACACGCTCGCATATCATTAGGGCAAAATGCAAAGCCGCATTTAACGGTATTTGAATAGTGTGTACACAGAGCATGTACGACAAGGTCGTTATAACACAGATACACGGCTCCATGTCTTTCTATGTGTGTTCCTACTACCCTCAATATTAAATTATGGAATTTTACATACCAAAACCAGATATACGATTATGAACACGCTCCGTAGTGGAACGCTGTCGAGTAATCTTGACCACCTGGGGTTCTTTAGCATGCACTTGATTCTAAGTACGCCGTTTTTTGTTTTTTTTTTTCGTTTCGCGTTCATTTGATTGTGGCCGCTGTGACCGGGATTCTCGTGACCTGGAGCATTGCAAGCTGACACTGTAGCCGCTATGCTTACAGGGTGGGTTTCCCATTGTCCTTGTATTGGATGCACTGCGCTCGCATTTGAAGCAGGCATGCAACCAAGCTAACATTCCGGATTGCCGCTATGAACGTAGTAAATAGAGATTCCAAGCCGGTGCTTATTCTTCATGATAGCTTTACGAGCTGGCATTGCGAGTGAAATATTGTTTTATGTCCCTCTTCGTCTAAAGCCTAATACCATGGTCAGCCTTCGGAGGGGCAACAAGTCAGTAGAGATGGACAGCGTGCGTATTGCTTCATCTTATAGTACATTGGACAGTAACGAAATTTTGTGTGTGTTATTGCGCCGCTTAGATCGTGCCATTCCCCTGTCGTCCGCACACAATTTTGAGCATGCCACTGAGGAATATCAAGTTAAGCAAGGTCGCAGTGGTTTTACCAAGGCAGGTGCGTTCGTCGTAACCCCTCTTGAATCCCAGGTTGCAGGAACACGTGTAGGAACCCGGCGTGTTGACGCACTCGGAGTTGACAGAGCAGACTCGACCCGCGAAGCGCGTGCACTCGTCAATGTCTGCGCGAAGAAAAAGAGTTGGTCAATACCACGCCTATGCGAAAAACAAAGTTATTGTCCACGTAATCACACTGAGTTCGAAGTGATGCTTTCAGTTGGATTATGGCAAGCAGCAAAAGAGGTGATCCGAGTACATATCCGAGTACAAGATTGACTTAATGGATTCTTTTTTTCTAACAGCCGAGTTGTTCAAGATGTTCAGAACTGGCGAGCCTTCGAGGGTGTGCGCCACAGGAAGCGGGCATGTGCCAAGTAAAGTCCCTAGATATTTTTTCCCCCAAAAAAATATCTAGGGACTTTAGTGCCAAGCAGCTCCTAACATAGCATAGACATGCATAGTATAGTATAGCAAGGGGATAGAAAATGGATGTGAGAGTAAAGGGGGGGGGGGGGGGGGGCAGAGATGGTAAAGCACGACGTAGCCTTGTATAGCATAGTTTATGAGCCCCAGACAGTGGGTTATACGTGCCAAGCAGCTCCGAACATGGCATAGCCATTCATAGCATAGTATACAGCAAGGGAGTGGGAAAGAGAAATAGGGTGAAGAGGAGTGATGTGAAGGTTAAGATAAGGGAAGTGAGCGTGAAAGAAAAGCGAAAGTGAGGAGGACTGATGTAAGGGCGAGGAGAAGGGAAAGAAGTAGAGAATGCAATATAGAAAGAGATAAAGACGACGAAAGAAGAGGTAGAAAGAGATAATGAACGAAACGAGAAAAGATGGAGAAAGATGAAGAAAGAACTCAATGCGCAGTTTCAGAGGTGGTGGTGGTGCTTGCTTGCCAGCTCCGCTCTTCACTCAGGTTTCAAAGATGTGGAATTGGCTTTAATGTTTGCATCATGATGCCCTATGTCCTAAACGAAAAAGGCAGCAATGACCACATCGTAAATTAAATATACATCGTTTAACCTACAACCCGGCAACGATGATTCCAATACTGCTTTGGGCTCACAGTAAATGTTAATCATTCGATACGCGCAGCACAAAAGCTTATCGGGAAGTGCTTGCAAGGGCGTCCTTTGAAAAGATTACACGTCCTCGTGTCACCACTGAAGGAAGGGAAACAATGTTTACGAGTGTGCACTCCGGCCGTGTCGCGTCAACAACATGTATCAAGCTGCTCCTCGACTCAATGTCAAGAGGTTCACTGTGGTGCCTGTGACAGCTGGGGGACGGCTATTCTTGACATCTGTAAACACGTGGTGCGTTTCGGCCACGGCTCTCATGACCGGGTCTGGTAACGTTTTCCGAGAATGACAAAACTACAAGCGAAATTATTAAGCCCCGATAAAGGGCACAGTTATTCCCTTATAGGTGCGTGCATATGGCCATAATAGGGATTGGTCCAAGCATTCCTTTCATTACGTTCGCAGCATCGAGCGAAGTGGAGAAAGTGTCAAATGAGGAGGAGGTGCAGATGGTTAAAGAAAGAAAGGCAGACCGACATAGACTGAAAGAAATAAATTAACCTAATTAAAATTTCTTCATCAGGCGCGATTCAAGCCTGACTATCTCTGTACCGAAGGCGAGCATCAGAACCACTAGGCTAGACACGCACGCTTGCAGAACGTGCGCTTATGGGAACTATATGACTGCGTTCTACCGACGATTGTAACACAACCTGCTATGGGCGAGAGAAAGACAAACAGAGAGGGAGGGAGGGAAAGAGGGGACATATAGTGCAAAAATTACACCATCTCCCGCTAAAGGGGACCATGAGGCGATGCGAAGCAGCACGGGGGGTGCACAACACGTTTGCATCGGTTTGTAGGTGTCGCGTTTGCATCGGTTTGACGCTAGCAGACGCTGCCTGCGTCAGCGTTGTCTCTCGAGGGCGAGGGCGCGTTCTCGTTCCTTGCGAGCTGGGAAAGCGCTCATCGAAGATTTCCGTCAGGCGGCAGCTGCGGGCGCTGCGGCGAGCGCGCGGCAGGCGAGGGAGAGAGTGACGTCAGCGCGCACTGCGAGGGGAGCGTGACGTCAACGCGCAGCTGCGGCATGACCTACTTGGCACCTCTCCAACACCTGCGGCGAGGGGAGCGCGTTGCGGCGCGTTCGTACGGACGGAGGGACAGCGTTACACAGGCTAGTCAAAGAGCTGCTTCGCATCTAATAAACGGGGCTTCACTAAAACAGTCGCTTTTCCTTTGCTTAACTTTGCAGTGCTTTGCTAAGCCACCCCAGCTCAGCTGGTCATTGCGGTAAAACAGAGAGAAGCCTAATTTCTTTCTCTCTCATTTTTAATGTCCCTGAACAAAATTGACGATCTCTTAGCTCTCACGCCAAAACTACACCGTTCTTGCCTTTTGGAAAGTCCTGATAACCCCGCCAAAGCGGCGAAAGTACCACAACAATCACATTGTTTTCAAAAAGTTTAGCGAGAGATATCACTCGTCATTCGAATGTCAAGCTTCTGAGCATTCATGTTATCGGTTTGAGAGTTATAATAAACTGTAATAACTATGGCTCTCCCATGACCCTAGTCCCACATTGAAGTCACGAAGTCTATCAGATCCCAGTGGAATTCCAGAACGCTGAAGCAGCCTATGTTAAAGGAGCACAGGTGTTGGTGCCCCAGAGTACTCACGTGCGCCTTCAATGCTCGCCTCCTCCCTCTTTTTCCTCGTTCTAGTCCCCATTCCCTTAACCTTAGCGCAGGACAGCAAACCGAACGTTTGTCTGGTTAACCCTTGTGTTTTGCTCCTTGCGCTCTCTCTCTCTCTATTATGCAAGTTTCATCATCCCTACCCATCGTCAGAATAATACTCAATAATAAAGAGATGCTAAACGTCCTGTGCGGCCAGTTTAATGCAAATGTATCATGTGTTCAGAGGTTTCCATGATTTCTCACAGAAGACTGGAGTTCGACGAGTATATAGATCTGCGCAAACCATTAGAAAAACGCCAGCCCTCCGCTGTCGAGAAAGTGGGGCTAATCGAAGCTTGTCATGTGTGTACCTGACCTTCGTAAGGTAAGATTAGCCCCATGACACGTGACGACCATAAGACATAGGCGTTTACTACAGGTACACGTGGAATAGAGGAAATACTAGTAAAATTTCCTGGGGGAGTTCGCGGTGCCGTTGCTCAAACGCTGCCTGCTCCTCGGTTGAATGCACTACGCGCACAGCCTTCTCATCCCGAGTACAAGAGTGATCCGAGGAGGCGGAAGGCCGGCGGAGAGCGTGACAAAATCCATTTCCTTTCCTTCCCTGCTACACACCATGCCACCCTGATTGGTCGCGCGCGTGAAGTGATCCAGCGCCGGGGCAGCAGGAATCGTGCCAAGGGAGTCTATGGTGTTCGTTTTTCCCACACCTGCTCTACTTGGGAGCAGCCGCTTTTTTCCGTGACACCACCACCGCCGTCACGGAAAATAAAAGGTTCGCTTGAAGCAAATACCTGAGGTCGCTACAGGATCCATATCTAATTAATCGAACACGACTAGCCAAGCAGTAGGAATGTAATTAACGATCATGAAAGGGAAAATTAGCATCCACCCGTTTTGTAGCACAAGGCTACAGGGAAATCCATACGGATTTCTCAGAAATGTAGCCTTGTGCTACAAAACGGGTGGATGCTAATTTTCCCTTTCATACACGTTACTCCACCTTGCGGGTTTCCGCAGAACTTATTTGCCAATTAATGATCGTGTGTGCAGCCTCGCAACGAATGTGAAGCGCCCTTCTTGTGCTTTATTGTTAGCGCTGCTGGCGTGACGCGGCGCTCTCCTACCAGGAGCAAGCTATAAAATCACGTGCTCCACCATTATGGCTGAACTGCATGCCACTTACCTTCACAATCCCGGAATGCATTCATGCGGAACCCGATGGGGCACTCGCAGGAGTAGCTGCCGGGTATGTTGTTGCACGTCTGGTTCGCCCGGCAATCATGGGTGTTGGTGGCGCACTCGTCGATGTCTGCACAGCCGTTGTAGAAAGAGCGGGAGATCTATAATGGGCTTAAGAGATGTGATACGTTGACACACATTTTAGTAGGCTAACGTGTCATTCGCCTGCATGACCAGTACACTGTCCTTGAAACCGCTTATATCATTATACAATGCAACTAGCCCTGCAGTTGGGACATCAAAAATCCGCGTCATAACATGACAAAGGCGTACCGAGACACTGGTTCCCCTGCGGGTTTGGCTCGAACCCTGGCGTGCAGGAGAGTAGGCTCTCGCAGTGGTATGAGCCCACGGTGTTGACGCATCGATGGTAGCGGCCGCACAGGCTCCGGTTGTGGGCGCATTCGTTGATGTCTGCAGGGAACAAAAGGGGCAGCAAATGCAGAAAGAGGGAATACGAATGCGTTATCGGTTCATTCCATATGAGTGACACAAAAGTCCACGTTGCGCTAATATTAGGTAGTTCAGCGGAAAGCATTTTCTCCACTCCGCTGCCTCTTGCACGTATACATTCAGCGGTGGAGAAATCGCTATTTAGTTGAGCGTTCCGTTCATGCAGCGGGCATCCATCTATAAAAAATAAATAGGCTGAGAGCTCCCATTCTAGGTCTGCGTGGTGTTAATTATAATGTTGAGAGAGAGATGTTTATTTACATAAAGGCAGAGAGGCCGGCCTGAGCTGTAATATAATCTGGCCCGATACTCTACACATGGGAAGGGTAAAGGGGAAGGAAGAGAGTGACGAAGGATGATGGTGAGATAAGGAGGCGCGTATGTACAGGGTCACGTGATGTAGCGGGGCCACTCTAGAGTCGACCGTCAAGTCCAGTGGCACGAAGGAAGGCGACCGTAGCTCCAATGACCACGGATGCGCTGTGGACGTCAGGTCAAGGGCCAATTATAATGTTATTTCTTAAAATATTCTTTCAGACATATGTGGTGCCATTCTGAATAGACGGTCCACTAACGGAATACTACATGCGCAAAAAGTAGGAAAAGGCGCATGGGCCTGACGCTCAGATGCAAGCGTACCCGCGCCTCCATTCTGCTCGCTAGCTGCGCTAGCGGAACGTTGAGCGACGTGACCAGCGCGCAGGGAAATTCAAAGCCTTCAAGGTTTAACGTAGCGGCCTCCGCAAATCTAGAGTATCTCTAGTAACTTTACGCAAACCAAACCACAGTGCCTGCGAATAGTATATCCGCATAAGTGTAGCCGCACGACCGACGGCTCCGTAAACAACTTGCGCCGCATTTCCGCAGCGTGTTCGGATTCGAAGAGTATGTAAACGAAGGACGGGGCGATAAGACAATAGAAGTCGAAAAATAGACACGGAGGCACATCCTGAGAGAGTGGCGTCGGCCTCGACTCTATCAAGGCGTCGTTGTGCTTGTAAAATTCACGACTGAGACTTGTGGAAATATTTTTGAACAGGGAATGTCGTTGCAGCCAACGCTGTAGTCAACGCTGCAGCCAATATAGGCATCAACCTACCTTAGAAGCCTGTTTATTTTTTATTAGCAGCTAAGTTGACCTGAAGAACACAAGTGCACTCGCCCAAATGTTTGCTCCGGCGAAATTTCCTATTCAACTGTTCTTCATCACGTCAGGCCTCCATCTTTCTTTCACTAACCCTTTTTAAAGGGCAAGCCCTGTATATGTCTCCTGAGTCGAAAACTTCGGCGTCCGCCATCCCAGCGTGGGCAAGAACGGCACCAAAAGTCGTGCGACTAAGCGATGACGTCATCATGATGCTAAAACATAAGGTTACGTCACAAGGTAACAATAACTTCATTGGTGACGTCATCATCTCGCTAGGAAGGCTCCGATCCATCTCGAATTCACCAGGAAAGTTCCTGTAAGGAGAAGTCAATCTACCGTCTCCCTAATAAACTTTCGCTGTGTTGGTAGCAATCGAATCGGGGTCCTTAGCTTCCAAGCAATCATGCTGTCACATGTCTATGGTGGCACTTTAGCTGTGAATAACTAAACGCATGCCTGTTGCTTGCGTGATTACACGCGACGCGCTGCAGCCATTCGGCTGACTACGGCTGTTTTTACGTTGCAACACACAGGCAGTGCTACGCGCCTTTGCCATTATTTTTAGATTTTTGCAGAGACGCTTCGAAGGCAAGGCCTATTCTGTGCCTATCTTGTGCCGCTTCCGAAAGCCTTAACAAATGTCCTGTGGTTTTTGCTCAGCAGGAGTTACATGCACTGTTCATTGTATAAAGTCAGTATAGCCGTATGGGCTCACGCCAAGGCAGCGTTTACGAGCAGTTATACTAGAAACACATCCTTTAGCACAACATGTAAAATCAGACTCGTATAGAAAAGAAGAAGCAAGAGGTCGAGCGCTAAACACTGACCGCCCAAATGGCACAAATGTTCGAAATTGCTTAGAGATGACATTTGGAAGAAGAGGCCCAATGTGCTGGAAATGTAGTTATGCATGACTAGTTTCTGGGCGAGTTGGTTGTTTTCACAGGAACATATCCTTTAGCGCGACATGAAAAAACAGACTTGGATGGAAAGGAAGAAGAAGCAACAGGTCGAGTGCCGCATCCTTACTGCACACTGACCGCTAAAAAAAAAAAAAAAGGGGTGTCCCTATTATGTCAACCAAATCGCCTAGCAACAAGTTCTGCACAGGTATTCTAGGCTTGCGTATCTAGGAGCGACCCGCACTACGTGTCCGTGGCATATATTATAAACAATGGGAGGGCATCGTTGACGGTCCTACGCAGCATAGACCCGCTTCTCTCATAATGCTACACATTATAACTGTTATACCGTCATTATCATACACGCGGTGGTCTATAGGCACTTCACCGTAACCCGAAAGTCACGGAATGCGAAATGGTAGAGGACCGCGTACTGTCAGATGTCATTGTACGTTAGAAGAACCGCGGACGGGCAAAATTTGTGGAGCCCTTCATTACGGCTTCTCTCATAACCGTATCGTGGCTTTGGGACGTAAAGCTCCGGTAAATTATTATCGTTACCATAATTTTCACGTACCTACGCACTTGCCGAAGCTGTCGCTCGTGAGTCCCGGCTGACAGTCGGTGGCTTGACAGCTTCCGTCATCCAATCGGCGGCTCCCAGCAGGGCAGTTGCTCCTCACGCAGCGAAACGAACCCTCCGTGTTCTGGCACTCGAAGTCCTGGCCGCAGTTGTGAGTTCCCAGGACACACTCATCGTCGTCTGAGTTACGGAAGGAAAGTGGACGGCAGTAAACAGTGCTGACTATATAAACCACTAAGTAGCAAAATCGGTGAACAGATCGTACAAACGACTGAGCATGGGGAATGTCGCTGGAGCCAACGTTTCGACAAGCGGACTTGTCTTCGTCAGTTGCCGTCCTGACGAAGACAAGTCCACCTGTCGAAACGTTGGCTCCTGCGACATTCCCTGCTCTACATCGCTTTTAGCGATCTGTTCATCGATTCAAGCCTCCATCTCCCCCTGAGCTTCTCATCTAAGTAGCAAATGCAATTCGCGGATTCCCCATGTATACCTTTTTCTCTCTCTCTCTTTCTCTCTAAATCCACCCTAGCTGCAGGAGCATTTACATAGCTTTTAACCTTTGTAATCCCTGATTGACCCTATGCGCGCAGTGTTCATTCCATGCCGGTTTTCATAGAGTTGTGTATTTGAACAAGCTCAAGCACAAAATCCGCTGCCTACTGGAAGGTTGGGGGATCGAATCCCGTATTTCAATAAAGGCTGAATCTCACTGTACACAAGCACGATAGCACACCACACAACGCTCTGCGGAACCCTAATAAGTGCCGAAAAAAAAAAAGAAGCCACCTGCTTTTAAAGCATGTCCCATAGCATCGGGTCTTACAGTAGGCCCCAACTACATAATTATTTTTATTTCTATTCTGACTGATCGTTCGCGAAATTAGAGAAAATTGATAGCTGTCAGGTTGCGCTTACCTTCGCACTGTCCCGTGGCGGCGTTGACGGTGTATCCGGTGCCACAGCCCGAGATGCGGACGCAGGTGAATGACCCCGGCGTGTTGTCGCAGCGGAAGCCGATCTGACAGTTGTGGCCACCGTACTGACACTCGTTGACATCTGCGTGCGCGCGGCAACGTGTTCGCAATGACTGCAAACACAAGCGTAGCTCACGAGGACATGAAGACGGGCGTGAAGACATTACTACATTATACCAGGAAAGACAAGTTCCATAGCAGCGACCGGGAGGACTGCATCATGTCATTGCACGTGGCGCATACGTGTGCCGCGAGACGACAGCGAACGGAAGTAAAGGTTGAATATACATGTGGCCAAGTGTGCGAATATGTGGGCACGGTGAAACAGTTTGTCTGGGCCACCAAAGTGTCGAGCTTCATGGGGTTTGTTGCATCCAAAAGGAACGTCGGGACTCCCATGATGTGATGTCCTGCATGTTTTTCTATAGTTTTTGTTTTTTTAACTACGGAGAAATCTAAGGGCCCGGAGTGTCGGCTATCTTAGGGAGACACGCATGCCAAAACACGTAAGGCATACGTAAGGCATGCACACCCGATTAAAGATAAACTAAACAGATCCAGATCAGGAATGGTTAAATAACCAGATTAGTATAATAAAACAAAAGATGCACATTAAGGGTAATTAATGGCGTAATGAGATCGGATTAAGCTAGTATAATTCGAAAACGCCGAAGATAAACACAATAGAAACACAAGGGAATCGAGGGCGAATCACTCCTCCGCAGTTCGCGTAGCTTTCAGTGCACTGGAACTGGCTTAGATTTTTCTCTTTGGTAAGACGCAGAAATGGCTCCGCTGTGACTCTACCAAGCGAGTTTCCAATTTATGCTGTAATATTTGTGGAGTTACTAAAGAAAGTGCAATTAAGAAAAATCTTGTGTCACTCAGCAGTAAAGAGGGATACATTTTCGTAAAGTGCACGTTGTACATGATTGCGTAAACATAATTCTTGTCAGTTGTAAAATCAAAAGTAAAATTTTTATGCTTTAGGCACACCAGCCGACGCACTTCTTATTGCGCACTTAGGAAGCTGTAAGCTTTGTGTGTGTACATTATTAAAGACAGCATATTCCTGTAGACTGGGGTGCGATTACGGGTGATTTTTTACCATGATAAAGACCAAGAAAAGCAAAGGCAGTTAACAAACGAAAGTAGTACAACAAAATCCGTACCGCTGCCACTAACACGAGTGGCTTGCGGTTAGTCCTTACGGTGTCCCAATACTAGCGGTGAGCCAATATTCGAATTTCCGAATATTTTCGATTTGGTTTGCGCCGGAATTTTACTCTTCGAAGTATTCGAAATTTGCACTTAGGGGGGCAAAACATACTGTCTGGTGACAAGCGGCTCATTTCCGCTTGTAGTACGCTTCGGCACACAGTATTCGTGTACAGCGGTAAAGCTAACGCTTCCGCACGGCAGCGAAACATGCACTCGCGTATTGCGGCTAAGCTAAAGCTCACGTACTGCAGCGAAGCTAACACACGCTACTGCGGCGCAACTAGCACTCACGCACCAATGCGAAGCTAACAGTCGCGTACTACGGCGAAGCTAACGCTCACGTACCGCGGCGAAGCTACCACCCACGTGTTGCGGCGAAGCTAACGGTCGCGCACTGCGGAGAAGCTAGCATTTGTGTACTGCGAAGAAGTTGACTAATGTATATGCGCAGTCCTTTGTAGGACTATCCCTTGTGACTGTTCTTCTAAGGACGACACTTCTGGAATACGCTAGCCGTGCGATAAGTCTTGCTGCCTATGTTTAGCAGTACATTTCTCTCTGAAATTTAACATGGTAATATTGAAAATTATCAAGCATTCTTCGAAAGATATTTGATCCGATTCGCGCTCAAATGTTAATATTCAATTCGCTTCGCAATCAAATTTTGCTAATCGCACAGCTCTACCACTTTGTACTTCCGGCCTCTTAATCCACCTCCGTCTTCCACATTAAATTACAAGATAAAACGAACTGCTTCAAGAAAACTATAATGAAAAAAATATAAAGTAAATACAAAATACAAAATATAAAATGAAAACAAAAGTAAATAAAATAAAAAACGCGACGCTGCAGCTTGAAAAGAACCGAGTGCAACAGTGCCTCGATTCTACCTCAATGCAGTGATCGGGTAGAACTCAATTAGCTTCCACCATGCTTAGTGTTGCCATACAGAAATTTCAAGCCAGAATATAAGAAGGCAGCGAAGCATTAGCATGCTTAATTTTGTTTCTTAAAATGGAAATTCGCTGTTCAAACCAGTCTTACAGGTGTTGCTCCACAGAAGTATTTTTGTGTTTTACAGAGGTATTTTAACACAGAAATTGGAGATGACCTCCAGTTAAAACAGCCTCGGACCTATAGTACGGCGTAATTTTGGTTTAGGTACTTTAAGCCTTTATAGGAACGCTAAAAGACAGAAGCATCACTACACAAATAACGATGGGCCAGAAGAAGATATCGCACTTTTGTGAATCGCATCCGTTAAAACACTGAAGCGGACAATTTTGACACACGAATATGCAGCTGAAGCAAAGTCCTCGCAATGTTTACAAAACTTTCGCAAACGTCGTATTCGTATTACGGCGGTTTCCTTCGGAGCAGAGTATATTATGTCTACCCTGAAAGCTTTACATAAATTTTCAGACAAGGTTTACAAAATTGTGATCGTTTTTTATAGTCATGCTGAAGAACTGCACCTTAAGAATTCTACATTTTGGAGTATTTCCCATATGACGCAATTTCTGTAGCGTAATAAAAAATTACCTATATAAAATATCTGGTTTCTCAATAAGTCAGACGCAGCGTCGCTTTCCATATGTGCTTGATAGTAGCCTCCGATCTAAACATTAATCTCAAAGCTTTATCGCTTGTGGCTAAAAGTGGCATTCGCCAAGTCCTTTTCATTTTACATTGGAATAGCCGACAACTCTATTTCAGATGTCTGTCGCAGTGAGGAGGCATCCTATGCGACTGTTCTCGAGCATCCTAGCGCATCCTATGCGACTGTTCTCGATAACACGTTCAGAGACAACCACTGGTATCCACTCTAGCGCACCTTGACAACAGCGGTAATCCTGTTGAAACCATTCTCAGATGTCATCGAGAGACGTTATAGCCGTTGACGGCGACGAGGGCGCTGGTTACGTTTTCAAAAATAAATGGACTTGGAGAAAAGGCTGTGACAGTGATGTTGGGCACTACGCAAGAGTCACAGACTGTGACTGCATGACTATGCATGTGTTGTGTTATGTGCTGTCTTTCTCTCTTTCCTCTCTAGCTTTAAATTCCCCAATCTCTGGCCGGTTGTCCTGAACCTGCCTGCCTTTTTCTCTCCCCTATTCTTTTCTTTTATCTCTTTACTTCAAAGTGACAAGTCGCCGGGCACAGTTATGTTAGCAGGGCCTTCCCTCTCTTACTGCCCAGCAGTGCCCATTTCTTGATTATTTTCTTAGAGGTTATCATAGTAACGTAAAGCAGCTTCTAGCAATGACAGATTAATTAGCCGAGCAAGTCTCCGCATTGCAAGGAAGATGTTAGCTTGGGTTGCATTCATTTATTCTTCTTCTCACACTGCATGGTGAGAAAAGAAACGTAAGCAGCCACATTTACACCCTTGCAGTTGGCTCGGGTTTCACATCCTTTAGCCTATCTTTCCTGAACCCCGTGAGCCATATCACGCAAACCTCAAGACGGTTCCGTTATAAACACCCTCGACAGTGAATTGGGCAAGTGATTTATGCAATAAAACAAGGTAATTCCTCGCCTTTGCATGTTCCCGAGGCGGGGTCACGCTTGTAGCCGTGATTGCAGGTGCACTCGAAGCCACCGTAAGCGTTGCGACACACCTCGTTCATACCGCACGGCCTGGTCTCCTGGCACTCGTCGATGTCTGCGCGCCCGTGACTAGAATTACACTTAACAAGCAATACAAGCGCGGGGCTACTTAAAGGGTCCCTGAAACCTTTTTTGACATTGTGTCACTGATTAGGCAACACAATCGTGAAATCAGTGACACCATAAATAAAGCGAAGCACCATGCGCTAAGGCAGCTATGAGCTTATTTCTGTCGCCTTCCTCCTTACCACTGCTTTCCTCCTCAACTCAATCAGCTGCGGAGTGAGCGCTAGCGACGACTGCGCCTCCCGCGTCAGCCGCCCTGCCGAGCCCTCCGCAGCGACATAGCGCCTCAATATCTTTACTGAAGTCACCGGCCTCGGCAGTGCTAGCCTATGGAATAGAGCGCGCCGGCGACTCGCGTGTACGCCGCTAGGTGCCGCGACGATACCGTTGGCTGAAACGAAGGAGCACGTTGCAGGGCCACATTGTTCGAAGTTAGGTTGGGAAAATTGCGTGCACGTCACTGGTTAGGGGCCAATCAGCGGCCTTCCCATCCATCATTCGATGGCGGGGGTGTTTGAAAACGCCTTTTGGCGATCCGCTGCGATCTCTTGCGATGCGCGTGTTCGAAACCTTATTGTAAATTACATACCTTACGCAGAGCGCTGAAATCTTCCCTCTAATTATCCTAATGACTCGCTCTGCCGGACCACCATGTTTGCACAAAATCGTCAAAACCGTTTCAGGGTCCCTTTGACAAGCAAGACAAGCGTGCGGCCACTTAAGTTCGTTGAATCACCGGTGGGCGCTGAATAAACCAAAGTGGTAGACTTATGCGGACGAATCATGTGACCAATCGGACACAAAGCCCGGCTTCGTCCACGGCGTACCAAAAATCACGTGAACAAATGTTGGCTTCGTGCGATGACGTCATCGTATGACGGCATACCACGGCATCACTGATTAAGTCCCGTTGTAATGCCACATGACAGATTGATATAACCGTGACAGAGACGTCATGTTTCCTAATACAATTCTGAAGAATGCACCTTAAGAATTCTACATTTTGGAGTATTTCCCATATGACGCAATTTCTGTAGCGTAATAAAAAATTACCTATATAAATATCTGGTTTCTCAATAAGTCAGACGCAGCGTCGCTTTCCATATGTGCTTGATAGTAGCCTCCGATCTAAACATTAATCTCAACGCTTTATCGCTTGTGGCTAAAAGTGGCATTCGCCAAGTCCTTTTCATTTTACATTGGAATAGCCGACAATCTATTTCAGATGTCTGTCGCAGTGAGGAGGCATCCTATGCGACTGTTCTCGAGCATCCTAGCGCATCCTATGCGACTGTTCTCGATAAAACGTTCAGAGACAACCACTGGTATCCACTCTAGCGCACCTTGACAACAGCGGTAATCCTGTTGAAACCATTCTCAGATGTCATCGAGAGACATTATAGCCGTTGACGGCGACGAGGGCGCTGGTTACGTTTTCAAAAATAAATGGAGTTGGAGAAAAGGCTGTGACAGTGATGTTGGGCACTACGCAAGAGTCACAGACTGTGACTGCATGACTATGCATGTGTTGTGTTATGTGCTGTCTTTCTCTCTTTCCTCTCTAGCTTTAAATTCCCCAATCTCTGGCCGGTTGTCCTGAACCTGCCTGCCTTTTTCTCTCCCGTATTCTTTTCTTTTATCTCTTTACTTCAAAGTGACAAGTCGCCGGGCACAGTTATGTTAGCAGGGCCTTCCCTCTCTTACTGCCCAGCAGTGCCCATTTCTTGATTATTTTCTTAGAGGTTATCATAGTAACGTAAAGCAGCTTCTAGCAATGACAGATTGTTAATTAGCCGAGCAAGTCTCCGCATTGCAAGGAAGCTGTTAGCTTGGGTTGCATTCATTTATTCTTCTTCTCACACTGCATTTACACCCTTGCAGTTGGCTCGGGTTTCACATCTTTTGGCCTATCTTTCCTGAACCCCGTGAGCCATACCACGCAAACCTCAAGACGGTTCCGTTATAAACACCCTCGACAGTGAATTGGGCAAGTGATTTACGCAATAAAACAAGGTAATTCCTCGCCTTTGCATGTTCCCGAGGCGGGGTCACGCTTGTAGCCGTGATTGCAGGTGCACTCGAAGCCACCGTAAGCGTTGCGACACACCTCGTTCATACCGCACGGCCTGGTCTCCTGGCACTCGTCGATGTCTGCGCGCGCGTGGCTAGAATTACACTTAACAAGCAAGACAAGCGCGCGGCTACTTAAAGGGTCCCTGAAGCGTTTTTTTGACATTGTGTCACTGATTAGGCAACACAATCGTGAAACCATTGACACCATAAATAAAGCGAAGCACCATGCGCTAAGGCAGCTATGAGCTTATTTCTGTCGCCTTCCTCCTTACCACTGCTGTTCCTCCTCAACTCAATCAGCTGCGGAGTGAGCACTAGCGACGACTGCGCCTCCCGCGTCAGCCGCCCTGCCCAGCCTTCCGCAGCGACATAGCGCCTCAATATCTTTACTGAAGTCACCGGCCTCGGCAGTGCTAGCCTATGTAATAGAGCGCCGCTAGGTGCCGCGACGATACCGTTGGCTGAAACGAAGGAGCACGTTGCAGGGCCACATTGTTCGAAGTTAGGTTGGGAAAATTGCGAGCACGTCACTGGTTAGGGGCCAATCAGCGGCCTTCCCATCCATCGTTCGATGGCGGGGGCGTTTGAAAACGCCTTTTGGCGAGCCGCTGCGATCTTTTGCGATGCGCGTGTTCAAAACCTTATTGTAAATTACATACCTTACGCAGAGCGCTGAAATCTGCCCTCTAATTATCCTAATGACTCGCTCTACCGGACCACCATATTTGCACAAAATCGTCAAAACCGTTTCAGGGTCCCTTTAACAAGCAAGACAAGCGTGCGGCCACTTAAGTTCGTTGAATCACCGGTGGGCGCTGAAGAAACCAAAGTGATAGACTTATGCGGACGAATCATGTGACCAATCGGACGCAAAGCCCGGCTTCGTCCACGGCGTACGGTACCAAAAATCACGTGAACAAATGTTCGCGTCGTGCGATGACGTCATCGTACGACGGAATACCACGGCATCACTGATTAAGTCCCGTTGTAATGCCACATGACATAGATTGATATAACCGTGACGGAGACGTCATGCTTCCTAATACAATGCACGTGACATGACTAAGATGCCTCGGTAAGGAGCCACAGGAGCCAACGTTTCGACAAGTCCACTTGTCGAAACGTTGTCTCCAGCGACATTACCTGTTCTCCATCGTTTTTAGCGATCTGTTCATCGATTCAAGACTCCATGTTCCCCTGGGCTTCTCTTCTAGTTTGATATTGAGGTGGTGTACCCTCAATAAAATTTTCAGTTGGCAGTTCAGCGTTAGCCCTGTTATGCTCGTTTTCTTCCTAGTTCTCGTTTTTTCGTGCTGCTAGTGTTACACGTTATAGGATGACCCAAAGTAGAATACCTCTGCATTCTCCCGTGAGCGGATCGGTGCGGTAACCTGTACCGCACGTGGGCTCGCCAGGCCTTCCCTTGGTTGCGGGGGAGTTCGGCGAACCAAACGACGTATCCGGACGCCTCTCACACAGGTAGCTGCCCCTTGTGTTGATGCACTGCAGATGACCCGTGCAGCTGTGCGCGTACTCCTCGCACTCGTTGATGTCTGCCACGGAGGAAAACACCGCCATGCACCAGTGTTCATCGAAATTGACAGCTTACACCGTCATGCACCAGTGTTCATCAAAATCGACAGCTTAGCAGCGGAATCCATGTCTACTTCGCCATCGGTGAGTTCGATATTGGACAGTACGTGGACTATCACGCATAATATGAGCTGCAACGAGCGAGCCTTGACGGAGCATTGGTTTTCTCAATCAAGCGTAGAAAATATTCCTTACTTTCCATAGTGTGTTTTACCCCGCCGGCCCTCCAAGCAAAAAAACGAGAAAAAGATCTAAGCTAAGGGCATCGGTCAAGTATAACGAAGAACAGTTTGTTGGTACATTCGATTTCTGGGTGAACTGCGCAAATAAAGGACACTCTGTGACAGGCACGAAGCACGCTACGTTAGAGGTAAAGACCGCCAAGTCTGCTTGTGGTCTGTGTATTAATTATGGTTCCGGTAATAAAACTGGCGTGTGCGTATTTCTCCAATGCTGGATCCCTTCTTCACTCCTCAGTCATGGAAAGCGATGTTGCGGTAATTCCTCTACTCCCACTCTAAAGCCCTGAAGCGTGGAGCCAAGCTTTCACAGGGGCTGTATAAGGCGGTGCCACTTTAACTGACCGTCCTCAAGCCCTCTTACTGCGGCTCGCGCTTGCCCTCCACATTGAACGCGATATTCCATATAATCTGTGACAGGCAATACACAGGGCAGAACTTCTACTCACATACGCAAAAAGGATATGCACTGTCAATTCCATAGCGCATCACCGGAATGGCCGGCATCGAGACAGCCCCGCTCACTCGCACGAAAAATTATTCGGCAAATATGGCGTGTGTGTACGCTGATCTTGTGCTAGGTTCGTAGTGCTGGACTGCGCAACATTTCCTTAGAAATCTTTTAATGAGAACTGTAACGTTCGACTCTGCCTCAACAGGCGAACGGTTCGTACTTCAAGAGCGCGAGGTTGATTATTCTTATCAGCTTCTGTGACACTGGACGTTGTGACACCTTCACTGAATAAAGAAAGCCGCTTCCGCTTCGTGGCACGTTCACCATTCAGAAAGGATAAATTGCCCTTGTATCAAACTTACAAATATAAATTTGCGCAGTGAAACTCTCGTTGCAGAACACCGATAATATATATCATCCGCAGAGTCGG
Organism: Hyalomma asiaticum; assembly: GCA_013339685.2. Classification (NCBI taxonomy): domain Eukaryota; kingdom Metazoa; phylum Arthropoda; class Arachnida; order Ixodida; family Ixodidae; genus Hyalomma; species Hyalomma asiaticum. The sequence continues at coordinate 93,761,635 of CM023486.1, forward strand.
AAAACGGGTCATCTTAACTCTGGCTTTCTGCCGTCTCCTTGGATTACGTATCAGGGGCCAAATTCACAAAACTTCTCTCGTAAGTGGCTTCCACCATTGGCTGGCCGGCGTTTGTAATGATATGTGCAGCATCAGGATTGGCTGAAATTATCCCTTACGAACTCTCTTATCCAAGTTGCTCTTATGAGAACAGGCCCAGGTCTGACTGAAAGCAGTGCTTTAATAGCAGTAACCGAACGCGGGACAAGCTGCGTTTAGCCATCTGGACTAACGTGGCACAGCTGTTTAACAGTGTTGGAACTCCAAATCACCTTCACAACGTCCGGTACCGACATTTTTCCGGTACCCAGGTAAGCAGCCACTGTTCGAGATCGGCACGCAGCTGAAGGTTCCGACGCCGTTGACGCAGCTCTCGTCGGCGGAGCAGTTGCTCAGTCCTTCGGCGCACTCGTCCACGTCTGGAATTGATCACGGAGAAAGCGAGAAGCAACTTTTAACAGCAGAGCTCTTCAGGGGCCCGCAATGTACGTACTCGATAGCCACTCGATGTCGCGCAAGATCGAAAAGCCGACCAACTACTACCCTCTACGACCCACACTGTTGGCGTCAGCCCAGTAGTACATCATAGTGATTATGCTAAGGGCACTATAGAAAGAAAGAAAAAAGAATCAAGGAAGGAAGGGGGGAAGAAAAATTGATGAACAGCTTCCGCTATGTCGCGGAAGGCCAAAGCACAGCGAAGCTGGCCAATAGCATGCAGAGCACAGCTATAACGTCGTTGAACTTGTCTCAACTGGGTGCAGAGCAAGCTATCGGCTGAACTGGCCGGTACGCGCTATCGAACGTGACGTCACACCAGCTGTAGCAGCGGCGGAGCGAGAGGAGAGTGCGGCTGTACCGGGCCGTGCTTGGCTTAGCGCAGCTGCGGCAAGGCTGCTGCTACTGCGCATGCGCGGCTTGGCATGACGTCACGATCGCCAAGTAAAGTGATGTCAGGTGTTGCGTAGCTGGGCATAGCGGTACGATGTTTAGACGCGGCGATGCCAAGTGCTGCGCAGCTGCTGCGAGGTCGTTCAGGGTCATATGCGTGATGCGGACGAAAGAACGATAAGTTTAAACAGTTTCGCTGTTAAAAGAAAGAAAGAAGGAAGGAGATTTAGTAAACATTCGTACGAAATGGCGATGATTCGAAGCATAGACTGATCGTAACCGCTAACGACATCGACGCTCTTTTTGTCATCAGACGTTCCAGCCGTCGCCGTCATGGTCCATGTACGTATATATATATATATATATATATATATATATATATATATATATATATATATAGCTTTTTTACTAACACTTCGGCAGGTGGGCCTGCCGAAACGTTGGTAAAAAAGTTGTGTTTCGAACGTTTGTTACCCTCTTCCTCAAAAACATATTGCACCGGATCCATCGATTTTCATTCGCACACACACACACGTAATATATATATATATAGTGAGCGCCTCACACCACTCAGCCACATAAGCAGCTTTTTCTTACAGCGTCAAACACCAATCCAAAACAATTGCGGTAGTAACAATTTTACTCTTGCTAAATTGTCTGCTTCTGCAAAATTTTTATACAGAGATTGGTGTAGTCTTCATCGCCCATCCCCCAATTGCTTCTAGCTCTAATGGTTGGTTCATCTTGGGCTGCCGAAAGTGCAACCCAGAGTGTCCTACCAGCGGCGATCCCAAAGCACTGCGACCAAGGGCAGAAGCTGGAAGGAAACGGCTGCAGCCTGGAGCCAAACGTGGCCTTGCCATGCGGGATTGTCCAGAAGGGCAAAGTAGCAGTCCCAAGCGATGTGGTGAAGGTGGGATGCAGATAAGGAAAGACTTGGAGCAATACGCTCTCATGCGGCCGACCCGAAGCGGTACCTTCGAAATTGGTTCTCTTTTGAGCAGTGGTTCCCAAACGGGGACCCACGGACCCCGGGGGCTCCGCGAAGATACTTTCGTGGGTCCGCTACCGCAAAAAATACTTTTGTTGTTGTTGAAGCCATTTTACCAAATTCGCTTCGCCACATGGCACTTCCGCGCCGCGGCGAAGCCAACTTTGCCGTAGTACAACTTCGTCGCATGGCGCTAATGTACCACAATGAAGCCAGCTTCGCCGCAACACAATAGTACAATGCTGTGAAGGCTACTAAATGTGGGAAGGGACTACAGCACTCCGCAACTGCAGGTGTGGCACTGTTGAGCAAAAGTGCTGTACAAAGTTGAACTTTCTTGTGCGTTAACTTTCCTGTACATTATGCAATCCGCACAACACTGCCTCTGGTCGCAGCTGTTGCTACTTACTACCTATTTCCCGTCGTATCTTGTGTTACCATTTAGCCCCTACACCCTGCCACCCCTTCCCCATTCCTTTCAAACTGCAAGGGGTCCGCTGTCACTTCCACCGGTCCACAAGGGGTCGCGACACATCCATGTCTGAGAACCACTGCTTTAGAGAATAGGCGCCAAGAAGCTCCGAAGCACCGAAGCACCAAGCCCGTGCTTCATCATCCGATGCCGTTGGTTGAGAGCGGCCCGTGGAAGCTGCCCAGCCGAGGAAGCCACCAGAACAAGCTGCGTAGAGAAGTGCGCCTGCGGTGGCTCAGTCTGCATACGGAAGTGGCAGCACCTTTGCATCCTTTGACCTGAGGATCGTAGCGGAAGCCTTCCTGGCAGGATTGATAGCGGGACTTTTTGACGCAGCGATAGCTGCCTGGAGTGTTCATGCAACGGGTCTCTCTCCGGGGACACACGTATCGGCCTTCGGCACACTCGTCGATGTCTGCAACGACAGTTAACGCGCACTCAGTCGCCGTTGTTTGGTAACTTGCACTTGCGGAATGTTCAATGCAACTTGCGTTTTTCGGTAATTATCTTCATTCGTAAATGTATGGCGAACACGTGTAAAGCAATAGAAGAGCCACACTTTGTGTTACCGTGTTATTTTTATTGCTACATATTGCGCGATAATGTTTTACTTGCCATTTACTTTTATGCCTCTGTGGCTTAGTCACACCCTCCTACACATGCACCCAGGAAAATGGCGTCAAGGGGAAAACAGAGCAACACCGTTTGCAGTTTAGGGAAGCTATAAACAAAAGAAAGAGTGCGAGAGATAGAATACTTCGTATGACCCAATTTACAGCTCCGGAAGCTAGAAGCTTTCTTGCGTTCGCATACATGACACGCAACCGGCATAACGTGCGGCACTAAATCTGCCATGCATGACAGGTGCATGTACAACGCGTGTTATTTCTGACGACGATTCTTGACTGTTACTATATCAGATTGCGCAATTCTAAATCTGAGGCGATCTCGATAACGGCTTTAAGGGAAATGAACCAATCCCTCAAGCTGCATCTTCTCGTGCCATGCAAGCGGCATGGTTCGCTATCATGATAGAGACTTCCACAGGTTCCTTGCATTCCAGGCAGGCAAGGTATTGCTATGCTACAGTTTAATATTACTAAACAGTACCCTTTGCTGTCCCTGCGGGACAACAAAGGGTACTTGGGGCGACATGCTGTTATGTACTCAAAATTCAAAGCATAAGCACTTTAGTTCCTTTGTTGTCGTTATAATTATGTTGCAAGAGCAGTGACAGCTACAACAGATTTCCAAACGATGCTCACCAATGCAAGACCGAGTGTTCCTGTCCATGCGGTAACCTTCCGGACAGGGATTTCTGTCCTGGCAGATGAAGCCACCCTCGGTGTTGACGCAAGTTTGCGTCGAGAATCTGCAATTGTGCGTGCCTTCCCGGCACTCATCCGTATCTGTGTTAAGCGAAAGACAACAGTGAATCGGTGGCGTCAAGGATGTAAGCCATGGGCGTATTGCTCTCGATTCTCCATGGGCTTACTTTGGGATGTAGGTAAGGCCTAAGTGAATTGCTCTCAGCTGTACAAAAAACTTTATTGGCAACCGTACAAAGTAACGCCGTTTTTAGACTAGAATATTCTGCTGACGTCGCTCGACGTATCGCTATCATTTAGGTGAAATCTCAGTCTGTATAAGTGACTCCGCCATCCCCGGATCGATAGAGCAGACAGACACGCTAGGCAAGGCACGCTAGCGCGCGCCATGACCTTAAACAATTTCTATTCTCTTTTCCTGTGAATGTATTCGCGCTTCCGCAATGCCGACAAGCTTGTGGCCAGAGTCACTGCGGCGACGTGGCGCCACCCTACGGCATCTACGTCAATTACACACGGGAATCACATTTCGTAGTCCGTGCCAGTTAAGACGTGTCCTGCTAAAAAAAAAAAAAAAAAGGCGGGCGCTTTCGATTCGACAAGCGTACTGTGAAACCAAACCGCAAATTTCCTGCTGCATGCAGTGCAACAACAATCAGCTGAGATGTTCAAAGGAGTCTCGAGGATTGTTGGGCGGTGTTTTTCGCTACGTCCAGAAGTCCTGCAGGGTCCCTTTAATTGACGGCAGCATTACTAAGTGATCCACTAAGAAGACACCTGTTAAGAATATTGACAAATGACGAATAAACTTCAAAGCGCGTACGTTTTATCGTGTTGAATGAGTACTTGAGCAAAGTAAAACAATGCGCCTGATGAACTCGATCCCAGCTATACGCGGAATAGCGGTGGATGTGTACGCACCTTGGCATTGTTGCGTGTGCCGACTGTACCGAAATCCTCGCGGGCACTGGGTGCCCCGGCCAGTACTGCGGGGAACGTCGCGTGTCTTACACTGGAAGCCGCCATCCGTGTTGACACACAGCGCCGCCGAGCCACAAGTATGGCTTCCTGTCGAGCACTCGTCGATGTCTGGCGATTGAGAAACGTGCTTCAGAACGGTGAGGTGTTGGGCCAGCTGGTTTGACATACTTGCAAAGTACAACGGAAAAGTATTGCGGAAGGAAAGGTGAAGACGCGGTGAGGGATATATACCCGGACGGACAGAGCATCTATCCTGTCTTCACCTCTATTTACGCTATACTTTTGCATTTTCCTTTGCAAAGGTGAGTTTGCATGCTCTGAGACGGAGGTAACAAATGATCATGGTGACATGCACTCACTCAACAGTTTGAGTGACAGTCTGTACTTGAAAGATGCAGGAAGTTCGAGCATAGTAAGACAGGCAGCAACTCACCGCACGACGCAAGGTAATTAGGCAGGTGTGTGTGAAAAATCAAAGCTTCAACTTCGAAGCAATTTCGAATGTTGAAAACCACATGCGACCCGCATCGAATTTTTCGAATATATTTTTCGAATACGAATACTACTTCTGGCTATCGCAAAAATTATTTTTCATCAACTAGAAAAGAAAAGCGAGTTTATTGTACAGCAAACGATATTCAGGAAAATTACACATTGTACCTTTTCCTTGACAGTGCCGCGCCTCCAGTTATTCAATGCTGTCATAAAAGAAGGACAGCTGCTTGGTGGGTTCGGGGAGCAGCAAAACCGCTTTCCATGTCACAGTTCATCCAGAGCAGGAAACACGCGCTCACTAGACACATTAGTGTCGATGTGTTTTTGTAATGTTGCCACTGGTGTACTGTTAACTGTGACAGCACATGGCCCCTTTCCATTCTTAATACGCTTCACCGCAAGACAATGTAATACTGCCAAGATGGCTTTGCCACGGTTGGATATTATTATGCGGTGGAGCGTGAAAGGATCACAAGGTGTCACGGGACACTGCGCCTTTTGTCCCTTAAATATACACAAGCGCACACGCCCTATAATAGTGAGTACCAATATGATCGCCGACGTCTAAACACTTTAACGACAGTCGTTCAATGCTACCTACGAAGTTTTGCCCCTGAGAAACAATATATAATGTTTAGGGGAGTTTCGTTTTGTTTTGCGTATTGGAATATTTCGAACAGTAAACGTGCCGTTCGGATCGAATACCAAACCATCCGAATCGAATATTCGCGCACCACTAAAATCAAGCCGTTAGAATGCAGTATATAGTAAAAAAAAAAAAAAAACGCGTAGCTGTAATGAGCTCGATCTCTGTCTCGCTCATTCAGACAGACCATCACACTGCGCCGTCAACATGAGTCAAACTAATGACGACACGCGCCACAAACAGAAGGTGTTTGTGCACACGTATCTGTTGACTGCGCAGGCATGTGTCAACATCGGTGAAAGCGCACGCACAGCATCAGCATGGCCATGGTGATCCGCTTACCGAGGCACTTGGCATGGAGGGTGTTGTAGCGAAGGCCTTGGGCACAGATCGGGTCGCACACGTAGCCGCCGACTGTGTTCTTGCACTCTTCCTTGAGCTCGGCCTCGCACGCGCTCGAGCCTTCGGCGCATTCGTCTACGTCTACGCACACACACATCACACAACACACGCGAGAATGTGCGGGCTCTTTTCGCTTTAGCGCTACAGCGTGATGCAGAATCCCTGTCACCCAAAGGATATTCTTTCTAATCTCAATCATCGTATACTAGCGAAGAGCCCTTACAAGAATGTCACATATGCCCACATCCAGCATTGGGCATATCGGGCGATATATGGCACTCGTCCTAATACGATCATATGCATGTGGGTAGTTCGTGATACAGAGATCTACGGATAGGTTTATACAAGATATATGTATAAGAACTGCCATACAGGTTACCATCTCGAATGGATAATATGGGGCCATATACGAGTCTACGTACCATGCATAGCCCTGTATGCATATATGGGGCAAGAAGCTACACGCGAGTGCGGCCATGACATTCAGTGTTTTCTCTTCTTTTTTTAAGCATTCGCGTTTCCCCAATGACGACATGCGTGCCGCCAGAGTCACAACATGGACGTGGCGCCGCCTCACAGCGTCCGCGATAACTGCGTCCGGGAATCCCACGCAGTGGTAGTCCTGCCACATTCTACGTTGTCCGTGCCCCACCAGTGACATAATTTTTTGAAAGCAGAGCGTGTGCTTTCCAGCTGCAAGTTTTAGACCGAATTGAAAAATTGCCTGTTAAAGCCAACACTGTAATATTTGGCTGACATGTCCACAGGGGCCTCCACAATAGATTAACCATGTTTTCTGGCCTCATTGAAAAAGTGTTGCAGGGTTCTTTGGAGGAAAACAGTTTTAAATTTCTCTCTATATTAAAGTAACTTATGACCTCTGTTTATCGAAGGACAGCGCTTCTATTATGCAGTATCTTGTCGTCATTGGTGAGAAGATTCGAAAGCGACGTCATCGTGCAGGGAGTCCGTGACTATTCTTTTGTTTTCCTTCGAGCATTACGATTGGTGTACCTCTCGCCAATTCCAAACCGTACTTCTGAATTCGCGTCAAATTATTCTAAATTCTGCTTCGGAGCGTATAGGCATGACTCTCCTCATATGGAGAATGCACTACTAGAAATGTGCTAAACATAAGAAACGCTTCCGTTTTATTGAGGGAACTGACACGAAGCGTAGGCAATGCTTTCGCACCGATACTCAGATGTAATTGGAAGCCGCACATTATACTGGTCTTGTCTTTGACAACCCACAGTCGTTTGCCTCGTGCGGCCTTAGAAGGCGCAAAAGTCGAAGTTGCGTAAGACAAAGACGTCTTTTTTTTTTTTTTCATTCATGCTTTCAGGTCTTTTCGCGCACTTAGCTTCGAGAATGAAATAGCAGCTAATCAAGAATACCATGTTCTCCTTAATCATGACAAGAAATCGGTGCACGAGATGCTTACTCACCGACGCATGCCTCGTCCTTCCACGTATATCCACCGGGACATTCCTTGCTCTCTTTAGAAAGACACTGGTAGCCGCCGTGCGTGTTCAGGCAGCTTTGGGTGTCCAAGTCGCAGTCGTCGATTCCCTCCGAGCATTCGTCCACGTCTGATGGAACAGTGATAGCACCGTTCAAGCAAAGCCTGTGCTGGCTGACTTGTAGTGAAGCCGTCGATGACGTCCGAAAAAAGCACCACCATCATGACAAAATGCGTGTGCACGCTTCTTTCTTTCGCCTCGAAGAATAAGACAGACCGCATATTTAAGAAAATAAAGAGAAAAACACCTGTCTGGCTGTGCAGTCGAACTACTAACTTCCGTGCTGCGAGACCATAACGCTAACCAATTCAGCCACTCTCGGTTCATGGCACGCGCCTTTTAAAGCACATTTTGTAATAAAATAAGACACACAGAAAATAAAAATTGCACGAAGAAAGAGAGAAAGAGAGTGATAAGCAAAGTAAAGAGAGGGAGATTAACCAGAGGAGGTTTCCAGTTACCTACCCTGTTTTGGGGAGGGCAAATGGACAGCGATGGAAAAAAGAGGAGAAAGCTCTATGCCGACCCATTAATGTCAACGTCATTTCGAAGGCAAGTTGCTCTATTACGTTTACGTCGGTACAAATTCGGCGATCGGTTCGACATGTATTTCAGCCTGTCAAAAAGAAAATACACACAAACGATTCTAGACGTGAACTTAAAGCGGTACGCTAGTGCACTTACGTCCTTGAAAAGTCTAACTGTGACCCAACTCGCCTATGCAATCCTTGATGGCTGTGTTGTACTTGAAGCCGGCGTCGCACTGGGGCACGTCTCCGCCATCCGGCAGAGCAACATTGTCCGCCTTGTGTATGCATTTGAAGCTCCCCGGTATGTTCATGCACTGTTCCCTGCTTTCGTCGCAGTCGTGGCTTCCCTCAGAGCACTCGTCGATGTCTGCGAAAGAAACGGATCGCTCATGAACAGCTCGCTCCATACGGACTACACACACGCAGTAGCCTCGGTGCGGGCTATGGAAACCGGCCGCGCCGCTCGCAAGATGAACAGCGACAGCCTTACCTGCGCAGCTGAGCAGGTCATCCCTCAGGCGAAACCCTTCGTGGCATTCGCAAACCGGTGAAGAGTTCACGATGTGACAAAGCTGTTCACATTGATTGTTCCGGTCACACTGCCGCTCGCGGTTTCCGCCTGAAAAAAAAAATAACATGTACCGAAAACATCGCAAGCTATACTACAGCTGAAGCAAACCAGGAAACACCTTTCTTCAAAGCATTAAGAATGACTTGCAACGAGTGGGGTATTTTTCTAGGGAACATACCACCGATATATCTGTAAGGGCTTACTATGAACACGATATTTACCGTCCATGTTCTTACTCAGCACCCACCCTTTAAAGGAGTGGGGTTTCTTTGGCAACCGCAAGCCGCATATTGCGTATTCCTACGCGGGATAACGTGGCTGACATTGAGTAGACGACGGTCAATTTATGCCGGGAGTACTCAAGCCTCGCCTCTATGTGAAGAGCATAGTTTCGATCACTTTCACCTGTTTAGTTAACTCTCCAGTAGTGCACACTGTAACGGTATGATCCAAACATCCTGCCTCTTGCACTGTCTGCCTATGGCTACTTTTCATGTAATGGTAATTGGCTCGGTGATGTCGGAGTGATGGCAGTCGGTCCACCAGGCTTCTATTTGGGAAAAGGGCACTTGAAAATTAGCTAATTATGTGCAAGGTGTAATGTTCATAGCTGTCTTCTACCCGCAGAGTGTGTTTGCTTTCTCACCATGCCTAATTAGGTGGTTATGGACAGAACCAGTGCACAAAGTGCAATATTTAATTAATAAGTTACGAGTAGCATCCGATGGTGTCGTCGGCTTTATTTGTGCCGTAGGTGAAGATTTGCGATTATGCAAACGTTTGGGGCTTTCCCTTTTTCAGCTTATGACATGTTTAGTTCCGATATAAAGCTGAAAAATGTGTCAGAAGAAAAGTATGCATGTCACTCAACTTTCAAGCTGGTGCCTTTATGGCGGGATTTCGAAAGTCACGTTAAAAGAATATTTGCTGGAGTATATCTACAGCTACAGTGGAATCTCTTGCACACCAATGCCTTCGCCCAGCACTACCCTTGCAGAGCAGAACCTTGCACATTACATTTTGCTAGATGGAATACGGAGATGACGAAGCTGCACTGAACGGGAAGTATTTAAGAACTCACAATTTGCACGCATGTTTAAATAAGTCATGAAGACACGTGTCAGTGTACAACAAGGTTGGTCAAACGAAAGGCACAAATAATATGGGCGCAAAAAGGAGCACAAGCTTGTTTCGATGAAACAGCCGAGAGGAAGATCCAATAGACAGATAGTTCTGGTAGGTTGTCCCATAGATACCTACCATTGTTGAACTTAATCGGCACGCAATTTCGCCCGTCGTTGTCGAGTTCCTGGCCACTGGGGCATATCGGTACGTCGTGACTTCTGTCGCCGGGACCTGAAGGCACTGCAATGTTGAAGGCAAACGGCCGTGTCATCTATCCGTGCAAGAAAACACGAAAGAAGATCATCGTGGAATGTGTTTCATTGGTCTGTAATGTCCAAAACGTTCGATCAGAGACGCAGCTATAATTTGTAGGAAAATCCTAACTCCTTATCATGCAGAAGACCGCGTGAGGGTATTTCAGAACATCAGGAGGAACTTGAATTTCGAAAAGTTTGTTTCTAGTGTACGTAGGACATATGGACCCCTAATAGGGACGTCGTTTCTTTGTTCATCCTATTTTTGTCTCTTTCCCTTACTAGCGATCAATATGTTGTTCATTACGGAGTATACCATTCCTATAGGACACTAGCTACACTCACAGCGATTAGCTTACTGCGTGTTAAAGTTTTCGAACGAACCGCGCGCGCGCGCGCGCACGCACACACACACACACACACACACACACATTATATATATATATATATATATATATATATATATATATATATATATATATATATATACATACACACGCGTCATAGATGAACCGTTTAATGTGTGCAGTTATAGGCCCATGGCACACGGAAGCGGTGAGCGGAAACCAGAATGAAAAGCCCGAATTATTATTGCTTTGTCTCCAATACAAAACATTTATAGGTGCAGATTGCTGGCAGAGTTAGCACTTCTACGCTGATGAAAAAAAAAATTATCGCCAACAAAATATGTCACCGTCGCATTTCATTCTGTTCCTGGTGTATCGCGCTACTCTCCGTCAAAAAAGACTATGGGTTACTGTAATTTCCTCGCTCGCTGAAGCACGGCTGTTAAGGTGAACCTAAAATAAACGTGGTAATAGCCCACTGCAAAATCACATACATCATATTCGCGGTCGATACACTGCAGTCGAGTGTTTCAGTCGAGTGTTTCTTAACAGCGTTTGCTTCCTGCCCTGTCTTCGCTTTAGTTTAGGTGCAACGGCCTAGAGTGAACGGGCCGGTTACACAGCCGTTTACGGTGACCTCCACCAATAATAACTCCGAGCTCGAATGGCACGACGCCCCGTAGGCGTGCCTGCAGGCCGTACCATCATTGTCGTGACCAGTGGAAGCTGCGTCGTCAGGCAGGTCGTCCCTTCCCGAGCAGCACTGGTAGAAGGCGTCGTCCCAGGGAAGGCCCAGAGAGAAAGTCTGCGGTCGGCATGGAGCTCCTTCCTTGGCTGCGGCCAGGCCGAGGCGACAGCCGTCACAACAGTCCTGCACCGTACCATCCAAACACGCAATAAAGCTTTCAAGATACTTTCTCTGTGCTGGCACTCTAGCGGCATCGGTAAAAAAGCTGTGCACGAGGAAGAAAGCGAGTGGGAAGGGTGGACAGTTGAGCCGCAAAACACAGATAAAAAGCGGGCGCGTTGACTAAAGATCATACATTACAAGCGTGCTCTAGACAGTCAAATCAATTTTGATCATCTCTAAAGGCCGCGGAAACCATTCAAGGACAGACTTGTACAACGACGAAAAAAAAATTAGGCATGGCTCTGCTATCGGAAACACCAATGACCAGCGGAGCTGGGCAAGTGATTTTTTAGCAAAGCCACACCTAACATTTTTTTTTCACTATACAAGCCCTCTATCGTTTTATTTTTTTTCTATCTCTCTTTTGCGCCTCTCTTTCTCTCTTTTTTGTCTCATTTTCTCCTCTCGCCCATATCATAATGCGGTACACGGCATGGCATGCGTTGCTGTGCATCGTGTCTTGGAGTCGTTACGGTTTCCTGTGTCGTCTTCACATTATTTATTCTCTTCGTCTTCTTGGTACTCTAGCTGAAAGATCACTATCACTCGTGATACCACGATTATGATTTCATGATTCCACTATCATGTAGAACCATTGTGCGGAGGTCAGTGATGTGGGCAGTGAGCAGAGGGGAAGAGCGGCTCCGCTTCTCCCTTCTGCGCACGATGGAATGATCATTATAGCGAGCTTCATTATAAAACAGTAAATGTTGCTTGGCATCCGAAGTATCTGCGGCCCTTTTACCAAAGGTGCGCGAGGAGTCTCGAATGCTTAACTTCGTAAGTTCCCTAGATTTCTGCACCAGATAAATTTAGTTAACGCCTACGTTATAAAAACAAGTAGGCAACCTTTTCGTTCCATGGAATTCTAAAGCTGAAACCGCTACCCTCTATTTCAAAATAGCACAACACGGGTGTGAACAAGGGCGTAAAGAAGAGAACATAGTACACGATGAATAAACCTCCTAGATGGGAGCAGGACACATTGTGCATTATTGGGCACGAGCGCGCAGGAGTGTTTACCAAGTAAGTGTCGCCGGCGCAAGTGCTTTGGGCGTCGCGGCAAGGCCGTCCAGCACGAGCGGCCGCTTTTCCAGCGTCGCACAGCCTCTGTCGCAGCGACGACCGGCAGCAGATCTCCTGGGCGATGCGACAAGACTGCGTTGGCAGCAGCTGTGGCAACGGGAGGCCATCGCAGCCAGATTGGGCCGTGCCCCACTGGCTTCCTTCCTCGCAGCAGTTGATCAGCCCTTCTTCGACGTCGGAGCTGCCTGCTCGGCCAAAAAGTAGCCACATATGTACACACCCATGCTACAAAACTACAGACTATATGTCCCATTGAGACATCCCTCCACCACACGTGAAACCGACCCGTGCAAAGCAGATGCAACATTTGAAGCTAAGATGGCTCCAGCCGCAGTTTCCTAGATTGCCCGACGTTTCGGGGTCAGTTCGGCCTCTTCTTCACGGGGTGGCTGTCCGGTTCGTATAGAGGCGGCGAGGCACAGGAACGATGCGAGAAGAACGGAAACACAGCCCAGCGCACTCTGGCCAAGTACTGTGAAAAGTACGACCACAGAATCGAATTTGACGGCATTGTAGTTATAGACACAGAAAGAAATCCAGAAGGAATTCGCTCGCTATAATCGTGGTACATCCAGAACATAATTGGAAACAACAGCCGATCGTTTGGAACCACTCCCTCGGCCTATGCTCACGGCCTTCGCGACGTAAAGGAAAGGAGGTGTCCCGCAGGGACAACCAGAAGCGCCGCCTCCTCTGCGAACCAAACAGTCACATCCTAAAGAAGAGGCCAAAGTGGCCGAGAAACGTCGGGCAATCTAGGAAACTGCGGCTGGAGACATCCCAGTATCAAATATTGTTAAAAAAAAACAAAAAAAAAACAAAGAGATCTCTGTCGGAACGTTCACGTTCAAAAGCAGATGCGCCAGGTCGGCGCCGAGTACGAAATAATGCTCAAAAGGACAGAAAGTTGAGCGAGTTGGTAACAGTCCATAATCAAAAGAAGAGGCGTGCAGGACACGGACACAAGGAGAGCAGTGAACAACACGAACGCCGACTAACAACTGATGCACAGCACAGAGGCGAAAAAGAAAGAAGACACACAGCTTATCTGCGCATGCTCGGAATGGTAGCGCCACCTGTCAATCGGTTACACGTGCCGGTCTTCGCGATAGACAACTCCTAAAGCTTTCTATCTCCTCTCTGTTTAAGCTAATCGACGGCTGACTCACGCATGCACTTCCACTAATACTGATATGCCAGGCCTCAACCAATAAACGCGTATCTTCGTTCTTATGCCTGTACAGGATCTCGGTTTTGTCTAACTCGGGCATGCAGCTACAGACCTGGCAGTGCAAGGATAGATTGGACGGCGTCCCACCTGATAGCGACCTTCTGTGTTCAATTAATCTTTGATTAATACAACGCGCAGTTTGCCCTACATAAAAACGTCCGCAGCTAAAAGGAATCTTATAAACCACACCCATGCGACAGTCGGTGAAATTGTTCTTGGCTAGGTGCTTAACCGGACAGATATCCGTTCGCTTCTTACCTTCCATCTGCTCATTTCTTCTATGCACTGCGGCACAAACCCTTCCTAACTTATTGGGAGCCGTAAACACAACATTAACCCCATATTTACTTCCCACTTTCTTAAGCCTGTGCGAGACTGCGTGGATATACGGAATACTCACGACCTTTTTCTTGTTAATGTTACTCTCTGCTACAGCTTTTGTTCCGGTCGAAATCGACTTCTTAAGACGCTCAGCTACTGTGGCTATTGCTAGTCTAGGGTAACCTGCATCTAAGAGGCGCTGGACCTGCGCATTAAAGCTAATGGTGAAACGGTGCACGCACGAGTTCGATAGGGCTGACTTTAAACAGGACAAGGCTATTCCGTTTTTTACTACTTTCGAATGCTTGGAGTCAAAGTTTAACAACGGCTTAGATGCTCTAGGGGAATACTGCCAACACACGTGATTCTGCTCAAATGACAACGAGATATCTAAAAATTGTATTACGTTTCTCTCCGGTAGTTCTTTCGTAAACCTTGGACCATCTCCATTAAGTTTAAATTGATCGCTTACATAGGTGACGACGGATTTAAAATCATCCTTACTACAAAGTACCAAGTAATCGTCCGCATACCGAAATACCCTAAAGATGCGGTCCCCTAAGGCCTCTTTTAAACGGCAGTCAAACTTGCTCAAGTATAGATCACTTAGAATAGGGGCTACCTTTGAACCTATACAAATCCCTGATTTCTGCACAAACACGCCTTCCCTGTATCCAACTAATGTTGACGTTAAGTACATGGAAAGAATTTCTAGAAAGGTACCTGTGGAAACTCCGCATCTATCTATGAAACCGGACTCCTGCCCTTGTTCTCGAATACATTCTTTCACGCAATTTAGTAAACCTTCATGCGGCAACGAGTAATACAAGTCTTCTACATCCATGCTAAACGCTGTGCAGTGGCCAGGATTTTCCTCTGTTAACAACTGAACTAGAGCCTGAGAATTACGTACACGGAAGGGGTCAGAAAAACTTAAGCATGTTAAGCACTTCTGCAAATAGCTAGCTACACAAACTTGCCAAGTCCCTGACTCTGATACAATCGAGCGAAACGGAATTTCTGGCTTATGGGTTTTCGCCGAGAAAAATAATTCTACAGTGAGCAGTTTTGCCTTTTTAACACTGGAAGCTACCTTATCTAGATT
Source organism: Hyalomma asiaticum (assembly GCA_013339685.2). Classification (NCBI taxonomy): domain Eukaryota; kingdom Metazoa; phylum Arthropoda; class Arachnida; order Ixodida; family Ixodidae; genus Hyalomma; species Hyalomma asiaticum. Next base: position 93,776,883 of record CM023486.1, read on the forward strand.
ATGTTTCAACAGGAGATCGACAGCTCGTTGTTTTACTACAGAAGGTTTCAGTTTCACAGGTCTAAAATTCTTTTCAACAGCTGCTGAGGCTTTATCAGAAAAAGTGCTATTCGGCATTATTACAAAACAACCTTCCTTATCAGATAAAACAGGTCGAAGCTTATGTTCCACACAGTAATTTACAACCGGTCGGATAGGGTCAGAGGCCTTAACGAGATCGTTCGAATGCTTGATGCTGGCGAAGCAATCTGAAATACATCGAGACCGTTCAACTTCCGGAATAGCCACAGTAGCTGAGCGTCTTAAGAAGTCGATTTCGACCGGAACAAAAGCTGTAGCAGAGAGTAACATTAACAAGAAAAAGGTCGTGAGTATTCCGTATATCCACGCAGTCTCGCACAGGCTTAAGAAAGTGGGAAGTAAATATGGGGTTAATGTTGTGTTTACGGCTCCCAATAAGTTAGGAAGGGTTTGTGCCGCAGTGCATAGAAGAAATGAGCAGATGGAAGGTAAGAAGCGAACGGATATCTGTCCGGTTAAGCACCTAGCCAAGAACAATTTCACCGACTGTCGCATGGGTGTGGTTTATAAGATTCCTTTTAGCTGCGGACGTTTTTATGTAGGGCAAACTGCGCGTTGTATTAATCAAAGATTAATTGAACACAGAAGGTCGCTATCAGGTGGGACGCCGTCCAATCTATCCTTGCACTGCCAGGTCTGTAGCTGCATGCCCGAGTTAGACAAAACCGAGATCCTGTACAGGCATAAGAACGAAGATACGCGTTTATTGGTTGAGGCCTGGCATATCAGTATTAGTGGAAGTGCATGCGTGAGTCAGCCGTCGATTAGCTTAAACAGAGAGGAGATAGAAAGCCTTAGGAGTTGTCTATCGCGAAGACCGGCACGTGTAACCGATTGACAGGTGGCGCTACCATTCCGAGCATGCGCAGATAAGCTGTGTGTCTTCTTTCTTTTTCGCCTCTGTGCTGTGCATCAGTTGTTAGTCGGCGTTCGTGTTGTTCACTGCTCTCCTTGTGTCCGTGTCCTGCACGCCTCTTCTTTTCATTATGGACGAAATAATGCATTTCCCAGCCTAGCCCTTCGCCCCACCTTCTACCCAACCCAGTGCATACGTGTAGGCCGGGCCCACTAGACAACAATGGCAACGCGTTATCTTAAACAGTTACTTGACGAAAACACGAGATACGTTCCCGAACGGTAAACACGGCAAGTGGAAGAGAAGTTTGACGAATTGCAGAAGGCCACTTACTCTGCTACCAAATAAGACATATTTTCGCAGCATTTACGTTGGGATATAAAGCAATTTAAGCGATTACGTTCTTTTTCAATGCCCAACAAATAGCTCTTCTAGTTGAAGGTCCACACCTGAGATTTCCACAGCACGTTATCACTGGCTCGTCCAAAAACACGTTCTATAACGTGCTTTTTTTTTTCGCTTTCTCTCGGGTTAGAAAGAAGTCTCCCGATGCGAGGAATGGTGATGAGGCGTTAAGGTAGCATCCCATTATCTAAAAAACATGGTCATTACGGTGCTGAGTCGCAACTAATCAACTGAGGAAGACGCTAGCGTCCTGCAAGATGTTAAAACGGTGGTAGCTCGAGGTTTTTCTTTTGGACATGATCTATCAGCACAACAAATAAACAAATACCAAAAGAATAAACTAGAAGAAGTGCCATCTTGAATACATAAGGTTATTTTGGCCACGGAGATGTGAGAAGTCCTTGAAGCTTTTTATACAGCTGCATAGCAATGGCGTTAAGTTGCAGCTAAATAGACCGTTGCACGTGGAGCGCAAATTTAGGGCCCCAAAGGTGACCTCTAGCTTCCTTTCCTTCACGACTGTCGTGAGTTTCAGTAACACATTTTTACTGCAACCTTGCAAAGCTGGCGCTTCTATGACACACACTTCACCCCTTTTCTTTCAACCGTCGTCTTTGTAAAGGGCATTTGCTTTCTGTGAGAATTGCCGTTTACGCAATGTGTTTGAAGGCAGAGAAGCCCACATGGTCTAGGAACTTCGTAAAACGCTAGACAGCAGCAAAAATTCTGGATACGGCGCTGTGGCCTTATGGCTGGTCTTCATAAGCTCGAATTTCACTCGAAACAGCACGTCATAGTTCAGGCTATCCTGCGCCTGAAGATGACACTTCGAGATCTCTTAGCCGTAGCGGTGACAAGGTCTGAACCAAGAATAACGTAGAGGAACGCCAGTACTTTGATGCATGCCGACGCTGCGAAACACCGGCAATCAAAATTAAACCAATAGAACCAACACAAAACCCCTTCCCACGGAGGATCGCTCTCGTTGCGGCATTTTAACCAGAACTATTCAAAACTTGTCGTTCAACTTACCCTCGGGGGTGTGGAAGGCAAGCCATGCCACGACAAGAATCGCGTACCAATGCATGATCTTGGATTCACGCATTGTGTCAGCCTGGCTAGCAGCGAGACGAGTTGCACTGGCAGGTCCCAGCAGCTTTCGACTATCGTCTCCAAGATGTGGGCCGTTCTGTCAACGTTTGGATGAGAGGCGCCCGATAAAACGTCTTCGACTGGGTAGATAGCGGCCCTTCGTTCGGCCGTTACCGTCATCGCCGCCCCAAGCACCTCGAAGGAAGCGGTAGTCGTCAAAGTCTCGCTGCGGACCCACTTGAAGAAGACTTCGAGTTTTCAGCCCCTATCGGAACGCCCGCTATCACGGTTAACTGACGCGGCAATGCCCTCAAATGCGGCGGCGCTGGCCCTCACCCGCACGTAAGACGTACAGGGGAATCACCGCGCAACCGGCCAATTCACCTGGATTTATCGCAATCTCGGATATGCAGCGAGTGAATGACACTAAGAAGGCACGCACGTCTCCAGTCAGTCTGGTCTGTAGAATCAGCGCGTCTGTCAAGAGCATGCATTGCAGTGCTTGCTAAGATCAGGGCGTGGTGCTTCGCCTTATCGGGATCACGTGAGATAACCATGAAGCAGGAATTCAAACTATTAACGAAGACGCGAGGACACTTTCGTAACATGGTATAAATAACCGATTCGGTTTAACACCTTAAGGCGATAGGAGTACCATAAGCGGTGACACAAGATCTGGGCGTGGTGCTTCGCCTTGTTGGGAATCACGTGAGACAAACAAAAGCAGGAATTCAAACTATTAACAAATACGCGATGACACCTTTGTAACTTAGTAAAAATAGCTGATTTGGTTTAACACCTGAGGGCGATATGAGCACCATAAGCGGTGACATAAGATCTTGGCGTGGTGCTTCGCCTTATGGGGATCACGTGCAATAGCCAGAAACAGGAATTCAAACGAAGGTACGAAGACGTCTTCGTTGCATAGTATAAGTAATCGATTTAGTTCAACACATTGAAGAGAGAGGAGCGCCATGAGCGGTGACCTTGAAAAACGCATTGAGCCACTGCTTTGAAGGAAAAGCTCTACGGAGATGCAAAATCCTGATCGCGCGTGGCGCACAACCGCATGTACCGGAAAAAATGACGTGGTTTTATAAGTGCCTCAAAGAAGCATGGGAAATGGAGGGGGAGAAAAAGAATAAAGGGGGGGGGGGGGATGGTGACATGTCAACAACGCAGGCGCAAAAAAAACCAGGAAAGTACAAGAAACCAATCCAATATATTGCTTAGCAATGTAACCCCCCGATAGCCGCATCAAGATTAAATTCCGCGTCAAACAGAGCGATAGACGGGATGCTTATGCACTTGCTGCCAAGTTTTCTAATATGGTAGGCTTCCAGACTTAGACGTGCAATTTTGTCACTGCTCTTGCCTAGGGTCGTCGTCTCCTTTAACCGCGCCACACAACCAGGACACTTGATGACATGCGCAACCAAATGGGCGTACTTGTCATGTAGTTTGTTCAGATTTAGAGCGTGTTCCCCCAAACGGTCATTGACGCAGCGGCCAGTTTCGCCGACGTAGAACATCCCACATGACATGGGGATGCAATAGACCACTCCAGTGGAACATTTTACTAACGGCGTTTGATGGTTCTTCCAGCATCCACGTTTATTTGCATTGCAAATACGTGGGCACAACTTTCCCAGCTTGTTTGGGGCAGAGAAACGAATAGGCACACCGTGCCTGTTTGCCACCTTCTTGAAATTGTGGGAAAGCTTATGGATGTAAGGTACAACCTCAGGCCTAGGGGCCTTGTGGTGAACCTCTGCCGTAGTGCTTCCCGTTCCACGCTTGAATTTTTGAAGGAGTGACTCAGAAACGGCAGTCAAGACCGAGAGGGGGAACCCTGCGGCCGAAAGACGGCTTACCTGCTTATAGAAACTGGAAGTGACTTGGTGTGGGCACGATTTCTGGAGAGCTGATTTCATGCACGTCAACTCAATTCCTCTCTTAATTGTCTTGGAATGTGCCGAGTCAAACGGTCGCCCATTTGGTTGCGCATGTCATCAAGTGTCCTGGTTGTGTGGCGCGGTTAAAGGAGACGACGACCCTAGGCAAGAGCAGTGACAAAATTAAGATACTCCACCTCAGACCGGCATAGCCTAGCGTGTACCACACGTCATTTTACACGCAGCGAGGGACTGCTGCCTATGTGCTAATGCATGGAAAAAGGAATACTTCTGGCATATGTCGTTGAAAATGCTGGCTAAAAGCCAGCAAGTGTGCTTTCTCATTGAGGTTTATTAAATATTGCAAATTACATTTGCGCTTAACATTTCTGTTCGAAGTCTTAGATATTTCGTACAGAACGTGCTATGTCCAGTGACAATCAGTGCCCCTTTCCCACGTTGAGTACGCTTGGCCTCCTGACATAACTGTACTACGGAGAACCACACCTCACACGGACCCACCTCCCATCGCGATAACATTATTGACGCTGCAGCTTTACTGGCCAAGACGAGCGAGTTTCGCCATGCTTGACAGTTTGACCTTGAATTGAAGAAGTGGTACCACGTGACTCGACGCCGTTGCGTCGACCGCTGCCTCGCCACTGGCGTCCACTCGCCGATCTCTTGAAAAGTTGACGGCGCTGCTCTCTCTGGCGACTCTCAGTTCCTCGCAATAGCCGTGCCAGTGCTTCAGTTCAGTCGTTGTGCGACAACCTGCTGATCCAGCTGTCTCATCGAACAGGCCATTCTAACTCGGTAATCACACCCCAAGCCCGCACTACTGCGTTCCTGCAGTCTTTCTTCATCCGCACCGCCAGAGCCTGGAATGGCAGGCTGAAATAAGTGAAGAGCGGGAACTACGCCAAGCTAAGCGATGGTAGAAGAATGCGGAAAGGCGACAGCGACGAGATTTAGAGGTGGCAATGGATATTTCGCCTTGGGCTTCGACGACGGCTTCGGAGACTGACGAAACTACGTAGTTCCGTCAGTAGATCCTTAATCTACAGGTAATAAGTCAAACCATCACAAAAGCCACGAGAAAACACGGCTACAGTGCAACATTGAACAAATACAGAGTTGGAGGTGGCATCCACCTCCCTCGGCGAAGTACTGCAGGCCTGTTGGGAAGGTTTTCGGTATTCCTCAGGCTCACAAAAATTTTAGAGCCACTGCCCTTTGTTACTTTTCTTTTCAAGCGAAACTTCTGTTGCCTAGCCTGTGTCGGCGTAGTCACGCCAAAAGCAGCTGATCCTAGCGCCCTCTACGAAGTGACTGAAGAAACTAATGTATTGCAGCGGGAAAACTCCTGATGCCATCTATGAAGTGGTACAAGAAAGTAATGCATTGGAGCGGAAATAATTTGTCGCCAGTACTAGGGTTCCAACGCGCACTCCTGCCCTCCGAACACAAGTTTCTTAACCACTAGACTACACAACACACCGATGCCTGCGAGATCCGGACATCTATGTACCATATGAATGCCTTCTATTTTCTACCACCATGCTTAGGACTTTCGGAGAGCAACAGAGAAACAGCACCGGGTAATAATAAATAAATAAATAAATAAATAAATAAATAAATAAATAAATAAATAAATAAATAAATAAATAAATAAATTCGGAGGTATCTTTATCGCGTCCATATTGTAGTTCGTGCAGCAAAATCCGAAAACAAGGGGAAAAGGCCTCTAAATGCGCGCGTGGCGTTTTTGCCTGTGGTGTTTTTGTTTGTGGTGTTCATGCACTCATTAGTTTTGCCCGAAATCACTACGTACCAGTCAGCAATGTTGTCGCCCTGCCACGGGTTCTTAGTGTCATAATAGCGCGTAACTAAAAGGCTAACATATGAGGCTGCTCGTCTCGGCAAGTCATAAGTTGTGACGCGCACTGCGCGCCACTGCTTATAGAAACACAGAGCGAGAAAAAAAAAAGAGAAAGAACACAACACAGCACAAACAAATGAACACATAAACAAAAAGACAGCGAAAATTAGAAGCTGCCAAAGAGACTTGCAATTGTGAAAGTACTGCGAAGCATACAAGGAATCTCGGTAACCCACATAACATGTTTGCATTCCCTGGAAGAAAAGTCACGTTCCCACAAGCAAACCTGGCTATATATAACAACAGGTGTGGCACAGGTACCGGTGCTTAGCTGTAGCTGCGTCTTGACTTGAGTCACTAGTCCAACAGCGGAACCGTGTAGGCCTGGCAGTTTCTACCTGTATTGTGTCTATATTGTGTCTATTTAAGACAAAAGAGGAACATGGCGTTAGTCCGCGCCGATCATACAGGAAGGAGATGCCGTTCCCGCAGGAGCTCTTTTCCTTTTTTTTCTTTTTTTGCAGCGAAGAGAATATGAATCCACGATGTGGCTATTTCCCGAACTTCGCCCGAAGGTGTGCGTCATCAACGACTACCAGTATCCGCATTAGTTGAAATGTGACGCGGTACGTTACCACAAAGTAGCGAATACTACGAATAAAACTACATCAATGATCAACCACTTTTAACTACTGCACTGTCGCGGGCGAGCTAGCGCGATCAGGGCAAATCCAGCACTTGTCTCGTGGATGTTGGGGATCCCACATGCTATCGCGTCTGAGCTGAGACCGAGCGCAGACCGATCGCTTACGCAGTGGGGATGCTATCAACAGTCTAAGCAGGCTTGGCGACCGTGGTACTTTGGCTCATGGCTTGCTCCTATTAGCGCATCCCTATGGCATCACGGTGACATCAAAGGTGGCATTTAAAACAGCGAAAAATGCAGTGGACGGCGATTGTCCATATCGCTCATAGTTTGAAGATTACTTGGCCAGCCACAATCATCAGGCACGCCCCGTAGTGGAGAGATCCGTGGACCTGGAGTTCCTTAAAGTGCAGCCAGATCTAACGGGTGTTTTTCACATTTTACTTCCATCGAAATGCGGCCACCGTGGTCAGCACTCGATCCCGCTACCTCTCCGTCACGGTGGTTTAGTAGTAATGGTACTCTGCTGCTGATCCGAAGGTCGCGGGGTCGAACCGTGGCTACGGCGGCTGCATTTCGATGGAGGCGATATGTTGAAGCCCGCGTACTGTGCGACGTCAGTGTGTACGTTAAAGAACCCCAGACGGTCGAAATTTCAGGAGCCTCCACTACAGCGTCTCTCGTAATCATACGATGTAAAACCCCATAAATCAATCAATCAATCAATCAATCGATGAAATCTCGCGACCTCGGGTTTCACAAGCCCACAGCTAGCCGCTGAGGTGCCAGGACGGGTTTGCTGAGAACAGACGTAACGCTAGTGTTGTTGCTTGGAGAAAGTGTTGTCGTGCCCTCTATAGGTCCCTTCACGCCGTCGAACGTTCTACTCGAGAGATAAACATCAACCAGTGACGATGTCAGAGACCCTGCGCGTGTGTGCGACCTCTTCCCGATAAGGACATCTTTTGCAAAGAAAGCTGGCAGACTGTCGGACTTGTCCACCACACAATGGACTGTACCTCATGCAGACTGCTCGTGCCGCTGATTACAACAATACTGCGGCCGTAGGGGCCGATCACGGGACTTGGCTCGCGGCGCTGGGAAACTGGACCGACAGGCAGCTGTGACGTCCTTGGCTCGTCGTTTCAGTCACAGCCGCGGCGCATATTCGACTCGAAAGGCGAGACGGCCCAGAACGGTAGCCGGTGGCGGCGGGCATCTTCAACCTGTGACTGTGACCTACTCCTGCATCTAAGGTATTTTGTTGGTCTCTATGGAGATGCGTAGGCCAGCATCGATGTGTGTCGGATGTTGGGTGTGAGTGAATGTAGGATTAACAGATTTAAGAAACAGTCAAACGAAGAAAAAAAATGAGTAGCCAGAGCATGGCATTTTCGGGGGAGAGAGTGCAACATACGGCCTGGTTAAAGACGTCAAAGCAACCTATGAATGGAGGCAGAGGACCACGTATGGAAAGAAGAAATCAGTCGTCGTAAGTCGTCGCGCATGCAAAGAAGCCGACGGAGCACAGCAATGCAGCAAAGAGTCAAAATTTTTTCGCCCTTAAGGGTAAAGTCGCTGCAAGTGAACCAATGATAGGTGCAAAGGTTCAGCTGTTGCCAAAGTGGGAGGTAAGAGAAAACGAGGTAACCTGCGTGAGAGATGGTATTATTCGGGGTCATTTGGAAAGGTATCGGTGGGCCTAACGGCCTTGTGTTAAAACATATAGCGTTGGAGTCCGTATACTGTTTCATGAAGTCATTCTCCCTAAGGCGCGTTTCAGTATTGCCTGCTTTTCTTCTCCTGCGCCTGTACCTTATTTCATTAGAAACGGGCATGTCAGGTCATCTCTCGTGTTTCAATGAATAAATAAATGAATGAATAAATTTTGTTGGGACGCAGTGCTGGAAGTAATACAGAAGCGGATAGATACAAGTGCTTTCATTTCCTTCTCGCCTTTGTCCACGTTTGCTCGCGCTGTACACACTTGAAATTCTTCCATAGCCCGTGTGTTCATTAGTCCCAGAGGTCGAAGTCTACTAGATCAATCAATCATTATTTAAAAAAAAAACCTTTTTTCACACTTATTGTGAGAACCACATACTATTTCGCTGTACTTTGAAGCAACATGAAACTAGATCCTATGCGTAGCTTGTTAATATAATAAACGTACGCATAATAGCCCAATATAAGAAAGCCTGCCGAGGCACGACTCGTCACTTCATTTAGCTGCAGCAAAAAATTACCTCAGAACTCAATTATCGCTAAATTATTAACGATGAAAAGCAAAGCTTATAGATTCCTAACGCCGAATGAGACCCACTAATCGTATAGGAAGTGAGGAAGTGTGCCACCTACGTATGTCCATTCATCTTAATTTGTGGTGGTTACTGTTTTTCGCGGGCGCAAGTGTTAACAACTGTTTAAACCAACGACAAGAAACGGAGACAACGAAGCAGAACTGGGCATTTTTGTTAAAAAAAAAGGACAGTTAACGTGAAATTTGCAAATAGTCCGAAGTCAAGAACCGGGGCAGAAGATCACGCGGGAGAGATTTTTCTGTATTCCGCACTGATAAAACGCTCGCGTTGTGAGATAGCTGGCGCACGCTGACTTGATGTTTTGAAGTGTTTTCTGACTTACCACACGTGTATTACTTTGACCCTGCCCAGACAGCAGAAGTATACGTATGCACCGCACGTGCGATGTCTGCGGTGGGCGGCATTTGCTCAGCAAACTTTCAGTTGTAGGCTCATGCTCTTATCCTGTCCAGTTCTTCATCGACGTCCTCGTTTTTTTTTTTTCTCGCTGATTTATTTCATTCGCTATTATTAGTAATGAACTCGCAAGCAAGCGAAATTACCGAACACCTACCTGTGACCTTGCCTTCGCGCTGATCGACCAATGACTGGCGATCTGACTTCCGCGTCAGTAATTCTTATCCGCACCACGCTATCGCGGAGGACGACCTCGCCTCTCTCTTCCAAGGATTTCCCGTTGGCGCCAATTGCAGCGTCGCGGGACTCCTAGTGCACCGCTCCTCGCGTTAGCTCCGCGGTGGTCCGGACCGGAGAAGCGGACACAGGACATTCGCGGTGAGTGGACCGTGACGTCGCAGCTTTCTTTTTTTTTTTTTCAGAGCTTGTAGGATAAGGTAACTTCTTTGCTACCGTATTTTTATGGTTAGGCTGTAAAGGACACGGTTGTGCATCAGCAGGAGCGCGAATGGTTGTTTAGCGTGACTCAAGCAAACCGGGCAAGAAAGGAGCGAGTTGTCGTTATGCGGATCGGATATATCCACGATAGATTATGTTATATTCACAGTAGACGACCTCAGTTATGGATGAACAAGAAGAGGAGGCATCTTAATCATTGACTTGTAAACAAGGAGCCCCGCCACGGTGGTCTAGTGGCTATGGTATACTCGGCTGCTGATCCGAGGGTCGCGGGATCGAATCCCGGCCGCGGCGGCTGCATTTCGATGGAGGCGAAATGTTGAGGCCCGTGTGCTGTTCGATGTCAGTGCACGTTAAAGAACCCCAGGTGGTCGAAATTTCCGGAGACCTCCACTACGGTGTCTCTCATAATCAGAGGTGGTTTTGGGACGTTAAACCCCACAAATCAATCAATCAATTATAAACAAGGGGGAAGTATTTTTGAGAAAGGAAAGGTCTCTTCTCTGTGATGGCAGGCGAATCGTGTCCCCTTGTTCTCTATTACATGCAATATGTATGCCTACTTTAGCACATTCTGGGCAAAACTTTAAAAAGCGTTATACGACAGTATTGTGAAGACTAAGCAGTCGCCCTCGCCTTTTGTTCTTCCTCTTGGACTGGTGAATTATGCTAGACGGCAGAGTGGTGTAGTTCCACCGATTGCTATTGCTGGCTCGCTCGTATATTCAGCGAGCCCATGTTACCAGTACCGCAAAAAGTGTCAGGGCATCAGATTTGGGCAGCGTCGACCTAAAGCTGGATTTAGTTGTAGTAGCCGAGGCTGAACCGGCGGGCTAGTCATTCAATATTATTGAATGGTCCCACAGGACATCCGCTAAGAAGCTACGCGGTGTGCTTCGGATGTGCACTGCGCTTCCACTAAATGTGCTACGAGAGATGTTGGGAAAACCATTTTATTTACTATACTTACGCCAAGGTAGCGAACGAGGCCACAACAATGAAATGGTGAAGCAGGGAACAACTCACCATTTTTCCGCATCATCCGCAAGCTAAGCGGCTCATAATGTTATAAATGCTCATCTTTATATAAAATATGGATTATGGTACGCACTCGTAGCAGTGCGTACTCTTGTGCGACTGGCTGCACTTTTATATGCTGAAAAGTACTGGTAAGAATAACGTATGGACAGCGAGTTACTGCTCACCTCGAAGTCGTACATGCGGTCGCGGCCACCCATCTATGATTGCGAGTAGAAGACGCACCCCGGAAGCGCTTTCTGAGCCAACGACATCCGATGGAAATGTGAAGGTAATATGGCGTCTAACGACAGTGCCACAAGTTGAAGATACAGAGCTGAGTAAACATATTTGGTCTTCGAAGAAAGGTCAGTAGCACGGGATACCACCCAAGATACCACGCGTGACTACAGCGACCAGTTCGCTAAGTTCGTGTTGTGTTTCATCGCTGCAGTATTTCGTCTGAACGCGGTGATTCTTGAGGCACTGTGCACAAGTAAAGCTGCAGTCCGCGGAGGTTCTTTCTGAGAATTGGTGTTTATTGCCTGCTGGATACCTAGTGTTGGCGTATTTCGGTATATTGCAGAAGCCATGACGTACGCTAACCTGGAGAGTTTACGAGTTGCGGACCATGAAATGCGCGGATGCACCTGCTGTTTCTAAATCTTCCGGGACTACGACATTTTAAAGCTGTGACCTTTTTCATGTCAGGATGCTAGATATGTCGCGCAAAATGTACTTCTAGTTTTTCTCTTCGTTGGATTTCATGTCGAATTGTTTGCGGCTAGTGGCAATCAAACAGTATCCATTCCAGGCCGTCAACGTAGAACGAAGATAACAAATAAATGACGGGGCTGTAGCACGACGATGCATGTAGTAAAATGTGGCCGCAGTCAAATGTACTGCAGTGACGTAACCACTGTAAAATACAGTCGACAACGAAAGCATAAACCTGCTTCGAGCTAGAATCTCAGCTATGACAGAGTTTTCTTTATTAATTCACTTTTTTCATTACGTAGAAGGTCTATACAAGTGACCCGTGTGTGCTGACATTTTTTCGATTGCCTTGTTTTAATACAGGAGAAATGCAATACTGTGCGAGTTTGTTATTTGAACGGTACTCTGACCGCTGAGATGTCAGTTATACTGCAGTAAATGTCAACCTTCAAAATATGGCAGATATGATGGAGCCAGAAAAAAAAAAAAAACGCCTGTAATACTCAACTGGCGATAAGATGTCCCTTTTAAAATATTCTGTTCTATCACTGTACAGTTGTTGCTACGCATATGCGACTTCCACAGCAAAATTTCTCAATAACAGGAGCTATAGTTGCATTGTTCCAAGTCTAATCACTGGCATGTCGGTCGCCTGGCAACTCGCAGTAGCTCCATAACAGTGGAATAAAAGGGCACCACTTCAGTACTTTCTCCCATTGAACGCCACATTGTGTAGAAAATTTCCATGTCTCCCCTCACTATTCTTCGTAATTCCAGCTATAGTATCATCTAGCCCCGATACAGACGTGCTATACTGTTCCAAGGGTACCCGCAATACCAAATACCAACGTAAAATACATACGTATGCCTACCACGTATGCCTACCACTCGCCTTCCCTTTTATGATCACTCTCGACGCCTTATCTTGAGCAAGTCGCGTGGCTTTTCCGGGATTCTCGAACGCCTCTACAATGGCTTCCTTGAACGCGTATCGTGTATGAGAGACGCTGCCGTCGCTGTGATTCGTAGCCCCTTTGCCAGAGTTCTTCGCAAAAAGTCATACACACGGGCCGTTTCAACGACAGTGGCTATATAGGAGAAATCTGTAAGGCAATAACAGCGTTTTGTAGGATAAGTTCCTCGCAGTTCGGGCATCTATAAGTAATATGAATATCACCCGTAGCTTTGTCCTTTTGTTTAGGCCCCATCCTGGTTTCTCCATAGAACTGAAATGTTTGCGTTCATTGGACAGGTTGCACCTGTTGAATCGAAGCACCTCAGCTCTAGATGTACTACATCAGACCTTTAAATGTTTCTGGATATACTTCGTAAGAATCGTCGATAGAATACAGAAGAATTTCCGAACGTTCAGCCGCTATTGCTCGATAACTTTATGCCAGAACAAGAATTGTGAACGCAAATTCATTTCGAGAACTTTACTAGGCATACCTCAGTCAAAGCGAAATGGTTTCTGCAATGTGACGATTCTTTGATAGTTGATCATCCCTTACTTGTAGAATTTGGACATGTATACTAATTTTAGTAATTGAAATGTCTTAAGTAAAAGCACATTTTTAATAGAAAATGAACTGATTAGAAGTCGTCGTACAAGTGATAATGTTCGCTGCTGCAATCGGGTTAGTAAAAAGCAGCTATTTTGTAGTCTCTCATATGCAGACAGTAGTCTGTGAAGTAATTGCTACATAGCAAGTTACTTCCTGAAGGTGCGTATCGACAAACCTGCCAACCACGGAGTTTTACGTCAAGATTATTGAAGAAAATACTGTCCGCGATGTCTGCGGAAGGTCTATGAGGATAACGCTTCAATCAGAGTGAAAATTGTTGTCTTTATATATACCTGTCTAAATATTTTGTTGTCTTTACATATACCTGTCTAAATATTTATCCCTCTGACTTCAAATGGCTTTGGCGTTTTAAAAATAGACAACGTTCAATAAAATTGTTGCGTTATAATTGACGTAATGATTAACTACGATTATCAAATCAAATCAAATCCACTTTATTTCCAACTCACTTGTTGCGGGTCCCCCAGGCAAAAAACTGTGAGAACAGCTAGACGGAACCTGGGAGCCTACAGGCATTGTCTACAGGCATTACACGTGCATTGTCCCACGATGTGCCGAAAACTGTGAGTTTTTGAAAATTCAGGCAGTCAAAAAAGTGTAATAAACATTGCCCCGAGAACGCTTGAAGCCGCAAGTACGAAGACTAGGCAACTCCTTAATTACCCAACCATCGTTGCCATGGTAGCGAAGTGGTTGTCTCACCGAAGTTCTGTCTAGTAAAAGTTCTTTTTTTTTCTTCTGCACGCTGTATGCTCACAGCTATATCACGAAAGTAACCGACGAAAGTAACCATGAAAGTAACCGACGCTGCTTCTTTTATATAGTGAAATGCGTTCGTATCGTATGTACCAATTCCGTAGTGCAAACGGCGAGTGGTCCGTAAAAAATTTCAAGTAGAGCAAGTCGTATTTGCTTGAAGCGAAAGTGCCCCGCACACTACGTTGTACTACATATCGCATCCGTAGGCTGTTACCAATGCGCTTCGCCTCTTATCTCCCGAAAGCGCAACGATTGGTCCGTACTTACAAAGCCTGCAGAATTGCTCGCACCGGTCTCCTTGAACGTTATCACCGCAGTGTGTCTCAGAATAACCTTGCCGAGGACATAGCGCGTGCTGAACAGTTGCATGCAGCCGTGCGCAATTCAAGGAGCGTCTTGACGAACGCGTATCGAAGACACGATTGCCCAAACAACAATTCTGCTAACTACTTCGAAGTAGTTAGCAGAAAGGTAGTTCCGCTTATGTTACTACTGTAACATAAGGGGAAGGCTAACAGTGGCCGGGCATTCGACATTTCCATATCTAATGGTGCTAAATGAAAGCGCAAAATCTTTGTTATTCTACAGCTAGCCACTTGGCAAAGGCAAGTTCTGTTACGCAAACATCGATACTACTATAAGGCACATTCATCCGTAGTTCCCCCGTATTTTAATCACACAGTTTTACCGTTCTGTAACCCCGCTCAGTACACCTTGCGTCGGTGTGTTCATCTTATATAATAATAATAATAATAATAATAATAATAATAATAATAATAATAATAATAATAATAATAATAATAATAATCACCACCTTTTATCTCCGCTGCAGGGCGAAGACCTCTCCTAATCACAAATTCGCCCTGTTTTAAGCCAGTTAGTCTTGTACTATTACTATGAATCTGTTATTTTCATTTCCCTACATAACTGTTTGTTTGCCTCTGCTGCGTATCTCCTTCACTTGGTACCCATCCCGTCGTTCTCACTGCCTATCACTTGTCTATGAGGCGCCTGAGGTGTCCTGTCCTAGTCCACTGTTTTTCTTCTTAATCGACATAAGGATATCAGCTACGCCTGCTTGTTCACTGAACCGTTCCTGCTCGCTTTCTATCTTTATTGTTGTCACGCCCGCCGTTTTCGTTCTACACTGCGTGTCCTTAGTTCCCTTTCGAGTTTTGTTGTTGTTGTTGTTGTTGTTGTCGCCGTTGTTGTTGTTGTTGTTGTTGTCGTCGTCGTCGTCGTCGTCATCATCATCATCATCCAAGTTTCTGCACCATGTGTCAGTATTGGATAGGAGGGGGCGGGGGGGGGGGGGCGGGGATTGTACACTAACCGCTTTAAGGACAGCGGTAAGTTTCCGGGGTCACGATATGGAAATGTCTACCGTGGGCGTTTCTACCTATCCTTATCCCTTCGGATCCTATCCTTATTTTATCCTTATCCTATCCTTATTCCTCTTGAGTCGAATGGCTTTTCATAGCCTATAAAAGCCATACAAGGGAGTTTATTGTACTCAGTAAATTTCTCAATTAGTTGATTTATACCATGGCTGTCATCCATTGCAATATATCCCTACCTGCAACCACTTTGTACTCTAGATTGGTTAAAGCAGAACGTTTCTCTTATAATATTAGAAATTGTCTTTGCGAATAATTTCTATATTACTGAAAGCAGGCTGATCACTTTGGACTTTCTATGTAGCCTTTGCCATGCATTACAACCATATTGGCATCTTACCAATTGATCCGAGCTTGATGTCTTTAGACATTTCATGTAGAGCGAGGCGAAGCTTTCCTTTTTTTTTTTAGATTAAAATTTCCATACTTGATCAAGTCGACTGTTATACCGCCTTTATGCAGCTGCTTTCTCGCACGGCATGCCTGTATGGCCTTTCTGACCTCGGCGATATAGTTTCAAACGGAACTTTAGTGCTATATATGTGCCGCTTTGATTCCCGTTAAGGTTGAGTGAGCTTATATCGCATGTGTATGTTTAACATTTGGGCTGCTTAGGGTCGAGGTCAAGCCGTACTTGGTGGCGTTCGCAATTAACAGCGGGGCAGTCACGCAGAAGAGGACAGGAGACCTGCTCTTGCCCTTTGCTCACTACCCACACTGCTACATGATACTGATTATGCAAAGGAAAAAGATAGATAGATAGATAGATAGATAGATAGATAGATAGATAGATAGATAGATAGATAGATAGATAGATAGATAGATAGATAGATAGATAGATAGATAGATAGCGACAGTGCTGCACGACAGTGATAGCGAAGAAAGGAGATAAAGAAAGGAAAATATCGGGTTGTGCAGAAGGGAAAAGCGACCCCGTGCTTACGCTAGAACTACTACTACCCACACCCTTCCCCTTAGCCCACTGCAGCATTACAGTGATAGTGAACTTGACAGCCTTGTCCCAGCTCGGCTCAAATTTCACAGGCGCAGTACCGACCTTGCTTTTTTTTCGATTTCGCCAACAACACAGCCAGTCATCGACATATCCGACGACTAAAGTTATCGTTGACGCGCACAGCTGCGCGCACCACACACGCTTACGTTGCGTAGAGCACAGCGGCTTCGGGCACATACGCCTCACCATGCAGCTGTATCCGTTATGCGGGTTTCGATGTGTGGCGTGTGAGCATTCTGTGCTCTTTGAAACAGTTTATTTATACATCCAGCTGTTTTTTGTCCGATCATATTCGAGATACCCTATAACTCTCGTAATCACTGCTGGCATCGCTGCGACGAGTAAAGGTTCGGCTTTCTTTCGTGGTCTTCTTCGTGACCGTGGATGACCTTCTTGGATATTGTAGTAAGTCGTCTATCGCCTCAAATTACCGCGTGTTTGTCTTGTTCAGTGGCCAAGGCGCTCGCCGGGTTACTCGCGACGGCGTGATACAGGCCATGGCAAGCTAGTTCAGCGTGCCGAGAGCTTGATGGTATATTTTCTGCTTCGTCCAGTAAGTGGTCATGCTTTACTTTTTTCGACGTTCGTTGACGGACGGTATATCTCCACCCACTGAAGCGACGAATTCTATCCTTGGAAAGCTGGTTGTTTCTCAGCCTTGTTTGCTGCTGATGATGATGTGTGGTACTTATTGGCACAAGGAGCCTTGCCTGCGGAACACACTGTATGTGGTTTATCGTTGTTCTTGAAGGCTCCTGATCTTTTGTCGCCATAAATTACAAGTTGAAAACGTGCGTTAAATGCCGCAACATTCTTCTCCGGCCTACTTTAAGAAACGCCATCGAGTGTCTTCCACACAAGGAAGGCAACACACGAGGCTGCTGCTGGAGCCCCGATTTAGAATTCGAACGTGTGGGGAGCGGGGCGCTGCTTCACGCTACAGAGGCTTGTTATAACCTGCAGTTTCTCCAGTCGTTTGTGAGTGTAAAGGTTTTGGAATTGTAACCACGTAGCATTGAGAGTTAACCAGCATATTGAGACAGGGAGGTATTTCTTCGACATGGAAGGTCCCCGTGGGCGCTTGCAGTGACCATACGAACAAAAATGTCGATCGACAGACTTGCAGCCCCATACGCATACGCCCAAACTATGTGTAAGGTCTTCCTAAAACCGCTAGTTAAAAAAAAAAAAAGAAAACACCAGCGGGCTTTGTCGCACGCAATGTCTGAGCGTCGTTTCTCTAGGAATGAACTCTGTGGAGCACTATTTAACTTATGCTCGACAATGTCTGCAAAGCGTATTTCGCAAAATGCAATAAGAGGAAATAAAGCAAAGCACGCGCAGTGTTCTGGTTGCCTTAAGTCATTCTTTTTTTTATTTTTCTATTGCTTAACAGTAGGTAAAAAAAAAGTTTTTCAATGTTGATCCATGCAAAAAAAAAAAAGAGTTCAGACTTGCAAACAGTTTTGTTAAACTTCTCCTATATCGTCCAGCACCAAAAAGTGAGTGCCCGGAGAAGTGGGGTGCTTGAAAGTCCTAGAAGTGCTTCGATCGCAAATGAAGTATTCAAGGAACCGAGGGCGATCCTTTCGTATTTTTTGGACAGTTCAACGTAACAGGAGAATGGATCGAGGACTCGTTTCTTTGTTAGACACACCCAATGATTCCAACAGACAATGAAGCGTGGGAAGGCAAATGGTACATTAATTGAGATGTAGTTCTTAACTTTATTGTAGTAATTGCGACAAAAATGGAAATTAATTAAGATGTACGAAAAAACACAACTGGCTGCCGGAATCTTTGTCTTTTGTATTTACTAGGTTGAATAGTTAAAGCAAGAGGTAGGTATCGACTTTAACGCTGCATGAAAATGAGGTTTATGTAAGGTTTTTATTCCTAAAAGATGTAATTCCATGGGGGCGAGTTGAGTGCAGCGAAGGAGATGAACCTGCAGGGTTTCGAAGGCCAGAAAACCAGCGTAATTATAGAGTACGAATTCGCACATTATTTTATACTTAGCTTCGGCTTGCATAGTAACATCGGCTGATTGGCGGTTCCCCTTTCGTAGATATGTCGTGAATATACGGGCCAAAACACCTTAATGGTGTTCTCTAAAGCAAATGAGAACAATTTCAGTCTGGTCGCCAAACATTGTATCTCACGAATGGGCTTCCCATGACACACGTAGCTTAAATAGGCATAATCGGGCATGTTTACACTGTATGTGGCAATACGCCACCTAAACCGAATATATCTGTGTAAAATCAAGCAAAGAAAGGTCGTCAATGAAAACCTCGCACGACGTTCGCAATGACGTGTCCAACTGATACCGAACACGGTCATCTCTTGAGCTAACAGACAATCCTCGGTCATGGACAAACACTGCCGTGTGCTTCCTGCGCAAATGAAGTTAGTGCTAAGAGACAACGACTTCGCTGAAATATTCTAAAGTGTTTAGTTTCGTGGTGCGTTTTGTAAATGTTTCTCCGTATGTCACGCACGGTGTCCACCGGTTAATACTCCACAGTACACGCCTGGAACATCATGCTAGGCGACCAGCTATCGTACTTATTCAAGGAGCTTTATATATCCATCTCTTTCTCGCGAATGAGTAAATCTCATGATTCTTATGTCCTACTCGTCCCAGCTCTCGTGGGTGTAAAACGGCGCCTCGATCAACGCGATTTAGGACCAGCAGCATTAAAGGAATAAGTGTGTCTGCAAGTTAGAAAAAAGCGGAAGTTCCAGTGTGAGCAACCTATCGCGTGTCGGGGACGATAGCGATGACCTTTAAGCCTCTTTCGACAGACTTCCGCGTCCATCCGATTTTGTAAGCGCGGCCCTCGCGAATGTACCACGTTTTGCGCAAGCACCGGCCGAGGCTGCATCGCGCGCAGTGTGTTTACATTGGCTATATTCCACGAGAGCTGCAAGAGCAGGTACGCGAGACACCCCTTCCCAGTGTCCTGAAAAAAAAAGTTGCAGAGGCACTGAATTCTTTATGTTTTCTATACGAGTGTCGACAGGGACAGGTGTTGTGCATCGCAGGGCTACGCCGACGACTGTAAGCTGCCGTCATGCTTGGCGTGTTCTGGCGGTGCCTCGTGACGGGCCTCGTCGCTGGAGTAGGGGCTGTCGTGCTGCAGTATCTGTGGGACACGCTGAAGAGATGCTTGAGAAGGGATCTTCCGCCTGGTCCTTTCGGCGTTCCGTTGCTCGGCTACCTTCCGTTCATGCCGAAGGACGGCCACCGAGGCGTTGAGGCGCTCAGGCAGAAATATGGCAACGTGTTTGGGTGCGCATACTTACTACTGTCCCTTTTTCGTATTAGGGGACGGGAGTGGAGGAGGGGGTTGTGAATGCCGTGCAATGTTACTGGAAGTACGATCTCTTTAATACGGTGCTATATCAGCGGTGTGGCTTTCCCTCATTTGGCTTTAAAGAGGGAATAAAAAAATAAAATAAACAAACACTTCACGTAGCGTTCACCTGGGCAGCCGGTACGTGGTGTTCCTGTGCGACTTCGAATCAGTGAAGGAGGCCTTGTCTCAGGACTCCCTGCTCAATCGACCCGAAGAGTTTCCCTTTAAAGTCAACCAGGATTCGCAAGGTAAGCGAGCACACAGCGGCTGCTATAATTTTTACGTTTTCTTCCCAGCATCATTTTCGGGATTCAGAAAGCACGCCATAGTGCATGCACGTGCCGAATAAAAATGGCGAAAACCTGTGGGAGAGATCCGACTAACGCTGCCACTGATCAAAGCGTCATGCCCTTCTCTTTTACTGCTGCCACGAAGATCATTGCGAGTGTGGTGAGCGAGAGTGAGCGAGGAAAAGCTTTAAAATAAAAAAAAAAAGGTGTGTAAGTTGATTTGTGAAGCTTTCCTGTAGCCTGCTCCTCTGTGATTAGGGTAAAACGCTATGGAGGGTTAAAAATGTGGACGCAACTAGCATAACTAGCACTGCATTGTATACATGTATGCGTACGTACGTGTGATTCACCTTTGTACCACATGTAAAATTTCAGCGCACAGGCACTGGTACGCAGGCTTCTTGCAACTCAGTACGCAGTCGCATGGTGCATATGCAGCAGTTTTACGAGGTATCAGTGTGTGGTTTTACATTTTACGGCTTATAGCCAGCGAAATGTACCCACACTATGCAACACTCATAACTCCTAAAAATTCCTGTGTATGACTATGCGTGCTATAACCCGTAAAATACGCTACAGCACTAACCCCCCTTAAAATTCCTGTATATGAACAATAAGGCGAAGTACAAGGTTATATGGTGTCTCTGTATCAATAAGCAAATGTGCGCAGCTGAAATGTTTGCGATATATAGCACAAAAAAAGAAATCACACATACGTACACACGCATGTACCACGCAGAGCTAGGTACACACGGGAGAGTTACTGTGAGGAGAAATGTCCAAAGGCACTCTAACGTGCATTATTCGTATGTCCTCTCGATGAATACTACAACAGCGGCCGTAGGAAACCTTGTCGGCGTACTTTCACAAGTGGGTATTGTTTTGAGAGCTTATCTTGAAACTATGGACAGACCCATGGCGTGCTGGTCAGGCGATAAGGGCCGATCTAGGGCGCTCATTCTGCGTAACGGTGTTACGGATGTCAGGATGGAAACGAAGCTTCCGGTCAAATATACAACTATTCCACCTTTCAGGCTACAGCCTTCCTCCGATGTATGCCTCGTCCTTTCTTTTTTTTTTACATTTCTCTTGCCCTACGTAAATTTTCTCTTAGATATTTACATAGCAAGCATAAAAAAGAAGAAGATAGCATTTAATGAAAAGAAAGAAGGCGATGCCGGCCTGCAGAGCGACTATCCAGCCTGTCGCTCCTCACAGGGGTAAGGGGAAAAGGGATAGACAGAGACAGCGAGGCGTGATGACAGGTGACAGTAGCGCAGTACAGTGAGTCATTGCACACGTCCCGTACGTGGATGTGCACTACGCGCAGTAGTCTTCCCGCCATAGCACCCGCTCTAGAGACTAGCACCTAAACCTGCCTCACACAAACACTTCAAGGGAGCCTTGAAATTGTGTTGGGCACGGTCAGTATGTTTCCATGAGCCCGAAAGTTTCTCCTCCGAAAAGGAAAGGGCAGGTAGTCCAAACCACCCAGAACGTATTTAAATGTTCCGTTTAGCAATTATCTTTTCAAACTACGAACAGGCCAGCCAATACTTAAAACTGACCTTCCATATTGAAAGCGGTTGGCCATGGAATTGCGACCATTTCTTACAGTAAATACTCAAACGGTGGGAAATGCAACATCGGTATTGACTATGCTTGCGCGTATTAGTTGAATCAATGGGTTTCCCGCGGTTGTTTGAGTAATGAATAAGTAGTTGGAACGCCGGTGGTTTCGGAGAATAATTCGTACGTCGACTGTGAGTAATCAAAATCATCAATACGCGGGCTTAATGGGGGAGGCTAGCGCGCTCGACTTGTAGAGGCTCATGAATAAACCATAACTGGCACTAACATGCATGCACTGGGCAAGAGACGGCAGATTCGCATGCTTGTGAACACGAAAGTTAGTGGGCAGTCCAGAGAGAAAGCGAATGGAGAGAGAGCGCTTTAAAACGATGCGAGCTACAACTGCGTGCGCGTGTGTGTGTGAGAGAGAGAGAGAGGAAGATAGAGGCGATTGCTTTCCTGCATACTAGTACTGGCTGGTGGGGTACACCTACCAACAGCGGCACATGATTCTCGCATTTCCGTATAACCTTACGTCAAAGCACCAAACATTTGGTCATGTCGTATTCAATTTCTCCATCTCCCAATTTAAGTGTGTGACACTCCGGGAAAAAGATCTGTTGGAATTTAGCGCTTGACTTTGTGTTTTCACCCCATCCTCGTGCATCTCGTTAGCTCAATGAAGGAAAGCGATACGTCTTTCGGTCTTTCACATTCGTTATGTTAACTATACTAGAGCGCAGGACTTTAC
The DNA here is from genome assembly GCA_013339685.2 of Hyalomma asiaticum. NCBI lineage: Eukaryota > Metazoa > Arthropoda > Arachnida > Ixodida > Ixodidae > Hyalomma > Hyalomma asiaticum. Next base: position 93,799,382 of record CM023486.1, read on the forward strand.
GGAAGTAACTATTTATGATAGGAGTACAGCGTTAACGGTATGATAACGGCCGCGCTGTATTTTTTTTTTTTATGCGTAGGCGCAGTCGTATACTACAACAGCGTCCCGTAGTCAACCTTGTCGGCGTACTTTTCACAAGTGGATGTTTTGAGAGCTTATCGTGAAATCTATGGACGATCCTGCGTGCTGGCATGCGATAAGGGCGATCTAGTGCGCTCATTCGCGTAACGGTGTTACGGATGTCAGGATGAAAACGAAGCTTCCGGTCAAATATACAACTAATTCACCTTTTCAGGCTAACAGCCTTCCTCCGATGTAGGCCTAGCGTCCTTTCTTTTTTTTTTAATTTCTCTTGCTTTACGTAAATTTTCTCTTAGATAGTTACATAGCAAGCATAAAAAAGAAGAAGATAGCATTTAATGAAAAGAAAGAAGGCGATGCCGGCCTGCAGAGCGACTATCCAGCCTGTCGCTCCTCACAGGGGTAAGGGGAAAAGGGATAGACAGAGACAGCGAGGCGTGATGACAGGTGACAGTAGCGCAGTACAGTGAGTCATTGCACACGTCCCGTACGTGGATGTGCACTACGCGCAGTAGTCTTCCCGCCATAGCACCCGCTCTAGAGACTAGCACCTAAACCTGCCTCACACAAACACTTCAAGGGAGCCTTGAAATTGTGTTGGGCACGGTCAGTATGTTTCCATGAGCCCGAAAGTTTCTCCTCCGAAAAGGAAAGGGCAGGTAGTCCAAACCACCCAGAACGTATTTAAATGTTCCGTTTAGCAATTATCTTTTCAAACTACGAACAGGCCAGCCAATACTTAAAACTGACCTTCCATATTGAAAGCGGTTGGCCATGGAATTGCGACCATTTCTTACAGTAAATACTCAAACGGTGGGAAATGCAACATCGGTATTGACTATGCTTGCGCGTATTAGTTGAATCAATGGGTTTCCCGCGGTTGTTTGAGTAATGAATAAGTAGTTGGAACGCCGGTGGTTTCGGAGAATAATTCGTACGTCGACTGTGAGTAATCAAAATCATCAATACGCGGGCTTAATGGGGGAGGCTAGCGCGCTCGACTTGTAGAGGCTCATGAATAAACCATAACTGGCACTAACATGCATGCACTGGGCAAGAGACGGCAGATTCGCATGCTTGTGAACACGAAAGTTAGTGGGCAGTCCAGAGAGAAAGCGAATGGAGAGAGAGCGCTTTAAAACGATGCGAGCTACAACTGCGTGCGCGTGTGTGTGTGAGAGAGAGAGAGAGGAAGATAGAGGCGATTGCTTTCCTGCATACTAGTACTGGCTGGTGGGGTACACCTACCAACAGCGGCACATGATTCTCGCATTTCCGTATAACCTTACGTCAAAGCACCAAACATTTGGTCATGTCGTATTCAATTTCTCCATCTCCCAATTTAAGTGTGTGACACTCCGGGAAAAAGATCTGTTGGAATTTAGCGCTTGACTTTGTGTTTTCACCCCATCCTCGTGCATCTCGTTAGCTCAATGAAGGAAAGCGATACGTCTTTCGGTCTTTCACATTCGTTATGTTAACTATACTAGAGCGCAGGACTTTACGGAAGTAACTATTTATGATAGGAGTACAGCGTTAACGGTATGATAACGGCCGCGCTGTATTTTTTTTTTTTTATGCGTAGGCGCAGTCGTTTGTAGCTCGGACTTGTCTTGGAATGCTCGTCTTTAGATGGAGATTCTAACATGCATGCAGGCTCCTCGACTTCGCACCAAGTGCTGGCTATAACTTGTGGCCACATTACCAGCATCAATTGGGCTTCTGTTCTTAAAGCGACCATGAAACGGTTTTGGTGATTTTGTACAAATGCGTTGCACCGATAGCCCGAGTCCTTCTGATCATTAGAGTAACAATATCGGCACTCTGCGTTAAACATGTAATTTAGTACAAAGTTTTAAATACGCACATCGTGAGAGATCGACGCGACTCGACTCGAAGCGTTTTCAACCGCCCCTTTCCACGGGACATGCGATGGGTGCTACGAAGCGGAACCCACGTGACGTCACGAGCACTGAAGAGCAGCCAGCGGTATCGTAGCGGCATCTGTCGGCGCACACACGAGTCGCCCGCGCACTATTACAGAGGCTAGCACTGCCGACGCCGGCGACCTCAGTAAAGACACCGCGGTGCTATGTCGCTACGGAGGGCTCTGCACAGCGGCAGACGTGAGAGGCGCAGTCGTCGCTAGCGCGCACTCCGCAGCTGTTCGAGTTGAGGAGGAACAGCAGTGGTAAGGAAGAAGGCGACAGAAATAAGCCCGTAGCTACCTTAGCGCAGGGTGCTTTGCTTTATTTATGGTGTGAATGATTTCACAATTGTCTTGCCAAATCAATGACGCAATGCCAAAAAAACGTTTCAGGGACCCTTTAACGGGAAAGCGTCCATCACACATGCATATACATGCTCGCTGCAGGACTGATTGTGCTGAACGGACCGCTATGGAAGGAGCAGCGCCGGTTTTCGCTGAAGCTGTTCAAGAACCTTGGCATCGCAACACAGGCCATGGAGAAACACATACACGTAAGGTCAAATTAAGCAGCGCCATTAAAAAAAAAAAAACGAGTCTGAGAGGTTTGGGCGATCTATTATCTAGTCTGAATGAATTATCGATGATACACTTCAGTGCCGGAAGCGCAGATATTACGGAGCAGATTTCGCAAACGCCATCGTTTAGGGGGGCTACGCTTCCAAGTGACGTCAATAAAGTTCTTGCTTAACTCCTATAAATTGTGCTGCCTGTCATGGGCATTATCGTTATAGTTGCCGCGCTCAGCGTTACGGTCTGCAGCGTCATACACGAAGGGGAGTGGGAAGGAGTAGCTGCGTCCGCGAATCAGCGAAAGGGTATAGTTCTCCTTCCTCATTCTTAGAACGTGCCCCGTTAGTGACATGATCTGTTGACAGAAGACTTTTAGAGCTGTAGTTTGAAACGAAATTGCAAAATCCCTGTTGCATGCAGTGCGTTAATATTAGGCAGACATGTCCACTGCAGCCTCGACGATTGATTGACAGCGTTTTCTGGCTCTGTTCAAAAACGGGTTGCAGAGGCCCCTCTAAAAAGTTTGAGGACGTTTAAGAGTGAAGGCTATAGCGTCATTCGGGTCCCGGTGACATCGTCCTTGTAACACATGTTTTATCGCACATTGAAATTACAGTCTGAGTTACGATGTGTGTAAGTGTTATATAAATCGTATTTTACATTTCTGACGCATCTTAGAAAAATATATTCTTCTATAACGACCTGTTCCACGGCGGAGAGCTTGCGTGGTCGCGTGCTTCGGTAAACACGTCAGTAGCTCGAGTTGATTATTTCCGACGCCGATGCCAGCGCCGACAAAGGATGCATGTTCTACGATACGAGCTCCGAACGCCATCGCTTTAATATCTGCAGAGAGAGGACCTGAGGTTTAACCCTGCTAGGAACCCTATCATTGGGTTTAGCAGTAATGTAAATAGAGAGATGGATAACAGTGCAACGTACATTATTTTCAACGCCAAACCACTGCAGGAGGAGCTGTCGTACCTCCTTCGCGAGCTGGAGTCAGTCAAGAGCGGCCGCATCGTGCCCACGTCCGTGTTGACGCCGAGCACGTCCAACATCATCTCGGCGCTGGTGTTCGGCCGCCGGTTCGAGTACGACGATCCCGAGCGCGCCTACCTGGACAAGCTGATCGAAGTGATCCCGGCGCTGGCCGCACAGGTGTCAGCCATCAACTTCTTTCCCTGGCTTCGCAAGCTGTTCGTCTTCTTCCGCATGGGCGCCTGTGAACAGCTGAGGGACGCACTCGTCCGCAGGGAGGACTTTGCCGAGTGAGTGCACACCACCACAGCGGTTTTTTTTTTTTTTAAGAAATACTTAGAGTGATTTCTAGTCACAAGAAGTGCGTGTGATATGCTACCCGATCACGCACTATTATTGAAGGCGCCATTGAAAGAAGCAGTGTAGGGGTCCGCGTGAGTTGTCACACAATGCTGCTGAATAAAAGGCAGGGACTCCGACCACGACAGAAAAAATGTATTGACGTATCGCTATCCAGAACGGGCGCCTTGTTCACAATGAAATAGAAAGGTCAATAAATTCTTTCTCTTGTAGTCAGCGTCCCTGCCTTTTACTCAATTTTTCATCCCGACCAGACGGGTGTCCCTCAAAGACTTGACTTATTGCTGTTGTATGTGTGCGACGATTTCGCGAACACAGGACGAGTTTGGTTCACCATGTGTGGAGATGAAAGGCGGGAAGATGGTGACGCTTATATGATAAATGCGCACGCACAAAGCTTTGTGCATGTCTGTCTCTCTCGTGTGTGTCGTAGTATGATAGACGTTGTAGTTCCGTGTTGTGCCATAAGTACTATATATAGCGTGCGGTTAGGAAAGTAAATCAACTATAGAAGCGATGTTCCACTGCTGGCAGAATACGCAAATAAACAAGATTTGTCGAACGTTTCCAGCTGCCAGAAGCGATTTCTCAGTGAAGCGGTGACTATGTCGTAACCGCAACGCATATAATTTTGTGTAATTTGTTCATATTCAATAAGTCTTATATTATGCTTCTCTACCCCAGCACTCACGACTTGGTTTGCACACAATTATTACGCTGGATAGCCCCTGCCACTCATTGAGCTTTACTTCATCGTATTTTATGAGGGAATGTGTTTGTCACCTGGCTGCCAATAAAGCCACTTTGTCTTGGCTACTTGGGGGCTTAATTCACGCTTCACTCTGCCTTTCAGCTCCAAGATCGACTCCCACCAGGACACGTACCAGGACGGTCTGGTGCGGGACTACATCGACGGCTTCCTCAGTGAAATGAAGCAGCAGGACGAAGGGAGCAAGACGTTCACACGTGAGTATACAAGGCCAGAATGGCACTTTTCAGCCTACTTAAACTAACCACACGTTACTAACCATACGTTACGCCCAATGAAACTGACAAATTACTGTTAAAGATGTACTGGCGGGCCAGTTAATTGATCCTTATAGCATATGGCAGCAGACATCGGGAGAACGGACGACATACAAACGCGCCGAACAGCAACTCAGTTCTGCGCTTGTCTATGTCTCCCGTGTGTTTTCGAGACGTCTGTTTCTGTTGAGGTACGCTCTACAAGGCGAATTACTCATTTTATTTCCACCATATAAATGGCAAACCTGTGAACTGAAATAGCGCACCTAGAAGCATGCTGGTTGAAAACTCATGCGCCTCTAAATATACTTAAATATACCTAAATATACTTTTTTTGTTAAGCGCTCTTCTGTGTAAGCTGATGTAAAGAGTTACAGGAACCGACTCGCTATAGGGAACCTCATGTGATCAAGAACTGCCTGTTCCGGCCCTCTTGGAACCGCCTCATGTAATCATCCTCATTCCATCGCTTCGCAGGCAATCTACTCAAGGGCAACGTGGCATCCTTCTTCGGTGCGGGCAGCGAGACAGTTCGTGCAGCCATCGAGTGGCTGTTGCTCGTGAGCGCCATGAAGCCGGAGCTGCAGCGTCGCATTCACGACGAGATCGACGCCGTGTTGGCGAGCGGCGAAAGCTCGCAGATCTCGTGGTGCAACCGCAGCCAGATGCCGTACACGCAAGCCTTCATGTGGGAGACGATGCGCTGCAAGCCTGTCAACCCTCTCAGTCTTATGCGATAGTCAGTATACGAACTCCTGACTTGTTTTATCTTCTCTAACCGTGACACGCCCGGCCGAGGGTAGAACTCCCGCGTCGTACGGACAGAAAACCAGTGATAAAATGTCCAGGGTCGACGTAGACCTTCGGCCACTCACCGTGTTCAACCCGACTGGCGCGCGATAGGACTTATTGTTTTCTCTTGCTCTTCCTCGTTCTCTCTCTCACTTTTTGTTTATTCTTTATTTATTTTTTTTCCTTTTGTAATGCGTTAACACGCCAGTTTCTACGTTCGTACGACTGTCGCGAGATTTCAAGAGCGCTATGTTTGTTCACTCTATGGAGGCGAGTTATCCGGATATCTAGAGTCTGAAAGGCTGCTGACAGTCAAGCTGTCCTTGTTATTATTATTTTGAAGCACATTTCTCCATAGAATGCCTTGACGCAGTGTCCAGTTTCTGATAATCAAGATAATCAAGAGGCTAAAGCGGCGTCGTTCAAGCCGCCATTTTAGGCGCATAAAAAAATAAAGTAGGGGCGGTGAGAGGGTTCCGAAGTTCTTCAGGATAAGCATGGGTTAAAAATATCTGTTTCAATTTTTTTAAGTTATCGAGCAACCTACGTCGTGTGAGTGCGAAGGATGCGGACTATGGTAGAGCCTGCATGAAGCTAGTAATTTTCGCGACTGTCCGTATGTACCGGCAAAGACAACGTTTTAGTTGTAAACTTGAAGAACTGCGGAAATATTTATTGCCAACGGGACATTATTTCGACCATGACCAGTTTGTTAGCTTGAAATGACACGTTTGATGCCGGTGAAACTGACACAGTGAATTGCGTTAGTTTCATCCTTTTCCTTTTCTTTTACCTCACATATATGCGTTAGCACTTGCATGCGCTGCGGCGTCTCTGTTTTCAGTATAGTTTACTATTTTAGCAAAGCGATATAAATGAAATGGGGGATATCCACACAGTTACTTAACGCCTAAATCCTCTCCACTTGGACTCCATACAACGCTACTATTCATCATGCTTGAATATCCCAGTTCCTTTCAGAATTTCCTATATTCCTGTACCTATGCCTATGCTCCTACTTATATTGTGCAGTCCTTTGAGAACTCATCCATTGTCAGTAAAGAAGACAATCACGCCATGGTTGTAGAAATCAAGCCCGGGAAAGCAACGTACTCACTTCCCGCATACTCAGTGTGTAATGAATCGCGTCTTCTTTTTCTCGGACAGTGCTGCCACGGACGTGAAGGTGGGCAAGTACATCATCCCTCGTGGCAGCGTCGTCATTGGATCGATATGGTCCATCTTCTACGATCCCGCCTACTGGGGTGACCCGGAAGTCTTTCGACCGGAGCGCTTTCTCGCCAACGATGGTACACGACCGCAGAAACCCGAGCGATTCATCCCATTCTCTTACGGTAAGCAATTTACTCAGTGTGCCTAATAGCTTGTCTAGCAAGCGAGGGCGAAGCTTCACTATACGCTCATCCAGTGCGGCCTTCTTCAATCGGCTACGTTTATGACTATTCTAGGCAGAGAGGCTTTCCCTCCACCTCTTGAAAAGCAGGGGGAAAAACGCGAATGAGACAAGAACACGGGACTAGATCTCTGCGGTTTCACGTCCCTAAACCGCGATATGATTATGAGAGAAGCCATATAGTGGAGGTCTCCGGAAATTTCGACCACTTGGGTTCTTTAACGTGCACTGACATCGCACAGTATACGGGCCTCAACATTTCGGCTCCATCGAAATGCAGCCGCCACGACCGGGATTCGATCCCGTGACCTTCGGACCAGCAGCCTATAGTGTCATAGCCGCTAAACCACCGTGGCGGGGCAACACGGGAGTGGAGCTTTTCGTGACCTAGTTTTATTTTCGTTTCCATCTCGCAACCTTTTCTATGCTTAAGGAGTCCCTAAAACGGCTTTCTTTACCGCATCGCGTCACTTATTAGGCTACGTCATTGTCAAATAATTCACGCCTGTATTAAGCGAAGCACGTTACACCAAGGCAGCTATGGGCTTGTTTATGTCGTCTTCCTCCTAACCACTGCTGTTCCTCCTCAGTTCGCTTAGCTGCAGGGTGCCCGCTAGCGACGGCTGCGCCTCCAGCGGCAGCCGTTGTGCCTCGACTCCAGGTAGCGACATCGCGCCGCGTTGTCGCGAGTCGGGCCCGCCGGCCTCAACAGTGCTGGGGTGCCTAGAATACCGAAGCAAGTGTGCGCTGCCAAGTGCTGCGACGATACCGGTGGCTGGCACTCCTGTGCCCATGACGTCAGCCGAGGAAAGCCAATCACATCATTCATTTTGTGCCCAATGCACGGCCCGTGGGAAGGAGCAGTTGTAAACTTTCTCGGTTGAGTCGCATCGACCTTTAAATAACCATGCGCATACTTTAAACGCTGTAGTAAGTTACACGCTTAACGCATAGCGCTGACGTTGATCTGCCAATGATCGCTGTCAATGAGCTATCGGCGCAATGCTTTCGCGCAATACCATTTCATGGTACTTTTAAGTCATGAACCAACTCGACTAATAAAACGTCGTATGAAGCCAACTACTCAACAAAAGTCGGTAGCCCAGCTATCCGTAACCTATCTGACATACACTGCTCTCTCGATTTCAGTTTGCTTTTAAACGTGCCTCATTGCGACATGATATCTTGACGCAGGCAAGCGTGCGTGCCCTGGAGAAGTCATCGCCAACATGGAGACGTTCATCTACTTCACCACCATACTCCAGCACTTCACCGTGGAGGAGCCGCCCGATGGCCCGAAACTCGTGCTCGATGAAGTACTCGGTATCTCGCTTCGGCCAAAGCCCCAGGAACTACTTTTCCGACCACGAGAAGTGCGCGTTTGAGTAGGCGCTCTGTATCAGTGAAGAAAAAAGGAAATCTCCGAATGAGATTTGTTTTTTTCAAGAGTGCGTCGCACTTGCCTGAAGTGTAAAAATCACCGTTCTCTGCTTTCTAGTTGCTACTGTTACCACCAACCATGCCAAAGATATTATATAAGTTTTCATCACAAAGTGCTTACTGGACGTGGTATCGACGTAGAAGACGTGGCTTTGATGACCATGACACATAAATGCGTTGTACTTGTCAACTTTAACACGTTATTTTTAAAACATCTGTCCCCCAACTGGACACAATACGTACTCTCTTCATCTTCATCGTTTTTCTGTACAGTTGTTCCTGTACGACAAATAATCAACAAGTTTACCAAATGGACACGTTAAGAACCAAGGTGTACTCCCCTCAGTTTACGCTAACTGAAGAACAAGAAGATGCAATGTTCTGTTTTCTACTTAAACTCAATGTGCTTAGTATCTTATCGGGAAGCCAGCGACTATGGAAGCATGTCATCAGCCTTGCGGCTACTTCACCAATGTATCGCCTATAGTTAGCTGGAACAACATTTACGCCCTTGGTTCCTGCAGATGTATCCTTACATTGATAATTACTATGTTCCCTTCATCAGTCACCCGGAACTCACCTATCTTTATTCACAGTCAACGGCAATAAATGTATGTATATTGATGCGCCAAGCATGCGTTGGGTGCGTATTATATGTCACTTGTTGCGTGTACAACCCATTTATGCCAGCGCCTGCGGATTAAAATGTGGACGACAACGAACATATCTATTTAGGAAGCTTAAGAACAGCGACTGTGCCGCTACCCCGCTATCCGATATAGGGCGCTCTGCGTTACGACCAGCTGCGCGCTCTTCGAATCCAGATCACGGTATGTACTTCGGAACTCGAAACTGTTGAAATAAATTTTCTAGCTGGAGTCAATCATACTTGACATGTTCAATCAATCACACTTAACAAATTAATCCTATGTCCCGCAATGTGGCGCGCCTCGTGATCATATCGTGCTTTCAGCGGGTGAAACGTCAGAAATCATTCTTTTATTGCTGGTCCATTCTTGCCGTTGTTTAGTCCTTCGTTCTTTTTTCCTGTTTTCTTTTTCACAGCTGCAGTAAACTTCTGAAGTGTCGTAGCTGTAACTCACGCCGTCCCTTTCCCTCCATGAGATCAGTCAGAAAATTCCCAAGCTATCTTACGTTGACAGCCTTCACTTGATCGCATAAAAATATTAAAAAAATGAAAAAAAAAACGGAACGCATTTCATAGTACAAGCAGACACATTCTCTTAGGGAACGCGCTAAATGCGGAATTTTGATAGCACGTAAGCGATACCGTAGAGCACTCGTTAATTTCGCGGAATCGCGAGCGACGTCGTCAGTAGACGACAAGCGAAGGAAGAAAACAGCCAACGGCACATTCTTCCACAAAGAAGTCAGACCAGTTAAGTACTTCCGAACATTTTGAGTCCTAAGTGAGCGTTCCAGGCATTGATAATTGGATAGATACTGCACTCTCGAGCCATAGCTGTACGCAGATCAATGCACCTATAATGCACGCAGGGTGTGGAACACGTATCCGGGCTCATTGTACTCGCGTAGTTAGGGGCACCTTACTTTAACTTCTGCCTCCTCATGCCCTAGCGACGAGGAGTTCGTAAAATGCTTCTCAGATAAACATCTCGATCCTGATGTCTCTCTTCCTGCGAGAAATATCCGTATTAAGGATTGAGTACTTCCTGGCCAGTTGCACTGGTTTCGTTGAGCAGTTATGAATGCCTCAACGCACTGCAGACATTTGGTGGGGGAGTCGATTCTCTGCTAACTATTGCATTGGTTTGGATAAATGTTTACAAGAATAATCATGTGCGCCATATTTTCGTACCTCGCTTCAACTCTCCCATTACGGGATCCCAAGATAATGCGCCGCACCACTATGTTGAGGAGGGCGCTGACACATTTAGGTGGGTGCAAATTGTTTACAAAGAATGGAAACAAGAAAGGCCTTTCAGATTCAGAAAGCTGGGGAAATACCAGAAGGGAGGAGAGAGACGACCAAAAGGGAATGCAACTCGGCGATCAACCAGACGCACGTCCGGTTTGCTACCGTATAAAAGGAAAATGATGATGTCAAGAATGAAAGGAAAGGAAATTGCCGCTTCACCCGGGAGTGCAAATGTTGCAGAAATAAGCGTCATTTCCACACAACCACACACTTCCGCCACACTGCGACGCGATTATTGCGATAATAGCGTCGCTATTCTGGTGAAACTGCGCTTTTTTTTTTTTTATGTATCGCCTCATCTACAGGTCGATTGATGTGAATCAATCCTTCAGTCCGATTTGATTTCGTACGTTACGTGTAACTGTCTGTACGGCACAGACATCGGCAGAAAACCGCATTTGAACATTGAACTGGACATGGAACTTGACATTGAACTTGATATCAGTGACGCACATAAGAAATCACATAAGAGCAGGAACATGCCCTTACGGCAACCCCTAGTAAATTCGAAGTTACTGCGAAACACGTTTATCTATGGCCATCTTTTGTCTTTGATTTTATAGAAATCTGCATACCCATGAAATTACTTTACTGTCAGTAGGAAAGGCATGCCTCTAACGCATGCCTTCTGTGATGTAGATGCCTTTTGTAACAAAAGGCATGTTTAGAGCCTCGCAATTAAATCTTGATGCGAGACAACGTGAACGTCTTGAAAAAAAATGTAAAAATATTGCGTCTATTTAATCTGCACCATTATGTATTAGCTGTTTCATCCGTTAAAGCGTGTTGTGTTACGGTTGACAAACCTTATTTAAATCCGCGCTGTCGGCTGTATAAAGCAGTTCGCTACTTTCCATATGGGATATTATTGCCCTTGAAAATTATGTGTCCCTTTAGTTTGCAACGACCACTTGTTAACTACACTGGTGGACAGTTATTTTAATTTCGAGCCACGTGTGGGAATTGAATTATCTGTGAACTGCGCCAGTATCCTGACAACGTTGCTGTTTCAAGGAACATTATATATATTTTGTTCAGATATTTAGATGTCCGTTTGGGATATCGATTTAAAAATGAATTGTTATCAGAACAGGAAATTTCTTTAAATCCAGTTTTCGTAAAAGAGAAAGAAAGATGTTCTCTTTCAAGCATCGTTAACTCGGGCATGAGCATTATCAGCGGATATTGTTCCACCTGCATGTCTCGTGAATCCAGATGGGAAAAAAAGCGTCAAGCTCCCCGCAATACCTTGCAGTTCGAAAATAGTACTATCTGAAATGTTTACTTATAAAATGGCTACACGTTTATCAGCCAAATATCGCCAAAAATAGACATAAAGCAGGGAAGGCGCAATTTCTGAGGGCTGTGCGCTGCATGAACGGAAGTAAAGAAGGCGCTTTGGCTTCTGCGATCTATAATGTTCCTAAGTAGCACTATAAGGTTATCGTCGTCGTCACTCCTTCCTTTTTTATGTGGATGGAAGTTTAGAATATCGGTGTTTTTTTGTTTTCTTTTTTGTGTGTTTTAAGCAAGGAACGCAATCGTATAATAGGTGGCTTCTGAGGTGTGGTTACCCGTACAGCATACATCTACAAGCTTGCATGGTGAAACCAAGTATCCTCCTTGGGTGAAACTAGACAAAAGACACTGAACGCAAGGCTGTAAAAGATTAAGTAGCACCTGGTTATGATAACCCGGCCTTGAAACTACAGGTCGTTACCCCGTTTCAAAGGTGAAGCCAGTAAAGATATCACTATCGTCTTCGAAAAGGTGAAGAAGAAGAAAATGCACACCGCTGGCTCTCTTAATTGCGCAGGACACCCCAAAAACAGTGCACGTGGAAGGGAGCGGGGCAATAAATGCAAAGACGTGTGAACAATAAAGGGCAGCAGCCTAGACCGACAAAAAAGCCGACGCCAAACAAACTTCTGCTATCAGCTTTCGAGTTGTGTCAAAAAACATAAGCAGCGCAAACAAAAAGACACGGACGCAGAGAGACTGGACAGAGAGACTGCGTCCGTGTCTTTTTGTTTGCGCTGCTTATGTTTGAAATTAGAAGAATGCAAGACCATCTAGCCCGCAACGCGTTCTACTGAGTTGTGTCGCGTTACATGGCGCGGTCGGTAGGTATTACGCGTCCGATGAGGATAGGTCCTGAGGCTGATATTGCAGTTCGGAAGCTGCCGACAAGAATCTCACAAGACCTGTTAGGTCGCCTGGAGACAACGAAGGCACCGGTTATAAGCTTTCCTGGTGTTTTCTTCGTTCGGCGAAAACCATGAGATTGCGGAGAACGTTTACAGTCTTATTTAACCGAGATTGTAGACAGTGTGTGTGTGTGTGTGTGTGTGTGTGTGTGTGTGTGTGTGTGTGTGTGTGTGTGTGTGTGTGTGTGTGTGTGTGTGTTTACACGTGCGCAACCTCGCATGCTCCTAGGCCGCTATACGGCAACTTGAATTCCGTGAGAGATAAGTTATCTGGGCGTCGCTATCATGACAGTCGGTGCCTCCAGTTGGCTTAAGAGTAGCAAGCTTCCATCGGTTCAGTGCGCATTCGCTGCAGCGTTGTTCACCTGTTGCACGGACAGAAGCGGAGCTGCTACGAATAGAAGCTCGCACTACCACCTGCGTTGTTGTGACGTTTACGGTGAGCAGAATAGCCACGATGATCACGTATGAGGACGCTCACGAGCAGTTACCGCTTTGTATAATCTCGATCAGTATTCCCAAGCCCGCTCTTTAGGACATTAAATGTTCCAGGGAGGAGGCAACTGTGACTTTAGTATCGCTGCTTGCGTGAAATTTGTACCAAATTTAACGTACACCATCAAGCAGCGCATTACTGCAGTTTAGCAAACGCAAAGTGCTAAAATATTCAGCGATCGAAATTGAGCTGCAACTTTTTTTTTTTTTAACTATCCTAACGTTGACGGCTGGCTTTCAGATTCGCTTGCACATGCGATATCTTTTGTTGTTTTGTGGGGTTTAACGTCCCAAAGCCAGCTCTGATTATGAGAGACGCCGTAGTGGAGGTCTCCGGAAATTTCGAACGCCTGGGGTTCTTTAACGTGCACTGACATCGCACAGCACACGGGCCTCAACATTTCGCCTCCATCGAAATGCAGCCGCCGCGGCCGGGATTCGATCCCGCGACCCTCGGATCAGCAGCCGAGTACCTTAGCCACCAGACCACCGTGGCGGGGCATGCGATGTCTTTTGACAGGAGTGGTCATTATTTAACAGACCTGAGCACGGCCACACCACCTCGGTTTGTTTTGAGTGGCGTGCCCGTTTCGAAACCATTCTTGTATATCGAAAGCTCCATCTCGTCAAGGACACGTTGGAAATGTACACTTATTCTGTTTCCGTCGAATGATGGCGTTGTATTTGTAACTGACTACTTGATGCTTGTAATGCCGTGCGACAGAAGCGTAGCGAAAATATCCGCGAGTGTAGAAAGGTTGGGAGAGAGAGAGAGATAGAAGATGAATCCGACCCCTCCCCCCCCCCTCCCTTCCCTAAGCGGAAACAAATTACTTGTGCACTACACATGAGCTCACGCAGAGATGCGCCCATATTCTACACTAAATGAAATTAAGTTATGGGATCTTAAGAGCCAAAGTCACGGTTTCACCATGAGTCACGACGTGTCAGGGACTCGGGATGCGATTCTCGCTACCTGGAATTATTTCGTACACACCTAAACCCTAATACCCTAATAGACGAGTGTTTATTCCTCCACCTAAACACTTTCCGCGACCGACAACAAACCCCCGGCATCAACTTCAGTATGCAAAGCCGTATGCACGAAGTCACTCAGCGCGACCTCTCCTGTTCTTTTTTATTATTATTATTTGTTGTTTATGCTTTGCGGTAACAAAGCTTTGCAACCGCGGCTGCATGGCGTTGTATGCCTCATGCACAGCATACGCATCGGGAGGGGTCGGTTACCGTTCAAGCGCCACCATATGTAGTGCGCGATCCAGAAAGAACGCGTTGTTCAGCTGCTGTGCACTTGAGCTCAATACATTGACACTGGTTACAGGGCAACAAACAAAATAGGTACATATACTAACTTTTCCGCGCTTTATTGCAATGCTGCTTGCAGCTAGTTCACGAATCACACGTAGATACAGCTGTAATCATTCCCATTACGTCTTCTGTATGTATACACACGGAAGCTTGAGTTAAAATGTTTTCCTTTTATTCGGAGAAGGCACGCAGCAAGCAATGAATATAGTTATCAATTATGCGTGGCTACCTCATATAACCATAATTTTACCTGAGATGGTGTGAATGCATCCCCAATTCATCGTGGCGGTCCAAGATGCGGGAACGTGTCCTTAGAACGAATTTGGCCCCCTGCTCTGCAACTAGGTAGCGTCGCATCAGGTTCGGTAGAAATGGAAAGCGCAAGGCTCGACGAACCGCTTCAATTACGATGCCAAGATGTCCGTTCATTGCCCGCCTCACAGTGTTCTTAAGGTATAATAACTTATGGTGGTCCATTAGACACCATAACTTGTGGTGTCTAAGGGCACGCGCTTGATCTAAGCTTTGGCAGCAAAAAGGGACTGTGTTTACACAGCGGCTTTTGCGTTAAATGTATTGCGCGGTTGAATACCCTGCTGACCCGGTGTCCTTATGCATTACACTGGTCGCACGCGTTGCCTCTCAAACCGAGAAGAAAATTACATATCAGTTTCGTTTGCGTCGCAGCGAACCGATTCGACACATGGCGCCTCTTCCGGTACAGTGGCTGTACTTCGGGCTCGGCTCCATGCAAATATGACCATGCGGTGCGCCTTGGGGGTAACCCTAACTGTCAAGAATGCCTTGCAGATTGGCGGTTGAGCATGTTTTTCCTTTATCCTGGCGTACAGCTACAGGCTTCCGGTCATTCGGGGCGGAGCATGTACGTGCATGTGATTGCGCAACTGAAAGCAAGCCAGCTTGCCCAATTATGCTCCGGTGTGCTGTCGTCATGCGTGCAGATTATTCGTTGTCGTTGTTTTGTTGGGTTTAACGCCCCAAAACCAGCTCTGATTATGAGAGACGCCGTAGTGGAGCTCCGCGGAAATTTTGACCACCTGAGATTCTTTAACGTGCACTGACATCGCACAGCACACGGGCCTCAACATTTCGCCTCCATCAAAATGCAGCCGCCACAGCCGGGATTTGATCCCGCAACCTTCGGATCAGCAGCCGAGCGCCACAACCACTAGACCACCGTGGCAGGGCGCAGAATATTCGTGTTCGTGTTATCCGAAATTTTCGCGCATGCGTAGAAGCAAGAGTCAACGAGATGTTTCTTGTAATACCAAAGGTTGTTACAAGGTTCTTGTAAGGTTGATGGATTTACGGGATTTTACGTCTCAAAGCCACTGATTTGATTATTAGAGACGCCGTAGTGGACGGCTGCGGAAATTTCGACCACCTGGGGTTCTTGCACTTACATAGCACAGTACGCGGGCCTCAACACTTCGCCTCCACCGAAATGCAGCCGCCACGGCCGGGATTCAATCGCGCGCAAGCTTCGGATTCCGCGGCCGAGCGCCATAACCACTAGACCACCGCGGCGGGGCAAGGTTCTTGTAAGGTTGCAAAGTAACTCGCAACAGCAAATATTTCAAGTCTTCAGCACGTTTGCCTAGCGTGAAGAACAAGCACGACATAATAAAGCCACACAATGTGCCACGTGTATGTTCCTTCTGTCGTTCCTGTTCTTTGCGCTGGGAAACATTGAACATGCTGCAGCAGATAGCCCGACATTCAACCTCACCTCGGTGAACGTAATATGCCAGCCATTGGGAACTCAAAAAATTCTTCACAGCTTTGGCCCGCAGTCCCCCCAAAGTTCCCGGATAAATTACCTCTTTCCCTAGTTTCTTTCTTTCTTTTTTTCTTTCCTTCTTTCTTTATTCGCCGTCAGGAGGAGGTCCCGGAGTTGAAAAACTGTCAGGGGGACCTTCTTTTAGTAATCTGACATCAGTGTGTCGTAAATTATGGCACCGGATCAGTTACATAACAGATAAAACAGAAATAAGCAAGTAATAAACCAGAATATATAATAAGAAATGGAAGCAACGAAATAAAGCAACAAAACAAGGAAGGAGTTTACAATGCATGAAAATGTAATTTTTAAGCAAGTAATCAGAAATGTTTATAGAAAAAAAAAACGAAGGTTGTAGGTTGTGTCCTTCTTTTTTCTTTTTTTCGCAATGTATACTGGGTAACGTTTCTGGCTAAACGACAGGGTGCAACGTCTGAACAGAGGTATAGAGCGTGCACATCAAAACAGGCGTATAAATGCCAGTAGCGCACCCCGGATTTCTGTCAGGGGGGTTCAAATTTTCACGAAGGGCATACGACACTACATACTTGTTGCGTATGTCTGGAGGGGGGGGGGGGGGGGGGAGCACCTTGCGCAATAGGTCATTTCCTTGCTTCAGCTGGAGAAATCGTAAAGCAAATAAAATGCTAAATAATAGTAACATGAATGACGATTATTTTTATTATTGTTATCGGCGTTTTGCAGAGACATTAGCGCCACATTCTTCTAGGACATAGGAGTAGTTACGGAGGGGGAGGGGGTTAGGTCTGCCTCAGGAGGGGAGGGGGGGGGGTTACAACACCCGAACCCCCCCCCCCTCCCCGTCGGTGCGCCATTGATAAATGCGCCTTGTAAAGACTTATACCTCAAAGGGACCCCGCAACACTTTTTGAACAAAGTCAGAAAACGGCGCCAAACAGTCGTGGAGATTCCTGTGAGCCAAATATTAGTGAGCTTTAGTATATCGGAAAGCAGCAAACGTAAAGGTTTAGCGTTAAGGTTAACGTTACGGTAAAGCTGGGTGCACTTAGCGGCACAAACTAGACTTTTAGTATAGAGGAAGAGAGAGAAACGCTAAAGCTAACGCAAGGCATGTACGGCGACAACTACACCTTAAAGCAATTCTTATTAAATCCCTAAGTGCGCCACAAAATCATTGAGCCAGTATCGTGTAAGTGTGTTGTTAGTGCTGTGTCGGCAGACCCGAAAAGCATCGCTTCGTTTCAAAATGCCGCCATCGAGTCTCCTTTCTGACCCGTACTGCCTGTCATTTCGAAGTTGCGATGACATAGGAGCGCTTAATTTATACTTTGGAAACCCGAGAAGCTACGCAGGCAGTCCATGTCGTCGAGGCTATGCCGTATACGCGAAATTTCGCCGACATTTCCGCTTTCAGAAGGCGGATTTTCCACTTGTCATCAGTGCCCCGGAGCTTCTGCAACATTTCTCCAGTGCCCAGGGGGTGCGCATCTGTGCATGTGCCTGCGAAGGCTGGCTTATCCAAGTCGCCTTTGTGACTGAAGGAATACTTCGCCAAACAATACTGTCATTTCAAGCATTATACATACAGTAATGCACCACACTACTCGTCTCGGCTTTATTTAATTGGTTGTAGCTTGAAACAGCCGATGTACAAAAAGAAAAAGCCCTGGTGGCAGTGCCGCCATCTCGGCGAGACTACCGTAAACGTGAGCAAAGCGACATGGCCTCTGAGATTTCGAGCGCCGGCACGGGCAGTCTCGAAGACCGTGAAAGCGAGTGCACCCACATTTTAAGCCTTGTGTGCCGCTTACTGAGAGCGTATCTTGAAAACGGCGACACATTGTCACCAATACACGGCTGGCGAAGCTTAATTAGCCAAACCTAAGGCAAATAAGAACATGAGCGGGTAATGAATGAGCTTAACAATGCAGGCCGATGTCCCGACAGATCTGAAGCGCGTGGTCTCACTTCGACTGACGCCGCCATCTTGCCAGCCGTACGGGTCCCTTTGCGAGCGTTAGCGTTGAACGATATCTTCCGAAAATAGCGTAGGCACGTAAGGGTATCGTATACGTTAACGTTCTGCGCATGCGCGGTGTGTTCCACGGTAACGTTAACCTTACACTAAATCTTTGCGTTTGCTGCTTTCCGATACCTTACGCTAAATCTTTGCGTTTGCTGCTTTCCGATATACTAAAACTCACCGTTACTGCACTGCACGCAGCCCAGAATCCGCAATTTCGCTTCGAACACTGCTGGAAAGTGCCCGCTCTTCTTTGAACATCTTGCATCAAACGAGCCACCGACTAAGCATTTCGGGGCAGAAATGGCAATTAATGATTTCATGGTCGAGGACAAATCATCGGCCGCGCCTGCTTCGTTCGTTTTGAATTCAGCAATCAAGGGAAACGTACGTACATCATTAGAGTTCCGAAGAAAAACCAGTTACGAAGTCGATTACGAAGAAACTCATGTGACGTCGTTTGTTAAAAGAGTGGGCCGTGTTTGAAACCGAATTGAGAAATCTGTGCGTGCTGTGCAATAATATTTGACTCACGTAGTTCACAGGAGCCACGTTTTTTAGCTTATGCCCAGCGGCCGCGGCCCGGTTGCGCGTTACCTGCGCCTGCTTTGGCAGGGGCCGTATTCTTAAACGTGTCGTCAAAGGTGATCGTATCGCTGGCGATGTAATTGCGTCGCCTTTTGTATCTCCTGTGGAGGTGGTTGGCTGGTTACGCAAACTGGAAATGTTGAACCGGTCAGGCATTTCCAAAGACAGCAAAGACGGCACAGTTACGCCACCAGCGATACTATCGCCTTTGGCGACAGGTTTCGGAATACGGCCCCAGGGTGGGAGAAGGTACTCCTTTCCATCCCTGCCTTTCGTGCCAGGTCGCGGTGACGCTCCCTCCTTTCTACTCCTTTCCCTTCTCCCAAGAATCGGGGAAACGCCTCCTCGCTCAACTCGTGAAGGCGCGCCGCGCCGCTTGCGTTCTCGTGTTGCGTCTTTCGTCCGGAAGGGTTGGGATTGACCGAAACTCATCCGAGGTGCGAGGTCGCCGCCCGCCGCCGTCGCCGAGCGCCTGCCCTTCCGTAAGTCGCAACGTGAAGCCACACGCTTTTCTAGCATTGTTGTTTTTGCCCTAGCCGTAAGGAATATTACTCTTGCGCGCTGAGGCATTTGTATATTTTCTATTTGTTGTGTTGGTGGCGTTCGCGTATGGTGAATAAACACCTTCACTGCAAAGGCCTGTCACTGTCCCCCTGGTCTGAAACCGCCGTGGTTGCGATCTGACGCAAACCGCGGGATATGGGCTGCTGCGTTTGTGCTTGCGAGTGCCTGCCACTCCGCTAGCGCCTAAGGCAACTGGTATAAAGGATAAGAAAACCCCTACAGGCTGCGTTCAAAAAGCGTTGCGGGACTCCTTTAACTGCACGTACACGTCCTGACACATATCCCTTCTTTTTCAGCGGCGGCCATCGCACGCAAGTCCACGCGCAGGACACTGAGTTACTCCAGTTGCCCATAGAACAAATCGTGGTAAAGCCATGCAGGAAGTTCTCTGGAAGGGCCTCGCCACAGGCTTGCTGGCGCTTGTCGGCGCATTGCTCCTGCAGTACGTGTGGGACGTGTTCAAAAGATGCGTGCGGAAGGACCTCCCGCCTGGCCCATATGGCTTGCCACTGCTTGGTTACCTTCTCTCTATGCCCAGGGACCACCACGGCGTAGAGGCGTTGAGGAAGAAATACGGCAATGTTTTCGGGTGCGTATGCACTCACTACTCGTGGGTACTCTAAGCGGCGTACAAACGAAGACTCTCAATGTAAGCCCAAATCAAAAGCAAACGCTATGTCGGCCATCATCCAGATAGTTTCCTGGCGCGCACGTGCGTTTGTGTACGTGTGTGTGTGTGTGGGGGGGGGGTTAGCACTTCCACTGGTTTCGTGACAACAAAAGTATCCCGCAGAGATCTTATACATGGCCCTCAAAATGCATTAGGCAAAACGGAACTGCCTTCACTTGTAGTCGTTCTTGGTTGTCACAAATCTTTCAGGAACAAGTAGGCCGAAGGCAAACAGATATACCGACCGTATCTAGGGCATCTGTAATGTACGTAGATAGCAAGCACAAGGCAATACTAACCATGAAATATATTTAAGGCAACTGGAACGTATCTATACAGCAGTGCATTATTTGCCACAACAGGGAACAACTTTAATTTGTCTGAAGCATGCTGGCGGCATAGTTCATTACGATTTGTAATAGAATGCGTAAACATGACTATATGACGGCGTTAAAGGGAATGAATACACAGACACAGCACATTTGACGTATACGGCATTTTTAAAAAAAAATAAATGCACTTAAAGGGACCGTCTACCGTCCTTCATCGCTCTCCCATTTTTTGGCTCAATAGAAAGCGTACCTTTCGAAGTGTCCCAGCGTGCAGCGGTTTCTCCAAAAACTGAGTAGAAATTATTAAAACAGAATTTTTTTATCTACGAAGTCGCTCCTTTCCTAGTGTAGGCATGCAAGCAACAATGGTTACGGTGCATGATGCGTCGTCGTCTCCCTGGAAACCCTTTCGCGCGCGGGAGGCTTCCTCTCAACAACAACCGGTTTCGAGGTCGACGTTCCAGAGGTGACGAGGAGGAGGAGGAGAGGCGAGGGAAAGTCGGCGCGCGGAGGTGCGCCTCGGACATGCAGCACCGCATGCATGAAAAGCGCAGTACTACGCGCGTGTGCAGGCAGACGAATTCGAAGGCAGCGCCACCTGCGCCACCCCGAAAGCAGAGAAAAAAAGAACAAGTTGCTCTTGCACGCTATAACAAGGTGTCTCATAGGGTGAAGTACGCTTGTAAGACATACATAATAATTTTTCAGCAGAATATGTATGCCAGCGTGGGCTGGTTCTCGGACACTTGGACAATGACGAACACGCTGTTGGGTGTCGCTAGCGGCATTTTTTGCACCACTTTCAGAGCAAAATAAAAACCTAATTCCTTGTTTGTCGGTTGAAAGCGTGCTCGTTCCCGTAAATGTGACGGACGATCTGCCCAATTTTACCACAATCCTAAAAAATTTCTGAGCGGTAGACAGTCCCTTTAAGGATAGGTTGGAATGCGTGGTGCCAGTTATTCCTCTTCTCCAACATAGTAGTTATCATATCAAGATCATCAACATAACAAAAATATTAAGAAATAAGGCACAGACATTTATTCACATACTGAGGCACAGTACTGCAACATAAACAAATGTTCACATAGAGAAGAGCTCACACGGTATAAACATTCACAGAACCAATATACTCACATGTAGCAGAAATGATCACACATCATAAACATTCCCAGTCACCAAGATGCTCACACAGCAGACACTGAGAACTTGCCAACTGGGTCGCTCTTCACTGTCCCATCCTACATAACACATGTACGTGAGCACAAATGCAACATAAACACAAAACTGAAGACACAATGAATATTATGTGTCAATGTCAACTATGCAAAGAATAATTTTTGTCTGTTTTAATAGAGCATTTGTATTGTTACACTTCCAAAAGTGTGCAAATCGTGTGGGTAGTGATGTTTATCAGTCCTTCCGTTGGTCATGGACACAACATTCTTCTTAGCGATAGTGGTCTGGTAGCTTAGAGGGGCTATTATACAGTGAGCATATTCTATTTACCATTCTATTTACCAAGTCATGGGCCAGTTCACTAGCGGTCTATGGGTGTCTTGTTGAGAGACACGACACCAGTGTCATGTGATTTAAAGCTCGCCACAGTGTACCTGACCAAGCACGAAATCGTTCAGGCAGCTGGCGTTCGTATGCGAAAAACGAACATCATCCGACCGGTCCTGGACCTGTGGGCGGGCCTTTACGAGAGGTCCCCGTGGAAAGAAAATGCACCACGGGCGTCCAGGACTTGTAAAAAGAATACGCTCACTAATGTGTGTTGCGAGGTCATTGACAAGGAAGGAAGTTTACACCGTGAATCATGTGCATGAGGGGTGTAAGTATAAGGAGTGGACTGGGCACCTTCTTTTGCGACTGTCATAGCCTCAGGACATCCAGAATCGTGAAACCCGGTTCCTAAGCCATTGGTTGATTTCTGGGGGCTTTATGTCCTAAAAGCAGCTATGATGAGAGACACCACAATGGAGGGCTCCAGAAATTTTGACCATCTGTGGTTATTTAATTTGTACCAACATTGCATAGTACACTTGCCTCAACATTTTGCCTCTGCCGAAATGCAGCCGCCATGGCCGAGATTCGATCCCGCGACCCTCGGATCAGCAGCCAAGTACCATAGCCACTAGACCACCGTGGTGGGGCTGTCCCTAAGCATTGTATGCTCAAATTTGTCTGAAGGCACTAATATTTCTCTCTACTTTTTTTTTTCTCTTTTGAGAGCGACATAACTGACTGAAGCACATAGTGTGTAGACGACCTTCTCTCTCTTTTTTTTTTTGTCCCTTCATTTCTGTTTAATCTTTCTGCCCTTGCTGCATCTCTCTGGGAAGACTAGCCAAAACCTGGTTAGCATTTCTGCTTACCTTCGTCTGGCTGTGAACTTCACATTGACACACAACGTTGATAGCATAAGGGTAACACTTCTGCCTGCTCTTGCAACAAGTCAGTATACATTGACAAAGGATCTTGAGAATCTAGTGCAAATGGATTCTGGTGCCCGTGTATTAGAAATACACTTTGGGAAACAATTACTAGGTCCACACTTTGGTTAAATCGGAGTGTTGAACCAGTTAAATCGATCCCTAGCACAATAATTCATCCAAGCGACCGTAGGACTTGCCTTGAATATCTTCATCCTTTTTTTGTGCCACCTATAATCGCTTGTTGTTGCCTCGTTTCTGGCCTGCTCTTTGTTAAAAAAATATTCCTGGAGTTAAAAACTGCAATTACATTGATAGCTATACGATTGAAATCAAGCGAAGAGTTTGCTTACATCGGCAGATGAAAATGTACTGTTCTGTCTTCCTCTCTTGAATCTATGCTTATTGTGTACAATGTCCTGAATAAGAATATGTGCTTGCAGGCTCCACCTGGGCAGCCGATACGTGGTTTTCTTGTGCAACTTCAACTCTGTGAAAGAAGCTTTTTCACAGGATGCTCTTCTCAACAGGCCAGAAGAATTTCCTTTTAAGGTCCATGAGGAGTCGCAAGGTATAACGCTTGGGCACAGTGCACAAAAGCAGACATGCGTTTCAACAAAATAGGCATCTATTAATTGCTTATTTTATTTTTATTTTAATACATCTTACAGGCCCCATGGAGGGCACTAAATGAGGAGGAGGAGGAGGAGGGGGCATTACAAAATGTATATACTATATATAACCATACCAAACTTGAAAACAATACGAAAGAAAACTGCAAAAGAACAAACTGAATACTAAAATGACAACAGTACAGTCCTAGATGCACGAAAGATACAAGTAACAGAAGTGTAAACAAAACGGCGTGTTGCTTCCACACAAGAAAAGGAATGACAAGATGGGCACATTCTTCACGGAAAAATTATATTGATCATGAAAAACTGACTCAAATCACAGAACTATGTTACAGAACTATGTTTGCAAAGCAGTTATAAAAATTACAGAAGTGAAACATAATTACCAGGTATGCTAAAAAAGAAGGTACAGTACACATCCTGCGTGAAAGAAAAATAAAGGAGAATGAGAGGGAGCAAGAAAGATGAAAAGAAGAAATCCGAAGTACCATATCTGCTGAAACAAAATGAAACGCGAAAAAGAAAGCATTTCTGCACTGCACATTACATCGTGCTATATGACGCGACATAAGCAGAAGGAGGGGACTTTTCACTTCCACACTTAAACATTCATCGTGACATCACCTTGCTGTCATTCTTTAATAAGATTACCCACTCTTCTGGAATCACTGTCGCAGGTCTGCAAGAACCACTTCTCACTTCACGCAGACTGCACAATCATCTTAGTTACGCCTGTCCATGTGGCTCAACAAATGCGCTCAGTAACTCTGCGCTACCGCATGCCACCCGTGTCTGGAATAGTCTATCCGATCACATTGGCTCCCTGACTAACTATGATAACTTCCGCCATATGTTAGCAACCCATTACACAAGCCCCAGCGAGTAGATGCCCGTACTGTGTTGCACAAAACAAGATAAATTTTCACAATTCTTCAGCCTGGAGATATCACAGCTAATCTCTGTTTACAAATGTGACTATTTACGATAGTTTGACGTTTTAGCAAGGATGCATATGAGTGGGTGTGTTGGTACCAATCCATGGCGAATAATAGCACACCGTGGGGGCCATGCCCAAGAAACTTTCCAGACTTTGTAAGGCGAGCTACGAACCAGTTTGTCGATTGTCTGGCAAGAAGCATAGAAATCTTCTATGTTCCTGATGAAAGGGGGTCATTCATTTCCTACCAAGTCGTGTGGGAGGAAATACATCGATTAAACAGGCAGCTGCATTAATTTTAATATCAGACTAGGTGAATACCTGCACAGTTCTCAAAACACAGCACGCAGTCATCTGAGTCGTTGAGGAAGCGGCATGCCTTGACTTCATAACTTCATTGTCATTGCCAGGCCCGTAGGCAGGAATATTTTTCAGGAGGGGCCCACTTGCTGGAGACCTTGACTATTTGAGGAAAAACATCTATTTTCATTACTCTTTTCTCTGGTAAAAAACGCAGTGGGTACAAAAAGTTACTTTTTAAATACAACGTTAATTACAGGTTTAAAACTTGTTATTAGCACTACACTATGTTATCAACATTACCTCCCAACCAAAATTACGGGAGGTGCCCGGGCGCCCAGGAACCCCCCCCCCCGTTGCCCCCTGGCTATAGGCCTTGTCATTGCCACAAGTGGCAAGGGAACCATCCGCGAAATTACCTATTAGGCAGTTGAAACCGCGATATCAGGGTCATCATGCACCAGTCCTGCATCTATCGACCTATCAGAAAAAAAAAACGTAATTTCTTGAACAAAATGTAGCAGCATCACTCTGTACGTAACACTGTGTAGCATTTCAAATGTTCCATTCATTTTCCCATTCCCCCCCCCCCCCCTCCTTTTTTTTTCTATTTTTTGTTTTGTTTTGCACTGCTGGCTCAACAAGAAGCCACTGTGCCTGTGCGCACCTGATCTGTTGTATTCATCACCTCAACATAAAGAGTCCCCGAAACGGTGTTTTGACATTTTCTCCCTGATTATGCTTTGCCATTATCAAACCATTTACACCGTAAATTAGGTAAAACACCTTGGACCAAGGCAGCTATGGGCTTGCTTGTGTCACGTTCCTCGTAACCATAGCTGTTCCTTCTCAACTCGCTTAGCTTCAGGGTGCAAGCTCATGGAAGCCACTGTACCAAGGCCTCAGTAGTGGTACGGTGCCGCTCTGTCACCTCTGAGGTCCGCCAGCCTCAATTGTGTTGGGATGGCTAGATTACTACCTTAGTGCGCGGATGATCAGCACTCAGAGAGCTGGCGACATGGGTATGCGCCATCAGGTGCTGCAACGATGGCTGGCCCTCTGCTGTTCATGATGTCAATTGGGGGCAAGCCAATCATATCAGTCATTGCATGCCCATTGCGCGACTCGTGGGCAGGGACAGTTGAAAACCCTTTACGGTGATTCAGTCAATCCTTAACGATATGCATACTATTTAGGGCCTGGCGGTAAATTACACACTTAATGCAGAGTTGGTATTGGTCTGCTAATGACCGAAAAGACTTGAGCTACTGGCACAATGCATTTGTACAAAATCACCAAGACCATTCCAGGGTTCGTTAAACATTGCATTGGAAGTAAGCGCATTGTCCTGCCTTCACTTTCTGTGTCCGCCTCCCCTACAGTGTGCTATTTTTCGCCAGATATTTTACACTCCCCGGTTACCAAAATTCTCTCACTTTGCGGTCCGCGACTAGAGCGGCTGTTGATGAGCAACAGACCTGTGCCATATCAACTACGTGCTATTAATCGCTTGTGGTGTGATCAATAACATTTCTGGTGTTTTTGTAGCTGATCAATTACTTTTTCCGTACTCTGTAACACTCACTGTACTTCAATTACATTTCTGTAATCAACTACGTGTAACCAGTGAGTGCATTTCTAGACAAGCCGCATGCCGTGCATAGTCAGAAGCATGCCTGTGGCCGTGGTAAACAAAAGCCCCATGGATGCGCGTGTTGAGACAGTACGCGTTTCCTCATCTTAAGGGCAAGTCACGTGGCCTGCGTTGATGGACACTGCATTCGGCATCTTGCTAAATGGTTTCACTATTCCCTTTTCACTTAATAGCTCCCAACCTTTGTTCTACGGTTTCACCGTCCATGTCATGGTGTCAGTGGCATTATAGTGATGAAAAGTTCTTGCATCATGAAAGCATGCGGTGCAGAGATTATGAACATGCAACTCTCTCTCTCTTCTTTTTTTTTAATGAAACAACGCTTCATGTATATTGTAATGCCTTGGCTTTATGGTAAAGGCCTCCACCAATGGAGTGATAGCTAAGAGACGCGGCTTTAGGGTACAGTGTCCCTGATATGAGACATAGTGTTTCCAAACAGCAAGATTTCCCTAAACGTGCGCCGTTCCACATGAGGCATAATCATGCCATAAATAACTTTCCTGGTGTAAAAAAAGCAAGAAATGCGGCACGTAATGATGGAAGGGTAATCGTGATTGTATTCAATTACTCTTTTTTCTGTAACATGTACGCTGTCGTGGGTAGATGACTACACTCATAGAGGCATAAGTGACGTTATTTGCTCAGGACGATTATTTTGTGTGAATGACAATCTTCTGTATGCTCTCTCTCAGTGCAGGCCTTATTGTAATCAACGGACCCCTATGGAGAGTGCACCGTCGCTTTTCGCTAAGAGTCTTCAAAAACCTTGGCATGACCACACCCGCCATGGAGGGACACATACGCGCAAGTTTCAATAATTCATTACGACGTTTATGTCGTTCTGCTTCTACGCAACAGGTTACAGTAGTATCAGTGGCATGCTATGATAATGATTACTAATGCATACGATTACTAATGCATTACTAACATGTAAATCGTTCGTCCGTTCCATTCTCAAATATAGGTGCCCTATCAGGAACCCTTATAAAGTATATGACATTAACACACTACAATATGTTTAAAGAAAAGCAACTTGTTTCATTTTCCACTGTTACGACTGGAACTTTTTTCTGTTCTCACATTGTTGCTCGAGGTCTACAGCTTCTATACGAGCAACGTCATCTCGAATGCCTGAAATTGTTGCATATCCTTGTTAACATTATTCATACTGATCATTAACTAACAGCTGTCTGTTAGTTAACAGGTATCTGTCCCCAGCTAAACCAAAACCTATATGATAGCCGCAAACTTTACCTTTCACCATTCCAACCAACTGCTAACCTATTTCAAGTAGGGTTGCTTTCCTCACAGAATAGAAAAATAGAATATCAGGTATTACTAAGTTTTTCCTTTAGATAAACTTGTGCAGGAGTTGTTTTGATTCTCACTGTGGTTCTTAACACCTGCTGTGCTTTTGTTTTTAATATAAATTATACTTATTACTGCTTTGTATTGTTTATGCCGAAGCGTAAACCAAATCAAATCCTGGGGGCTGCGGTATCCGTAAATAAATCAATCTTATGGAGGCGCATAGCAAGAGCACTTGCTTATCTTATATTTATGCCCAGGAGCTCTCAGACGCTTTCCAGCAGTAAACAAAGAACCACTTCTTCTTTCACGTCGGATTCGTAAATTCAGGAGAAAGGGAAACTTCTTTCATTTCATCCATTTTTAATTATTGACCAGATTACTTTCGAAACTGCATTTAGAGCAAGGGCCCCGGCAAGGTGGTCTAGTGGTTATGGCCCTCAGCTGCCAATCTGAAGGTCACGGGATCGAATCTCAGCCGCCGTGGCTGCACTTCGATGGAGATGAAATGTTGAGGTTCATGTACCATGTGATGTCAGTGCACGTTAAAGAATCCCCAGGAGGTCAAAATTTCCAAAGCCTTCTACGACGGCATCTCTCATAATCGTATGGTGGTTTTGGGGCGTAAAACTCCAGAAATCAATCATCATTTATAGAATGTGCACATAATCTTTACCTCAGTTATCACCTGTCAGCGCTGCCGCCAGCACAGGGGCTGCGGTGTGGGTATGTCACAGCTGATGGCGAGCGAAAACTGGCAGCAACCGTGCCATAAGATCGAGCCGTACGTTATTGTGCATCCCTCGGCTGGCCACAGGCAATGGAAGTTCTGGCGTGTAAAACGAGGTGCAAAACAATCAATCGGCTGCTTCCGTTTTGTCGCTCTTCACTCCCCTCTCCACCTGTAGCCAATTACACCCCTTCGATGGAGCCAAACGTTTCATCCCCAGTACGGGAGACAGAAAGAAGTGTCTTCCTTCCTTCTGTAAGAATCACTATATGTAAGCTTTACAGCTCTGGCCACCCACTTGTACAAAGAAAAGTGTCAGGACATAAATCTTATCTCGAACGCAATGCGCTCAGGTTCGGGAGTAACACAAATACCACCTCTTGCAATATTGAAACCCACATAAAATAGTAGTAAGAGAGGAACAGACTAATGAACAATTTGCTCTAATTTCAGAACGAACTTTCGTACCTAATCCGCGAGCTTGCATCCTGCGATGGAAAGCCTGTGTTGCCCACGGCCCTGCTTACGCCCAGCATGTCCAACATCATCTCGGCACTGGTGTTCGGTCGGCGGTTCGAATACGATGACCCTGAACGCATTTACCTGGACCACTTGATCGAAATCATACCAGCATTGGCCGCACAGGTCACGGCCATCAACTTCTTTCCATGGCTTCGCAAACTATTCGCCTTCTTTCGTGTGGGCCCATGTGAGAGGCTCAGGGACGCACTGGTACGCCGAGAAGATTTTTCTGAGTGAGTTCAGTATATTAGTACTCATATACTCTATCATGCATTGTTTAGACACACACATGCACGCGCGGACATGCCCCTGCTGTTTTGACAAGGAAAATATCACAGTGGAGGCATTCTTCAAAACAATAAGCACTTCAGCAATAAGAACCAATGTTTTCGAGAGGGGTCGTCTCTCTCGAAACGTTGGCTCTTAATGAATACACAAGTTGTTATCGTTTGCGATGATGACTCCACCGAAACATCCTTTTACATAATAATCGATGAACAGGTCGCTAAAAACGATGTAGAACAAGGGATGTTGCAGAAGCCAACGTTTCGACAAGTGGACTTGTCTTCGTCAGGACGGCGACTGCCTTTTCCAGTGTTCATTTATGTACGATGCGGAAGTTAAGCTGCAGAAGTTAAGCTGCTGAAGAAGCTTTTACATATAGGTATGTATGATTCGGCTGCATGCTCGAAAAGCTGGAACAAACGCTAGTTGCAGTTGCTTCTGATTTGTATGAGCAGACAAGCTACCAACGCACCACGCTAAACAAGAACGCGA
This sequence comes from Hyalomma asiaticum, assembly GCA_013339685.2. Lineage (NCBI taxonomy): Eukaryota > Metazoa > Arthropoda > Arachnida > Ixodida > Ixodidae > Hyalomma > Hyalomma asiaticum. Next base: position 93,829,231 of record CM023486.1, read on the forward strand.
CATTGTCGGCAGACTGTGCAGCGCAAAGGCAGGCATAGCATGCATTTGCCCATAAAAAGATCTACTTGCCGCTTCAACGCACAAGAGTTGTCAGCGGGGACACTTCTGCAGCTTAACTTCAGCATCAGTAACACTAAGGGAAGTGCAGAAAACGGAGATAACCAAATTTTTCTTACATCCCTAATCTATACTGAAGCGGTTGCGTAAACTAGTCTGCACAGCTTCTCTTTGAGAACACATGATATCAAAATAATGCACACAAATTAATGGTCTGCTGACCGGGGAGAAATAGGTCGGTGCGAATGATGTGTTTCGAACAAACCAAAATAGCGTCAGTAAATTTTTGCCCAATGTGCAAGTTTCTTGCCCACTTCGTCCTCCATTACCCCTTGTCTGCACTTCTTTCCACAAACGATCGACATTGCTGTCTTTTTACTGCGATGACTCAAGTTCGTTACACAGTGAAAGTCTCCCTTATTGAATTTTTTATTTCGAGCTCATGCACCGCAACATGGCGATAGCTAGGGGACATTAAAGCAATGTTTCAGCGTGCCGTAAAATGAGAATGTGCTTTGCTTAAAGGCTGACCTCGAATATGCTGCTTCAAGGCACGGCAGCTAGATGTCGAGCGATAAAATTAAGTATACCACGGTTGCTGAATTGTTAGGCGCTGGAAGATAGGCCCACACCTTGGCTTCAGAAAGAGTACCATAGCAAATTACCAGCGTCACTGCCACTGGCACAAAATGTTCAACATTGACAAGGATTCAATTCAGCACTACGGCTTTTCTACACAGGCGCGAGTGACCGAATGGAGCAGTTTCACTTGTAAAGAAAGTACCTGTTTGAGCACCGATGTAATGAATTTCAAACAGCTAAGTCTATAATATTGAGTGCCTTAGGCTTACTGACGTGGAAACTGTTTTTATTACAGATCCAAGATTCACGAGCATGAGGAAACTTACAAAGAAGGCTACATCCGAGACTATATTGACGGATTCCTCAGCGAGATGAAGCAGCAGCAAAATGAATACTTCACTCGTGAGTTAATTTTCAGTAGTGCTTAGTGATCCTTTATATACAGTTTGGTATCGGCCACGGTGGATAGGACTGAGCCCTTGTTTTTGAACTCAGGAGCGCAACACTATGTATCAACCAAAACACCATGGCACATTGAAGTAATTCAGCACTCCGATGGTACGCGAAAATAAAGGGGGCACCGACACCAAAATTTCACTGCTGAGGTAGCCTACGGGATCGATTTTCGTGGAGATGCACATGTCATCTACCAAATCTGAATGGCGAACACAGCTCCGAAGGTAATTTATATGAATATTGAAGTTTGCATGTGCAGCTGAGTGCTAGACACCGGACCTCACGACATCGACAGTAGCAAAGGTGACCCGAAGGGGACCCCTGAACTTCCGCGACGTCACCACGGCAGCCGAGGTCCGAGCAGTGCATCTAGCAATGATGACGTCATGGCCACCACTGCATATTCGCTGCGCCTGCTTAGTAGACTCCCAGCGACGCCAGGCCTCAAGAAAATAGTTGCCACCCAACAACAATGATAGCAACAATGAGAACAACGTGCAGGATGGGAGACAGGCTAAAGAAAACGAGCACGCATCACATGTCATGTGGAGGTGCATCACAGTTATGTGCGCTCATGCGGTCGAACTTGTTTACCCCATTGCGAGCGGTAGATGGCACCAATCACACCAGGCGCCTTGTCATTTTTGGAGCTCTACCAAACCAAAACTGAAACTAGTCAGTAATAAACAGGCCATAAATAAATATCTGTCGCGCTCTGGAGCAACTGACATGCCATGTTATGGCTAACAGGTCCCCAGCCACGTATTTCAGCAAAAAAGCAGCAGACGAAAATTTTTGTGTCAGTGCCCCCTTAATGCTGCATAAACTCCCAATGGGAACACATAAGAGTTGCTGAGAAAGGTAGCTACAAGGCTGTGTAAAAATTCATCCAGTTGCCTTGTGCCAGGGCCTTCCCGTGGCAGTCACTCCACCCTTGGAATTAATAAATCAGTAGTGTGCATTACCTCCCACTTAATTTATCTTCAGCAATTTCAATGGTACAAGTTTTTAACGTTCGTGCAGATACTGCTTGCCGTTTCGAAAATTCCTAGGCATCTTCAGACATTGCCTAGCAGACGCAAATGCAAACGCCTTTTGACATGCCTTGCACGCTTTGATCCACACTAATCCAACTTGATCCACTTTAAACCCCTTGACATACTCTATTTTTATTACATCTTAATTCGCCTTATCTCAATCCATCCCAACCAAACTCATCCAAGCAAGGTCTTGGGTTAAAGTTGCAGACGGTGGTGGATTCGAGTTCTAGAAAGTCGTGGTTCGACTCTTATCACTGTCTGTAGTTCGAGTTCCAAAAAGTCTTGGTTCGGAGTTCTAGTACATCAGCATTTGTGTCCTGGAAGTCCCGAGTTACAGTCTCACAGGACAGCTGACCAATCTGCAATTATTTTTCAATCATTAATTAACATGAAGCAATCATTAATTACATCTTACACATGGATTCCATTCTCCGGTCCACTTCTGTCTTTCCAATTGGGTTGCATGATACTTTTTGTATCTCATTTTGCAAGGTACCGTTCGTGTCGACACCAAAGTCATAGCGACTTTCTACCGATTTAATTTTTTTTTCCTGCAATGTGGGCACCTTCCAATGAGACATATAGGCCTAAGGCTTTCACCTTTATATTTGTGAATTCTTTGTTGCACCAATCTGTAAAACGGCACGGTAGGGTGGCAGGTAAGGTGTGGGCTAGTTGCCAAGCTCTAGGAAGTGGGTTTGATTCCAGGCCATGACAGCCATAGTTACATGGTGTGAAATGCATGGACACCCATGCACTTATGATTCCAAGTGTGCATTAAAAAAAAACTCAGATCATGTAAATTACTCTGCAGTTCCACACACCAGTGGGCCTCAAATTCACCATCTTAAATTTCGCACTTAAAATCCCCGAAAATAAATTAACCACATTCCTGCTACGACGTGGCATCATGACCACACATCTTATATACTTAACAGAATGTACAAATAGCATATCTTGAGTGCAAAATGAACCTGAATATTAATGTTTGAGTGTGAATCAAATACTTATTTAATAACACCACGTTAAATTGCAGAGAAATGTACTCTTAATTATAGGCATAAAAAGATATTGCACGACTAGTCTACTCCCAGTGTCATCCCCAGTAAAGAACAGCAAAGTCCTAAAGAAGTTGAAGTTTATTTTTGGCAAAAATAAAAAAAAAAACGTACAATTTGCCTGGGGGACTGGTGAAAAAGTGTGAAAGCCTGACAAGGCCTGACAAATCCTAAAGAACAGTTCAACAGAGACTTGTGCGTATGCGTGAGTTAATTTCACCGCATTACACAAGCATTAACTTCGCCGCTTATACAATCCACCGCCATATACAAGTGTTAGCTTTGCCGCAGTACTCGTGTGTTAGCTTCGCCAGTGTAAATCTTACCTTGGCCGCAGTACATCAGTGTTATGCGGCAAAGTGTACTACACGTGAAAGCGGGCCACTCTTCAGGACGTAGCAAATTTTGTCCCTTCGAAAACTTTGGATGCTAGTAAAGGTTAGATGCAAATCAAATTGAATTGCAAACTATTCGAATATTTGCACACCTCTAATACTTGTCATATAAATCAAGGAGTCAAGAATACCGCAGAGCAAGACCTGGACCTCATCGGCAATTTCCATGAGCACTCTTTCATGCGGGTGACAACTTTCCCTTCCACAGATCTCATTCTACATTGCAGGATTCTGCAGAACTGATTTGCCACACTGTGTTGCTGCAGCTACATGCTTGCTTATCTTGGGAGCAATATCCATATATCTATGTAGTGGTTATTTGACAAGGTCGCTCGCTTCCACCACCTTCGCGAGGGGCACGTTGATTTATATTACTGAAGGTGTGCATGGCAGCTAATGTTTCTCATCTATGTCCCAGTTATTTTGCTTATTGATTTCATTGTTCTATGCGTACGAACAACGTTTAGTGTAGGAGCGAGGTATAACAGACACTGAAAAGCTGGCTGCTGGTGGATTGCGTCAACCAACCTCCCAGCCTCCTCCTTCTGCATCCGCCCCCGATGCAGAGCTTTAAAGCATCCGATACACAAGCATGTACTATTCGTATGAGATGTGTGAATGCAACAGCTCTGCATTTGCCGCACACCACGATCCTTGTGCAGGCAACCTCCTCAAAGGCAACGTATCAAACTTCTTTGGTGCCGGCAGTGAGACGGTTCGCTCCACCATGGAATGGATGCTGCTCATGTGCACCATGAAGCCAGAGTTGCAGCGCCGCATTCAAGCCGAAATCGATGCGGTCCTTATGGGTAACCAGAGGTCGCATGTCTTATGGAGTGACCGCAACCAGATGCCGTACACGCAAGCTTTCATTTGGGAGACGATGCGCTACAGGCCAGTCGTCCCGCTGAACATAATGAGATAGTGAGTTTTTTTTTTTTCTTCTTCAATGTGAAAAGGCAAGTGAAAGAAGAAAAGGCAGTTCAAGAAAACTATGCCATTTCATTTCTTTTTCTAGTCTTTCTTTTGTGTAGTGGTTTCATCTGAACTCTATTCTTCCTTTTATATTCTCTTAAATGCCCACTTAGCTTTCGCTTTTTTTTTTCTTTCGCTCACGTATATTACTAACTGCAGCATGGCCAATCCCCCTCGTGGGTAGGTGTCAATTATAGAGAATGCAACAGCATTTCAATCGCCACTTCGTTTGTGGCTGACTATGCATACACATACTGTATAAAAGTATATAGTGTGTAGCAGCATTCTCCCCAGAAATAATTGAGTGGTGGACATCTTGCGAGAGAGAGAGAGTGGGAGGTCAAAGCAGCATCGCACTTAAAAGTGGAAGTCCCTAAGCAAAATATAAAGCAGTATTAATTTATTGTTGCGCAATCCTGGAAGCTATAGCCGCCTCCAGCAATGCATCAGCATTGAAAGTAGAAACAGGGGAGCTTGTAACCTAGCGTATGCGCTGCAGCTGGCAACCCTCGGGAATAAGAGGCCAATGGAATACGGGAATACGAGGCGCAATGAGGCATAGCCCGAAGCAGCCTACATGTAAATATATCGATCTCTCTCAGAGGTATGGAGCATCTACACCCGGAATGGCACAACACTTGTTTCTCGGTGTGCTTAGCATCCTACTCAGCCTGAACTTTCATCATATCTTGAAAAATACTTCGAAACTTTCAGAGCGGTACCAATGCAGCAACAAACTTTTGCTGTACACATTTACTACTTGTACAGCGAAGCATCACTCTCAGTTATTTGCCTTCATATATTAATTCCTATGTAAACTGTTTAATCACGTTGCCTATGAGAAAGAAATGAGCAGCAGTCATTCCTTGGCTTATTGTTTCACGATGCAGTGCTGACGCAGACGTCGAGGTAGGAGGCTACGTCATCCCTCGTGGAAGCATTGTGATTGCCTCCATATGGTCTGTCTTCCATGACAAGTGTCTCTGGGAAGATCCGGAAGTTTTCCGGCCCGAGCGCTTCCTTGTCGAGAACGAGACAAAACCACTGAAACCGGAGCAGTTCATCCCCTTCTCTTACGGTGATAATATTTTTCTTATGGATATCAGATTTTTTTTACCTTAATGCGTATTATAGCTTAGTGCACAGCATATGAACACGAACCATACATGTTCTGAACAATTAGAAAGATTACAGAATATCTATGAAGACCATTTCAATATAAGGAGCCATCTCTACACTGGTAGAACTGCACAAGGGGACTTGTGTTGGACAAATGACTTGCTTCAATCTCAACAGCCAGCTCAATTGAAAATGCATTAAAGCAACTCCACTAAATATTTCTACGCAGAGCCTATGCACAATTCTATTTACCACACACGTAGACCTAAGGTGACCAAGATGACAATCGATTGTCTAGCAGTGTGAAACAGTGTCTTCCTCCTCATTTCCAGAGCACTCAGTAAAACAAAGCATGCGGCACACACGTATACCACTAAATAAAATTCAGTGGTAGGAAATGTGCATCCTTCAGCACATTCTATGCCTTGATAGTGATGACTTAAGATCAGACACACCCAGATTACACAAAGAACGAAAAACATGGAAGACTCTTGCTTTGTGCTGATTGTAGCTTACGGCAATGAAGCGAAAATTACGTATATGTAGAACAGCGATGTTGTGAATTTTCGTATATCTCCAGAGTGAATGCTTTACAACCAAATGGCATAGAGGCCTACTACATCTCAAAACTGCACTGTTATAATCCTTTAACGCCTCGACTCAACCATGGTGTCTGTTATTCACAGGCAAGCGTGCGTGTCCAGGTGAAATCATTGCCACCATGGAGGTGTTCCTCTACTTCACCACCCTCCTACAGCACTTCACAGTCGAGGCACCGCCCGATGGCCCACCCCTTGTCTTTGAGGAAATAACCGGCCTCTCTCTCCGACCAAAGCCACAGGAACTTGTCTTCAGGCCGCGAAGATTAAGCAGTTGAACGCACAACAGACTCCGCAGATTCAACTAGCTAGCTCAAAAGCAGAGTTATGATACACTGATCAGGGGTGCGTACGTTTCCCCTTTCTCATGGGGCAGGGTGGGTGTAGCCAGCTGTACAAGCTGTACACAATGAGAGAGGCACAGAAAATAAATGTCATTGTTATGGTCAAAATTCTGGTATACTTCTGCGTGGTTCATTACAGAAATGTAATCACATGCCTAGAACGAAATAGATAGAGCTCTTGATTGGGGCTTCTAGTTGAGGCATGCAGCCAGGGGAGAAGCACATCCTTTGGATAAGTTCGGCGGGGGCGGGTGAGCGCATGGGACTGCGCTAAACTGCTATAGCGCCTAGCAAGCAGGAGCTTTCTGTAATACCAGAATCAGGGTTGGAGCAAGCGGTTACCTCCACTCAGTTATATGTAAATGTTCAACATGAGTGCATTGATGAAAGTCAGTGACATTGCCATACTTCTTTATAAATGCATTTTTTTATATAATATCAACAAAAACTAACAACAACTCTTAACTTGGTATATGATGCACTGGTGCATAGTTGGTGATTAACTTGGCAGTTCTCGAGCTCAGTCATGTTGCCGTTTCAGACAAGGAGGGTTGTTCTGACAAGGCTGTTGAGTTCTGCTCTCCACCTGGGGTTGTCATAGATGTAAGCGTCATAGAGGGACGTGGGAAAAAATAGTACAAGAGCTGTTTGGCTTGCTCATAGGCGCCAAGGAAGATGAAGCCTCCCACTGAAAGGGAGACAACTCTAGGAGTGACACCGCTAAAAAGCCTGTAAGGGATAGAAATAGAAGGAAAAGAAAGGCCTTGATGACATATGGAAACATCAACAGTTAATATTCTGGTATAGAATGCAGATCTAAGGACGACACATTGAAACCTTTGTATTAAGAAGCCCTTCATGCTTCTTTGCCATGAAGCATCAATAATGTGAAGAAAGAGTAATTCTGTTAGACACATGCACGCCCTGCCTAAATAAAAGAGAACTTTCACAGCTAAAGAGAGGACACTACCCACCTTGTTTCAAGATCACGCACTGGAAGTACGATAAGAATACTTCTGTACACCAAAATAACAAACTTGCAAGCATTTTAATGCCAACTATGTTTTGCTTCATACTAGTACAACAGCTTGATGGCCTATGCCTTAGGGCATGGAGGCAGGCCTTATAACATACTGATCTTCTGCCCGCACAATCCGGTTCTTTGATGTGATTGGCCTGTACAGAACTTGCCTTAATAAAATGTTAGCACGTGCACGCACACAAATTCCCACAGTAGCAAGAATAGAACACGTGAGCAGTTATCACTGTCTTTTGTGTGCATCTGTCATATAGAAGAAGTGTTCTGTAAATGTACGAGCCATAATGAAGGAAAAGTAGCTTTCCCTTCATCACCACAGAAAGCTGTCCACAAGTATAAACAACCGAATTTACATTAATTATACAAGATGACAAGCACCTGCTTTATGATTTAAGTTGTAGTGCATTTTAAAGGTTGTAAGATGTTCCCAGAAACACAGAATAGCATTGTTTCTAAAATATTTCTAATGAGATATTTAAGGGACCTAAGGATTGTCTGCGAAGTATATCAAAATGAAGTAACAGGCCTCTTGCATGGCTAAATGCCAGCACTAACAGCATTTTCAAGCAGCGTAGCTTGAATGCACTGTCATAAAAAAAATAAGCTAGTATGTTTGAACCCATATTCAGAACATGTTTATGTCCTCATCTGGAGCATTGTGGATGCAACTACTGCAACAAGAGTGTTGATATAAGCTGAAAGTCATTGTCAATAACTTTTGTTTTTAATGTGCATAACAGTATCCATCTAGATTTCCTTTTTTAAACAACGAGAGCAGTGCTACTGCAGTTTAAAAGAACAGTTACATCTGCCTTTATTACTGTTATTTGCTAGCATTCTTTCGAAGCTGGAAGAATAATGCTGGTTCCACAATTGAAATCCACTAGACAGCAAAGCTGGGGCCCTTTCTAAGAGCCAACTAAAGGAACACACAACCTCCAGAATTTGGTACCCGAACCAAAGCAATGCTTGTGTTAACAAAAGCGACACCAAAGAAACTTCAATGCAACACTTCACAACGGTGAGTATGTAGCGTAGCAGTTAAGACACTTTGCTTCAGACGGTGGGGTGCTCATTGTAACCCCAGCACCAGAAGAAACTTTTCTTGTTTCTTTTCTGTCTTTCATTCTTTTCTTTCTTTGTGTCTATCTCCCTTTCCTCGAGCCATTCATATGGTTCACATATGCTTGCATCTTGCAACCATGGGTGTGAAGCCTAGAGGGTAAGATACTTGGCTTTGGAATCTTGTTTCTTACCATCTCTCCTTGATTTCTGTCTTCTGCAGAAAACCTCACGTGTTCAAATGGTAAGTGAAGTTAATCTGCCGCTAAATTTGAAACACGCTTGCGCCCGATTGCTCAATGCAAGATCACGTGCCGTGCCAGCTCAGCCAATAAACCAATGAATACCTTGCCTACTACTACTACAATGCTGACGACGACACATAGTCCACTATGACAACTTTGCTGTAAAAAAACCATTCAAGCCTAAGGTCATGGAAACAATTTTACAGGTTATGTCCAAGCCTGCCCGAAAACGTTTCAAATACAACAGAGCCCAGAAGGAACAAAACTAAGCTTAATTAGGTAATTAAACACACAAAAATTGAGTAACCCACACATCCACATAGAATATGCTGTTAGTCTCACTTGGCTAAGATCAGTTTCTTTTTAAATTTTGGATCAAGTTATGTAAATTACTCTGTGTAAAAAGTTAGAGCTCCTATTGGTTCAGGTGCCCTTAAGCTCAGTCCTCAGCACCAAGTAATACAACAACCTAAATAATAAAAATTAATTCCTACTGAAAGAAACATGAAGAGGCAATGATCATTACCCTGGTAGCCCTTTCTCACACCATACAGTCTTGAGTGCAGCACGCATGCTCCCAGAAGCTAGTTGGCTTGTTCGCTGCATAAGGTTTGCAAGCCATGAGCAATGACTTATTTCTGAAATATAAGCTGTCTTGACAATGTGGTAAACATGTGGCAACATGACTACTATACTCGCGGTCAACTTTTGCTGGCAGTGAACGGAAAGGTACAGGGGCAGAGCATCTGAACATTTACTCCCATGTGAAGCAGACCGGTTTGGAGTGTTCTTTGTTTTGTGAACATTCGACAGCTCCTGTGGACATTGAAGGAAGAAAATGTATCTCAACAAGAATTAGACGTTTATTTTCTGATGAATCCTCTCATAAGCTTCTTTTGAAATTCGACGGAGGAGCCAGAAAGTTACAAATGCTTACCTGAAGACAGAGACACCATTTCACTGTCGAAATGCACGTAAAAGGTGCCGTATTAAAAGTGTGAAATGACAAACTAAAAAGCAAGAGAAATAGTAGATACATCCCTGTTGATTGATTAATTTGTGGAGTTTTACGTCCCAAGACCAGCTTTGATTACAAGAGACACCGTAGTGGAAGGCTCCTGAAATTTTGACCACCTGGGGTTCGTTAACATGCACTGATATCACACAGTACACGGGCCTCAACATTTTGCCTTCATCGAAATGCAGCTTCTGTGACCGGGATTCGATCCCGGGACCCTCAGATCAGCAGCAGAATACCACAGCCACTAGATCACTGTGGCGGGGCATATTCCTGTTGTGTGCTGCATCTTTTTTCAAAATGTTCCCACAGAAAATGAACCAATGTTGTCTACTTTATTTCTCACGCAGAAAACACAAACACAATTGTAATACTAAATTCCTTAGGAGTGGCACACGCACAATGGGGTCTCCACAGCCTTTGCTTCACTGCTAAGAAAAGCTGCTTGGGATTAAAATTCCTTTCAACAAAGCATGGTGTTGCTCAAGTTCAGTGAATTAAAGGAGTACCGACACAAATTTTCAACATTCTAGTGTTGTTGCTGTGGGAACTGAGTTGTAGAAACTGACTAATATTGTGGTTTGAAAGAATATAAAGATACTCACAGCTTATATGACTACACCAAAAGCATCTTACAAAGAAACCTTGTGTCACTTCTGTACACGAAAATAAAGGCCCCAAAACCAGAAAGCAACGAAACCACAAGAGAAGCATCAAAACCACATGGTGGATGATAAGGAACGTGAACGTGGAACATTCTCCTACGTGTTTCCGGTAAAGATTAGGTTGCAGCTGCTTTCAAAAAGGGTGTATGGCATCATTCAAAGCCCTTGTGCGAAGTGCAAACCGCATAATCAGCATGTGTGGTGTACTATGCAGCTTTACTGGACATTCACGTTTGCAGGGCAGGATGGTGGCCATTTTATGTAATATACATCAATGACTTATACTCTCAACTTTCATCCTCCGTCAGGCTGTTCGCTGACGAGTGCGTCACCTACCATGCTATTATAGGGACTGTGTAACACTCAGAGAATTTTCTGATTGTAGTAAAAATGAGAAGATTGCTTCTCACATTGACAGAAACAAACATGCTTGTACCCCAAAAAGAAATATTTTTTTACTTGGTCCTGAACGTGACGGAAAAATGAGTGATGGCACCATCCTTGGTGACGTGCATAAATCATCACGCATAATGAAATGCTGACTGAAAAATACTGACACAGGTTCATTTATCTATCAGTCAATCATCGAAACTTTAATAGTCATGTTAAAGAAAGTAGTACAGTGCAAGTAAATATGCAGGAGGAGCTCCCAAGGTTACAAACCACTGGTAAGACCCTCCTATGTTAATGTGCTGGAAATACCAAATAGTGAACAAGGAATAGCCAGGGCCTTGCCTATAAGCAAAAATTTCTTACTTACAATTGTACTTTGTACGCATTGGGTAGCATTCCTTTGTGATGGGGAATAATATTAATTTTTTAAGTTAACATTGCAACAACCCTGTAACCAGTGCTGCTGGCATCTGTACGCAAGAAGGGACTACTATGAAGACAGATAAATTCTGTTTAAAAAATTTCTGCCAACTTCCCAGTAAAACCACGGCAAGCCTCTACACTTTAAATAGAATGCTTCCTGTTGTGATAAACAGGAAATCAATGAAGGAGCAGCAGACCATCCCTTTGAATGTTTTAATGATCATTCTACTCTCTAAAATGATCACGACATAACCTATAGATGGTGCAGAAGTTGGCATGTGCCTCTAACACCTCAAAATGTCGGTTAATTTTGTTTAGTTGGAAATGCACAAACTCATTGTTTTACTATTTGATTAATGAATGGAAGTGCACAAATATTCAAAATTTTGAACAGTTCCAATATTTTATTTGATTCGCATCAGACTTTTACAATTCAAGCTATTTGAAGTTTGTAATTAAGGGGCAAAATATGCCATGCCCAAGAAAAGTGGTGCATTCTCACATGCAGTAAGCTTCAGTGCGTAACACTTTTGTACTGTGGCGAAGCTAACACTTGTTTACTGCAGTGAAGCAAGCACTTGTGTACTGCAGTGAAGCAAGCAGTACACTCAGAGAGGTCAAGCGAAAGCTGTATCTCCCAAAGGACATTACAAACATGCAGAAATATGTTCTAACTCATGGCTGCTGCATCACACAACTTCACATTATTATGTTTTCTCTGTCCTCTTTTACGCTGTATGCCCTGCTACAAACAGCCTGAATAAAAGCAATTTGATCAACCTACCTCGGCCAATATGATTCTTGTTTTAGCAACATCAAGAGGTGTGGTTAACCCTCCTGCAATGCCACCTGCAAGGGTATGATGAGAGTGATTTATACCACAGCAGTGATGCACATCATAAAAGTGGACTGACTAGGTTTAACCCATCAAAAAAGCACAAGCCCATGAGACGCATCATTATGAAAGCTTTTGGATAAGTTTTGTCATATAAGGTTGTTTAAGCAGGCCCTACAGTTCATTATTTATTTATTTACAGATTTCTCACATCTCCCAGAGGCATTACATAGGGGGGGGGGGAACAAAAACATAACCAACAAAAAGAATGCATTGCGCGTATATATATATATATATATATATATATATATATATATATATACACACACACACACACACACACAGTAAAACCTCGTTATACAAAGTTGAAGGGGGAATTGTAATTACTTCGTTATAACCAATGTCAATTTCATATATATGAATTTCAAGGGGAATTGTGGTTGCTTCGTTGTATCCGATATTTCGTTATATCCGGGTTCGTTATAACGAGGTTCTACTGTATATATATATACACACAAACACACACACACACACACAAAGATCACTATAATACTATGGTATTACAGTATGGCCCTACAAATACATGTTCAACACACTTAATGAATACATTTGCTTCTTAACAGCGATGTCACAACATAGAAAAGAAAAATAAATTATTATCTGCTATATTCACCAAGTCGTTCGTTAAGCTGCTCCAATCTCTTATTGTTTTAGGAAAGAACGAGTAAGAAAAAGTGTTGGTTCTGCATTTAAAAGTAGAAATCTTTTTGCTGTTATCACAGCGAGTGGATTTGTAGTGTGCTTTGACAAGGCAGTTATCACGATTAATACCTGTGTTAGAGTTGTATATTTGGTGTAAGAGTTCATGATTATGATTATGATTGCTTTTTGTATTCACTCCACTGAAGCATAGATGTGGCATGCACATAAACCCTGACTGACGCACTCAGTAAAAGGATACCACGGCCAGAGTGAAACCAGTCCACTTTCATTCAGCAGCTGGTTTATCCAGCACATGATTGCAAGTTGATTTTAAAGCTAACAGCTTTCTTTAACTACCATAAATATTGAGTGCTGCTTGCAATTTTGCAGCTTCATTCAGTGTTGCAGCTTCATTTAGACTGACTCCCATTTTGCATGAACCCAAGGCAAATTGTTGGAAGAGCAGGACTTGACTGCAGTAAGCGATAAAAAGAAGTGCAGATGCGAAGCCAATATTATTACATTGCCACGTCATATGTTAACATGCGACAATAAATTCTGCAGTGATTATTACATATTGCTATCATTAGGACCTTGCGTCGGAAGCTTACACACAATTCCCAAATCCTGATAACAAGGCTAGCAGAATTTTTAAAACTAATAAATAAGTATTTATAATGGGACTTACTTAAACACTAATCTCCTGCCTATATTGTTTAACAAATCAAGAATGTGCTAAAGGTAAGATTGTTTCATTGTGCTGACAAAACAAACGCCATCACAATGATCAATAAGAGTGGGAAAATGCACGACATGTGGTCTTTAAGCTATATCCTTGATGTTGAATATCCAGTAAAGTTCACAAGGTGAGCATGCTTACATGGAACGCGATTCATCGTACCTGATATAGCTCCACAAAGCGCTGCTTGCCAGGTCAGTAAGGAATCTGGGTTGGCAAACATGTTCTGCAGAAGAAAAAAAAAAAAAAAAGAAGAGGGACAAATCACACAACAAGCAAAGCAACAAACTATTCACACTTAGTGAAAAGCGCCACCACACATAAGTGGACAGGCACCCTGAAATGATTTTGGCGATTTTGTTCAAATGCACTGTGCGGATAGCTGAAGTCCTTCTGATAATAGTAGACCGATGTCAACGCTCTGCATTAAATGTGTAATTTATGACCAGGTTTTAAATATGCACATTCTGAGAGATCAACACGACTCAACCTAAAATGTTCTCAATCACCCCTGCACATGGGCAGTTCAATGGTCCCGCAACGATTGGCTTTCCCGGTTTTCACATTCACGTATTGTACTGTGGTTTTCACATTCACACTGCCCATGGCGCTGCCCGTACATGACAACAGCTAATAACGTGCTGCTGCGAAATCCTATGCTCCTTTAATACAACTATGTATAGTAGAACACTGAATGTGAAGACATTCCGGTGCTACTCAGTGAGATACGTACCTTGAGAAACTCCCAGAGGGGGAACTGTATAAATGAAAAGGGAATCTCCCTAGCAACTGTTGTGAAGTAGCCACGGTAGAAGCCGCGGAGACCCTGTGGGAAATGTTCAGCAACTTAGTTATGACAATGTTTTTTGGTTTACACAACTTAACAACAGAAGAATTAATTGTTGGGCCAGTTGATCTAGCCCTACAAGTTCAGCACAAAAAACAACAGGTGAGTGACACAAGAATGGGGACGAAGACAAGTGCTTGTCCTTGTCCACTTTCTTGTGTAGCCCAGTCCTTTTCCACTGCACTAAACTTTGTCAGTCAGCTAATGAGAGAATGCTACAAAAAAAAAAAAAAGCCAGCATGTGCCTTCTTCAATGCTTCCCCTACCTGATTCCGCAATCTCTACAATATTCAAACGAAAAATCAACCACCCTGGATTAGTTTGATGCGTTAGTTTTCTTTCCTTTAAATCTTGAGCTTGTGATATCGGGCATATGAAGCATTGAAAACAGAATAGTTTCCCCTTATGCCCAAAGGAAGCTTTCTATACTCGTGGACAACTTTCTGTGGCAACGAAGGCAAGGGCGAGCGATCACTCTTGTGTTCGTGCGCAAGTAGTCCGGCGCCTGCATACCGTGATCTGGAGCAAGTGCACACACAGATCCACAACGCCAAATACTTGTGTCTACAAGTGGGATAACCATACACTGAATCATCTAAGATTGCTCTAACACAAAAGAGCAAACGTCCTGTAAGATATGCACAACGCAGGCGCTCATATCAAAATGTAGCATCGTATAGTAGCTATCACACGACAGAAACAGGCACTGTGCGCGCAGGTCCCGGAGGCTAGTTCCGCGCTTCGCTGTTTGGTCCATTCGCTGAGAGGTGCCGACTGTGTTCTTGGAACGACGTTTGCTATGGCTGCTTCGGAAGGTTCTGTGCAAGTTCGTTAGTTGATAAGTATGCACACAATATTTTATGATTAAGAATGTAGGATTCCATATGCCTCTGAAGTGCCGAAAGCCGTTCACTTTTTCGCAAAACATCAGCGCAAGTTTGGCACTATACACAGCAGTGCAAGCATGCAAGCGCTCCGGCAGCGTAGCCTTCCCTTCATTGCCACAGAAAGTTGTCCGTGAGTATAGAGTTTGAGTTTTCAAGGAAACTGGCTCTTCAACAGATACCTGTAAATATCCTTTTTGTTAAGCTCGTTAACGGTAACGCAACGAAAATTTTTACCATGCTAAACACGATGAGCTGAGGGACTTTGTGAAAGAATATCAGTAGTATCAACACACTGTTATTTGTCATTTTTATCTTTTAGGTCTGGAGGGCTTGCAAATCATAAGGCATAAGAACAAAAAAATTATTTGTGTGTTGTGGCATCAGTACCACATTACAACACAAAAGTCAGGCAGTACTGCTTTACAACAGTATGCACAAGGCCATGTGCCTTTTGTCTGGACATGGAGAGCAGGAAGCAAATAATGGAAAACGGCAGCACCATGCTACATAGTACTTTCATCTCCAATACCTCTAAGCACATATTGACAGCCCAGCTTCTCAATGTTTGCATCTCATAAGCTGTATAAAGGTTTACACTAAACATGGCACAATAACTTGAAATGTAGTTAATTAAGCACGAAATGCCACACCATAAGCATTACTAAGAACTTGCAAATACGAAATCAATGTGCATGTGCACCTTCATTTTGATATTTAACAAACAGTACAATTAGCTTATTCCTGTACAATGATCATCAGGGACACTGCATATTTAAGGACATGTGTCATATTCAGGTTAGCTATATCTGAAATCCTATTAGACATCACAATTTATTATAATACATTCTTAGTGAACTTAGCACCATCAAAACGACAGACTTAAGCAAGCGTTCTTTTTTTTTCATATCAAGGTACACAACGAAAACTGCCAGCACGCCTACACTACATACCTCAACAGTCAACACATTTTTAAATGTCCTCCAGCTACTTGTGCCATGGTTTGCTTGAGTACGTTGTTTCACAACTTCAACAGGAACTCTTACAGAGCAGGCAGCCTGTAAATAAGATGGGTTGGCAGCAGATAAGACATTGTAGATCTGATTTGCTGATCAAAGTCGGTCTTTCATTGATGCTAGCAAAAAGAAATGCAGTTCTTGCTTGACAATCACTTGGAGGCATCGTGCACAAAACCAAGCTGAACACATTTTTATTGGGAGATAACCAATTCAACCAAAAACTATTAAAGCTGCACTATTCAAAAGAGGAAATTCCTCATATGACAATGAAGGAATGATATTGAGGACAAAATAAGCCACTGCATATGCGACTGTAGAGACATCGAGAAATCAGAAGAAACATTTTTTACCACGATAAGGCTTGCATAGTTTGTGAATGTTTATATATAGACTGCATATTAAAGGGCCACTAAACAGGCTCCTACATTTTCTTTAAGTCGCCCAAACAAGCTAACTCGATCAGAGAGAAGGTTGCGGCGATCACATTCTGCGAATATGACAGCGCCGCACGCCACGCAGACGCCGTATTTCAAAAAAAAATTCCCGTGCCTCTTTCCTGCGATTGACAAGTCGCGCTCGCATCCTAGGTGTCATCATGTTGTACCGCGAACAACTTTGCGCAGTTGCAGCTCGTTGATTGGTTGAAACCAGGTCTATGTCAGATCCTGTGGCCATCCCACCACGTGAGCGCCAGAGCAGTGCTGGCCGGAGCAACCAGAACCGCAGCGTAAGCGTCAATGACGTCAGTTGCTCACGTCATGTCACGTGTCAAAACTGGACGGAGTCACGACGGTGCGCCGCGCCTACCCTCTCCTCTGCAGAGAAGGGTGGGGAGGCCGACCGAGAAAACGAAACCGATGCAAGCGGCCACTTAAACCCGTTTAACTTCTCTATTATTGCACCTATTCGCAAAATTCTTGCGGGAGCATGTTCACATCGCACAGGAGCGCAGTTATATCTTTAATACAAATTTTGGACCTCGGGGTTGTTTAGGGGCCCTTTAAGGTCACGAACTTCTTAGAGTGCTTTTGGAGGAGCCTACATAATCGACGCTTGCCTGTTACTTTTTGCTCTGGATGAACCGAGTTTGTCAAAAGCACACCTCGTCCCCCCCCACAACAATATTCCTTTTTTCAAAGTGTCTTGGGAGAATGAAGGCTCTCAGTTTAGTTTTCAGTCAACTGCACAGTCTTGCATTTCAGTACATGGGCATGTGTTCGTTAATCAATGATGGAACAATAATGTTTAGCACTACGTCCGCTAACACCGATAAAATACTAAAAGACATTTTTGTTGATATCACAATAAGACTATAAATAAGAAAAAGAGGGGGATCAACCTTTTACTTTCTCAAATGTAAGCCCAGTGTAGGCAAGAATGTGATGGCATAGGTTTTAGAGTAAAACAGTATATTCTTGTTTTCTTGTAGCATTTCAGCGACTATGAAAGTTGCGAAGTTTGCCAAGTTCATTCTTTCAACCCTGAAGAGTAAAAAATTAACAAGATCTGAGTAGATGTGATTACGACCCATAGTGCCACTCATGCAAGAACTCAATATGTCCTCGAGACATTCCAAAAACAGTTATGTAGGTGGCTACAACAACAGTAAGACCTTCAGACCATAATTTAGGCAAGGCAACTAGTGTCAATGGAGCTATAGGTGATCAAAGTTAGCCTGTCTCTAAAGCCACGCCTTTCCTCTTCAACTTCAATGAGGGGTTGGGGACTAAACTCTGTCTTCCATGACCACTTGCAAGCAAGAGGAAAATCGTGGAAAACCATTTTAGGGTCTCTATAAAAGGTATCACTACCAGGCTCTTGCTTTGTTTTTTCTTTCTCAGCCTTATCAAGCCCTTTTCAATGTCATGTGCAAAGAAGAAAGAAAATGAATTCACAAGGAGAAAAACCCCCTAGTTCCTCTAATAGCATAAGCGGCATTTTTGATACTGTAGGAGAGCAATCTAAAATAGCCTTAACATTATGGTCCCGTTAAGGCAACCTCGCCATCCTTAGCTTTATATGACAACCATACTCAGGGGCGGATGCAGGATTTTTCCAAGAGGGGGGTCAGCTTATAAGAAGTCCGACACCTAAAGCTGAATACAGGGCTTCAACAGCCAAATAATTAGCACTCGTACTTTTGAGATGCAAGATAGTGCACTTGAACTACTAAAATATCACTCATAAGGGTGCTTCTAAACTATGTCCTCTCCTCGGTGGCATAGATTATAAAATTAAGAGGAGGTTCAGGATATCCACACAACCCTTCTGGATCAGCGACTGACCATACCAATGTTTCATGATGCTGCTAACACAATTCTTTACAAATGAGGGTAGACGATTGGGCTAGCATATGATTCACAATTATTGATTCATGCATAGACAGAAACAGGGGCGACAAGATAGCGCTGCACTTGTTGCTTTCTTTTTCATGATACTTGTTCTCATCTGTACAGTAAACCAGGATCACTATGAGTGCTGTGCTTCCACTACAAAAATATGCGTACCACTTCTCCACATGCAGCTGCGACACTGTGCACCAAAGGCGTCATCAAGCTGGGCATGACTGGACCAATTGCTTGTTTCACTCCTTCATAGGTGCAGAAAAACAGTGCAGCTATAAAGGAAGAAAGCCAATATAACAACTTGATTCTCAAAATGCACATGACCTTTGTTATCATAAACACTCTCGAATTATAGCAAGCAAAATTGCACAAAGTGAAAAAGGAACTTGTTGTTTTGTGGGGTTTAACGCCCCAAAACCAGCTCCGATTATGAAAGACGCCGTAGTGGCGTGCTCCGGAAATTTCGACCACCTGGGGTTCTTTAAAGTGAAAAAGGAACTTCACCAATGGTAAAATTTTGTCAAGCTCACATATGAACATAAGCATGGAACATGAGTTTGGTGAAAATAGCCAAAGCTTGAGTGCTCTGCACAGGTCAGCAGATGTTATTTGGGTCAAGCTGATGGGTTTGTGGTCTTTAGGCAGCACTGATCCTCCCGGCTCATTGGAAGTGACATGACAAAGAGCCAGCACAATGCCTCCTATAAGTTAGCTGGGCTGCCATGAGAAATCTCTGATGCAATTTCTCATGGTACTGTTAATTGCATCAGATATAGTCAGGCTCATTTATTATTCAAATACACATATAAATGTACCCCTTGTACTGTGTGATGTCAGCGAATGTTAAAGAACTCCAGGTGGTTGAAATTTCCGGAACGCTCGACTACAGTGTCTCTCATAACGATATTGTGGTTCTGGGATGCAAAACCACAGAAAGTAACTTATTGGTCCGATTTGGGACAGGACTACCACTAGACATGTTCAGCCGTCTACTGCTGCTTGATGTATAGAATACTGCTCCTGCTTTCTCTGCTCTGGCCTTTCTAGACAGAACACAGTTTTCTACGCTGTATTGTGAGATCCGCACTTCCAGTTTGCCAAAGTGCTGAAGCAATCATCAACCACATGTAGTACTTTGCTGGCATTGGTCTCGTGGAATGGCCGGTACATATGCATGCAGTTTTTACAGTGCAAGCTGTTATGAGCTTGTTACAATGACAAAAATTGGTGGCAATGACATTCTCCACTGCCAGTTCCCTAACCGTTATTGCTCACAATGGGGAAAAAATCAACACCATGCCCGTGCCAATTTGAATGCAGTGGAACAGGAGCAGTGCTACACATCCCTGACTCTCACAACACGGTTGGGCACTTTGTAGTCTCAGCCACAGTTCTCATAGGTAGAATGGTGTTCGAGGACACTATATGTTGTCAGCCGCCAGCTGTGGTTTCATTGATGAAGATGAAAAGTAGGAGGAGAAATAAAGCTGAAGAGGAAGGAGATGATGAAGAAGAAGATGAATAAGGCAATGACGAGCAAGATGAGAAAGGAGACGGTGATGAAGAGGATGAACATGACAAAGAAGCATAAGAGAAAGAAGAGAGGACGAAGACGAAAAAGAGATGAAGTATAAGAGGAAGCAGCAAAAGAAGACAACTGAAAAGGCAGAAGAAGAGAGGGTGGGGAAGCGGGAATGATAGGAAGAGGTCAATGGGGGAGCACGCAGCAGCCTAGCTTACGCTACCACTGTGCTGAATCCTCCTGCACAGGCCTGGGAGATTTTGCTTCCTCAAAGTGACGTGTGTGCCCTCAGGACATTTCAGGCAGGCTAATTTTAGGATCAGAATAGAGGAAAAGTCCACGAAGAAATGTTCCTCGTTGGTGTTGCGCGGTCACCTGCCTGCCACCGGTTAACCGATGGCTGTGCAAACACAGCAGCAATAACGAAAGAAAAAATAGCACAAGTGGACCTGAAACGAGCTCCATCAATTGGAAAATACTGCAATACACACAATGTAGAACACAGACGATAGTCTTGCGCGACTACGACCGAGGAGCCGGGTACATTCCGTTTTCCACAGCCCGCCAAAAACGTGAAACACGACTTGCTGCACTTACATGTTGGTGCTGAGCCAAGCGCAGCAGATGCGATACCGGAGTAAATCTTCTTGAAGCCCCCTGCCTTCAGAAAACCCTGCTGGCTCTGCAAGCGCGTTTTAAGCGTGTCCAGTGGGAAGAGAACTACGTCCACAGTAGTACCAGCAATGGCGCCAGCCTAAAAAATGAGAGGAATGTAAAAAGAAGCGAAGTAGCAGTCGTCCGCCGTAGCGCAGCTGCACTCAATTTTCACCACAATGACGAATTCATAAAAAGCACATACCACAAGCGAGACGAAGAATGATGGATGGTCAACACTTCCCATTTCGCCACGGCAAAGTTTTGCTCCAGTTCACGAACACTTGCGAGTCAGTTCACGAACATGGTACACCGCGAACCGTGCTCGCTCTGCGCATCCCAGCAAAGTCGCACCACCGTCCCACACCCCCTTAAATAACGGCATGTAGCGGTACACAACAGATCGCACGTGTCCCGAACCGGCCCATGAAACAGCTGTGACGCGCCGGAAGTTCCGGCTGGTTCTGGCGCAAAGGCATATATGACCTAGAAAAACGTTCAATTTAGTTAAAGTACGGTTAAGGTTAGCGATGTCTTCAGCATCGTGGTCATGAGCATAAGCAGGTGGGGTGGTACCAAAGCGTGAGTGGTGATTTACCAAGGATTTACTTCGAATAAAGTTCTGGTTTCGGTTTACCGTTTTCAGTCCAATTCCGCCAACTTGTTCACTGCCCGAGGTCACTGTACAGAGCAGAGAGCACTGGTTGTGCTGTGCTCTCTGCTTCGTTTGACAGCGTTTTCAACATTAGATCTTGAGATTTCATCGTTTCCCTTGTTACGGTACTATATGATAGGCCGAAAACTCCCTCCTTGCAAAACTATAGGTAAGCGCAATGTGCATAAACAGTGTGTCGCCGAACGGCCTGTCTAGCAGAGGCCCGTTCCTGTGTAATCGATACAGTTCAGATCTTTGTTCTGAAAGGAAGTTTTAGCTCGAGGCCGCCGTGCGCAAGGCCATCTCTGATGCCGCTTTTTCTGATGCACATATGTCATTGCGAGACAAGTGCCGCGCGTATTTGGGTTTCGTTGCTTTTGAGACGAGGGAATTTATGCAGACGTAGCTGGTAGAAAGGGTTATTTACGTGTAATTCGTTACGCACATGTTTGCGTGGTATCTGTTCCACGCATAAAGTAAAAATAAATCACTAAACAAGACGCGATCGCCGCATTGCGCTGCAGCAAGCACAAACACGTGTACGCGAGTATTTTAATTCTGCGATACCTATCTCCTAATTGCAGCCTCAATAAAAGGTTACTTCCTGTTTGATGTGAACTTCATAAACGCAGTAACTAAGTATCATCAAAGTCAGCGCCGTAACCGCCCGTGAAAAACACTCTTTACCCATTTATTATGGTAGGAGCCCTTAGGTTAACGCTTGATCTTTAACTTTTGAATGCATATTAACTACACTTTTTTTTTTCAGACTTTCCACAGGTGCAATGAAGACAAGCACCATTGTTGAATGTGGCAGTGATCGAGGAAATGCTCTTAATGACCCTGTCAGCCACTATATCCTCTTTCAACCGGATATCGGGACAGTGGAGACCAGCCACACCTCTGATCTGCCAGGCGATGATGCTCTCTATGTTGTGGCCGACTCACCTGAACCTTCCAGTACTGTGACCAGCGGAAGAATGGCTGTCAGCATCAGGCAGCCCTTCTGAATGTAGTATGATGGAGCAGACTACAAGGAAAGTGAAAACGAAAAAAAAAAAGCATTCGTTTGTCTGGGAACACTTCGACCGCCACACGTTGGACAAATGCAGCCAGGTGTGCAAACACTGCAATATGAGTGTGCGTCTTGGCAAGGAAGGTGGCTGCAGCAAACTAGGCACTACAGCTATGCGTCGTCACCTTGAAATCCACCATGCACACCTCTTGCCTGGTGATCCATCACGAGCAAGTGTTGTGCGCACCAGCAAATCGCGAGCCGCAGACAGTGCTCGTAATGTTTCAGGAACTAGTGGAGGTGCAAAGAAAAGCACGGATAGGAGAAACAGGCGGCAGCCATCATCATCAGTTTGGCAGCACTTCGACTACGGCAGCAACAGATTTCTGGTAGTGTGTAAGATCTGTAGAATGCAAGTGCGTTTGGGAAAGGATGGTGGCTGCAGCAGAGTGGGAACAACTGCAATGCACAGGCACGTTACCATTCATCACAAGTTCTTACTTCAGAAAAATCCTGCCCTCGGAACAAGGGAACTGAGTCATGGCAGGAGAGTTCAAGACAAGTCGTATAATGTAACCAAAGGTTCACAGGTATCACCTGCGATTGCTGCTGTACGCCATAAAACACCTGAAGCCAAGAGCGAGTCCCGTGGACCAAATCACCCCGATTCAATGGCTCTAAACTACGGCTTGGCAATATACATAGCTAATGGTATCCAGCCATTCTCACTTGCAGAAGAACCAGCTTTTCTGGAGTTCATGCGTTGCTGTGCACCACAATGGAGAGTTCCTAACAAGAGCTATTTTACCAACACTGGAGTTCCTGCACTTGCAGCCATGATTAGAGAAACAGTGAAAAAGGACCTAAAAACTTGTGTTGGCAGGTGTAGTGCATCTAGGTACTGAAACATGGCAGGGACCCCACATGTCTGACCTAGTGTCTGTGACAGCATTCTGGGTGAAGTCACAAGAGGCTGAGCATAACCTTATAAGATGCAAGGCTGTCTTGGATGTTGTCAACCTTGGGGAGTCATGTACTGTTGAAAATGTCAATCAAGCCCTGGAGACAACTGTTAAAGATTGGCTGCTGCCTTCAGAGCTAAAGGTAGGGCATGTTGTTACAGAACGTTTGCCCAGCGAAGTGCCGTGTATCAGAGAAATGCCATTGAAGCATGTCACATGCATGGCCCACTGTCTCAACTTCGAAGTAGAAAACCTGCTCTTCACATTTCACAGTAAGCTAGCAGACTCATTTGAGGTGGCCCGCACTGTTTGCAGCCAATTGTGCTGTGATGATAAAGCTAAAGCCAAATTAAAGACGATTCAGTCTAACCACAACCTCAAACAGCGGCCTCTTGTACCAGATTCTCCTACGGACTGGAAAAGTACACTGCGCATGTTGAAGAACTTCTGTGAGCAGAAGCTGGCAATAAATGAGTATCTGAAAGGGTCAGATGGAATGTCTGTTAGCCCAGAGCAATGGCTAGTTCTCAGAGATGCAGCTAGCGTGCTACAGCCAGTGGAAGAAGTTGTTCGCCTCTTGAGCATGGATACAGCTTCACTGGGACAGGTCCTCCCACTGCTCTGCTTTTCTGAAAAGATGCTACAAAGTACGTTGGAGAGATCAGAAAGAGGCAGTCCTGCACATTGGCTTTCTGCCCACCTTCTTTCAAAGCTTAGCTCAAGTAGCCGTGTAACTGCTGTAAAAGCAGACGTTACATACTGGACTGCAAGCTTCTTGGACCCTCGTTTCAGGGACACCTTTTGCAGTTACATTGGTGGTGACCAAGTATCAGCAGAGCAAAAGCTTAATGAAGTGAAGAGGCACCTTCTTGTGAAAATACGGGAGACTTACGTACACTCCACAAAGACATTATATGCAGCTAAGACCAACACGTTGCCAGACGAAGATGAAACTGTGCGAACAATCGATGAGGACTTCTCTCTATGGCTTATGAATGCTGAGCAGATGGGGCTTACTAGGTCGAAGACTGAAGTTTCTCCAGACAGCTCGGAAGGAGCAGCAGCTGCAGCATTTGAACTTGACGCTTACATGCAAGACAGCATTGCAGATTTTTCTGCACCAATGAGCGATCCAGCATTGTATTGGCAGACAAAGCGGACAATTTGGCCTTCTTTGTACACCGTGGCAGTTACCTACTTGGCATGCCCTCCAACCAACACATACTCGGAAAGAATGTTTGGAAAATATGGTGCCGTTACTTCTGAAGGTAGGCAGGGTGTTTGTGCTGACACACTCAGCTTACTGTGTTTCATTCGAATGAATCACGAGTGGGTGCCAAAGGACATTTCAGCCGCACCTGCTGACGTGATCAACTCGCTACGCAATGCCATGGACAAAGGCAACACTGAACAAGGTAACACTCTGTTTACAGATACAGGTAGCGAAGTGCTGCTGAAGAGAGTTCTGTTTCAGGACTGAAGCTACGACTGAAAGAATTATGAGGTTGTCCACTTTGGAGGCAGAGGTTGTACTATTGGCTCTCCCCTTCACCTCACCTTCAGAATTTGCCAGCTCACACCCCCTGATGTGTGCTGAGCCTTTCAAAGAGCTGTAGTGAAACATGGATTAAAACAAAGTATCGAATGTGGTGCTTGCATGTTCGTTTTGGCATATTTACATTTAGCCGCTCATTCAAAACTTCTCTGGGCCGACACTTTGTACATTCTTACAGAGGCAGGTGCCTTGCTTTTCTTCCTATAGTCAAACAGATTTTCCCTTAAGCTGTGCGCTACTTTTTCTAGCATGTGATTCTCTTGACAGCCACGTGCTTTCCCTCTCCAGCACTTGCTTCCCTCATTGGGTGTGTACACACATAACATAGCCACTTTCACCTATAGGGCTCGTACATTTGCACACAAAAGCCGACTAGAGTACAGTGGGCATCATTCAGCATAGGCGCAGCTTCTGACTGCAATACAGTAAACAAAAAAAAGGGAGGGGGGGGGGGGGGTTGGAATCTACAAAAGCACAGTAGTGACATTCAAGCATGATTTAGAACTGTATGGTGTTAACCTGATGGTAAATGCACACTCAAATATCTTTGTTGGATATAGTTTGTGATATTGCAAGGCACACTATTTGTAAAAGGTGCCATTAAGTTCTTTTATTATATTCATAAACCTACCTTATCCTTATCACTCGTTTTCCTTATCTTCCCTATGCCCTTATCATGCTTCATGACCAAATAACAAATTTGTCCTGTATCTACAAGCAATCCATATCAGTCTTTCATAATGATTACCATTTTAGTCCCCTTAACGTGTGTTAATATCACAGAGGTGATAAGGAAAGAAGCACTAAGGTAGGTTCATGAATACAGGCCTTAATATTTTGTTGTATGAAATGTTCAGACTTGTATTAAAAAGAAGTTGTAAAAGGCCTTAATTAGCATTAGAAGTTGCAAAAGGCCACTTAAGTGGCATCCCACGACATTTTATAGAGGGTGTGCTACTTGAGCAAGCACAGAGGCCCCAGATGGCCAAAACAGTGCTTGCTAATGAAATTCTTGATAAGCGCCTTGGTACCAGCTGCTTTTACCATGGCCACTGTCTTGCACCAGCAACACATGTGTTCTACATGTATATACTGTAAAATGAATAGATGGCCACCATCCAAAGAGACTTCCTTCTCCCATTTTATTCCTGCCC
Source organism: Hyalomma asiaticum (assembly GCA_013339685.2). NCBI lineage: Eukaryota > Metazoa > Arthropoda > Arachnida > Ixodida > Ixodidae > Hyalomma > Hyalomma asiaticum. The sequence goes on from CM023486.1 coordinate 93,855,589, forward strand.
CTCCCTTTTCAGGCATTGTTTATTTCGTCTTCACAGTATACTGTTTTGTTGTACAGTACCAGAAGCATGAATGCTTTAGATCATGGGAATCAATGACAAATTCTTGGTGCCTAAAACAGAAGCACTGCACAGGCATGCTTGTGATCACTTGTGATGGTCACATTGCTGTAAAAATATTTCTTTCAAAAGGACACTGAACAAAAATTTGGAAGAAAAAGAGAAGTAAATGGAGGAAGTGTCGAAATTCAGCTCTAATGATTTGGCTCTACAAGTAATTTTCATTACCTGTAGGGGGCAGCCATCTTTGGCCAGGGGCAATGGGCAAGGTGGAAAGCATGACCATAACAACACTTGGCCGACTCTTATTGCATGCTTGCCACCAGTGTTTGCTCGCCACGAGCTGTCACGCAACCACAACCACAGCCCCGTGCTCACAGCGCTGACAGGTACTAACTGGGGTGAAGACCAGCAGAGCTGTGGGGGCTTAGCAAGGCATTGCAAAATTAAGCAAAGGTATTTCCTTTGGTAAACCACACTTAACTTCCCTTGCACTACAAAGCCCTCTTTCTTTTTCTCACTGTCTGTGTATCTCCCTCCACCTCTGTTTCTTTTTCTCTTGCACGTAATGTAATGCTGATGCATGGCATGGCGTGCATTGCTGTGTATCACGTCTCAGACTTGTCTTCAGATTATTTGCTCTCTCCTTCGTATTCTAGCTGTACGATCACCATCATGATCATCATCATCATGCGTGCATTGCTGTGTATCACATCTCAGACTTGTCTTCAGATTATTTGCTCTCTCCTTCGTATTCTAGCTGTAAGATCACCATCATGATATGATGTCGCTATCGTGTGGCACTGTCGTTATTATCACGTAGCGGTGGGCTGAGGGCGATGATGTGGGTACTGGGACGAGAGCAAGTGTGGCTCTGCTTTTCCCTCCTGCACAGTCAGAGACTTTTTCTTCCTCTCTTTCTGGTAGTGGCTCAAGGGCAAGCAAGAGTCCTCTTTTTCTCGTCTGCACACGACAGAATGGTCATTATAGAGAGGTTCTAACAGCACAGCGGTAAAATGACCTCTACTTTTGCACAGATGACTGTATGCTTAATTGGAAGAGCACACACAAATGACTGCGACACTGTGTACTGAAGCAATAGCAGCAACAAAGTGGGAACCAGTCCCATATGCTCCTTGCTTTGACGAGTACTTCCTGCTCCCAATAAGTTGCAAGCAATGCCGCCGTATACCCGCACTGCCCTTGTTGCTCAACTCCATTAGCTACACCGCAATGCTGATTGGCTAGGTGGTTTTGTGTGCATGTTTTCTGCTGCTTCTAATCTCGTAAGTTCCCTTTTCTTTCCTCTTTATTATCCCCTCCTGTTAGTGTTTCAATGGATATATCCTCACCTGAGAGACAGTTCACAGCACGCCCTCCCTATCTCTTCCTTTTTTTTTTTTTTCTTGCAATAAAAATAGCCCCAACACCTTTCCAACGTCCATCTACTTTGCGCAAGGATGCAATGTGAAGACAAACCGTAATTCAGATATCGAGAGGCCTTCACAATGGATGCAGGAAATACAAGCGTATACACACTTGGGCAGCATGGGTTCCCTAATGTGGGTGAATGCAGACATCTAGCACGGATGTCACAAAAACTTCTAGTTCACTGTGCACTCGCTAGTTGCTGTACGTTGTGAAAAATGCAATTGTCATTTTCCAGCAGTTTTGGCCTGAAAATGAGGTTGTAGCAGCCCGTTTCGTCACCCGATCTTTCATCTGGGCAAAGAATTTCAGTGGCAAAAGTTTTGTTCAGCATCCCTTTAAAAAAAAGATTCTGCTCTAGTATTTACAGCATATGTTAGTGTAAAGCTTGTAAATTCACTGCGGTTGTCTGTCGGAGTAATAATGCCTGAACCTAGGGGAGCCCCCAAGAACATAAACCTTTGTTCCTCTCTCAAGTACAGCATATTAGGGAAAGTGCTGTAGGGTATCCTTTGTCTTAAGTTCCGCTAGTCCAAGCATATTCAGCTATGAACGAAATAGCGCAATTAAACACCATTCTATTGTAGCATGGAGTATATTTAATTGTATAAGTCTTTATCCCCAAATTTTCACCTGTGTATATTATACAGTAAAACCTCAGCATAAAGAGTTAGTGGTTACACCGAAATAAACGAAGATAGTATTGCCATTTAGACAGTTCTATTAATGTACATTTATAGTGAATTATCTGGTATAAAAAGGTATTTGTTATTTCGTTATAACAAGGTTCGACTGTATATGCAAAAGAATGGTATGTCCATTTTGAACTGTAGAGCACACTAAGGAGTGCGTAACAGTATTCATCAAAATTAACTCTTTGTTATAATGGAGGAGCGTCTTGTGGTCTCAGGCATCTGCCACTTTGTTTGAACAATGCAGTGGTTGAGGACATAGTAAAGCAGAAGCCGCATGTACGCGAGTTTGTGCGCGATCGTGACGCGTGACGCAACCGATGTGCCCGTCGCACTGCTCGTCGCCTGAAAAATCAAACCTCATGCAAGCGATCGGCTCGAGCGATGTATCAAGTGACGGCTCCCCGGTGTTGCCAGCTACTGCGCACCAAAACTGGGTTGATGCACGCATTAATAGTCTAAAGTCGACTGTTAAGCGGTGCAAAGTACCATTAAATAGGTTTGGTTGTATTGTACTAGTTTTGTTTTCTTTTGGCGTTCAGTAATTGCCGACAGGTTGTTTGCAAGCGCGCTTGTGTGAAAACCAGCAGTGTGTCACGTACAACTTGTACCGACCGGCTGCTTACGATTGGCTGTTGCTCATACGATTTCCGGGCGACGAGCGACCGTTTCTAGATTTCCAAAAACCTAGCGATCCACCAAGCGACCCGTCGTGCGACGGCCAATTTCGTCATATATTGCGTCGCTCGTCGCGGTCGCGCACAAAATCGCTCACATGCGGTTTCGGCTTAAAGGTCACTATTGCTGCATATTTGCTGGGCCAGACGGCGCATCATGTGACCGCACATCACCAATTCGCTTCATCCATGCCTGGTCCACAACCTGCGGGGACGGATAACGCCAACCCGTTTTTCACATCCGGATTCTGATGGGGGAGAGCTGCAGCTTTAGTTTGTCAACGCGAAGTGGGGGCCGCAGCTGTGTGACAGTCGTCTGCTTGCCTGCGGAGGAAGACACTTTCAAACCATTCTTCTCGTGGCCAGTGAGGAGGCTGCACTAGAGAGTATATTCCGGTCCTCCAGTTCTGTCGCTTGTTAGGGCCTCGTCCACCGTTTGGATGCGCTCGCTCCTGAACAGTCTGCAGAGTCCCCCTCCCCCCCCTTGCTGGCGAAAAATCCGGATTCAGTTTGCCATCTGGATGCACCTTGACAGATATCATGCCGTTATCACGATTCACCCCTGGCCTGCCAGAGGGTGGGACTTCCGGGAGGTCCCTGAGAAAAACTGATGCATCGAACGCATCCAGGTCCATCTACACAGCTTTTCAAAGGCAGCTCCCCGGGTGCCGCCGCAACCCCCACTGGGCTGTGCTAAATATGCGTGACCCCAAAAAAAGCACTGCCGAGGGTTTGTAGTAGCAGTTTTGGAGAGTTGGAAAGTCTTCATTATCAAACAGCGCATATCACGAAGATAAATGGAGCGAAACAGACACGAGCCTTTTTACTGCCATGCACAGCCCAATATGGCAGTGCTCCGAGACTACTCTGAAAAGGTCTATAACCGTCGGGGACTTGTAAAAAGAATACGCTCAATGTAACCTAGTGATGCTGCCAATCAAAGCAGCGGAACTGAGTCAGTATACTGGAGAAAGTGACCTTCAATACCTTTGAGGGAAGAGCTATGAATATTCGTTTTCTGCACCTCAGACAGTTTAACTTCCAAATATCGTACTACTACAATTTGCAGCTCTAATATTGATGTTTGGGGAAATTCAGTGTCATACATGATCACATTTCGCAATGAATGTACAAATGTGCATCATGTATACTGTATTTTTCTGCAAAAGCAGTGAAATGTGGGGGTGCGTTTTATACAAAGGTGTAACTTGCACCAATGGAAAATACTTGCACACTAGCACTCATATTATAGCACAAAAAATGAACTTTATTAGCTATGTGGAACCTCATTACAAGAGTACTTGTATGGAACCCAAGCAGCAGGGCAGAATTCACTCTTTTGCATGATGGGGATTGCCATGTGAACAACAGAAAACATACCAGATAAAAATGACTGATGCAAATGTGAAATAAAGACAGGTGTGGCTAAAAACTATAGTCGACACAATGCCCCGTCAGCAAGCGACTGCCTAGCTGACTCAACCTTACATTATGTCAAAATGAAACCATTTTAGAGTGTACTGTACTTCCCAGAGCGTTGGTGAAGCTGCATCAGTCTTTAAACAATAAGTGGCAACGTTGACAGGGCTGCGCAAGTTAACAGATGCTACTGGCATTGCAATTCTCAGGCTATTGCAAAATAAATAGGAGGACCGTTCCCAGCTGCCTGGAGAATATGCAATTAGGGCATGGAATACCTTCCCACTGTGTCTCGTTTCCAAAGTTCACATCTAGGCAGCACAAATGAATGAAGAAATAATGATGCAAAGTGTAACGGCTGTTCACAGACTACCTCACGTGAGAACCGCCGCTATTAAAAAAAACCCACCCAACATATCATGCCTGCACGTTGGACCATTACAAAATACAAGTGGGCACTGGCTCAGATGTGATAAGTTCATTTCAAGACAACTGTATGTACAAAAGAGAAGTGTGCAGCTCATCCTGGGCAAAGACGTAACAAAAGGCAGATAAGTGGCTCTTAAATACAGAGTAGTATGCCATTCGGCTCTGGCTATAAGACATAGACCACTATCTTGCACAAACCTTGGTAACACACACACATGAAGAGACGCTCGCCAAAGTAACCAGTCTGGCGTGTGCTGGCAAATTCTTTGGTAGCCTGAGCAACCAGCACTTGCTTCTCTGCTGTCTTCAGGCCCCGAGCACAGCTTTCAATGTCTGAAGTTGCATCGCCATGTCCCACATAAAAAACTCCCCCCTCTTCTACAATTTATACATGGAAACACTGCTTCCTTCACTGATGTTCTACATCGCTTTCAATGGTGACTCCACACTCAATCTTTCCTCCACAAGCCAAGGTAAGCACGCAACAAGAGGAAAATGGTAAACGCACAATGTTTATCAATTCTCACACACACGCTCATGTGATGGCAAGAAGGGTATGCAGAGTTATGACAAAGAAGGTAGCACAGTATTGCTGCCCTACTTTGGCCTTCAGGTCGGTCCCGCTGCATGTCACATTAAGACTGCTCGCAGCATCCAACACATAAAAGCCAAAGGTGCGGCTTTATCGGCCAATGCAGCAACAATGCACATCTTGATTGTACATTCCCCTCTTAATGCAAGCAAACACAATGACACATGAATGTGTTGGTTGGTGAAAAACACAATAAAGCAAAATTAAATCCACAGAGTGCTTGCAAGCAAATTGGCACCCACACACACACACAAAAAAAATGTCCATTAGTGCTGCTGCAGATTATGAAACCAAAGGATATCACCACAAATGCTTGTGGCACTGTTTATTTCGAACACCGATTTGTCGCAGCTTCCGCCAAAGGCTGACCGCCTGAGGCATTGAAACAAGAGACATCACCCTCATGGCATCACCCATATCAGTCACACAAAACTGCAACACTATGCTTTCTCCTTATTGTTTGTGCACTTGGCCAGATAGATGCCAGATAACAGGAGAAGCCTGTCAGTGGTGTGGATGGACCATCCGCAACATGTGTTTCTCGGGTTTAAGGAGACGGAATGAGCACGCAAGTGCCAGGCAAAAGGAGGAAAGAGAAAGAGCGGGAAAGAGGAGTAGGGAGGTTTTGTAGTGTTGTTAGGAGGTGTCATCGTTGCTGAGTACCAAGACGGAGCTACCACTGCCTCGGCCTGGCGGAGGTCTCGACGCTTTGTCGCCTGAGGTGGAAGTAGTTGTGGAGGCCGTTCCCAGGCTGCTGCTAGCCATTCTTTCAATGTCGTCAAGGCTCAAGCTGGCAACGGATTGGGAGAAGTCCTGCAGAGATGATGGACAGCAGGTGACTAAACAAAACCGCTCACAAAAGTTGTAATTGTGGCCTATTGTGGCACTTTTCGATGGGTGCAGGCTATGCGAGACTTACTCAAAGAGGCCTAATAGCAAGATCACTAGCACATACACGCATTCTTGGAAAATGTCCACATCAAAATGCAGCCACCCCAACCAGTAAGTGAATCCATGTCTTTGAATGTAGTAGTATAATGTCACCAGCTTCTTAGTAACCAAAGTGGGTGATTTTCTGGTATCTACAGCTGAATCCCATTACAACAGAAATGAACCAGCCACAAAATAAGCATAGCTCTGTTGCTACAATAATGACTATAGCTCTGACATCTGTCTCACTCTTGCCTGCTGCTGAGTACTCTGGCTGACGATCAGCTTCCCACATTTGAGTGGTGGAAACCCCCTTACCGTCTGCATATTTATGACACAGCTGCACTTCGCCTAGTCACAATCGATGATTTAAAAGAGTGCCAGAATTTTGTGGCCGCCATGCTTGCAGGATTCATTGTTTACCATGCCGAAATATTAATAATGTAATGCACACCCTGTAGTAAGGGTGTGAATTGCATTAATTGGGCTGGAGTCACTGATATGAATCTTTTGCATGACAACAGAAGTCTGGCCTAAAGGGCAGCTGTTCAAGTCCAATATACTGGGACAGGACTTCAAGAGGCGAAGAGCTTCTGCCTGCGCGGGCTAGAGATCTGCCTCTAGCATGTTGTCATTATCAGTGCACGAAGGCACAATTGCTCTGGGCAAGTTTAAAGGGCTATTAGAGGTACTGATGACAATTCAGCAATGTCACATTCCTGTAAGGACATCATGACACCAGCTGTAATAATATAATGACACGAAAGACCACTATCAAAGTCAGGGCTGAGAACACAAAATGCTTAGCCATGTGGTGAGGGCCAGGGGTGGATGCCACTACCTCTCCTACCATATCAGAGCCATGGCTGAGAATTCAAGATTCCCAACCAAATGGTGAGTCTCTGAGGGTTGTGTGAGGCATGGAGCCTTTTTTCACGCTGATGCTCACAGCAGTTACAGACATGCAATAAAACGGCAAGTTGGGCCAGTTGGTTGGGATTCATGGAGGAACTCGTGTGTGCACGTGTCGAATTCTGCTTTTCATAACCAGGCCAAACGCTTAGTGAATGCTGGTTATCCTGACAAGGTAATTTCTTCTGTATGTGAGTGTATGGTCCGGAGCGTTAAGCTCGTGAAGGACAAAGGTGGTCAATCGAAGTGTGATGAAAAAAGCAGAAGAGCGGTTTTTCCTTATGTACACAGATTGGCGCGTGGGCTCAAAAACGTAGGGTCAAGGTACGGCGTGAATGTTCTGTTTTCTGCTAAACATAAGATAGGGCGCATTTGCCCGATTGTTGAAAATGCACTGAAGAATAAGCAAGTAAAAGCAAACTGCAATGTGAATCATAAGAAAATGAACAAGTACATCCCATGTGTGAAACAGCTTGTGTATCTCATTCCATTATCATGCGGCAGGGAGTACGTGGGGCAAACGAAACGATGTGTTAATGTTCGTTTAAGGGAGCATGAGTTGTCACTTCAAGGGGTCGTGCGTCTTCATTTACCGGAGCATTGCAGGTCATGCGGTTGTCATCCCATTTTTAACAAAACCACCGTCATTTTCAAGCATCCTAACCAATTGACAAGAGAAATCGCTGAGGCCTACCATATAACGATCAGGGATAGCACGTGTAGAAGTGAACCATCAGTCACACTCCATGAAAAGGAACTTAGGTTTTTGTGCAACTCTTGATTATCGCAAAAATGTGACAACGCTTCCTTGGTGCATCTCTTGCTCTGCGCATGTCGCGATGTAATGCTGTCAGTACGTATATATCTGTTACCTTCTTCCAATAAAATACAGTTGCGAGTCAGCGCCGTGATGTTCGTTTCCTTCTATTGTCCTCGTGTGTGTTGTGCTGTAACCAATTGAGTTACAGACATATCTGCAGCCACCAATTTCTGTCATTGTAACAAGCCTGCAACAGCCTATGCTGTAAAAAAGCGTGACTGAAAAATGGGCAGGTGAATGAATATGACGCCTTTGCTATGAGAGTAGACTAACGGAAGTGCAAAGAAGAAAAAGAAAGGTCAAAGTAATCCGTGACATGCTGGATCCCGCACTCAGCCTTTTTATATAGCTAGATAAAACATAATCCCACAAACTTATATTGTGTCTTAGCGATCATGCAGAAATTAAGTCATATGTTAACTGCTCGTTACAAAACCATGGTGTGATTATGAAGCACGGCATGGTGAAAGGCTCTGGCAATTTTGACCACCTGGGGTTCTTCAACGATGACAAGACGGGCTGCTTGTAAAACCCATACATATTTGCACATAGCAAAGCAATGGTGCAATTTTTGCTGTGCTTGCCTCCATGGCACTTTTTTCCTTTCAAATTGACGGTCTTTGCCGGCAGCATTTCGTAGAAAAGCCCGGTTTCGCGGGGTATTTATAAGATGCTGGCAGCATTGGTCACGATCCATGATGATGCACCATCAGGGTCTGCAGAAGCGGACTCACTGCAGAACACTTTGCCAGCAATATCATGGCCCTCCTTGAAGCTGTTTAACTACCCAGCATTAGGTTTGAAATCATAATGTATGCCTATAAGGCAGGCAGATGAGGGCCTTCTGCTGGAACATAGTGCCGCTGAACGGAATCTTCTTTGCCTTTGTTTCACGAAACCAGTTATAAACCGCCTTGTCGAGGTCCTCATAAGCAGGCTACGTTGTTATCCGTTGCGTGGACATGCCCGACACTAGCACCTTTGAGATGTCTCTACGAACTTCAGCATGGTCAACAAAGAGCTCAGCGAGGATGCCATACTCTTCGGCAATGCTTCCTTTTTTACTTCCTGTTGCTGTGGCAGCAATAATTTGAGCCTTCTGCTCCAACGAAAGAAACTTCCGTTTCTTGCTCTGAGGTGCCGCCATCAGCTCTCACAACCGACAAGAAAATGCACAAAGCAAGCACTGGTCCGAACACGCACGAAGTACATGCACACCAGTGTTCAAGCGAAGTGAGGACTAAAAAAAAAAAAAAGAGCCAGTAGCAGATTCGGCTAGGCTTCGGCTCTAGTCAAGGTTGCTTATATCAAGCTCAGTGTTGTCACAAAACGCTGCATCGCACCGTCATCAACAGCAAGCAATGGCGTCCCCCATGGTTCATTAGCATTTTGCAGGATGCATGTGACTTCCAGGTTTGTGGCCATTTTAACCATCAGAAACCAGGAAATAACGTTTCTATAATCGTCAGCATCGGAGATTATTCAAACAACTTTCCGTAACCTCTGATCTGGTTGATCAAGTGACCATTTCAATGAGGCGCAATGATGAAAAGGAGGTTCACTGCAGAGAGAATTGTGATCCGTTGGAGTATAGACCCTTTCACCGGCGGATTGCCATTGAGCCGCAAACCGGTCCACACCCCCAGGACGCTTCCGGTCGCTCGGGTCTGATCCTATTGTTTTCCTCACCCCCAAGAGGAGTACAAAAGGGTGCAAGCACGTGCCCCTCGCCACAGGTCACCTGGGGGATGGATAGGAGGGATGCGTTTGTTTGTAAAAAGTGAAAGGGTCTATATGGGACGCAGTCGAGGAATCAGAAACACTTCGTTCGAGCGGAAATTTCGCTGTGCCGGAGTTTGACTGCAATGAGGTATTACAAGGTATGACAGTATTACATACTTCCTGAACTAGGTGCCCATAATAAGCACACATTTGATTCCGAATAGCGAAACAATGTGCACGTGGAGAGGTGCGAATAAACATGAGCTTGGAGTGCATTGTGAAGAGACGACAAACCACTGTTAAATTTGAATAATTGCATTCCATATGATACAGTTGCATCTGCGAAAATTGAGGATTAAATTTTAAAATGTAGATAAATTTCACATGAAGCACCAATTAAAATAATTGCTCATCAGTTGTATCAAGTGCGGATAATAAACGAGAAATGGGAAAGATGCTATTTCTCACAAATGTCCATCAAACCGTTCTGGTGCTGTCAGGTTACTTAGTGATATGGACCCATTGCACTCTATAACGACACATAAAGAATGCTACATGTTACAAAGCAACCAAGTGCAAGTGAAATAAAGCACCGAGACCCCGAAATGTGTGTTAAAAACAGCAACATTCCAATCCGCCTTTTGCATGGTCCGAGTGTGCATGCGCCGCATCCGGCGCAAACGACCCGTACGGCATCGTAGCAGATGACGCAAGTGGAGCGCAGTGCGGAACGGCGTACCCGTTACCGAAACTAATGATACTCGGCACCAGCTGGGCCGGTACGCCATCCAGACACACATTTTTGGTAACATGAAGTTCTCTCACATCATCGTATGGTGCAGACAGGCAAATGCCGCGTAAAACCTCGTTAATTCGGATCTCAAGGGAGTGAAAAAAATGTCCAAATTATCCAAACATCAGATTAACTAATGCATAACAAAAACACACATTTTCAATTCCTTTATCGCATACCTTTATTTTGAAAAATAGTCCGTGATGCTCTTTTTTTTTTGGGACAGCTGGGCGGCAAGGACTAGTTTGCGGGCATGTGACAAACCCTCTAGCGCAAGAGTATTGCCTGGGACATCGTAACAAAACTCCTCTAGAATGACGAGAGCATCCGCGGCTTCTTTTGCGGTACGACACACCGGGTGTAGTTCATCGCCCGGGTCTTCGTCGGACGCCTCATCCGTGTCACCGAGGACAGCACTGATGATCTCGTCATCGTTCAAGTGACCGGCGACAACGCCGTCATCAATTGTAACGTAATCTGCAAGCTCCACTTCGGAGACAAGCAGGCCAAGGAACGCCAAATCATCCTCCTCTCATTCTGGAGCTGCGGGCACTGGGTTGCGTTCCGAGCTTTCTGAAGCCTCGGAATCGCACTAACACTATGGCCCGACCACCACCTCGCACACCGACACTTCCGATACGCCGATATGTCACAACGCACAGAAGAGGGGGAAGAAAAGCACAACCGACGCCTGCAGGTCCGCGCGCTATCCGTCTGAGTCCTTGTGCCTTGTTTCTTTTCTTAGTTATCCGTTCTCCACTGACAACAGGACGATGCGCGCTCCAAAACTCCACCTTGCGTCCCCTTTCATAAGTTCTCAAAAAAAAAAAAAAAAGCGGTTTTCCTTGGCCTCCGCGATCGCCATCGACAGCGCACCGTTGCTGCCGGAGCCCATCTCGGAGTTTGCATATGTGTGGCAAAGAAAATGTAATGCGATAAATATTATGGCCTCCGAGATGCAGTTTCAGTTTCCGTTTCGCCGTCTTTGGCTTGCCTCCAGTCCGAATTAACCAGTGCGCGTGCAATTTTGCGTCGAATTAGCGAATGTTTGTTGCCATAGGGCTATGAACATTTTTCAAGGGAGGGTGTGGGAATGATGAATTATCCGAATTTCCGAATTAACGGGGGCCGAATTAACGAGCTTCTACTGTATATGACACGGCCTTAGCAGCGAAGAACGCGCGAAGAACACATCAGAACTTGTAGTTCAGTGAAACCATTGCTCCGTACTCCCATAATCAAACAGTTTTTTTGTAAGAACGACACGGATAGGCAAAAACAGACATCCGGTCACTCGGATCAACACAATAACGAAATCGTACCCTGCAAGATAGAGGTGTTATTCCAGCACTGTTGCCTGTTGTATCCGATGATGGAAGACGAATAGTTCACATGAGTCCGTGAGTTGACGTGGGGTTCAACTCATTAAACACTGATCGCGCACACACACCTCATCCCTGAACATTCCTCATTCGTTGCTGCCATGAATTCCTTCACTTGCGCTCGCTTAGTGTTTTCATTGATCCTGGCCTCATTGTACATCTGTTCATGACTCCGGCCAGGTATGCTAGGTGCTCCGTGACTTGAACAAGCACTACTGGCAGCAAACCTTACGCAGATTGAGCTCTAGCTATCTCTCTGTAGGCTTAATCGGAGAGAAACTTTGGAGAGTTGAACAAAGCACGACATGTCCATTCACTTTCAGCGCACCAGAAGAGTGCACGGTAACTGTCTCTCAGTGAGGACACCTCAACCGAGCGCACCAAGACTACTGGTTCATTTTCGAAGGGAGAAATGGAAAGGGGACGTAGAAAAAAGCAACAAAACGACAAATAACAAAAAACAAAAAGTCAGCAAAAGCGATCTTGGCGTCTCTCGAGCATGTAGACAGCATGACAGGGGCAGGTGCTGTACGCTTTCACGAGAAGTAACCCCCCACCTCTTTTACGCGCGCGGTCTCAAACAAACCGGATTCCACCCCTCAACTGACCACGTGAGGAGGCGAGCGGCGTCTGCTAGCCTCCGTGCCTTTCCCGTTCGGGCGGCATTTTGCGACGTTTTTAGACACCCAAGGCTTTCTCATGGTCTGCTCTCTTCGCTGTAAGTGTTCACCATGCCGGAGAGGCCTCCCAGAAATTCCATACAGCGTTTTCAAATCGAAAGAAACCGCAACGATCACTGTGTGTGTCGCTGCCCGACCACGAGAAACGCTGCGGTAGCGCACGACAGGTTCAGCGCGACGCCGTACAGCTTGTTTCGTGCCGTACCCGCGAGAGGCCGCCACACAGACATGCAAAAGGCGGATTGCCCTTGTCATGTGAAGCTCCCTGCTGACTTATCACTTTAGCTTTGCAGAGTGACCAGGTAACGATAAAAAGTGGCATCCAAAATGCACTCGGTCAACAAAAGAAAGCGTATAACGAAAGGTGTATAATGAATGAAATAAAATTCCCCTTCAAATCACCATAGACATACATGTATTTGAAATCGTTTTAACAAAGTAGTACTTTCAATGGATAGAATGAACTAAAACCATCTGCAAAACCGAAAATCTACGTGTGTTCACGCCAACAAAATCACTTTGTGTGGTGTTCGGCGTGGCAATTCAAAAATCCCGCAGCCCGATGAAACTGCCACGTGTAGCCACGGGCAAGCAGCGGTGCACATTAATACCGTATGTACTGCTGCTTTCCTTCGTCCTACTGCAGTGCTCACTTGACATGCAGAATGTATCAGCATTTCTCTCTCAGGCACAGTTTGGCACAGCAGTTCCCATCACTGCATTTGTTCATTTTCAGAATGGGTACCAGATCATGCTCCATGACCTGAACACCATATTCACAGCCTCTGAATGTGGTATAAATGATGTTTCCTTCATGGAAGACTGTGTAAATGCAAGAGCAATCCTTTGCACGTCACCACTCTTTCTCAACGCCCAATCACATTCTCACTGAATATGACAGCTTATTGGCATTTCTTGTTTTTTCTACCTTGCAGCCTGCCCATCACCACATTTACACTTAAACCCTCTCCATCATCCACCTCACATACTTTTCATGAAGTTGGTCCATAAGTGCACGAAGCAACCTCTAGTATTGAACACGAAGCAGTCTCTAGTAATGAACGTGCTTATGCACACACTACGGAATTCTCATACCAAACCATTGGGGACCGCTTGCTCATCATGCGACAACAATTTTTCTTGCAAAGATTTAACTTGCCAAGATACTACTTGCTCGACAAACACTAACACATGTCATCTATCCTTTGCCCTCGAAGAAGTAACTGCTACAAACAAGTACTTTCTCGGCACTCTTTTTCTCTTGGTACTCCATGCCTGCCCTTGGCACAGCTGAATGCCTGCACTGGAGGAACAATCGCACACTGCTACACATGCTCTGGGTTTTGCCAGATGTTGTAACGCGTCTTCCCATTCTAAACGCCACCCTCAACTCCTGGAGGAAGCGAGTGACTGGCTGCGACATGATGCTGCCGGCTACAAGTGGTGCCTTAAACCAGGGACTTCACTTTTAAGGTACAGCAGCTCTTCACAGGGCCATGATGAACCTTGTTAGGCGTGCATCACGCTGTTACTCGTCTTACAGTGGCCTCTTCTCATTTGCAGTTCAATGAGAAATATTACAATATTGCTGCAGCAATACTGTATCATAACTTAAAATTATAATTCACCAACAAGTCCAATTGTTCAGTGTTCTGAATTATGATCGCTTGGGCATGACGAATACATTTGCAATCTTAGTACGAGTTTTTTTGTAAACCACAGATGGATCATTCTACAATACAAGTGCAAGCCCATGAGGTGCCTTCAGCATCGTCCGCTTAGAGCTAGGACCAGGTTTACTATCAAAGAAGTTAGGCAGGGAAAATGAGGCAACATAAAGACAGAATTAACACAAGGTTAAGACATTGCTATAGGAGTGGTACGTTCCAAAGGAGGTTATAAGAACGGTAAGCTTTGTGTACGAGCACGCGCAGGCAGGAAAGGTAATGACCCTTGTCAGAGCTTTCCCGCCTCCTTTCATACCCTTTTCACACACGGTGTGACAGTCCTTTCTTTTAACAGATGGAATTGCAGGCATGCAGTACTTTGCAAGAAGCCGCTGCGACACATGTGTGGGATATTGTTTTAAAGAGTGCTGCACATTCCACGAACCCTCTTCTCACATGTACAGTGGCGGGCAAGTGTGTTCATGTGGACACGCGCAGTGGCTTAGTGCAAGGCGTTCCATACCTGTGGTGCCCGTTTTAATCGATGGAAACAGAATGAACTGCAATGCTCCCCATACTCAGCTTTAGGTATCAGACTTCCAATAAGATGATCACCACCCCCTTTCAGAAAAACCCCGTACTGCTCCTAATAATAATTGATCAGGAAGCCACCCGTGTCCAAGGGCTCGAGGCCATCAACTAGGCTGGGGTGCTTGTGGCCCTACCGCGACCAAATCGCCAGACCTATTTGCTGATTAAAGTTTTCTCTCTCTCCTCTCTCTCTCAGGTTTTACACGCAAGAACCAGAATATCATCAGAAGGCATGCCCCGTAGTGGAGGGCTCCAAGCAGCTTTGACCACTAGGGGTTCTTTAGCGTGCACTTAGATCTAAGTACGTGGGTGTCTTCTGCATTTTTCCACTGTCAAATGTAGCCACCGTAACTGAGATTCAATCCCACAACCTTGGGCTTAGCAAGTCAACACCTAGCCACTAAGCTACCACAGCAGACCAATATCCACTCCCTGGAGAGACATCAATCATTGCATTTTAATATCACCAGTGCCAGCATGTGACACGAGCACGCAAGCTTGCGCGTTTTCGTGTACCACAATCTGTTGGTACATGCGGAAACATTCCACATGGAATCTCACTCTAAGTGACGTTTTGACAGTGGTCATCGCTTAGTGCCTGTAGCTACTTTCAGCCGTACTGCCGTGGAGAGTGCACATGAATTATTTATTTTGAAGGGCACTATACTATTCATAAGCAACTAAGACTTTTTGGTCGTTCGCTAATGCAGGCCACAACAGTGAAGCTTAGTAAAACTACAGAGGCAGACGAGCTTAGCATTGTTGCCCTTACAGGCCCAACTTGAGAATGCAATGTCCTCTGCAACCTACACCTTTTTTCTAACACATAATCGATCACTCACAGAACAACTTATTGTGTATAACTGAAGCATTCAGAAATCTATCAGTACACATTCAGCCTTAGAACACAGAGAATGTACTAAAGCTCAAGAAAAACGACAGTGAAAGACAAACCTACCTTTTTATATTCTTCTAATACTTTCTCGGCATCCTCATGGGAGAACTGGGACAGCAAGAATTTGCGCATTTGGTCCCATACGACTGAAGCGTTGTCAGCTGCCTTAAGAACGAATAGGTGCAGCCTGTTGCCTTCTACGATGTTGTAGTCTCCCAGGGATAGGCTATCTGCAGAAAGCCAAAGACGCGCCTCATCAGATTTATGAACTCCAATAGCTTAATGGAAGGATCAGCAACACCAGCAAGAAAGTTGCATTGCACCTTGCGCGTTACATTACAATGACATTTCGGAAAATGTCAACACATCACTTCCGCTGTACCGCTTTTCAATAAAGAACTGAACCATTACAAAACGGCCAAAAGCAGCGCGACCAGAACCCGTAACCAGCAATGCACTTTCCAAAGCGACCGATAAAATATTGTCGACCCGCTCGCTGCAAGGTTCAACACAAGCGTGTATTTTTTACGGAACACCTGACCCTTGGAAGCCGGTGGGTACCCTACGTTCGGACATCGAGAACTAGCCTCCTTAATGACTAAGCAAAGCTGTGCGAGCTCACAGATACATATCACACATACCTGAAAGTGTCTTGCCCCTGAACACTAGGCGCTGCTGGTCTACAGGAATTTGCAGTTGTTGGGCGACAAGATGTTTCACGGCGCTGATGGAAGAACTCGCAGATACCTGCGAAAAAGAATGCTTTCTTCAAGCAAGCATAACTTTTACGAACCACAAATACCCGCCAACTAGCACTTGCTCCAAGGACAGTAATTGCGGTTTCATGGGATGGGAAAGAACAAATCAAGTGCAAAGCAGCAGCTGATGACGCTACCAGGAACGTAACCGCAGTACCGCTGTTGCTGGCACGAATGCGCGGGTTCACATCAAATACATCAGTCTAACGGAGGTGCATAAAACAGAACGATGCGTGTAGAGAGCACCGCGAGTAGACGCAATTAGAATTGTAAAATGTATCAAAAGTTTCTACGTACCCCACTTACCTCTATTGTGCATTCTTCACCCTGAAGAATTTTCACAGATATAAACATATTGCCTCTACTAAGTGTGCGTTCTTGAGACTTTATAAATACGTCCTATTGCTCTATCATGACCGCGTCACTAGTCCAAGCGTCACGGGTGGGAATTTTGGGGCAAAGTTCGACTCCAGCCCCTTCGATGCACAAACACAGAGCAAACGAAGCATAGGCCTAACTCAAGTGAACGCGGAAGGATACAAGCAATGCGGTAATTTTTTTTTATTCAACAGCCTTAAATGTGCAGTGAAAAACGCCAAAAGTAAATAACAATAAAAATGTATAATATATTTTTTTATATTTAACGCATTTTGAAATTTTTGCGTGTGACTGCGATATTTTGACTATTTTTCCTCGCGCTAGAGCATTTTAGACGTGCTAAGGCTCTTCCAGCTGTGTGGCCCTCTAGTGAATAAGCTGACAAAATTGTGCTGCTAACTGCAACAACGCACCGCAAGCTTACGTTGGTACTCAATATTTTGATTTGAAGAAGCTTATCTTGTATTTATTTTCTTGCATTGACTTGCCTGATCACATTGCCGACAGAACCAAAACCGAAACAGTTTGTACACGGGCGGGCGCTTCAAGCGCATCGTTGTCCTGCAACTGAAGAGTCGAATAAATTCTTGCGATTCATGGGTTGTGCAAATTTTTTATAGCTTACTGTATGTGGCGAAAAATTTGTTCTTGCTGACAAAAGAAACTAGAAAGGAGACGATATATGGTCAGCAAGAAAATGACGGCACGATGCGAACGCGCGAAACCATGAAAGCTAGCTTGTCCAAGTCAAGAGTAGAATATATCTTACCATGCAGTTAATCTTACTATGCTTCCAAGAGTAGACCGGTCCACTTGGCCTCGCGCGATTGGTCAGAATCTGACGCGAGCGTGCCTCTGTCCAATCACGCAAAGGTATATTGGTCCACCTTTTTAAACCTGATAAGATTGCGCCCCTAGCTGCTTGTTACAGTCGCAAGACAACCTTTCCTAACGCCTCCTTTATTCTTGACATAGGCAGTATGCCGCTCAAATCTTTAAATGCCTTGTGTGAAAAAAAAATCGTTCTGTGCTGAGCCAAAGCCACATAGGGCGAGTAGTTCCTGAATGAAGCTGCCCAGCTCGGACCCACACCTTTTCTTCTTCCTTCCTTCCTCCATTCATTCATTCAGTCATTCGTTCATTCATTCATTTCTAGAATATTAAAAAAATCATCATGTGGTTCACCGAGTTAAGAGCTGGGTTCTGTAGCTTGATAGAGACGCGGACACGAGACTCAAGGCTGCTTCGAAGTCCACGTAAAACCGTAAAACAGACAGAAAAGAAAAGCAGCTCATAATATTAAAAATAATACACAATACTAAACATGTTGCTAAAATATAACTGTAACAAAATTTTTTGGTTAAATAGAGAAAAATCCTCCAACATAATAAAATAAACAATATTTGTACATATCCCGCCGCCCTCCCTCCGCCATTTGCAAGCCTAATTATGAAGGTACATTGTTCTACACATTATGTTGTACGTAATTCAGGAATTGATATAAGCGCACTCAATCCTCTAAATTTCGACCCCGATAATGATAGATAATTATGTGCCTGAACCTCAGTGCGTCTTGACTATCCCGACAGACGTTGGCTGCAGTCGACGTAGGAATTAATGTGTTCTTTTTCCACATCCTTGGCTTTCTTTTCTCATATATATAGGTCGGGCTCCGACCGAAACGTTGATGTAATAAACCGTCGTTCTCTAAGAGGCGCATCGTCAATTCTGTTATATATATATATATATATATATATATATATATATATATATATATATATATATATAGTGTGTGTGTGCGTGTGTGCGTGTGTTTTCTTATTTCTGGTTGCGTGGAACCTTTTATACGTCAGCGCATGCGCAGTCACGGTTCCTGGTGGGCGGATCTACTTTGCATGAATAAACCCAGTTTCAAGTGACCGTCTTTCCTGTCCACAACTGTTCTTGCTCAATTTTTCAGAGCTCTCCTCCGCAAACATGTCACGCCAACTGGTCCAACACATCACTGTTCTGACCGGGAGGTTGACCAGAGGAGATCACGGGAGTGGCGTGAAACCATGATTTATGCAAGCGAGACCGATGCTGCGTCACGAAGTGCGCGCTGTTTGGGCTCGCAGCAGTCCATCCCTAAAGTCCCTAGATCTTAAAAAGAT
This sequence comes from Hyalomma asiaticum, assembly GCA_013339685.2. Classification (NCBI taxonomy): domain Eukaryota; kingdom Metazoa; phylum Arthropoda; class Arachnida; order Ixodida; family Ixodidae; genus Hyalomma; species Hyalomma asiaticum. Next base: position 93,874,564 of record CM023486.1, read on the forward strand.
CTAGGGACTTCATTTATCCTTTCCCACGAGGCAACCGCCGGCAGCGGCGCCTCCTGCAGGTCGCCGTGTTCCCAACGTCACTGTGTGACGTCATATGCCAAGACACTCGGCCTAGTTGGTCATCCTTTCCCATTGAGAAAAAGAAACTAGGAGGAGGCGTCACGTGATTCCGCTAGGATCGGCAAGCCAACCTTCTCTGTCGCCTGTGTACGGTGCCTCTCGCGTAGGATTTGGCCCTTAGCAGTTGCCGGACCGCTCGGGGTTAGGCGGTTATCTTTAGTGGCGCCTGACCGTGCATTGTTCTACCGTTTGCCTGTCACGTGACCGGGGCCCATTTCCCATGGTTCTCTCCTCTAAATTTTTTATGACTAGGCTTCAAGATTGTGACGGGACGCGCTCTCCTAGCTTCTCTTCTCTCTTTCATGTCCTTTTCATCTGGGGCCGCGGCGCCTGGGAGGAGGACAACAAACAACGTTCAGTTTGAATTTCGAGTGCTTTTCACGGCGCGTACGGATGCAACTCTTCGCAGACACGGTCGCGAGCGCGCAATAAAGGCACAGCGCTTGTCAGCTCAAAGTGAGCAGACCTGATGAGGGACCTTTTAAGAGATGGGAAGACAGCAGAGCAGATCAAAGGACAGGCAATGGTATACTGATATAGTACTAACCGACGTTCACATGGGGGAAGAAATGGACATGGGCAGAGAGTGAGGTTAACCACGGGGACAGACCACTGAGAAGGTTAGGTAACGGATGTCCCCTTAAAACGAAAATGGATAGCAAGAGATGGGAAGCGCGAAGGCGGGGTGTCGAATTAGAATATATATATATATATATATATATATATATATATATATATATATATATATATATATATATATATATATATATATATATATATATATATATATATATATATATATATATGGCTTGCCTAAAATGTAACCAGGTCGCGCAGATCAGGGAATGACGGAAGGCGTTGAGATAGGCCTTCACTCAGCAGTGGAAATAAAATAAGCTGAAGATGATGATGGCCTAGATATGATTACGAGGCATATCGCATTTTAGGACTCCAGATTAATTTTGATCATCTGGCGTTCTTCTAATATGCACTCAGATTGAAGTGCAAGCAATCACATGCAAGACATCACGCAAGCGTCTCCTGTCAACTGAAGATTTATTAAGAACGTGTTCTTTCCCTATTCATTCAATCATTCATTCTTTTTTCGCCTTTACTTGCATTCTTTCTTTTATTTCCCCCTTTAGGTGAAACTAAGGTACGAAAACCGATGTAAAACAACCGCATGTCTACGCTTTTGCCAAACAAGGCGGCGGCGGCGGCTGCTTGTTTTGTTGTTGCTGTTGTTGTTGTGGTTGATGATGATAATGACGACGACAATGCGCGCGTCATGTCACGCGAGGAGCTCGACGAATCTTTCATTTAGCAAAATCTTTACTGCTAATGAGACTCGGAGCGCAGGCAATATTCGCCACTCACGGAGGCGAGTGACGTCTTCGAACTCTTTAATGGTGCCCGGACGTTCTTGTTCCGTTGGCAGGATGAAGTCCTCTGAGTACTCGGGTAACGGCTCTGGCTTTTAGCTCAAGGTCACTTGGATGTCGCCGACAATTGGAGCTAAAATTATTTCTTGCTTAAGTACTGCGATGAATGCACTTCCAAAAGTGCATGGTTTCGGTATCAGAACAGACTACCCCTCATAGGTACAACCAACACAACTCACGTTCTTTGTGATGTGACAGGATGATGTTGCGATCAGGTAAACTGGTCAGCACTTCAAAAAGTGAACCTGTTTCTGTCCTTCGATGCTTGACGCCTAGTCAATTTCTTTTGGAAATCACCCTGGTCGGTGTCGAGGGCCTCTTCTACCATTGTGCATAAAGAAATTTTACACTATTTTTGTTCCCTATCAAGTCACAATGCGTCAAATGCGTCTGACCAACTCGGCCTATCGACGCGCCACTCATAATGGACTGGAAATCGGTCGCAGGTCGTTCAAAAATGATAGCACCCGCTATAATCACGAAGGAAACCTTCATGAAAGAACACATGCATAACCAGGTCGCATGATGCGTCAGTTCGTTCCCTGTGAGCGGGCGCTTAGCGAACACGGGCAGGCAGGCAGGCGCGTGGCGCAGGGCGCTCGCGGAAGCGCCTGAGCGCGCCACCGCGAGCAACTTTAAAAAGTGCCGTTAAGTGCCGTATTTTAAACTGCAACTTTAAAATATAACGTCAGCTGACAACACAAAGAAATCTATTTTGCAAGAACGTGCAAATATAGAAGTTAATGTCCACCGAGTTTCATTGTTCCCAGACTCGTACGTCTGCAGAAATAAATTCCTGAATGACGGCTACTTCGGTCTGTCTACCAAGTTTGGGTTTTTTTTTTTTTTCTACAAAATTCCTGCCGTGGCCAAGCGTAATAACATGCTCAAGAGAACATTCTACTTGGTCTTTCTTCGAAATATTGCGATCGAAAGGGGCGCGAATTTTTCCCAAAGCACGCAGTCAAAGTTCGGGAATTGCAAGATTTGCGATACAGTTCTTTCCGGAGCTGAAAAAAATTCAATATTTTTTTTAGGCAGGGAGCTTCTTTTTATCAGAAAACTAATTTCAGATTCTTTGTTCCGTGCCCGAAGCCTATGCATAAAATAAATTTCATCAAACTGGAGAATGATAACCAGGACCACTTTTGTTCGTTCTTCTCAGGATTCGCCCAGCTATGCCACCGCTGAAGAAGCTGGGCAAGTTCCGAAGCGTCTAGTTCTGAAATAAATTTTGCTTGGAGTTTGTCACAGCGGGAAAATTTTTACCGAGTGCTTACTTTTTTTTCCTTTTTAATCCCGCAGAAAATCCGAACACGGTAATGGATACGCTCTTCCACCTCTCTTTCATTTCCTCAGCCCGCCACGCTCCTCCGGCGCTTCTGGATGTTGTTGTGATTCTGCAGTGTTTCCTAGAAATTGTTATCTAACTAATATTGTTACGTGTTTCCAAATGTAATCGTCAGAACTATTGCGCATCTGTATGACAAAGCGCATCCTAAATAACATATGAAAGCAGAAAATACGTTACCTCGGTTGAAGTCACCTGTCAGATCTTTACGGGAAAACGAGCGGTATGGTACAGATTCAGTTCTTACATTAGAGAGTTTTAGCATCGGCGGCTTAGCGTGCAGTAAGTACGGCAATGCCGCACCGTCGTGGTTGTCATGTAGAAAATTGAGCTCCTGAGGGCTTTACCAGCAAGTTTTATCTCCCGATGACGTTTCCGTACTTACCGAGCAACTATAGTCTCTTTCAGTAGTTCCGTGCAGCACTGTGGAAGCTATAGGCCCCTTCTGCCAATCAGAAGGGCAGACACGTGTTAAACGTATGCCTCCGCACCATGGCATCTGCCAGTCGAGAACTGTGCAGTGGCAGGAGAAGCCTTGGAAACGGAAGGATGGGGCCCCTATTGGCAGGAGCGGCTCGCAGGTGCGTGTCCGAACAATGACATTTCGTCTCGCCTGGGAAGAATTCGGAGCTCGATGGCGCCGTGGCCTTGGCTCTGCTGCACGGAACTCCCGAAACTGACTATAGTGCAGCTCTTTCCGAGTAAAACAGCCGCGTGCAGACCATGACGGTACGGCATTACCGTCACTATCGTACGGTAAGCCGGCGCTGCTAAAACTCTAAATTCCTACTGCAAAAAGGAAGAGTTGGAGCACTTTATTGCGTCGTTATACCGCTTTTGTGTCTTCGAAGAAAACGCGTAAACAGTATGACAGAAACGATGACGGGAACGCTGTCGACACCGTATATTCATTTACGTTATATCAAGTTCTGTCATGCAGTTCCTTGCTTCTGAAAGAGGACGCCAAAGAAGTACTCTGATTTTACTTGGGTGCGAGTCTACTCACCCCTTGTTTTTCACGTAACACAAACGAGAGGCTACGATTAGGCCATTAAACCGACAAACTCTTCAAGAATTTTTTTTTTTTTTTTTACTATGTGTAAACAATCTGCAAACGCTTCTGCATACTCCTGGTTCGAAGTTCCACTTTGGCAAAGTAAAATGTGCGTGAATGAATGACTTAGGTAAACTTCTTTTTTTCTACGCACAAAAAGAAGAAAACAAAAACATATCCTGGACGAGACAGCAAGCGCGACCCACGCCACAACGCCACTGAGTTCAATGTACACAGGCTTTGGGCGGGGCAAATTTCTTAGCGCCGGAGCACAGAGAGAACGGTGACTAGCACTGCCACGATGTTCGCAACTGACGGGGAGCAGAGCCCGCTCGACGCGACCGCGTTTGTGTCCGAGAAGTCCTGCTGACAGAAGACCAGGAGGAAGTCGATGGCCGTCGTGTTGTATGCCGTGGTGGCCTCGGGCCGGCAGGAGGAAGAACTCAGCGCTCGCACCAGGCAATGAGTGTGGCGCACCAGATCGCTGCAGTCTCGCTGCGTGGCCCGGAAACGGAAGATCCGCTTCCACGCCGTCGCCAGGTCGAAGTTTGCCGTTCGGCAGTCGCCCGCGCCGTCAGACACGGAGCCGATGCAGTGGCCGTCGTAGAAGAGATCTGCGAAGACGTCACGTTGTGCGCGGACTGTTATAAATTGAGTAAGGTTTAAAGGGACAATGAAGTGGGGAAAAAAAGAAGAAAGTAAATAAGTTTGCGCGGTTCGATTATTCCTTGAAAATTCTATTTTCGTTGATTTCGTCAACATGGGTTCAATTATTAAAGGAAATGAAGGTCACAGTTCCATTTTTTTTTTTTTTTGGATGAGTTCGCGCCGAAAGCTGCGTGCATCTACGCAAGCGTGATGTGGCGGATATTAGAGATCCTCTTTTTTTTATTTCGTAGTGTCGCATGTTGGTTCAACGGATTTTAATGAAATTCGCTGTGTTAATACTCTGTCCCGTTCTGTAATGCCCCGTTCTCGCTCATTCCCCTTTATTTATCTAAAGATATGCTCTTTTCCAAAAGCAAGCTCTGCGTGAATGCAGCAGCACTTAAGCGGCTTAGGTTTGATGCATCTCCATGGCTACGTTATACAGACTTCAGCCTGGCTGCAAGACAAAGCAGTAAAAGAAAAAAAAGAAATAAAAGAATTTGTGTGACACAGCAGGACACAATGTGCTCACTCTGTAGCGTGGTCCGGTTGGTGGCGCATAGCAGCTGGAATGAGGATACCATGGCCTTGATGAGACGCTCGAAGTACTCGCGCCGCACCCCGCCCAAGTCGGGGCAGTTCAGGTAGTGGAAGGCGTAGCACTCCAGCAGTTCGCCGAAGCCTCTGAGATCAAACAGCACGGACAACGCGAGAAATATGTGCCGATAAGCTGTAGCCATTCGCACTTTCGGTGATGTGAGTGGTCATACACCTCACGTTCAGAGAGCATCGTATATGCGATTAATTATTTGTGCTAAGCGCTCCAGAAATTAAGGCTTCGTCGCGTACTTATAGAATATATAGAATGCTACCTCTCTGAAAAAAAAAGAAAGAAAGAAAGGAAGAAAGAAAGACAAACAGACATAAATGACGTAAATAGAGAAACAAAATTTATGTGCCAGCGTTACTGCAAAAGCATTGAAGCGGAAAGGCACGGTTGTGCTAACAAGACGTGAACCCCCGCGCACGCATGCATGGCTGACGAACTTTTACACGTGCTCCAGTATTTACATGCTTTCCACCCACTTATTTACACATTTTTAAATGAATTCACCCTTTCACTTGCGACGCCACTGAACGAGCAGAAGCACGGTATAATATAATGGTGTGCTTTTTATCTGCAATAATTAACGGTGTGTTGGGATGTTTGATTTTATATCTCCTTTAAGATTTATTGCCCGAATTCGCGCTATACAGTTCAGCGTTTACGGTGCTGCTCACCCCCGTTCATTCCTTATGAAAAATTGCGCTGTGGAAGTTGTTCTTAGTTTGTTTGATAAACTAAACCTAACCTGTTCGATTCGCATGTGCGCCAATTAATCTTTATCGCGTTACTTTCGCGTATCGTTATACGCTGTCTGTCCTACGCAGATTCAGAACGCTTGTCTTGTTATTTTACAAGCTGCCTTGAATATAGATGTGATCGTGTATGTGTATCTTCAAGAAACATTTGCATATCCTGAACGATGAAATGTGGTCTAATGACAGTCAAATATCTTTACTTGGTTACCTCACTTAGCTATTTCAAGAGAGCGAGAGAAAACAAAATCTGCTCGAACGTTGCTTAGTCATCATCGGTCGCCCGCGAATACGTCTTGACGTGGTAATGCCAGAAAATGTACATTTTGAAACAAAAATAATGGTGTCAGAATACAACAGATATTCTAAGACTGCACATTACACTCAATTAATGTGAGCACATTTATCCCGCGAACCGAGTGGGTGCAAGCAAATAGGAACGCCCTTCGAGACTCCGCGCGACGACCAGCAAATGTGTCGGTATGGGATTGCCACGCCACGTGAAAGTCAGCATCGTCTTACGACGAAGGCATGCGTCAAGAAACGTGTCCGCGCAAGAAAAGATAAACGTTAAAGAGAAGGCGCCGACGCATCGCCGTTGCAGGCGCGCGGTAGTGTGATACACGCCGGAGCTGCATCTCGTCTCTCGACGTTGGAGACAGCTCGACACTCTCTTCGTGACTTCACCCCCCCTCTCTCTCTTTTTCTTTTATCATGTTATGTTTATGCGCGCCGGTGGCCACGCTGAGTCGTCGACGAGGACGCCTTGTCAATCACACTGACTCCCGAGTGTATGGCTCCTCCTAAAAGAGTGGTCCTAGGGTTTCTCAGCTTTGTGTTTTTTTTTTATTATTAAAAGTATTCGTGGGGCTCGGATATCAAATTGCTTCTAATGTAACATGCATGAGCATGGTGTAGTGGCGTCGGCAACGCGCGCTTTCCCATTAACTGAAGAGCAAACAAAAAGAAAAAAACGGAAGGGGTGGGGGGGGGGGGGGGCGTGCTTTTGCAATGGACAAAATATATATAGTCGAGGTAGCGACGAGAGAGTTTTGGTTTGTTCGGCCTTGACTCGTAGTTTACGTATGCGAACGTTGAAATATACAAGTACCGCAATAGACGAGCGAGCAACGCCGTATGACCGAGGTGTTTTTGACTCGTAATTCTGCCAGACAGCAGATAGGTTTAAGCTATTCATTACACAGAGAAACGAAGATTATTGCATTAATTTGTCGATTCCCAAAGCTGGCACTCCTTTTATTAACATTCTCTGTTAGGAATACCACAGATTAGACATCTCTGCAGTGACCCTTGAAGACAAGTAGACAAAGAAATAAACAAAAATAAAAACGCTGATGCATTCTGGGCGCATGCGCATGTACCTGTGACCTCCACCCCTTTGAATAGAATTTTTGAGCCGACCCTTTTGTTTCAAAAGAAAAAAAAAAACAAATTAGCGCACCGAAGACTAAGTGGAGGCGATGGTTTCTACAGATGAAGTAGATGAAGCTCATGTAAGCGTAAGTTCACATCATCTTATACGCCTTGGCAGCTGCTTTCACTGAAACTTTCAGCGAAGTGTTCAACATTGCAAAAACAGTGATGGTATAGGTAAGAAACAAGGACAGCTATTTTTCTTTCTCTCTTGAGACTGCGATAAAACCTCGTAGGAACGAGGCTGTAGTTATAATTTCCTTTGTTTCTTTCTTTTTTAAATCGAGATTGCGATGCAAACCCGTACTCGCACATAGTCTCCAGGTCTCCGGGCTCCACTAGCACCCTGCCCCTGGATAGGAACGCCCTGTTGAGCAGGAATGCCTCGACCAGGGGAAAGTCGCGCTCCAGGAAGATGTTGAAGCACACATCGTAATCTTGCAGTCCAGGCATGCAGCACCAGACACACGGCGCCAGGCCTGCGTCGTTGATACACCATCAGCATCGCGTGCACGCGACATTTGCAATTAAACGTAACCGGGACGCACAAATCAGCCCGACAACATGCCTTTAGTCAGTACAAAGGTGGAGCTAATTTAACACCGTCCCGATCGTACGTCTATTTCGTTCTTAAAGTCAGCTAAGAGACCGCGAATTTTCTGATACATTATGAATGAACGACGCGACGTACTGGAATGTTCCGCGTGAGCTTCCCTCGCCTAATACATCGCGAAGGCGTCTTTGAACATAAATATTCGCAGAATCGCAACGTGCAATTAAAAGGTCTGCATTTGAAGGGATATCCGAAACGCTTCACAAACGGTCCCGGTTTGGAATGCATTGCAGGCGAAATGCACTGTCGGCTCATCCGTTGACTCGGCACAAGGGTGGGTTGCCGATAATATGTCTCTCCAGCATCAATCATTTAGTTGACATGCCCAGAAACAACCGTAAGATCCTCGTGTTTGCACACGCAAAATAAAAATAAGAAATGAAGCACAGTAACAAACAATACAGTAAAGAAACTCTTCAGATGAAAATACAAATAAAAAAAGCAAGAATGCGTGGACAAGAGATCAGAAAAGCGGGTCAAAAGCACACTAACGCAACACCAGAAATCGCTATATGTTAAAACAGCGCAAAGCTCTGAGGAGAACCGTGACTGCGAATTGCAAAAAAATAACAATGAGTTTCAGTGTTGCTGCGTATACCAAAAACTACAACATGATTATGAGGGACGCCATAGTCGAGGACCCCATATTAAGTTCGACAACTTCGGGTATCCTAACGTGCACCTTGCGTATGGAGATCAAATTGGCACAAATAAATTACCCATATGCCACGCAGACATCTCTCCGTCACGTGAGAAAGACCAACAACATTGCTGCAACATGCAACTTTCGGGCAACCTTTTGTGGTTGTTCCCGAGAGGACAATGAAGACCAAGTCGAAAGCAGAAAGAGTGCATGCCATACGATTTCCCAGCACAAAACATCGCCGCTTTTCTTTGCTTCGTTTAGCTTCACTTCCCCTTTGCATGCTCCCCGTAGATTGAATGCTGCAAGACACTAACGGCTCCCTTCAACTAATAACCTATCCGCTCAATCAATCAATCAATCAATCAATCAATCATCAATCAATCAATCAATCAATCAATCAATCAATCAATCAATCAATTGATCAGTCGATCGATCAATCAATATGCGGGGACATTTTGGTCACATGAAAATGACCAACAACATCGCTTCAACATGTGTAACCTTCGGGCAATGTTTTGTGGATGTTACAAAGAGGACAATGACAACCAAGTAAAAGAATTAAAAAAGAAATAGAGTATACGCCTTAGCACTTTCTAGCGACAACACATCTCCGCTCTTGTTTGTTTCTTTCGGTTTCATTTCCTCTTTTGTATGCTCCTCGTAGATTAACTGCTGCAAGGCACAAACTGCTCCCCTCCACTAATAACCTATAGCGGGGGGCGGTGCTCGAGTCGCACTTCCTGTTCCGATAGAATGCAAAGGGCAAGAAATGCGACAGGAACAGCGCAGCGACAGATCTATAGTGCAGCACGCACAGCCGCTTTGCCCGACGGCTGCAGTGTGGTTCGAGTGTGATTACCTCTCAATGAAACTGATTGATTCACAGGTATTAGGTCGCTCACGTTTCGAAGTATAGAGAGTCACTTCGTGTGATAGCCTATACATATTCAGTGTTTTCGCGGAAACTTGAGGACCTATACGCATGCGCATGTCAAAGAGCTCCGATGTGACGCAGGGTGAAGCCGTGTTTAGTTCACCACGGCAATGTTTTTTTTTTTTTCATTAATAAGCAATCTCCAGGTTTGACACGCCTGCGAGCGCGCCATATTTTGCAACAGATGTCGGTTGTGATGGGAGCGGATTACTTGTGAATTGTAGCGGAAAGCCAAACATTAAACAAGTTAACCTAAAACCGATTGAATGTTCTCTCAAAACTCGATTTGCGACAACTTCGCGGTAACAGAAGGAATATCGAGAGAGGAAAGGGAGGTGAAAACTTGGTTGCTTTTCTTTATAATTTAATTTCGTGTCGAAACCATGGCATCGGTGAGTCAATTTAACATCATGCATTCCAAGGCGTCTTTTTTTCTCATATTGCGTCTCTGTAGTTCAGTAAAAGACATTGAATCTTGCTAGCTTTAGTGATAAAATTTGCTAAAAGCTAATAGAGCCCACCATTAGAAATAAAATAGGAGGCCTCCCCAAACATGTACGTTATTTTTTCATAAGTTTCCGGCTACGTATGCCAGGCTAAAACCTCCTGCTGCCACCGAAGGAGTTAGTAATCTAAACTTCGCTCGAAACACACACTTATACAGCCTTTAGCAGTAGCCCTTAAAAGTCATGGCATTGTTCCGAGTCGTAGCAATTAGGAGGGGTCAACGCCAGTCCTTTTTTCTTGGGCCCTTTCTGGCTCGCCAAGAGAGGGAGAGGGAGATGAAGAGAAAAGGCAGGGAGGTTAACCAGATATTAGACTCCGGTTTGCTACCCTGCACTGGGGAGAAGGGGGAGAGGGGTTAGAAAGATGACAGTGAGAGGGGGCTACAAAATCCCAGACAAGCACAGAAAACACACACACACACACACACACACACACACACACACACACACACACACACACACACACACACACACACACACACACACACACACACACACACACACACACACACACAAATCGAAATTCTGGATAAACCCCTGGTCTGCTACAGGAGCCCTCTGCTCAATGTGCGAGCTCTCAGCTAAAGCGTGCATCAGAGACCTGCGTGAAAGCAGTCCCGCTTCCGACACCCCACCACCGCTATCTCGCTTGCCACCGGTTCTTTTCCGCCCGACGGCCACAAACAGAGCGGGGGACGTCTTATACGAACGCGTGCCAAGAAGGCAGCCCTCCAGAATCTCGACTCGGCCCCCGACGACATCCCGCGCTTTCCGTGTTTTCGCGGCGTACTCGAAGAAGAGACGCGCCTGTTCGTAGGAGGTGCGCCCTTTGCAGTACGTGTGAACGTAGTACGTGGTGTATCCTTGTGACTCGTGCTACTTCTCGTGACAATATGAACGCGTACAAGGTCGTTGTGTAGTGAGGCATTTATGAATCGACAAGTTTTATTGGAGAGGATGGACCTCGACAATATACTATATGTGCATGTTGCAAATAAAATTTGGCTTGACAAGACTAGTGGACACAAACGACGTCGTAGCAGAATATGACGACGCTATGCGAAGTATAACTAGGAACAAGAGAAAAAGGAAAAGCGGGAGAAAGGGGGTTGGGGAGGGGAAGGGGAAGCAGAAGAGAGTTGAAAGAGCGCCCTCCACAATCATTCATTTCATCGTTTTCTAAATCGATGACGTGCGGGCGCCACCATCTTGTACCACAACCAGGTCGCCTAGTCTTCCACAAACTTTTCGTTTGTCAAAGCTTTTTAATTCTCACCAACCGGGTGCCCATGACGCAGGAAAACATACCCGTTTCGATTTGCTCGTTATAACAACGACCGTGGCTATAGGAAATGAACCCATCACCTCGTTCTCAGCAGTGCATTAAGCAGCAACGTGAAAATTCCTAGACATGCAAAGCGCTTGCATCAGTTCGGAAGACATAGCTTCGATCATACACGCAGTTACGAAACTTGCGGTGTCTAACGGCCGCTTCAGATGACTACGCAATCGCGGTTGCCTAGGCGTATCCGTGTATGCGTGCCTCGCACTGTCAGCGAATACGCGGAAAATACGAGACGCGAGCGCCGTGTAGTCATGTGTGCGCGATGCGGTCCGGTAATCGATAGTCTGAGTCACGTGTTAGCACGGGTGTATTGTTAACAAAGAAGGCCAATGTTTCACCCCCGGGACACACACACACACACACACACACACACACACACACACACACACACACACACACACACACACACACACACACACACACACACACACACACACACACACACACACACTTTTTTGTTGAACTAAACGACCATGAAAGGAAAGGACGCGGGTAAGTTTGTTCTTATACGTATGGGCAATCTTACCCATCCAGTACCCTTCGTAGGTGTGCCAGTGCCCAAGAATCCGCAGCCCAAGGTCAGGCATTTCATCGTGCTCGAAAGGCACTGAGCATTTTCCACCATTCGTATGTACCTCTACCTTTAAGTTTCGTGCGTCATCTTCCGTGAGCATTATATTGAAGACAGCGTACATGGGACATTCAATATACAACGCACGCTTATATACAGCTTTGAAAACAAAAAGAGGAAAGGTATTGAGAGGCCCGAAATATGTTACCGAGAATAACTGCTCGAAATTCAGCGCCAGAGGTAGGGAGGTCGAAGCAAAAAAAGGTTATGAAGTTATCAAGTAATAAAGGAAGGTCACGTACGAAGTTGTAGGAGAACGGACGCGAAAAGAGACAAGGCAGGGGCTCACAAAAAGAAGTGTCCGGTTATATATCGTACGCTAGGGGAATGGGAAATAAGAACGCAAAAATGAAAGAGCCAATGGCGGAGCGGCCGGGATGAACTGCGCTCCAAAATCGCGCGTGCCTGGTGTGCTGCACCATGACGATAATGAGGACATGGCGCGAAAAGGAGCTTGTCGCGAAGTTGTTAAGAACATAAATAGTCTTGAGTGCCAGCGGATACAAAGATTTCTGTGGAGTTAACTTCACACATATTGCTTTGCTATTTCACATTTATCGTCTTCCGTCTAAGCGCTCAAAGCATACGTTTTGTGTATGTGGATGTAACGATAAAGTCAGTTGTCTCTGCTCCCGCTATAGACCCTTTTCATAAACTGCAAGCTAGCTTTCCTGCAATGCAGCTTGCCCTACTAATGGCGGCATTGGCATTCTGGCAAACAACGTGTGCAAGCGCAATTTGCTTGCGATAGGGCATGTAAAATGTCGACGTAGCCCGTCTGATACGAACATCCCCCAAAAACTGGCCGCAGCATGTGCAACTTGAATTTTGACAGCATTTAAATGAAGACATCCGTCGCCATTAGTAGGGCAAGTTGCATTGCAGGGAAGCTAGCCTTACAGTTTATGAAAAGGGTCTATAGAAAATAAATTCATGCAGCCGCATAGAACTTGTTTCACATCGGTGCATCGCTGTCGGCGCCGCCCGCTGACGCGCGACAAACAAACAAACATGCATACAAACAAACTATAGAAGACAAATAAATAAATAAATAAATAAATAAATAAATAAATAAAATTCCCTACCTCCGGTACAAAATTACCAACAAAACGTGCAGTAACGGGCGCTGTCGTCTTTTTAAATGACTAGTCGGACGCTTTGTTTCCCTCATCAGGACCACTGGATTACTGCTGCCTCCATTTTCTTCGTTTTACTTAATAATTCATTGTCTTGAATTGCGGTTCCTTTAACGTGTGCAAACACTCAGATGAAACACAACAAACGATGCTACGCATATAATCCTTTCAGAGTGTTCGCACCGGCGAACACCCGACAACAATACCTGGACGCGTGTGGTCGGCTCTCGCGTGGTTCGTTGAACTTCGTTTTGATGATCTGCACGGGCCAGAGGCCTAACAAGATTTCGTCGGCGGCCAAGTTCGTGACCCATGCGAAAACACTGTCGCCATGTAAGTGTACATTTCGTGACGACGCCCGTGTCATTATCCTATCGATTTTGGGTCGTTCCCCGAAGAAGGGTTCGGAGTCCTCAAGGGCGAACGAACCGCCCGAAATGAACTGGGCACAATGCCAGAGTTTACGTCGCGCTTTATTGATTGAAGCTTTCACAAAAAGCCCCAAAGCGCCAACAGAGAGACGGGGGTAGAGTGGAAGGTATACCACCCCTCACCCGGCTCTCTTTCGTGTTCCTTTTTTTTTTCTCGCTTTACATTAACAAAATTCCTCACTTGGGACGCAAATACTGTAAACTGTAAACATAACCTAACGTAACCTCAGAGCATTGATTTACGTGTGGTGGAGTTCAATTTGCGAAACGTAGCGTTCTTGCGTTTATGTTGTTGCCTTCTTGTTACAGCAGTTAGTGTACGAATTTGTACTATCGGCCGATGTAAAAATGCGGTATTGGCACTAAGAAAACAAAACGGAAACAAGACGGGAAAGAAGGTGCGCCGACTTGCAAGTGAGTTTGTTACGAATACAGGCCACGGCAACACACCAAACGCATATTATCGATTTATTTTTCCTTCTTTTGTTTGCCATAGTACCTCATTTCAAGAATGAACCGCCTAGCCAAAGATCGCGTTCCGCTCTATTGACAAAGCATAACGCCTTTCATTTTTTTCCGACAGAATACAAAGCAATCAATCCTGTGCTAGTGTTTTATTTGGGCAGCATCATAACACTGCCAAGCGCCACAAGGCAGTGCCAAGTACAGAGCCAAGTGGTTACATTTATAATCTGTGAAATTAGTAATAATGTGAAACTTGGGAGTATGACATCGGAGAAAAAAAAAAAGAGATCGGGTTGATTTGCACGTCGCCAATAGATAAAGCAACAACACCGGGCCACGATTAATTCTAAAATGTTACACGAAGCACCCTGACTTTTTCTTAAATTGATAATTAAGTGCACGTTAAACTGGGGCACCGTTAAAGTGTTCCAATTGGTCTAAATCTATGCAAGGTACCTCATTAAGACGTGCCTCACGACCAGATCGTAGTTTCAGTGGTCAGAAATTGAGACATTCTAATACTGAAAATCAAGATAAAGGTAATGACATACACGAAGATTTAACATTACCTCGTAATTTTCAGGTATGCGTAAGATAGTAAACAATGGATTGCGTGCAAAAGCACGTGTGAAAGCCATATTTACTCGTAGGCTAAGCAGTTGCACCCAAAAACGTGTTAAACGACGGAACAAGCTTTTAGTACCTCACGCTAACGAATAACTATCAGCATCGGAGACATTGCAAAAAAAATTAAAAATAAAGCAGTAAATATTTAGGACCTTCTGAGCTGGTTGCTCAGGGAGACAGGCAGAGTTACGGCGGTAAACAGAGTTACGTCATAGAACTCCTTCAGCTGACAACTTACTCGTCCAACACGTGGCTGCAAAATACACGTCGAGCGCTCGAAAAGCGCTTCCTGGGAAGGTTGACTTACCGGAAAGGAGCGACGTCACCAGGAGAAGCCCAACGGCCGTTGGAGTAGTGCGGGGACGCATCCCTGTCCATTGTGTCCACTTGGTCATTTCATCTTACGGCTGCTCGTCGCGGTCGGGACGCGATAGGTCGACCTTCGGCGGTGGACCAGTCACGATGAGGCCACAGCAACCATGCCTGGTCGCCCCGCCACGGTGCCGACAACGTGGTCGCACGTTGAATGCAGATCGAAAGCGGCGGCGGTGTATGACGACGCAGGGATTGCCCCATACCGAACGCGTCTGCTTCGCCCCCTTCCGTTCTGGGAGATGGAGCAGAGACTGACGGGAAGGGGAAACACGCCTAGGGCAAGCAGGGAGCTGGAGAGGGCGACCACTAGGCAAGGAGAAGCCCTGATGACGTGAGAGGTCGATGAGAGAGAAATAAGCCCGACGGAAGTGAGGGAGGAAAGGGCTTCCGGCTCTCTGGCCTGTCGCTTTTCGAGTGGCGGGAGAGTCAAAGCTCACAGCGACGGGTGGGCTTTAGTGCTCCGAGGTTAGCGGTAGTAGACGAGGATTAGAGTGCCCGCGCAGAGTTTTTCTGAAGTTCGGGAAATAGAGCTTCAGTTAAAATACCTAGTGCTCTCGCGCTTCCCTTGAATACGTGCTGCCTCTAACGATACTGAGGGAATGCCCTTGATGGGCGTTTGCGCACACAGTAACGAGGTTTCAACAAGGAAAATTTAGCGGGTGAAAAGAGAGATACGGATAAGAAGAGAAGATAACCAGATAAAGATGCTGTATGTCGACGTTCGATGTTTTCGTATAGTTTTAATAACAGGACAAAGCTGTTGGGGCCATTTATTTGGGCATACTTGCAAAGTAGAGCGCTGAATAAATTATGTATTTATATTTTTGCTGTTCGTTTTGGCTTTGGTGGAATTTTTCAGACCTCAGCGCATGCGCAATCACGGTTCCTGGTTGATGGTGCTTTTTCCGCGAACAAATTTGTTTGCAAGCGAGCATCCATCCTGGCCACATTTCTTCCGTAATCTTCAGCTCTGTCCCTCGCAAATATCCGCGTGCTTTAGGTTTATCTTTTGCTTTCGGAGCATTTGTTTTAAGTTCTTCATCACTCATGCTTGCTTTGTACGTGATGTCTCTCACCTGATCAGTTCTCGGGTACAAATGACAAGGCGTCCAAACATGTCACAAAAGCAGGATCAATCATACATGCATGCTTTATCATAACATTAGCGTGTCACTAGCATAATATGCCAATTGGTAAATGCGACCTAGGTTACTGCGAAATTCTTGAGGCTCTCTGCAAATTGCCCTAAGCTTCCGCACTTTCACGGAAAATCAGGAGACGGATAGACGGTAAGGAAACCACAGGATATCTGCTGTTGTATGTATGTATGTATGTATGTATGTATGTATGTATGTATGTATGTATGTATGTATGTATGTATGTATGTATGTATGTATGTATGTATGTATGTATGTATGTATGTATGTATGTATGTATGTATGTATGTATGTAATTTCAATGCGAACAGGAGATGAATATGTGCAGGAATAAGAGCATAATCATACTAGTCTTGAAATTGTTTCCTTCATTATTTTTTTAGTGTCATGCAATACACATGCCCACATGTCGAAAAATAAAACGTTTTGTAAGTCGGCGCCATGGTCGCCACTTATTGGTCGTCTCAGTGGCCCGTCAGAAACGTAGCGCCATTTCATTTCTTTTGCTACCGCCAAGCAACTAGCCCAAGCATCAACCCTAGAAAAACAAATCCTCGGGGAGTTATTTCTCGTTTTTAATTGAAGCGCTGCGATTACACCAAGGTCAAATTGAATTTACTTATTTGATTTTACGTTATAGTTACTACGGTTGAAATAACTACAAAAAACGCCCCTGTTGCGTTTCATTGGTTTATTATCTGTAGGCCTCATTTTTGTATTGTGCCTACGAAAAGTTTTGAAACTCGGACATGAACCGCAACAAAAGATGTTGAAGTATTATTATGTGCCACAACAAAATACTGCTGCGTACAGGTCGCAATGAAAGGCAAGGGTGTTAATCGGAATTGACACATCTGGTTTGCTACCTTGCACTATAGGTAAACGGGAAGTGGGGAAGAAAGACGGAAGGAAGATTGGAGACAAAATAAAACGGGCGCGCGAAAGAAAAAATAAGAAAGAAAGACGGGATGTAGTCCGTCTAACAGGCCACTGCCACGTGAAGAATTCAACGAAGCCTTGACCGACTTTCGGTGCGACAACAGTTTATAGGTCGGCATTCTATACGGCGGTCTGTTCCGAAAGGGGTCAGCCATCAAGTCGAGTGAACACGGCCGCTAGCGCGTCCCTGCACCTACTGTAGCGAGGAGAGCGGCAAACAACGCGTTCTTCGATTAGGCCATTGAACTATCCATGGTCCCTGGACTGAGGTACCTCAACAAACATCGGTGCAGCACTGTCTGAGCAATACTTAAAGCGCTTAGCTGGGCTAGTTGGAATGTAGACTTGCAATGCATTTCCAGCGCTAAAAAAGGCAAGATAAGTATAAGGTATAAGGATGAGCAATGCCGTCTGACTTATGAAGCGTTTTGCACTAAAAAAGAAAGTGACAAATGCATCAGTACAGCTTCTATTGCACTGTCACCGAAAGAAATAGATTATCTTGCCTCTGCGATTTCGTTATGAGTGGTATCATGTATGCGCCACACTGCTTGATCTTAGGATGTATGTTCATATATCTGTACCGTCCTGCAATAAAAATCAGGTGAAACACCAGAGTTTTGCCTATCTGCTGTCCTGTCATCTGTCTTCTCTTTTCTTTCCTTTGTTAGCGCTGAAAATTAATTACCTGTCTAATCAAGGCCGCAGTCGGTAGGTTTGGCAACTACTAGAAACATTTTTTTCTTCTTTCTCTGGTATTCGCCGCTTGATAGGCAACACACCGATGTCTCGAGGCCCTGAAACACGCATTGACGTATTGTCTTCAAGCTATACATGGCACCACGAGATGTGGTTACTCCGCCCCGCCACGGTGGTCTAGTGGCTATGGTACTCGGTTGCTGATCCGAGGGTCGCGGATTTAACGTGCACTAGTGCACGTTAAAGAACCCCAGGTGGTCCAAATTTCCGGAGACCTCCACTACGCAGTCTCTCATAATCAGAGCTGGTTTTGGGACGGTAAGCCCCACAAATCAATCATCGAGATGTGGTTGCTCCTTTTTGTGACTGGCCATGACAACCTGCAAAAACAAGGACACGTTATCTTGGCAGTCTGCTATTCTGTGTATTGCACATCTAGAACTCTCTAGTGCGATTTGGCTTCTGCGTCAGTCTTGCTGATCCGGTTGCCCAGAACGTTCGGGTCGAAGACCTAATCCGATAGGATCGATCACAAATCTAATAGTGTAAAAAAAAAATAAAAGGTTGGGAATTCGAGATGACAGAAAATAACGATTTTAAACTGCAGCTGGTGAGCGCTTCAAGGTGGCGAGAATACTATTAAAATGGAATTTCCGCATAATGTTTATTAAAAACATAACTGTAACAAGAATAAATCACGAAGAATGATCAAATATGTTCAGCAAGATAGTTTAGCGGTGAAAACATCGCCTTGACTTAACCTAAGAATGGGGACTGCGTAATACCAAACCGAAGGCCCACTTTAGGCTCTTCTTATTGATCCGTTGCTATGGCTTCTTTTTTTGTCCACCCCGGAGTCTGCCAGATTTGCTCGCGATAAGAAGCGACATTGCATGTAAGGGAGCTAAGAACGATTCTACAGTGTGGTGCGTGACCAGCGTCCTACAAAGCTTCGTATTTTGCGTTGTTTTTTTTTTCTTTTGCGGTCACCTTGAAATAGCGTTTTCTCTCGATTTTCGCTTTATTACTTTTTCTTCTTCACGTGTCCTTTCGGTATAGACAGCCACTGTTTTGTATTCTGTAACGTTTTCGGGCCTTGACGGCGTATAAATAAGTAAATAAACAAATAAATTGAAATAAGTGATAGATAGATAGATAGATAGATAGATAGATAGATAGATAGATAGATAGATAGATAGATAGATAGATAGATAGATAGATAGATAGATAGCCGTGTGTTTGGACAAGCCGATGCGTAAGACAATATTACACTTACTACACCGCAGAAACGAAACAGATACACTCCTAAAAGTTTTGTCTTCGTGTCGGCTCACGTCTCAGAAAGCGTAGCGAATGCAAGCCCGTTGAGACAGGCACAGAGCTTTTCCCGTCACTTGCCACCGAGTATGACCACATCATCAGCGCTGTAATCAGTCGAGGCCAATGGCACTCGACCCGACGTACTGTCGCTTATCGTTGCGCCCGCTGTCAAGATGGCTCCAGTCTTGGGCGCGATATGACAGGGGCGGCTCATTTAGGCTACTCGACGCGCTGTCACGAAATAATGAAAAACACGGGCTGAAAAAGTACGCCTAAATAGTACGGGCGTTCGTACTGTCCACTCGCCTTTCATGCTCAGATACTTTCTCATACTGCATTTATTTTTTTTGGTGCTTCTTTTAGTGTGGCTTTATCGCATGTACCCGGTCGCTGACAGCGTTTTTGTGATGATTCTGGAGCGTCGTGACCTCTTACAAAAGTGATTTGCGTGTAGTGTTGCAGGCGATAAAATATTTATGTGAGAGTTTAATAAAAAAGAGATAGAAAACAAAGAAAAAAGAATTAACAAGACAAAGAGTCAATCCACGCTAACTGTTAAAAGAAATTGCGCAGGATTGAAATTAAAATTGATTGAAAAGTAGTAAAAGCAGGAAAAGTAGGATTGAAAAGTAGGAATCGAGATGGACGGACTGCATAGCGCATGACGAACACGTGTAAGATCACAGAGCAAGGAACTGGCATTACCTTCCGATGGTGATTTATTGAAGGAGGTGGTTTAGTCCAAGTGGTTTGTACAAGGTGGTGAACACCTATTTACATTCACTGCTAGGATGGCTCTTTAATATTCGAGAATTATTCGAAAATAATTCGATGTGATTTGATTCGGTTTTATCACTGTTCGATCCGCATTCGGTTGTGGTCTCGAATATCACTGTTCGCGCACCCTGAAGCGCTTTAATAAAACAATTAACAAGTTGTGCGAGATTGTACGCACAACTTAAAAAAATTAGGCATTTCAACAGCTTAGACAGACAATATTTGACAATGATAAAAGGTCTATTGTGTTCGCCCTCATGTGAGGTGCCTCACAACCGTCGTAGATACACCTTCTTATTCAGAGCCTTCACATGTCCCGAAAAAAAACGAACTTCGTTCACAACCACTTAGCCTGAAACTCATCCATGCCTTAGTGGCCGTGGGTGGTTGCGAGCCACATGCGAGGAAGGTTGAGCAAGCGCAAGGTTTTTTCGCATGCGTGCTATTTAATATATATATATATATATATATATATATATATATATATATATATATATATATATATATATATATAGGACTGTATATGCAAAAATAGCTTTGGTTGCCGCTAGTTTATAACAGAATTGACGATGCGCCTCTTAGAGAACGACGGTTTATTAAGTCAACGTTTCGGTCGGAGCCCGACCTTTTTCAAGACATGCGCAAACCTTGCAGCGTGACTTTTTGCATGGACGGCAGCCGGCTGGAAGAGTGGAGCTTATTTTAGATGAAGTTAGAATGTCGCTAAGGTTTTTGGCACGGCCGAGCGCGATTTCAACCGTAACTGCACCGACCTCCGTAACGCCTTGACTGAACGAAAATACCCAGCACGACTAATAAACGACGCAGTAGAACGCGCGAGCCGTCTTGACCGCGAGTCACTCCTCAGATCTGAGAAGCAACTATCTGGAGAATCGCAAATCAACCTGGTACTCACCCACTCAGCATCGATCCCAAACGTCGCGGGCATTTTAAATAAACACCATGGAATTCTGATGCAAAGCGACCGCCTAAAGCCCATATTTCACCAAGCACCCCGTGTCGTCTACCGCCGTGCCAAAAACCTTAGCGACATTCTAACTTCATCTAAAATAAGCTCCACTCTTCCAGCCGGCTGCCGTCCATGCAAAAAGTCACGCTGCAAGGTTTGCGCACAGATGAAGACCACAATGACAGCTTCTAGCACTGCGTCAAACTTTAATCTGCAAATTCGAGGTAATTACTCGTGTGACACTAACAACGTAATTTACATGCTTGAGTGTTCAGTCTGCAAAATTCAATACATCGGACAAACAGAAACGGCGTTCAGGTACCGTTTTAATAACCATAAATCTCACTGTAATACACTGCCTGACCTTCCTATTTCTAAACATGTAAACATTGCTAAGCACCCCTTTGAAAAAATGCAAGTGACTCTACTAGAATCAGGCTTCAAGACCAACCATGACCGCGAAGTTCGCGAATCGTTCCTAATACACAAATTTAACACTGTTTCTTGTGGTTTGAATGAAAACATTGGAAAGCTAACTTGCCTCTCGTCATAACAGTATCGCATAGTATCATATCCCACTGTTTTTCATGAGATTCCGTTTAATCTACGGCGAATTTTACTTTACACCCCCCCCCCCCCTTTTTTTTTCTTGGTTGGTTCTTCTTTACTGTTTTCTGCTTACTTAGTATATTGCCTCCCGCCGCAAAAGCATCACATGATGGCACCGTACTTCATTGCCTGTCACGCGGCGCCTGCCGATGTCTACACTGGTCTTTGTCTGTGCCCTCATTTATCTAAACTTTTTGTGATGGTTCAACCCCCCCCCCCCCTCTCCCCCTCAAATTTTTCTGATATATTTGAGCACACTTTTGTCGCCATTTACTGATTGCATTGACTACTCATGGCGCTTTAATCACTTGATCCTATGTACCCATTCATGCTGAGTAGTTGCGTACTGTTGCTACTCGCCACCTAAACGCGCACGTACTTGTATAAGAATTGTTACATTGCTTGTAGCGCATCACTCTGACGAAGGCCAGCCCCTGGCCGAAACGTTAGAAATAAAGTCGTTTTTCTACCGTGTGTCACCGGCATTACGTCTATATATATATATATATATATATATATATATATATATATATATATATATATATATATATATATATATATATATATATATACAACATACCTTTATGATCTGGCAAGTACGCGGAAAGCTATGTGTGCATAATGCATACAAGGAGAACGAATGTAAAGGTAGAGAACTATTCGCAACTAAAGAGGAAGCATGTCGGTGTACTGATTAGGAATACGGTTGCAACTATTCCATCACGATTCTTTTTAGAACAAATTATGTAAGCTAGAATCACAGATACAGTAAGTGCGCCTAGATTTGATACGAGTGCCACCCCGTAGCACTCCTAGAAAAGGACGGCCTCAGCAAACATTCTTAACTGAGGATCCGTCAGGCCACCACTGATAATTTCCGGGGTGTTACGTCCCAACACCACAATATGATTATGAGAGAAGCAGTGGTGGAAGGCTACGAAAATTTCGACCACCTGGAGTTCTTGAATTCACGTGCACTGACATCGCACAGTGCACGATCCTCCGTCTTTTCGCCTCCATTGAAGCGCGGCCGCCACAGCCTATCTTCGGTCCCGTGACCTTCCGGTCAACACTCCAGTGGCGTAGCCGCTAGACCACCGGGGCGGGTAGGCCACTTCGAAACAACCGATGTAAAACTCCATTAAATGGAGTCTACCGACCGGTTCAGTATCCAAATTTAAAAACGAAGGTCACACGTACAAACAAAAGACGCTCTTATCAACAGAAGGCATCTCCTTACAAGACGAAAGTATCGCGCGCATCGCTGCGCATGAGTGGGTCTGTGTTCCTCGCATTTCATTTTACCGCTCCCATTTTGTTCGCGTCGACAGTGCACATCGATTCGCGGTCCGCATAACCATCGAGTTTGGAAATTCCTCGAAGCGCCAGCCGGCGCACCACATAGCCGCCGCACCACTGGCCGACATTCAGCGGGGGGTCGTGTTGTTGCCCGACGACCATCGACCGACGTACGGCGGCCCGCTGTTGACCAGGCCGATTGTTTGAATTCTGTCGATGGCAAGAAGAATACAGCCCGCGAGCTCCGTTCTCTCAGCACATGCGGTGCCTTTGCACTGCCGTTGTCATTAGCCACCGATTGGCGGGCGAGATAATGTGTCCCTCTGGGGAACACGATAACTTACTTTTTCTCACTCCCTCTCCCTTTTCCTGCGCCGAGGAGGAAGGTTTGGCGTTCGTTATAAATGGAAAAGAGGTACGTGTTGCTCGATATGCGGACAGGCATACGTTTTCGCTTTGGGCTTTTCGAGAGCCGGGAGAAAGGCGACCCTGAATGCCGAGCAAGGAAAGGAAGGAAACGAAAAGGCGGGTTGCAGGGGGGTTGACCAAAAAAGCATCCGGTTGGCTTCCCTACACTGGCATAATATAGGAAATGTATATATATATATATATATATATATATATATATATATATATATATATATATATATGGAGAGAGAGAGAGAGAGAGAGAGAGAGAGAGAGAGAGAGGGGACGAAGGACATCAGTAGCGGTGTGGGGTTGCACCACTAGACAAAAGCGCTCGTCCAAACCCGTTGCCCCCAAGAAGCTCAAGGAGGAGGGAGGAGGAAGGGGAAAACAGAAAGGCAGGGAGGTTAACCAGAAGGGCGTCCGGTTGGCTACCCTACACTGGGGGAGTGGGAAGGGGGAATAGAAAGACGGGAGAGAGAGAAGGAAGGGGGATAATGAAAAAGACGTTGTCGGACAAGTCCAACTGTCAGAGGCGTTCACGCAAACCAGTCGTCTTGAGAAAGCGTAAAAGTGCTTTTAGTGCCTTGTGGGCCGACGAGCGATGAGGGCGGTGTTCGAGTAGCATTTGTAAGGACAGTGGCCGATCGTCAAGGTGGTGTAGCGTCTCAGCAAGGATTTTCCTTTCCTCGACGAATCGCGGACGAATCGACGAAACCCTGGACCATCTGCTGTGCCAAGAAGCTCAAAAGTGACTAATGCCCATATAGTATCCATAAAAAAATACATTGCTAGCTGAGAAAAGGAAGAACGACGGCCGTCGCGTATGTTGTCGCATGTCAAATAGCTGACGGGGGACGTTGCGCCAGCGTCAACCGTCTGACAGCTCTATTGCACAGTAAAGATCTCTCGCACTGAGCTTCTCGTATAAGGCCAACAGAACAATGTCGTTGCGTATTCCACCAGATGAAATTATTGGGAGTAGTGACTCTGTCTTGTGTATCGCCGTTTTTTAATCATGGGGAGGCGGATTCAGTTCCGAGTAATGACAACAGCATAATTATGCGGAGTAAATCAAGGCAGGGTCCTTTAAAAGAATAGTTTGGATTTACAGTGCTAACGGAGTACAGCAAAAGCAAAAAAGTAGGTGCTACACGATTGCCGTTTCTGCTGCGGGTTCCTGCGTTGTAAAACATAAATATGCTCCAACTCTTACTATGTCCCGTCGTACAAAAAAAAAAAAAAAAAAAGAGAGAGCAAGAAGAACACGAGCAACTCTGTGAAACACAATCCGGAGCCTTTGATTATAGCGTCGGTTGGAAAGCTCATAAACTCGAGTGCACGCGTGCGGCACGGCCAACGACCCCAAGTCACTGGTATACATTGTCCTTCACGCGCATCAGCTATCAGTAAACCCAGGGCTACGGTCCGGCCAACGATGCGTAGATTAGGTAGTAAACAATACTGCTCAGTTTTTTGCGCTCCAGTTCACCGTTGAATGGAACAGCAAGGACAATTTCACCTTCTCGGTGCGTCCTAACACGAACAATCTCTCCCAGTCGCTATCCCGATCCGATTTTGTTTCCTTCCACATCCTCGCACACGTAGTTCTCGGACTTGCCGAAAACGCTCGCTGCCTCTGGCAGTGAAGCTTCAACAACCACAATTACGATAATACAATTCTAAGGATAACTGAATTTTAATACTACTTTGGCAGATATAGAATGATTTCAGAATGTTCATGACAGAAGTTTGCATTTTGGTGTATCGTTTTTTCTTTTTCTGTTTAGAGCGCAGCGGTCACCAATGCATCGCCACTCTTATCTCTTGAAATTAAATTCCCGATTGCAGTGGTTCAATGACACAGAATTTGGCTGTGCTGGAAAGCACACTCTACGATGAGCACCAGAATGCGTTGCGTCGCACTCCAAGCGCCTGCTCTCGTGAGGCGCTCCCTGAAGTGTTGACAACGTCGGGGGGGAAGATGATCAGGCTGATTGTAAGTCGGTTAAGGAAAAGACGCCAATTTCTGCAGCTCATATAGGGAGCCCGGCTAAGCGTCCGTCGGGGTAAGGGAAAGGAACTGAAAGAGAGAGAGGAGAGAAAAGCCGTAGTGGAGGGCTCCGGAAATTTTGACCACCTGTGGTTCTTTAACGTGTACTGACGACGTACAGTACACGGGCCTCTGGCATTTTCGCCTCCATCGAAAATGCGACCACCGCGGCCGGGATTGAACCCACGTTTTTTTGGGTGGCAGCCGAGCACCGTATCCACTACACCACCGCGGCGGGCGGGTTAACCGCAGCGAGAGCCCACGTGTTTGACATTAATCCTTGGATCCGCTTTCTCGAAAGCGCGTGATCCCACAGCGCTGCAACAAGACCTGCGTGACAACATTGCAGCTGGCAGTGCGGAGCTTCCATACTGTATTTCTGTTAGCGTGGAAGCCTGGAAGCGCTGTAAATCACTTCCCCGCCTCCGCCATATGGGCGCTAGCTTAGCAGTATCTAAGGATGCAGCAACGACGAGTGCAGTGATGCTATTTATATGCGCGCTGCGGTAGAGCTGAAACGGAATACGGACACAGTAACGGACGCACACTAGAAACGCCGAGTGAGTATACGTCTTCTTCCTTTCAAAGTGAGCTTTTGTTAGTAAAATAATACAGCGACAAACTGGCCTTGCTATGTTTTGCACGTTATTTTGATAGATATGACGTCACTGCCAGGGTTGCTGACCTTGCGTGTCGTGGAGCAAGCGGCACAGCCCTACAGTAAAACAATTTAATGGTGCACGCCGTCGCCGTCACTTCGTGAATTCACATGGATATCACGCAGCCACTTTTACGTTTACGGATTTTCTTGTGATGGTGATATGGTTCGGTTTAAGACCGTCGAAATATTCGAGCAGCTTTCTTTTTTATCAACACGACTACAATTTTGTAGTTACGTTTTCCCCAACCTCTAGAGAGTCTGAGACTTTCGACTGTGTGATACCTTATCGGAACTTGAACGTGCTATTAAAAGCGTTTTATTTATTTTTTTTTTTCAGAGCAAGACCAGACACGATAGGCAAGGGCGCTACCTCGACGCGGTCTGAAAACTCAGTGAGACGTCATGTTATATTAAGATCTACCAAGGAAAGTGCGCCTAGCTTGCGTCAAGCCAGATAATGCGAGAAGGAAAGGCAAGGAGGTTGACGAGAAGCACGCCCGGTTTGCTATCCTGCACTGGGTAAGACAGATTGAGGAAACAGAATAAGAGAGAAAGAGAGCATTTGCAGGAGTACATCGTTCAAGAGATGACAAAGGTTTCAGACAAACTCGGCTATGAGCACATGAAGGTGAATGTTCGAAGAAAGAAAGAAAGAAAGAAAGAAAGAAAGAACGAACGAAAGAAAGAAAGAAAGCTAACAAGCAAACAGGAATGGAATAAGCGAAAAGAACAGTTGTAATTCTGCATGCTGAGCAAAAGAAGAAATGAACGGACGTGATCTATTTTTTTGATCGGTACACAATGCAATAAAGTGGACGTATGACGCGTAGTCCTACGTGTAAACTCACAGGATGCGCTATTCACTTCTCGGGATTCCGCATCGAGCACGCGCTTACGTGCGCATCCCCCCAGACGTATTCTGGAAGTCCTAGATGATAGATGGCGTCCAGAGGCGAACCCTTCCTGTCCTTGAACTGCCGTGCGGCGAATATTTACGGACGCACATCACCGGAAGGCCGAAGAAAGAGAGAGAGAGAACCGAGCGCGGGCCGCTTTTGGAAACTCCGATCCCGCGTGGGTCGCATAGCGATGCTTGCAAGCCGCTTTGCAATAGTTGCCGTCCGTTGTGTTTAGCCAGTTGCGCTGAACCGCTCCACTCGCTTTGCCTCCGTGGCACGGTAGCAGCGGGCATGGTGCACCCGGTCCGCTTCGTTAACAGCGTGGATCGTTGCGCACAAAGAAACAAACAAACAAAAAAGGCTAAAGCCAGTTCCAGGCCTTCGGAAATGTGAGTAAACAGGCGAGGCAAGGGTGTCAAGTTAACTATACTCTGGCACTGTCATCATCACTGTCATGTAGCAGTGGGCTGAGGAAGCTCTGGTCCACTTTTACCTTATGCTCAACCCGATTCTATCTATCTATCTATCTATCTATCTATCTATCTATCTATCTATCTATCTATCTATCTATCTATCTATCTATCTATCTATCTATCTATCTATCTATCTATCTATCTATCTATCTATCTATCTTTTCATTCGCATAATGACCATAACACCAATACGCCAGAGCTTTTCGAATGAGCTGGTGCCAAACTGCTAGCAACCTAGAGGTACTGCATGATGCTGCTGGAACCTCAAGGGCGCTGGAATACAAGTGGATGATTTCCGTGGTTATCGCGAGACCGCGTTTGGCGTACGCATATTTCTTGGTTCTTTGTACATCGAAGGGCAGACGCTGAGGGGGAAGTCCCTGGTGGTTATCCGTTCGCGCTGTTGTAGGGATACAAAAAAATTGGGCAGACGCCGCATTTTTGGCAGTGTTTTTGAATACAAAGGTCGAGCACCTTTTGAGAACTAACAGCAGCCCGTTGATGCTCGTTGCACCCGTCGCTGCAACTGCTCTTGTCAGCCTAGTTTGTTAACTTGAGCAGAAGTGCGCGTTTACTTGCAACGATATGGTGATAAAATGGTCACAAATTTGTCTCGTAGTGTTTCAGTTCGTACGAAAGCGCCCCCTGAAAATGAAAAGCCGGCATACACGCTGTACAATTGTTAGTGCAGCTGAAATTGCACGCTAATATGCCGTAGGACGTGTGACAAACCCCACAGCGCTATGGCCCCTAGTCTTTTGTCTGTGGGACCTCCTTCTATATACAAAATACGTACGTTTAATATGACTGCACCTCTAGTAATAAACCTTTGATTTAATGTGACAATGTTGAGGAATTTTGCACATGGACGTAGTTAACATACGAAATCTCCCTCGCGTAGTGAAGAAAGGGTTCCTAAAATCATGCATACATATACTTTTAAGGTCCCTTTCCTCATTACGCGAGGTAGATTTCGTATGCATGCATGCATGGAAAGCGAAGCGCTGGTTTGCACCTCGCATATCTTCAGAATATTAAAACGTCCTACATGCACGCGACTTGTTCATTAGGATATCTAAAATGAAGTGCACAGCTTGGACTTATAATGTACATGGGCAGCGGTAAAAGTTTCTACTGTGTATGAACAAAATGACGTCATTCTTGAAAAAAAAATAATAAGGAAGACTGCACAAGCTTCATAATTTACGATGTGCTGGCTTCTGTACACATGCCCACATGTTTAGTCTTCAAGTTGCTAGAGCAGCCCGCCTCCGAAGCAAATAAAGATCCCTACAAAATTCGCCGATAATAATTTCAGGGATTTTACGTCCCAAAACCACGATATGATTATGAGCGACAGCCGTAAGTGGAGGGCTGCGGAAATTTCGACCGCCTGGGGTTTTTTGACGTGCACTGACATCGTACAGTACATGGACCTCCAGCATTTCGCCTCCATCGAAATGCGGCCGCCGCGGCCAGGATGCGAGTCCGCGACCTCCGGATCCGGACGGAAGTGACTAGGCCACCATGGCGGGTCAAAATTCAAAGATAGTACAGCCCAGCTGTTAAGTGTGGCAATTTGGGCAGGCTGGCATAAGTGCATAGCTGAAAATGTGTAGCGCATAAAAACAAAGACAAAAGAAAAAGGCGTAGACAAGACAAGCGCTAATTTCAAACAATTTTCTTACTCAGTAATTTACATGAATATATACCTACTTCGCTTTCAAGGCGTGCGTGCATGGTACGTGTTTGGTGCGTCAGTAATGGAAAGGGAATCACCACAATCATGCGGTGAGGGTGAGATCGTTGTGATTAGAGTAGGTATGTATTCACGTATGTTCCTGAATAAAAAAAATTTCTCCCTTCGACGTCGCCTCTTCTTCGTCGGCGTCAGGGCAGCGCACCTTTTCTTCTGGGCTCGCACTGATGGGCTGGCAGCGACCCAAACTGCCGCTGCGCACGCCGGGAGCAGTCAGCGTGAGAGGAGCACAGTACAAAGGAGCGACCGCTTGTTGTTTTGTGGGGTTTAACGTCCCAAAACCAGCTCTGATTATGAGAGACGCCGTAGTGGAGGTCTCCGGAAATTTTAGACCACCTATGGTTCTTTAACGTGCACTGACATCGCACAGCACACGGGCCTCAACATCTCGCCTCCCTCGAAATGCAGCCACCGCGGCCGGGATTCGATCCTACGACCCTCGGATCAGCAGCCGAGTGCCATAGCCACTAGACCACCGTGGCGGGGCTAAAAGGAGCGACCGCCACCGCCGCCAGTGTATGAGGGAGAGGACAGATAACAGCTCCACTGCTGTGGAATCCGAGAAAGTGCTTAGCATGCGCAACCGAGCGATTCTCGTTGTGCGCCGATCTGCTGTAGGAGGAGAAATCGCGCGCTAGGAGAGGCAGTGGCGCCCTCTCTTGCGCGTCGTGAGTATCAGCGGGAAACGTGATCCACGCGACAGGAGGAGACGGCAGTCGTCGACAAGACGAGGCCCTAAAGCGCTGCGCATTTAAAATGGTGTGAAGTTAGCGCTTGTCTTCTAAGCCTCTTTCTTTTTGTCTTTGTTTTTACGCGCTACCCATTTGCACAAACGCTCATAAGACAATTCTACATTGCAAACACGTCGGTACAGAACGCCGCGCGGTTAACGTTTTTGGTAGCCGTATGAAGCAGAACGAACGTGAGGCGGATTATGTGCAGGTTATGGCTTAAAGATACATGTCACTGTTTACCTCAAATAGCCGCTTGCGGAGACATTGTCAGTACAAATTGTAAATATGGAAGTTCGCTAGTCTCAAACTAGGGAACAAATTACATTTTAAAATTCCTGACATGAAAAGGATACTTGTGCCTCTCGCCAACTTCCTGCACATGTCTGCCTTAGCAATGTTTTCCCTTGTTGGTTAGGCTCTTTCCTTCACAGACTACAGAGAGTAATGTTCTGTGGCTTTTTACATATTTGTATGAACTCGTTAACACTTGTTCAGAGACATCAACGCCTGTAAAGTTGCGCCACGTGCGTATCTTCGTTCTTTGCCTCTGCCGGTGTTCTAACGCGCAACCTTAGACATACAGTCTTGATGAGGTTCCGCTAAGTTCCAGCTGTAACCCGAACATTTTATCAAAAATTAGTTCCGCTTTACTTCAGGGTGATTTGTGCTCCAGATAAAGTCTAAAAAGTATGCAGAACATTGTTTCGGTTATTTACTTGGCCAGACAGACGCGTATAAATCATACACCTGGAACATGAGATACTGACACACCGTCGATTCACAGTCGTAAATGGATCAAATAACAAAACAAGCGAATCGGCCACAAGAACAAATCGGTGGTTTCCGTTAAATATTACTCGCTTTACATAACTAAGCAAAAATACGAAGTAGCGACATCCACTGTTTCTGACAAAAATCGCGAATGAACCCGGATCCACATGATTCCCGCCCTTACCGGTTAAAATATCTGGACCGTTGTTTAACTGAAACCCACTTGGAACGAGGTTAAACGTGTGCTAATGAGACACCAACAGGCTCAAGTAGCAACGTTAATTAAGCAGGCCAGGGAAACGTCGCAGTGTACGACACAGACACAGAGGAACATCCCCAGGAAGATGTATTACTATAAAACCATCGTATGTGTTACGTAATGGAGTATTCTTTTTCGATGTCTTCCAAGATGAGTTTTTCAGATATGTCGTATTCCACTGGACCACCTCCTTCAGTTGATGAAAAGTGGCTCGTTCTGAAAAAAGAAAGAATAAACCACTTTAATATAAAGAAAGAAGAAACGCTTAGAAGTCATGTAAAACGCCGTGCCTCTTTACGAAACTGTACTCAAACGGCTATTTGGTTATACTTGTTATCACCTCTTGCCTTTAGTTAGTTGTCGTTTTGTGCAGCGCCAATTTATCTATCAAACTATACCATGTCGTCTCCAACGTGGGACGCCGCTGTGCCCATGGATGGAGAGCTCAAAAAAAATAATACTCGCATCAGGATATAAGTGCAATATTTATCAGACAGGGTTGGCGCTGTCTCACCTGACCATGTTGAATCGAATACATGGGTAGTATGGTAGTATGAGTTCCGCGCACGTGCACTTACTGTGACGGTAAGACGTGGCTTCTGAACTGCATTTAATACACGCTGATACCGATAAAAACGGTGATTCGTTTTTGCAACCAGAAATTAAAAGTCACTTCCTGTATTTGCTTTTTGCTGCTCGTTCTTCTATAGCTCGACATAATAAATTGGCGTAACAGTTTTAGATTTATGACCAAATGTGACAATTTTAAGAAGCCTGTACAGCTTTCCCGTAAACTAATGCAAACGATAAGGTAAGTATTCAAACGCAAGCAAACGAAATAAATAAAGCAGGCCTACCTGTCTTGTAGGCTGTCGGTCTTTTCGGAACTCCGTTGTTTGTTAGCGGCGAGGCTGGCGGTTTCAGGCTGGTGACCTAAATAAATAAAAATAAAAATATCACAGGTAACATCTGCGGACAACGGCCGGATTCAGGCGATAGTGAGAGACGCGGAATGACCAGCGTTTCTCGGTTCCATTGAGAGGAGTAAGTGGTCACTTGGTAAATTGTGTACATCGAGAACGTCTGAGTGTGCTGCCTATGGGCAGACACAAGTCTCAGAGGTACATAGCTGGAAAACCGATACAAGTCGGTTTCTTCGGTCGCTCACTCAGCTTCCAGTACGCAATTAAGAGATTTATTTAAGCTACGTTGCTCTGGTGGTAAGTCTACGGTTGAGATATGTCAATACAACTGCTGCATACGCGTTAATTCGTCACATGCGATATAGGAGATGCTCTATCTTAGGTAATTCGTAATTACATTACAACAAAATCGAATTTAGTCCGTTAGGAGCAGGCGCGCAGATGACCGATCGCACAAACTACGTTTTTAGTAGTGACCATTACGCGGTGTACCCTCCCTCTCTACATATGTAACTACTGAAGCCTCTACACACGGCTGCTACAAGAAGGAGAGTCATACTCACCACCTCCAAATATTGAAAGTCCTTTCTGGTGTGCAAGTGAAAATGACGAAAATGAAAATTTGATACCATTCGTTGCGCACGACAGAGTATAGCACGAAAATTGACTTCGAAGTGCCTACCTGCTCCCGCTGGTTGGCCCGGTGGAACTTACTGAAGTCATAGGCTGGTTCGTTATACTGAAATAGAACAATATTTGAAAAGTTAGGAGAGCACATTCAGTTTTGTCACATTTCGAGGGATACGGCAAGTATACTTGTAGTTTCCTAAGCGTTCAAGCTCAAACAGTTGCGTTTAGTTCTCTCGGGCGATTTGAACTTCATTACCTATTTCATTAAACGTGTTTACAATAGTATCACAATTCTTCGCACGTCACGGGAATTTACAGCGGAACAGCCGTATATGTGTGGTATGTTACCATTTGAATGCCCATTTCTACTGTTTTTGGTATTTCGTTAACATGGGCTCAAGTATGCTATATGTTGTGAAATTATATATTATGACGGTGCAATTTTAACACCATATTGAATTTCACTAGTTGCGTTCCGGTTACGTGTTCAGAATGTTTTTACACCGTGCAACATGTTTGTATAATATTACGGCCTGCTACATTGCATATGGTTCACTCATAGCGACATTTTTTCACTGCCCACTCCTGCTTACGGTTTCATTAATGCTACGGCCACCACAAACTTTGTAAATGAAATAAATAAATAAATTCCTCCACGCTAAGCCAAAACCTGTTTTTGGCAATTTGTGTTCCGCCAATGGGTAAAACGCACATGACGGCAGCCACCTAATTTTTTTTTTCATCTTATAACGCGCTACATCAACGCATGTATTCACCACGCTGGACGACATTCCTCGTGAATCTAACAATTCACTTCTGTCGAAGTAATGTGCCGAGCATACAAGTAAGCAGCTTTGGATTTTTATTGATACCTGCAACCCCTCCCCGTTTCTATGAAAAGTAGATCGGGGCAAACAGCTAAAGTCCGGGTGCGAAGCGTATTCAAATATTACTGTCCGAGTGCGAATAGAATACTTTTCGAATAACGTTAAAATATGTTTCTATTCATTCCATGTTAAATTACACCGAAAAAGCACTGCTAAGCATGGGTAAAAACAAGTTTATTGTAAAACTAATGTACTGCTTCATTATACCATGAAAAGAGAGAGAGAGAGAGAGTCGAGTCCTAAAGAGACATCAAACAGAGGACTGTGGAGACGCAAGAGTTAACTTCGCCTCAGTACACAAATGTTAACCTTGCCGCATTGACTACCTGTCATGCGGTAAAGCACATTACATGCGGGAGTAAGCCACTTGTAACTGTACATAGCGCATTCTATCCCTTAATTGAAAACTTCGATTAGTTCGAATAGTAAAAGTTGGGTGCGAAACGAATACAGTAGCAACGCTATTGGAAAACTATTTGAAAGTTCGAGTATTTGCGTACTTCTAATGAGGACACCGGATAAATAAATTTGATCCCTGTAGCAGCTTCACGTCCATCGTAGCCCGCCCCACCATTCGCTTTGACAGGTGACACGACAAGTCATTCGCTCAAAATCGTACCGGTAACTGCGTGGCGGCCACATTGTTCCTCTGCAGGTGACCAAGGAAAGGACTGTGCGTCGTGTCCGCTCTCTCGTTGAACGTCGCCCTCGTGTGGGTGCCACGACGTCCAGCCGCCGCGAGGCCCGCGACTGGCTGCGACTGCGACCTGACCTCGGATCCCGTGCTGCGGCTATGCGGCTTGTAACGATGGCCCCCGCTCCTAAAGCCCGCGACGGCAGGCTCCCACGGCATTGAGGCTCTGCGCGAGATGCGGGAGAAGCAGGCCTTTCACCTCTCGTAGGACAGATGAGGAGGGGGGGGTTCAAAGAATGCTACTGGGTACACAGCTCTATGTTGGAGTATTGTGAAACCGTTTGTCCGAGCGTAGTGTTGGGAGTGCTAGGGGAAGAAAGAAGGAAAGAGACGCGAAAGAAGGAAGGAAGCGGGAAGCCAGGAAGGTTAACTAGAAAGGTGTCCGGTTGGCTACCCTACATTGGAGGGATGGAAAAGGGCAACGGAAGGAAAAACTTGAAACGCGAAAGCGAAATGTGAATAATACAGCTATGCGACGGGTCTTCGTGTGAACAACATGTAGTCAAACACGAGAATTTTATTTGCTGAATCGTCGTGGATCATTGTGACGTACAAGCGACGTATGGCGCGAGATAAGAAAGGTATAGGCGGATGAAAGTGCGGTACAGGTTGTGGTAAAAACAGCACTATTGCATAGGAATGTTGTGTTGTAATACACGTGCACTCTCGCACTGCCGATTCTCAATCACAGTGGTGAAGGGCCCCCACTTCGTGCTGACACAAGTGCACGAGAACGGCGATACCTTGCTTAATTTGTTGCCCTTTATTCAATGGACAACGAGGGCGAGAGAGGAAATCTTCGAGCAGATAACAAATGTATGGTAAGAAATCAACGTAAATTACTGGCTCAACAATTTTTTGTCTGTTAAACTCCCCCCAAAAATGTTCTCCTATAAGGAAGGGTGTTGCCGACATATGTATCCATTAACCGCTTAGAGCTCCACAGATGTTTATTCCCTATAAATCTGAAATATTTCCTAAGTGCCAGTAAGCCAGAATGATCATTTTAAAGGTGCCCCGCGACTTCCTTTGCTTTCATAAAGTGCATAAAGTACTCTGTAAAATGAAGAAAGTTTTGATTTTTCATTTAGATTTTTTTTCTAGCGTATACTAAATAATACCACACAAAACGCCGTGATACTCTCTTCTCTCGTGCGAGGATTAACCGACAGAAAGTCCTCTGATTACGTGTGGACGCTCCTTAAGCCACCCGCAATTTATACCTGCGGCCTCCATGCTCCAACGACCTTGTCGGCGGCAGCTGCGGCCTGCCGAGTCCCGAGAACTTCGACGCGTCGCTGAAGAGGCCGCGCTCGAACGAGCCCCTGAGCGGTGCGGCCGACTTGTCGGTGTCCAGCGGGACTTCCCGGTCTTGATGCGGACCTCTTGGCGCCGCCGACACTTTGGCCTTCGTAGCCGTGGACGAATCGTGACCCGTGCTGAAGCTGCCCAAATTTTCGGCTTCGATATCCTCGAGGATGCCGTCCGTCATCTGCTCGATCTCCCTAATCTGGCTCTCGAGGTCACTCTGCTGATGAGCGCCGACATGCGCGCGTCCCTGCTCGTCGCGCGGATCGCTGAGTCGCCTCCCTTCGGCCTGCAGCTTAGGCATCGGGCTGTCGGCTCGCATTGAGTGGCGACGTTCCCCGGACGATGAGGTCACCTTGGTCGTCGTCACGATGGGCACTCGCGATGAGGGTGAGGGAGGAGTGAGCAGCCGATCGTCGTCGGCAGGTCGTGGCGGCGGAGACGAGATGGGAGGACAGACGCGGTTTGGAGAGAGCAGGGCACCGTGGAAACCGTGGTCGTCGATGCGGCGCGGTTCGGAGAGTTCTTCTAGGAGTCGTGTGGGACTGTGCGCCGGAGAGCCGTCGGAGTGCGTGCTCCGGCCGGCGCCCATCGCAGAAACCTGCGAGATAGAGACGAATCAGGTTTGAACTGGACGAATTTGAGCAAAGGAAATTGTAATACCGAAAAAAAGGTTTCGCATCTGCAATACCAGTCCAGTTGCTGCGTACTATAAATTATTGTCGGTTAGTAGTATTAGAATGGCTGTAAAATTCTGGTGAATTTATTATGTTAAACATCTCTTGCAAGCGGATAAAGAACGTGAGATGTTTTATGTCGCATTACATTGTTAGATGCGATGGTTACGTAAATCTTTGCTGGACATGACACACTTATGTACGACATCACTTGACATTATTCCTCAATGCCCATCGGTTTACTGACTGCGGATACGTTGGATACGTATACCGACAGGAATCCAGGTCGATAAAATTCTTATTTATAATTTATGAAAATTATCCTGCACGTATTTTAGGTTAACAAACGTCATTTGTTCGTCAGTGTCGATTCCGAAAGATACATATGTGCTGACAAGCTATAACAAGATTGAACTTTTTGCTGCTCAGTCATGTAGGTCATCGCGATAGTATGTAATTATTATTATTATTATTATTATTATTATTATTATTATTATTATTATTATTATTATTATTATTATTATTATTATTATTATTATTATTATTATTATTATTATTATTATTATTACGAGATTTCTTTCACGTATCCGTTTTATGACTCCGTGCCGTTGCACACCTCGGCGCCTCTCCGTGACCGTACTGTTTTATTGTGTGAGACAGTTTTTAAAGAATAGTAACGATATCGCACCCTCCGAGGAATTCGCCTTGATGTACGTTCCTACATCAATTTTTCAGCACCTTCGAAAACTAAACGGCAGCATAACCTCATAGCAATTACTGGTGTTTTACGTGCCAAACAACTATATGATTATGAGGTATGCCGTAGTGGAGGGCTCCGGAAATTTCGAAAAACTTAAGTTCTTTAACGTGCACTAAAAACTCGCACAACACGTGCCTCTAGCCTTTTTACGTGCGTCGAAATGCGGCCGCAGCACCGGGGATTCGATCCCGCGACCTTCGGGTCTGCAGCCGAGCGGCATAGCCACTATAGACCACGGCTGCGGATAGCATCACTACCCCAATTATTATGGCATGTTCTTTTCGTGCAAGCATGTTCGTGCATTTTCTTTTTCTTCGTGCTTTTCAGAGGTGGAATGCTTTACTGCTGCGAATGAATTTTCAGCAGCAATTGAACCCTCGTAGAAGAAAAAATGGACATGGGCAGGCCACGTGATGAGAAGGCTAGATAACCGATGGACAGTTAGAACGACGGAATGGATACCAAGAGAGGGTAAGCGCAGCCATGGGCGCCAGAGAGTAAGGTGGGGGGACAAAATCGAGAAATTCGCAGGCATCAAATGGAATCAGCTCGCGCAGGACAGGCAAGGATGGCGAGGATTGGCGAGGATTCGTCCTGCAGTGGACATAAGATGGGCCGATGATGATGATAGCGTGTACAACTTACTGCTACCTCTTTTTTTTTGTTTACTTCACTTCTGCCATTAACTCCCGTTATAGCTAAGCATGTAGCTGAACTTATACCTATAACGTTGCACGTTTTGTGTACGCCAAATTTGAATGGTGCACATCCGGTTGCGATTTACCTACGTCTTTTGCCACTTCTTCGCCTCCGCTTGGGCGCTCCAAGTCAGCGACCCAAGGCAGAGTTTGCAAGTTGAAAACACTGGAGACAAAGAAAGAACAAGTGAAAAAAAAAAACAAATTTTGAGTGTCACAACCACCCA
Source organism: Hyalomma asiaticum (assembly GCA_013339685.2). Lineage (NCBI taxonomy): Eukaryota > Metazoa > Arthropoda > Arachnida > Ixodida > Ixodidae > Hyalomma > Hyalomma asiaticum. The sequence goes on from CM023486.1 coordinate 93,912,272, forward strand.
CCCTTACTTCTTTTCCAGCGTTTAATTAACTTACCACGTCCATTACAGGCTCGGCTCATACGCAAACGCCCGCTGCTGCAGTTGCCAACAACTTCGATCACGTATACCCCGAGCCTGCACCGTATACTTGGAACGGACTCGGGCGCCGGTAGACCCTATCGCACACTGTTTGCACTGGCGGGTGCGAATACTCGGAAGACGTGGCATCAGCCGACTACGCTATACTTTCTCGCTCAGGGGCCCACACAGACAACACGCGTAGTGCGTACATCTATGTGGCCCGTCGGTGCCACATGAGCAACACTGTCGCGTGACGCACCCCTCGCTACGCCCGCAGCCTTTCCCGTAGGCCTTATGTCTCACCTTCCCTCGACGTCGATTATATTTGCCGGCCCGTGTGGTGATGCGGTTTGCGCCTCTAGGTGGCCGGTAACAAAAGTAAAAACTCGAGATCAATGCCTGGTCGCCCGCGGTACCACTTTCTGATGGCAGACAGTGCCGCTCGCAGTGGAGATAATAATGAGTCTCCTCGTCCTACTTTCTTTTTCCTTTTTATTCCAGATCCAATGGCGACAGGCACGGCTTGGTAGTGCCGTCGTTAGCTGGGAGCAATCTACATAGTCACGTTGTGTTGTCGGCTGGTGTAGTGACCTGCTATGCAGCTGTTAATCTGAGCGCGCGCATGGTGTATAAGTTCTGGGCGGTGCAAAGCAAAAGAACTTTAGCTCGTAAGTTCTTTTCACCGTGGCCCCCCGCCGCGGTGGTCTGTAGTGACTATGGCCCTTGGCTGCTGATCCGAAGGTCGCGAGATCGAATCCCGGCCGCGGTGGCAGCATTCCGATGGAGGCGAAATGTGCTAGGGTACTGCGCGATGTCAGCGAACGTTAAAGAAGGGTGGATAACCGGGCCAGTTGGTATAAATTCATGGCGATAAGTGCGGAAACACTACACCGGACGAAGTAGGGAGACACAAACAAGCGCAGTTTTTTTTTTTTTTACTGAAACTGAAGTTTATTCTATATATGTACACATAGCACTCGTTTGTGTCTCCCTACTTCGTCCGGTGTAGTGTTTGCGCACTTATCGCCATGAACGTTAAAGGACCTCAGGTGGCCGAAATTTGCGAAGCCCTCCACCACGGCGTCTGTCATGATCATGATTTCGGGGCGCAAAAACACGAAAATTATTATGCTTTGAGCTGTAGGCCGCGTTCAGTCGTCGACAACATGTTTAACACAAGGGCTTTATGGCGTCAAGTTTCCTAAACCGTTTTGGGGTAATTTTTTTTTTCTTTTTCTGAGCACGTGTCCGGTTTTTGTTGTCTGTATGGTTCCAGAGACTCTCCTTTCGTCCGTCACTGAATAATGTCGGCAGTCTTGAAAACATTAATTTCAGACATTGTGAGTCATTTGTTACCGGAATAATTAATTCGAATAGCCATTCATTATGATGGTACGGATGGGTACAGATGGGTAGTGGGCCCGTTGTACTCACAGGTGTGTTGTCTGTTGTCCTCATTCTCTATCGATTGCACATAGTCAAGCTATGTCTAAAGCTACTTAAAGAAGCTTGTTTGTGACCTAGTTGGCGCTAGACAAGGGAATAATTACAGCTAATAAGATACACACATAGCAGGGAAGAAACACAAACACGACAACACGGCCGACTCTTTCGATTTACTTCAGGTACGAATCCGAGAAAAAAGTACAAGCGTAAGCGCACGTGCAGAAAATATCGATCACACCCAACGGGAGAGCACAGCTTTGAAAGAATATTGCCTCCAAATTGCACACTTGCATCGATCCCACACCTCTCGTCTTCTCAGCTCCTGTTAAACGAGGTCAACTGCACCATCGCGGCTCGCGAGTCGGCAGCGCTGTGGTCAATAAGACGCTAGGTATATGCTAAATGTGAGGCAGGAGTGTTGTACCGGGTCTCCCTGACGCACATCAAGTCCTTCGTAGCACATAATTGTCGCTGTGTTGTCACCACCTAGGGGTCATGCTATAAATTGACAGAAAAGACCTCTCATCTGCTTACGCCCGATCTGTGTAAGGTCAGTAATTATGCAGATGTGAATAATGGCTTTATGAGATAAAGACCCTTTACAGCAGGAGCTATATCAGGCTGCTCGTGAATATAATCGAAGCTTTTTGCGTATTAAAGGATGCAAAATGACGCATGCAGCCGCGATACGTCCACGCATGCACTACATAGCGAAACAGCGCGAACGATGGTGTAGGTAAAAATAAAAACGAAGAGGACAAAGCACCGCGTCGCCTGTCCCAGCGAATTGTCAAGACCAGTGCTTTTTCTATTAGCTTTTACCTGTTTCATCTTTCGCGCTTCTTCGCTGTAGTGTACCTATAGACCAACAGGGCGAGCTAAGAACGTACAACTGTTTGATGCAGAGACCACTCTCTTTAGAAAGCTGGTTGTCTCAATAGCTAAGAATAATGTTTTCTGCGCATGCGTTCGTGCGCATTTATTATTAAATTCACGCCTGAAGTTGAATTGAATTGCATTCAATTCATTTCCTTTCCATCATCTGCAGGCGAACAAAGCGGGTGGGAAAAGGACCTGCGCCCTTAGCAGTTTGCTAGATTGGGCCCGTGCGATTAGTGCACAAAATAATGTGGCCAGGCGTCAGCACATATCATAAAGAGTAAAACATGCGTACTTTTACATCCATATGGGAACGGTTATATGAAACTGAAAATCAACAGAACTAATCATTATCTGATATGTGACAGCGGATGAAAAACCGAAGGGGGCGTTTCTTTTTTTTTAAGCAACCAGAAAACTACACACGGTGGCAAAAGCAAGAAATAAAGGAAGTGCGTGGTAGAATATTCTAGCTAACAAAAAATGAATAAATAAAAATAAAAGCACAACAACATTGACAGCCCCGCAATACAGCAAGAAATTGAGTTTTTTTTTTTTGTTGCAATAACGTCCCCCAATAAGCAAGAAAAAATTATTTTTCTTTTTAGCTCTACTGGAAAATTAGTGGAAAGTGCGACCTGTCCTGTCGTATGCGTATTTTCCCCCCGAATTTCGTGGGCCTTATTAGAGGCTATGATGGTTCATGCAGAAAGCTCTTTCTCGGCCATCGCGGTTGAAATCAATGTCGTCTAATTATTGACACGCCCAGAATAACGGTGACGCAAGGCGGCAGTCATGCATAATTAACGACAAACGTGGCGCCCCGAAGCGTGTAGAGGCAGATAAGTGCCGCCTGGTTGTTTCGCGTAAAAGCGAGCAGCAGGCGGTCGATTATGTACAGCGCAGTAGAGCGAGCACTGTTTATGCTTCTACCGTAGATTGCTTACGATAATGGCGGCTTGAATGCGACGCCACTATTACCCCATGAGCCCCATTTCATACCACTTGCGTCTAGTGCGTACACAAGACACACCATCATCGACCCTGACAAATTTCGCGCACTTTGTCCCGCAATTTGTCATTTCGTCCCTTCAGTCACACTCATGTGATCCCCGCCACGGTGGTCTAGTAGCTATGGTACTCGGCTGCTGATCCGAGGGTCGCAGGATCGAATCCCGGCTGCGGCGGCTGCATTTCGATGGAGGCGAAATGTTGAGGCGCGTATGCTGTGCGATGTCAGTGCACATTAAAGAACGCCAGGTGGTCCAAATTTCCGGAGCTCTCCACTACGGCGTCTCTCATAATCAGATCGTGGTTTTGGGACGTAAAACATCAATCAAATCAACACTCATGTGGTCCAAATATTTACTGCACAGTCTTGCTACCCACCAATGAGACGAAGTTACGCGGACATGCTTGTTGGGTGCTTGTATGCCTACGTGTGAACTGGCGCTACGTGTTGGCGTCATTATTTGCGGTTTCTTCTAATGTAGCCCTCGCTTTAACTCCACACGTGTCAAAAACAACTTCGAGGACGGTCCTCAAGATTGTTTCCTAAACGTCATGAGGTAGTTGTCTTTAATATTTTAGGAGTAAGACGCGGTTGTTGTGAAGAGCAGCTGACTTCAATGGTCGTGCTACAAGGGCTAACTTGACTTCAATTATTTGGGTGCAGTAGCTTGCGCATGAAAATTGTCTTTCGAAATTGTCCTTCTCAGAAGAGAAGGAGAGCTAAGATTTTCTCCTTTTCTTTACTCTTTCAGCAAAGTAGGCGTGTTTTAGCACGGTACGGAAGAAAGCGCAGAAAGAGCAACCATCAAAAAAGATTTAGCATTTGGGCTGGTTGGTTAATGTATAAAATGAATAGAAACGGCACCAAGGGACAGGGCGCAAGAAGTAACATGCAGTGACTCCGTTGCGCATTTGTTCATGTTTGACCGCTTCGCGCACCGTCTCCAGTCGAGCCAACAAAAGGCGCTGCTAGTCGGGAAAACAGACTCGCTCAAAACTAACCTTCGACATTATTGAACGCTACAGAATTAGAGGGAATCTTCCGATGCATAAATTATGAAAGAGAATTGTCGTGCTACGAAGGCTAACTCGGGTACGGGTTGCTCAAGTTTTTAAGTCCGGAGGCCGACGCTCCAGCACGCAGGTCTATCAGATTTCAGGCACTGTGGGAATCGATGCCATACGAAGCAGTTAGCAAGGGGATACCTGTGCTGCACTGTTTGGCCTTGAGTCCAGCGTTATACGAAGCGGGTCGGCGTCTTTGTAAACGGGAGCAAGGGAGGACAAGGCCAAGGAGAGAAGGTAGAGCCATGTGAACGACACGTGGGTAAACCAGATGGGTTGTATACGCTTGTGACTACACTTTGAACTATGGTGCAAGCGCGTTTCTTTGTTGGACAGGAATGTGTTTATTGTATCTCCTTGAAAACAGTCACCATAGAGTAAAGAGTAGTGTTGTGTCAGTAGGATGCACGCACACGTGTAGACCAAGGCAGCCATAAGTGCGTTCTACTTACACCTATACCAAAAGATAGCAACCATACTTAATGATCCATCCTAAAGGAGATGACACCCGAGTAAGATAGCAGTATATGCGTCTCTGGCAGCATAGTTTATGGAACACAGCTCAATGTGTTTTAAACAGCTCACCATGCAAAGGTTAAAATGTTACTGTGCACGTCCGATGAATTGAAAATGTACGTAAGTGTCACGCATTTATTATGTTATGGTGTTTCGCAAGGTGCTGATATATTCATAGGCCGCCGCGCTGAAGAGACATGTGACTGCACACCACCTTCATTCTTTACATTAAGAGTGTATTCTATTGCACAGTCTTAAAACAGCGCCTCATCTGTGATGTATGTTACGTCACATATATGCACCACTGTTAAACTGGATGTATGTTGACGAGTTCAAAAATGCCTTTCATTTTTCCTGCAGGGTGAATCACCAATAATGATTCTAAAATTAAGAATATAAACTTAAGTAAAAAATGGAGTTAAATTGTCAAAATAATCGCACTATCAAATCAATGTATTTATAGAGGAAAGTTTTAGCTATATACCAAGCGCGAGCGCTCTGCTTCGGCAAGAACTAAATTGAAGGCAAAGTACTAGCCGCTGCTACTCGCTTTTGATACGAGTGCTCTTATTGCACGAATTATTGTTCAAATTTCTCGAGCTTCTTATCCTATGGAATTTTCATCACACGGTATTCGATTTACGCAAATGTATGTTTTTTACCCGTTTACGCTTACAGGCCTATTTGGATCGCGTCATGCGAACCAAAAGACTCTGTCGATATGTTTCGTCTGCCTTCACTAACGTTTCCCAAACGAGTGGACTGCCGTCACGCATATAACAGTCTCAGTAATAACAATACACTTGTGTCGTTCGTTGTAAATCGATCAGGCGAGTTAACGTGCGCAAATTTCGTGAGGCACTCGTAGCTAAAGTCGGGTTTATTTTAACGCTGAACACGGATTAGGACATCGATCGTATGGCAAGTTGGACGCAACAACAGAGGACCGTTCTTTTCAAGGACACCGCAGCCATTGTTGAACAAGCGTCTTTGTAGCGTGTTGTTGCGGGCGCACAAGCAATGTCGCCACTGACGTTGTGTATACGACCCCGCGCATAGGTTCATTTCTGCAAGGCGCCCGTATACTGTAAGAAAGATTGAGCAGCTGCATCTAAGAAAATTGCAGCTGCAAAAACATAACAAGCGCGTTGAAGACAAGAAGGGGAATATCTTTACGACTTCCGTGTATGCAATGGGAAAATATGAGTGTGAAAAAGGTCAAGGGATGGTGAGCAAGGGAAGTAACAAAAAAAAAAAAAAGGGGGGGGGGGGGAGGTAATGAGCTCACACACGCGAGAAGTACGTGCCACGGTTCGCCGACTGTTGGCATTGTACGTTCATTGTGGATGCCCGAGGTGCCGTATATGCGAAGAAGCCCCGCCGTCGTCTCTTTGAGCTTCAGTAAATGGTTTGTGTCAGGATACTCTGAATGGCGATTGATCGACCCTGGTGACGGCGGCGAGAGGAAATGGGCGCTTCTTCCGACTGGGTGTATAACGTCGCCGCAAGGTAAATCAGAAGCGCAGTACTTGGCGGGCAGTTGCGTGCCGTTCGTCGTATAAGTGTAGACAGTGGAAACGTGGTTAGCGCTGCCGCAAACCACGCCAGCCCATGGAGCCCTTCACCCGGCCTCTCTCGAACCGTTCCTCTGCTTGGTGTTGCGTAAAGAGAGCCCTAGGACAACCAAGAAAATGTATACGCAACATGTACATGTATGAACGGGCACCTACTGCACTCTTCGCGGAGTCTCTACTTGTAAATTTTACTTTTGTTCCTTTACGTATACCTTCCACAATACCTGATTTACTGTACATTCGACTGGTCGAAATAGGGCGTCTTGATCAGGGCGTCTTGAACAGGTTGGATATAACTTCTTCCAGAGCATGGCTCTGCAATGAGAGCGCTCTAAAGCGTCCTTAGGCGCTCTATATTTCGTTGTGTTCTAGTCACTTGACCCCTACAGCTTCTGTTGTTGGTGCGACGTCGACCGCGGCGGTATGCAGGGCGCCTGGGCGCCCGCAACTACCGCAACTACTGAATTTATCCCAACTGTCACAACCAAAATCCGAGTTAAGTTCTTCGCTTCACAAAGTCCTTCTGCCGGCCCCCGCAGTGGTCCAAGTGGCCGGGATCGAAGACGGGCCGCTGTGGCCGCAATTCGATGGAGGCGAAATGTTGAGGCTCGTGTATTGTGCGACGTCAGTGCACGTTAAACAGTAGGTGGTCGAAGAATTCGGAGGCGTCTCTCATAACCACATCACGCTTTTGGCAAACTATTATTAATTGCAACGTCTTCCTCCGCCTCCTGTCCAATAAGCGCCGTTCGGAAAACTTTGTGATTTCATCACCGCAGTCTGCCACAACGTTTTGTTTTGCCATGGCGTTTTGTTTCTCGGGGTACCGAGGCACTGCCTGTCATGGGTCATCGATCGTGGATTCTGCGCCCCACACGTCCAGCCGGAGACCGCATCTCGATTTTGTAGCTACAGTATGATGGACCCTTGTTTGTTTACCGTAGCGCACCCGCATAACGCTGGCTGTCTAGAGTGCCGTTCAAAGCATGCGCACGAGGCGCTAAGCCAATATATATTATGCATGCGACGCGAGGAAGCGAGAACAACAACATTATGTCGTTGGCCACGTGCCTGGGTCGCGACCTGGTTTCGTGAGTGGCAGCGAAGCAGTGGTCACAACCAGCAACATGGTACCATGTATACTTACACTGTACGTATTCGTCTAGTTACGCTCGGTCATAATAAATAGTAATTGCTAAGTTATTACGCGCCAAAACAAAGAAGATTATGAGGCACGCCGTAGTGGAGGGTTCCGGCAACTTTAACCACCTAGAGTCTTTCATAACAGGAGCTGTTGTTGTTTTGTGGGGTATAACGTCCCAAAAAACCAGCTCTGGTTATGAGAGACGCCGTAGTGGAGGTCTCCGGAAATTTCGACCACCTCGGGTTCTTTAACGTGCGCTGACATCGCACAGCACACGGGCCTCAACATTTCGCGTCCATCGAAATGCAGCCGCCGCGGCCAGGTTTGGAACCCTCTACCCTCGGATTAGCATCCGAGTACCATAGCCACTAGACCACCGTGGCAGGGCTTCATAACAGGAGCCTCTAGAAATTTCGCCTTCACGAAAAATGAGACCACCGCCACCGGGATCGCACCCATGTCCTTTGGGTCAGCAGCCGACCACCACAATCACTGTCTCACCGCGGCGGCTTTCTATGTTCTGTCGTAATGCATGAGGTCCGGGAAACTTCGCATGCAAGATTGAATGTTGTAACTTTCACATAGCTTCAGTATTTAAAAAGCAGTACGTGAATTTGTCCTCGCACCCAACAGTCAATACCTAATTCTGGTGTGGATTTGAAGGTGAACACTTGGCATCGTATTTGAGGATTGCTCGCACATGCCACCGAAAGAAAGTATCGCGAGAACTATATGAAGAAGGAAAAGAAATAAATATTAAGCCTCTTCCACGCTGTGAAACCCGTGGGGCACAGTGAAGCTGTGGTTTTATCGTTAATCGTTCCGTAATTGGTGAGGGTGTCAAGTTCACCATCACTATCATGTATCACTATCGCTATCACTATCGCTATCATGCAGCAGTGAGTTTACACATTGAGGAAAGAAAAATACGTAGGAGTGGGCGTCACGTGACAATCCTGGAGCCCCAAAAAGAGACAGGAGAGAATCAAGGGAAATCGGCCCCGGCCATGTGGTAGGCAAGCGGTAGAATGATGCACGGTCAAGCGCCACTAAAGGTTACCGCTCGCCAACACGCACCGCGCACAAGGCGTCAAAGAAGGTTGGCTTGCCGTGGCTAGCGGAACCACGTGACGCGGCCTCCTAGTTTTTCTTTTCTTTTTTTTTTTGTCCATGGGTGGGTGCAGTGGATCGAGGGCAAGTACGGGTCCGGTTTCTTTCTTTCTTTCTTTCTTTCTTTCTTTCTTTCTTTCTTTCTTTCTTTCTTTCTTTCTTTCTTTCTTTCTTTCTTTCTTTCTTTCTTCGCATAACCGCTACTACGTAGCAAGAGTATGGGTAGTTGGTCCAAGAAAAGTGAGAGTCGGCTTTCCCCTTCTGCGTGACGTCCAACGGCGGACAATGCTATTCCCTAAACAATTCCGCCGTTAACAACTTACTTATGCGCCACGTGTACTAAGCGCAGTGTTGGTGGAAGGCTCCTAAAAGACACCACGGAAATAACGCACCACATTACGTGCGCCTTTCTGGGCTCACATTTCCCGAGAGGGTCAATATTTGTCAGACAGGCTGGCCAGCATGGCTTGCAGATCAGATAGTGCACGTAGGCTAGAGCGGAAAATCAACTTGCGAAGTGCTTTTTACGGTCGGACGTTCAATAAGGCAAATCGATGTTCGTGAATGATGCAGTTGCACTTGGCCACCACATGATAGGCCTTGAAGCTGGAGGATGAACGCGCGCAAACGCCCCCCCCCCCCCCCCTTTTTTTTTTTCCATAGTAAAACATAAGCAAGACAAGAAGTGTTGGTTACAACAGAGCTCACACGCTCATTCATCTCCCAGTCGTGTTCATCTTTCTTTAATAATAATAATTTCGGGGTTTTTACGTCGCAAAATCTATATGACTATGAGAGAGGCTGTAATGGAGAGGTCCGGAAATTTCGACCACCTGGGGCTGTTTTCACGCGCACTTGACATCACACAGTGCACGGACCTCTAGAATTTCCGTCTCCACCGAAATGCGGCCGTTGCGACAGGGATTTGATCCCGCGGCCTTTGAGTTTGCATTCGTGTGCCGTAGCCACTAAAACCCCCGCGGCGGGTTTCGCCGTTGCTTGATCACTAGAACTAACAGTGAGGTATCTGTTCTTTTTCAGGAAAAGAGCATAGCCGATTTTCGTCGCTCTCCGACGTTCTGCGTAGCTCGTTTTCCGGTCCACCACTTTTAAATATAATGGCAAGGGATATTCGCATTTGTTGTGCCTATGCATACCAGTCACGTTGTGAGTGACGATTAACAACGGTGGCACAATTGCTAGTTACAAAACTGACCGTTTATTTGGCTAACTTGTGCCTGGAAAGGCCTCATATTCTCAGTGACATTGATAACGGCGAGCGTAGGGGATGGTCATCGAAAATATAATCTATGTATCAAAGAGTATCGCTTACTCCAGTGTCATCGCCGATGCTCGAGTGCTTTGCAGAATTAAGTCAGCCCCGCCACGGTGGTCTAGTGAAAGTGCTGTGGTACTCGGCTGCTGATCCGAAGTTGCGGTTCGGATCCTGGCCGCGGCGGCTGCATTTCGATGGAGGTGAAATGTTGAGGCCCGCGTTCTGTGCGATGTCAGTGCACGTCAAGGAATCCCAGGTGGTCGAAATTTCCAGAGCCGTCCACTACAGCGTCTCTCATAATCAGAGCTGGTTTTGGGACGTTAAACGCCACCAATCAATCGAGAATTAAGTCAGCGCGTGTGTTGCGCATGCATTATGATTACAGACACGCCTACTTTGCCAAAAAAAAAAAAAATCGTCGACAACATTCGGGGAAGTTCCTATACAGGCAAGTGCGCCTTACACCGAGCGATATAACTGTAACAGTTTTTTGCAGGTGAAAGATCTTTTGCCGCACTAAAGATGAATAAGTGTGCTTACCCGAACAGATAAGCTCTGAAGCAACATAAGGAGACATAAACGACAGGACATGAGACAATGCATTTGTTGTTTAGAGTAGAAAATGAAAGAAGAACACAAGACAGTTACCAAAAGAAGAAAACGCATGCCAACACAGCAAGCTCAGAAAAACAGAAATGCGGCTGCGAGAACACCAGTCTTGATTCAAACGAACTCGTCGAGGCTTTCCTTAAGTGAAAATTTTGAAATGCCTTAGATGCTGAAAGTCTGATCAGCCTTCACAAGCTCATGTGTCAGGACCCTATTTATTTCAAGTCGCTTACAAGTTCTAATATGCAACCGATGCTTACATAAAGGGCCATGCGGTGGTGTGTTTAGATAACAGTGGTCTTCTGCAAAACACTGCAGTACTACGACCCTCAGCTCAGCCCGCATTCACCGACTAAATTCTTATGCGAGAATTAGCACACAATGATTGAACGCCGATAGCCACATGGGAATAATTTTTATATAACGCTCAATTATGAGCCCAGCTGCTACGGTGGTCTACTGGCTATGGTACTCGGCTGCTGATCCGAGGGTCGCGGGACCGAATCGCGGCCGCGGCGGCTGCATTTAGATGGAGGCGAAATGTTGAGGCTGAGGCCCGCGCACTGTGCGATGTCAGTGCACGTTGAAGAACCCTAGATTGTCAAAATTTCCAGAGACCTCCACTACAGCGGCTCTCATAATCACAGCTGGTTTTGGGACGTAAAACCCCAGAAATCAATCAGTCAAGCCGCTCAAACGCTAAGAGAATAGAAAAGACAAAACAAAGCTATCCACAGTGATTGTTTCGATGCGTAGGTGTCTTCATACACCTAGAACGCTGGGCATTGAAGCTCAAAACAATAGGTAAATCGGCCCACAATGATGGCAAATACTGTAACCCTCGACAAGTTGCAGCCCTTACGGGTGACAATGGAGACCAAAAAACGACAGAGAGAACGAATGAACTCATGCAGTGTGTCAACATACTTCCTTCAGACTACAGGAACTTAGCACCAATAGCACGTTACGTGACAGCAAAGTAGTTCGGCAAAAAAATAAAAAATAAAGATGGTGGTCCGAAAGGCAATAGTTACAATTAGCAAAACATTACCTTTGGCAAGAAAATATAATTTGCGATTCATGCTATTGATTCGCTAGAGATTCATCGAGGAATGGACAACCGGGAAACACATTTTTCACGCTTCCTTCATTTAGCCTCGATATTTAAAACATTTACTTTGCAGTGACCCGTACAACTGAAGTATGCGTCTGTACTTTGAGTGTCGTCGTATAAGAGGCAACCAACAGTTAACAAACCTATTGCTTTGCTGGGAGCGCCTGCGATCAGCAACACGTATGCGAAATTTTTTGCTGCAGCTTACCTGCATTGCAAGCATGCTTGTTCTCCCCCATAACTTCTTACCTTCATTGAAGGCGTGCTTGTTTGCCAGTATAAATGTTTAAGACCGCGATACGATCGAGCCGTTACCACTAATATCTGCCTGTAACTAATCCGCAAATGTGTTTTCGCCACCATCAGACACAGTGAGATCATTACAATGACAATGTGAAGTACATGGTTGAACCTGAAGTACAAAGAAATGTAAAACCCGTTCATGCCCAAATGTGCCTTGAACACTTGTTTCCTAAAAAAATATACAATAAATGAAAATACACTCTTTACGCAGTTTTCGACGTAAAAACGGGAAACAAAAATTTTTTGCAGTTATTGACAGAATTGCTCGACAATAAGCCCTCAATGGATCACCGATGGATTACTTGATCACTGAGTTGATTTCATTCTACAGTTGGAGCACTTATCATAAAATCGCAATTAGAATCTGTGTGCCTCGTGAATTGCGCGTGTTTACTTGTCAGGCCTCAATACTCACGCATAGCAATGACGTCATGAGCAGAGATCATACGAATATAATGAATCAACGAATGTGATCAATACCAGATATACACTGCACCGAACATTGTCGCTCAAAAGTTCATTTGAACCTCTGCAGTAACTGCACTACAGTTACCAAACCACGATAGTGTTGCTTAATATGCATGCGATATGAAAAGAAAAATCGCAGGCATGCGGACTGAAGCGGAATCGCGCGCATGCTGCATACAGTGCACCCTGCACGCTTGTGCCGAGAACTGACGCGTTACTCTACTAATGATGGTAAAATCAGGCTCTGATGCTTACAGGCTGAATAGAACTCTAAAAGGCAATCGTTTGTGCGTCACTTTGGACCATTATATGCAAGCACAGTGCAAGTTGCCTCAAAATGTGTCGCGCACTGCAAGCGTTAGAGACGTACCACCGTCGGTCGCAGTCGTTTTTTTGTCCCGCCGTTGTGCAGTCAGTCTGGAAACGAAGCGCCAGTCGCGAGTTGTCCGCACTGTCCGGTCGACGAGTGCGCTCTCCTGTTGTCCCAGACCTAGATATATTGAGCGGATTGACCGCGTAGCACAGTGGCCCGTCGCGTTTAGCGAAAAGTCGTCTGCTGCGCCGCGGGCATTGGGTGTCGCGGACAGCTCCCGCCATCCGGCGGTGTGTTTCGATAACGGCGCTGTTCTGGGAAGCCGTGAAAGCAAATAAACATTCCCCTGGCAACGAAAAGGAATGACGACATAGCTCAGACAGGAGACAGAAAGGACGACAAGATATTAAGGTTTGAAGAGGGCTTGTTTTTTCGCACTTAGAACCGTGAAAATGAAAGGGCGCAACTAAAGGAAAATACTAACCAGTGCGGCATCTCCCCCTTTTCTCTTACCAATCTCTATTATTTCTCAAATTCGTTACTGATGAAATGGCTTAGCCAATGAAGGTAGGTGGGGCGGGGGACTTGAATTGCCCGATATTTTTGCATTTGGTATACATGTCTTTTTTTTTTTAAAATACAATGTACCAATTGTTAGCCTACTGTTCACTTCCTGCGCCGTATGATTTTGTTTCACTTGCACATCCAAGTACAGTGTTTTTGTGTTTTCCAGGCAATATACTGATTAGTATTGATGTTACTTAGCGGAATATAGCGCAGTGTTCATTTCTTTGTGCACTACTCCATTTACACAATGTCGCCCACGATGCCTGTAAAGCATGTTTAAATTATAAAAAAAAAGTCGCTTTCGCCAGAATGGGGAAGCAGGGAATGCGATAGCAATGCATGATATAATATACGAAGTGAGGCTGGCAGCTAACTGTTATGGTTACCATCTTACGTAACTCTACAAACCTGCAAAAGTTAGTAGGGACTGATTGATTGAAGAGAAACGTATTGCAGGCGAGACGCAGGAGCTTTCGGGTTCACTGAGAACCAGCTGCTCACAGTCCTACTCGGTCGACCACGTTTTCAAAATTTCGGTCGTCAGGTAGTGAAGTCTCTTCGAGTTGCGACAACGTGATGTAATAGAAAGGCGTTTGGCAGTTTCGTTCGCAAGCCGAATTGTACAACAGGTCATCGTATATTATACATATCCAGAAATAGAACAAGAAAACAAATACGTTTTACGAGCGAAGGCAGCGCGGAGTGCCTCACTTGCCTCACAATAATTCGTTTACTGAAACGTGTCCATTTCGTCTCTATTATCACCGCGCATTTCGAATCGAATACCACGTGAACAGGCCAATTAGAAAGTCCACGTGCACTTTTGCTCCGGATTCATGAACGAACCGACGGAGCAGTTGAAGACGTCTGCGAAGGTGCGAAAATTTCGCAGCGCTCCATTGACCGCGTGCCACGCGGGAGGCTCGTCGCCGGCCTCGAGCAGGCGGCCCAGGAAGCGGTCGTCGTTGTTCTCGCAGTAATTGAGCGCGTAGTACATGAAGTACAGCTTTTCGGACGAGAACCGTTCGAGACCCCGCAGATACACGTCTCCGTCCAGTGTGGCCAGGAACGCCCTGAAGGAAGGCGCGGCAGCCAGAACGTGCGCTAGCAGGGACCAGCCGGCACGCTCGGAACGCAGCGTCATGTTCAAGGTGCCGTCGTCCTGCGACGCGCTGAATGAGACGTATTTATATAGGTATCGTTCACTGGCCAGGGGGCGTTACCTAGCTCTCACTTTGTAGAGGAAAAAGAAATAAAGCTAGAGCTTGGTGGCCCGGCTACTGCCCCGCTATAAAGGGGACGCTCCTAATATCCATCCATCCACTGGCTCAGTTTCGCCGACTTGGGGAGGTGGGGTTGATGAAGGGAGGTTGCCAAGAAAAAAATTGAGGTAACAATAAAAAAAATCGCAGGACGCTCAAGCTTATCCTTTTAGAATGGAATGCGATAGTGTTATCGGGCCTCGTTCGCATCGCAACGCTATCACGTTTTTTTTTTAGCACGGAGAACGTCCATTATAAGAACAGCGCATCCTCCATAAGATTGTACACGTCCCTCCGCGAGGTGATGCCAAGGATGTGTTGTAGCGTGACACCGGCACTAGGTAGAAGGCACTTTATTACCGATACACACACTGGAAGCCTCAACTAAAGAGCACACATCAGAAAAGATTCCCCGCACAACAACGATGCTATGAGCGTGTATAAATACACGCTATCTCTTGGCCCATGCGCAGTTAGCAGTCTTTGTGAGCACGCAAATATGCCGCGCGAACGTCCTGTCGATGACGCCACAACAGGAGGCGAACGCCATTTGGATGGCGTTTACACGCAAGTAACCTACCGGGCCAGGGCCTTCTCTATATATATATATAGGTGTCGCGGCCCAGGCGCGCTGCTGTGGGTACAGTAGAAGTTCTCCCCCGAAAAAAGGGTTTATGTTTCTATAGTCTATTCAACCTACAGTTCTAGCTATCGTATTGTATGTTATAGTTAATTTGCAGTTTATAGCTTTTGGACGAATTTTATTTTGCCAAATTCCTAATGCATTTCACTAACGCATTTGCGCCATGGCAGGGGACCTGCGTGGTCATGGTCGTTCAGTACGATCTTTTCCGCCACGAACGCCAGCGCGTACGCCGTAGGCTGACGCCCGATTTTCGCCAACAAGACGCCTAAACAGACAGCATAAAGCTCCTAAACAACAGAATAATTTGAATAATATACCTTGACGCTGAAATTCATAGCACGAGAAATACGATACCACACTGACATTTCCACAGGACGTACTTATTTCCGAGGTCTGCGCGGAAATCACTAGTTCAGAATAGTGAAATGACTGTGTGTCATCAAATGTGCTTTACAACAAGTAAGCACAAGGAGAAAGTAGAGATTAGCAGTGTACTTACGAGCTCGTGCTAAATTGGCTCCAGACGCAGGAGCGGGCGTCGTCCAGGAGGACCCAAGATTTCTGGTGGCCCGTGTGGTAGAGGAAGTCGAGTGCCTTTAAGCGAAAAGAAATATATATTTTTTTAAATCCAGTTTGATACAAAGAAAGCACCTACAAATACTGCTACCTGGGATGTACAGCTGGAAGTATATCTTGCCTATATTACGCCGGAACGAAACATATGCTAAAGTAGTCTGATGTAGGAGCGACAACCTGGGGAAAAATATATTTGGGAATACCATTACGTGATAGAATACGCAGTGCACAGAAGGTGGATTCTATAGTCGATGACCGAATATAAAAAAAAAGGGGGGGGGGGCAATAGCCTGTTTCAAAGGGCGGTTCAACTATAGTGAACGCGCGCTTAGCGGGCTTAAGACAGCGCACTCACATAGCGCACTTAGACAGCTGAGCTGCAATTGCATGCAACCAGAATCAGAACCCACTTTATTCTGAACACACTTGTCGGTGGTTCCCCAGGCAAAGTAGCTGTGCATATAGCTTGGCAGGACCTGAGGGCCTACAGAAGGCCGCATGCAGTAGATTTCACACGATTGTTATCACTGAAAATTATAATCATCACCGCTCCGCTATCTGACATGTCACAATACTTCACTACTGGCATGGCCTTGAGTTATTCAGCGCCACTATGCTCTTGAAAGACTAGGTGGGCCCAGAGCCAATTTTCAGAGAGCTGAATACCGCACGTGCAACACACGCTCCATCGTGAGGTCTCATACCAGTAGATTGAGGAAGTACCGTTAACACAATACGCATCAGTACCAGAATCTAGAGGCTACACAGCATGTCGTTGTTACGGGTTACCTTGTGTGTAAGGCGAGGGCTTAACTTTAAGGAGCGCCGTCATGCGCTAGTGGCCTTCTCACGCAGAAACAAATTGGATGCTTACTTAAGCAAGTCAGTGCTGCAGGAACCCGCAAGGTGGAGTAACGTTTATGAAAGGAAACATTAGCATCCAACCCGTTTGTAGCAGTTGCAGAAGTTCATTTTCTGAGAAATCCATATGGATTTCCTTGTAGCTTTGTGGTACAAAAGGGGCGGGTGCTAATTTTCCCTTTCTTAAGACTGAGAAGCAAGAAGATCAAACGGTGTCGGTATGCTGACCTTGTTGAAAACGAACCGGTAGACTTCAGTCATGACACGGGGTCCCAGCCGGGCCATCTGCAGCGGAACGAGCGAGGGCTCGTCGGCGTCGGCGCGGAAGAAGTCGAAGGCGCCGGGTGGCACATCGACCCGGTCCTCACCAACTGCTGCCGTAGTCCTCAGCAGGCCTCCTGTCCAAGGCGCATCGAAGAAGATGCCCGTTAGGTAGCGTTGGTACTCATTGGCGTTCTTAAGCTTGATGAGCTGCGAGAACTGCTGGTGGACAGGAACTCGGCCCGCCTGAAGGGAGCGTGTAGAGAGTGGCTTAAAATGAATGGGCACGCAATGGGTTCCTTCAGCCATTACCAGCAATAACCTATTCTATATGTCTACAGTAGCTCTCATAATTTTCAGTTTATACTGTCCTGGACAGGCCGATTCCATTTTATGCGTGCGAACTTGATGATTTCACGACCCTAACTCAATATTTGCCACCCTTGGCTGTGTTTTTAATTATTTGGTACCCCTTTATCTCCCCCACAAGTCGCTAAGTGCCGCGGACCATGCGTCTCTTTGGGCTACAATGACACTCACATCATAGGATCGCCGGTATGTGTGCGCACACGTGTGCTTGCTATTTCCTACGTTTAGGCCCCAAGTACCTTTATGTACGTCGATAAATTCACGTAACGGTTCTTGTTACCGCTGTGGTGATAGCGATTGTGGCGTTGCGCTGCTGAACAAGTGCGCGCTGGTTTGATTCCCCACCAAGGCGACAGCATTTCGATGGGACCAAACAAAAAAAAAAAAAAAGAAAAGAGAAAAGAAAAAAACAAGATGGATAAGAAATATAGCGTACTTAGATTTCAGTATCCCGGATGATCAAAATGGATCCGATGTCCCCTCGTAAAGCCGTTCTTCAAGGTCATTTCGAGGTCTTGGCCCACGAAGCCCCAGAATTTGGTCTTTAACAGCCTTGGACTGGTATAGCGCATTATGGAATAAGAGAAACGGTCAAACAGATACCAGTCCAAATACGTCGATCCAACTCGCCCAATCTTCAACACTTGTGTCTTTAACAGCGTTGTCCCATACAGAAATATCAATTGATGAAATTTCTTCAGCTGAGATGTGAGCTGCTATCAGTGACTGGTCTCAGTAAACCGCTCAACATGAGTACGAAACTTGCGATATTGGGTCATTTGCAGGACCCAAAGCACTTGAATATAAGAAGTGACAAGGACAGCTTTAAGGTATATGAAACAGCTGTTCGTGTGAAAAGTAGCGCACATCCCACATTATGTGCGTCGGCTACGCTGGAAAACGTTTGCGTACCTGAGAGTAAAAGTACTCGACGTATTTGGCTCGCAACAGCGCAGTGCGTGCCCAGTCTGGCATAAGGGCGGTCCATTTGGCCGAGCGCAGAATCTGGCTCACGTGGTTAAGGAAGGGCTTCGGGAACAGCGTGGCCATCTCCTCATGGAGAGCTTTCTTAAGCGCGTCCACCAATGAGACGGCCCGAAGGCGCCTCAGGCTTCGGCCGATGTCATCGCGCGCCGCGTACAGCGATAAGGCTGGCTCGAGCCTTTCGAAGAAGCGTACGCAGTAGTGCTCTCGGCTCAGTGGTGGATGCCACTCTGGGAACCTTGAACCAAGGAACAGAATCGAGGATGTTTGTCCAGAGATAATAATTAGGCACATGCTGCAGCAACCGCATGAAAGCGGCGCCGACACGTTAAAATTTTAAGTGAGTACTTGTCAGAGAAGCAAGAGTACTAAGAAGCGACATCATTCACTTTGGCGTACTTGTCAACCTGAAAACATTAAGATTCCTACATTGGGTACTGGGAAAGTGTGTGTGTGTGTGTTAAATTTGTCCCCCTGGTATGGAAAAAAAATTAAAATAAAGTGGGGGTAGCCCGCGCCACCAGAAGGTATATCGGGCTTAAAGCCAATCGCACCATAAAGAAATAAGGGGAAGTGTTCCCAAAAAGAAAATTTTGTGGAAAAAGCCAATTAAAAAAAATGTATGTATTCGGAAGCAAGGCCTGCAGGGCTTTTCCTTCTATAATAAAGGCAGGAGATGAAGACCGTGATAATGTTAGTGCCAAGTACTACGTAGCAGTGAGAGCTTCCAGCAGCAAGAGTGTCCTTGTAACAAGGGGAAAGCGGGAGTGCACTGCTAGGTGTAGTTTAAAGTTCCGTGATCGACGACGTAGTGGAAGCCACAACTCGAGCCAAGGGCCTCGCCTTGCATGGCGGACCTGTAGGCATGGTCTGGAGTTTGAGGCGGAAGCATTCGGTTGAAATTTTGAGCGAAGAGGAGGTGAAACCTGCGATGAGAAAAGGTCTGCGCAGATACATAAGGCGGGTTTTGTCATATCAATAGGATGACATGAACAATGGGTCTATGTGTGTTGAAAAGTTGATGCTCACGTCATAGCTGCCGAGGTAACCTCGCCTTTTTTTGGCGTAATTGGAACTATGACGTTGAGCATGCAGTGTCTGATGGGTTGTTGTAAGGAAAACCCATCAGACACTGTGTGTGTGTGTGTGTGTGTGTGTGTGTGTGTGTGTGTGTGTGTGTGTGTGTGTGTGTGTGTGTGTGTGTGTGTGTGTGCGTGTGTGCGTGTGTAGGGGGTGGTGGAAAGAGTGACGAAAGAAAATTCGCCTGTTTTTATTTATTCTTTCCCAGGGACGTAGGTATACGCTGAGCTGTAAATGACTGCCAGTAAATTTGGCACTCGTTACTATACTATGCATGTGCGCGCGAACAAGTAATGAAATTGGTGATTAAAGAATGAAAACGGTAATTAAAGAGCAAAACTGGCTGGGTACCGTGAGAGCCAGTGACCCCTTCACACGCTTAGTACGCTTCACTGCATGACAACGCTGTACCGCGGCGAACGTAAAACGCAATTTTACTATGCATTCAGCATTTTTTCACGACTAAAGCCGGTTTTTTGAAAAGACTGAACTGAAACTCGTGAAATCTTAGGATAGGCCCAAATTCGTACATTTTATAGAAAATTTGGAACAGTCGGCTGGTATGCTTTGGTGAGCCTGGCGGCTGCCCTTGCGCAAGAATCCCGCAGCACAGTTTTTTAAGCGCAAGATTGGCGCTATTGGTGGATTGCCCTTACAACAGCTTTAGTCGCCTACCTAAGGCAGCCGCTCAACGCAGACTAACAACAGACACAGGTCATTTCTCGTTCTCGCCTTGCTCAAGCTTGAACAGGTTTGCCTGTCTCCACTCATTGACAACACGCCGGACAGGTAAGCCTCAGGAGCCACCAGGCAAGTGACTGATTATATTCTCGTGTGCACGCCCTTGCCTTTGTGGCATAAACAAGAATCAAGGCGGGACTTGTTTATTCCGACTGCATGCAAACCTACATAGCGGTGGTCATGCTACATATACTGGGAGGCTTTCGCACCGCATCGTCTCGCACGTGATAATTTACCGACCCGTTTGAGACAATTAGATCTTGCAAAACATGCGAAGACAGAGCGTCTAGCTGTCTTGCACAGCCTGAGGCCTGCGGGCCGAAACAGCGAGGGCGCGGCCGCTTCCCACAGTACGATGACGACAAAGAAGTTGAAACGATGATTATTTCGGGATAGAGAAAGAAAGGAAAAAGGGGTGCACTGCTAATTAAAGGCGACTGCTTTCGGAGACCGAGGCAAAGCCGTACATTGTTTACTCTGTCTTCGTACTCGATAGATATTCGAGGAATTAGTTTGAAGTATGTTACATCGGTTTATTTTTCATGTAAATCATACGTGGCTTCAGTGAGAGCATCGCGTAGTTTTGCGAAAGAAACTCCAAGATACAAAAAAAAAAGAAAATTGTTAGCACGGTACAAACTATTCGTAAGAACATACGCCGGCGACCGTGGTGGGCTAACTATGTAGTGAAAGTGGCCAGTAAGTGGCGTAAAATTATTGATTTAAATAAAATTTCTCGCGAATTCAGCCCCTGGCTACAAAACGGATTAATACTGTTCCTTTCCGTACGTAGGTAGTATACAAGCACATGCGGCCCGACTGCGCAGATGCGGGGACATAGGCGCTACGATTATACACCAACCCACAAGCTATAATATACGAATACGACGGAAAACGGGCATCGTAGGAGTGAACCAACTCACGGGGAAACGGCAAGTGCTCCTAGCAAGGACAGCGACTCATTGTCCTTAAGGAGCGGGGCCAGGACAAGCTTAGTGCGGAATCCCAGGTAGGCCAAGATCTCCACGTCGTGCAGCTCGTGCAGCGCCTCTTGCAAGGCGTAGAGGTAGCGCATCGAGTCCACGGACACGTACACCGACGAAAAGTTCATGTCCTTCTCCCCCATCATAGAGCGAAAGAGCGTGTCCCACTTGAGCTTTCCCGCGCTCGGCAGTTCCTGCACCTGCACCAGCCGCGGGGCCTCGGACACGGTGGTGCCAATGGCATGGGCCAACGTGATCTCGACGTTCAGCACGTTCACCTTGACGCCGTGCGTCAGGTTGCTCTGGCCGAGTATCATGTCCATCGCGTCGGACACGTAAGTGTAGTCGCCGATATCGCCGTGAACCCTGGGTAAGTGCCGTATGAATGATCCCATGACCAGAGTGGGGAGGCCGATGGAGATGAGCGTCTCGTTGGGGAAGTCGATGTCCGTGGTCGGCTTGATAGAGAACAGCGCCGGCTCGTTGACGGTTCGGTAGAAAGCGCCGATACTCGTAGACAGCTTCTCATCGCCAACGTCCCCGAACAAGGGACCACACCGAGTTACGCAGGCGGTTGGCCATAGTGCGGATGCTGAGGTACCAGCTCACGTTTCCAAAGCCGCGCACGAGCTCGTCGAACAGTGGTCGCTCGAAGTCTCCCGACTTGTGGCTTCGACACTCGTTGTAGAGGTCGGCCACACGCTCCAGCTCCTCGGAGTAGCGCCGGAAGGCACCGTCCACGAGGTGAGTGAGGTGGTCCTGGGTCAGTGTGTCCACGGAGACCCTGGCAGAACCGTTGGGAACGGCGACCAGCTGCGTCCAGCGCCCGCAGACGTGCGTATAAAAGTCATCGCAGGGAGATACGGTCTCGTCCAGCTGCTTGGAGATGTTCGACGCCTCGCGTTGGCAAGCCGTAGAGTCGCAAGGTTTCGGGTGTTCCATTACCTGGTTAGAGTAGATATCCAGGAACGGCTAATGAAACATATTACAAGTGGCAGAAATCACGTTTCTCCAGAATATTCTTAGCGACGAAAAAAGATGAATGCGCAACGAAGGCTCTGCTAAAACAGTCTAATGCATAAAATGCGCCTCGTGCTTTTGAAATGGGCAACTTTCGTTTGCGTTACGGGAGCCACAATTACGTAGATGGATGGTTGGAAGAAGCCGAAATGGCAAAAGGTGTGCAATACAGTTTTCTGGCTGCTGTAAGTTGAGCCAACAAGCACGTGATTTTCTATCCATTCCTTTGGTGAAATCAAAAGAGTGGACTGTTGGGCAAGTTGGTGTTCAGACATGGAATACATCGTGAATGCGCTACCACACAACACAGAGGAAGAAGAGACGAGCACAGGCGCAAACTAACAACTGATTTATTGAACGCTGATCAACAAGTATATATACAAACACGCTGCGCAGGCGCATCGTCACAGCGATCCTTAGAACAGGAAGCAGAACAAAAAAAAAATTCAAACAAGGCGCGTCAGAAATTGAATTTCGGCTTTGTACAGCGCAATGGAAGTGTCGCTGACACAATCCTCACCTGCTTTTGTAATAAAAAACGCTTCTAAGGTTTCACGGGCCGTTTTTTGCCTACTTCTGCCAACGATTTTTGCGCACCGGAACCGTGGTTCACAATTCGAGCACGCCGCGCAGTGGTCAACAAGATGACTTCTCTCGTTATTGTTAAGATTTCTTGCGTGTTCCCTGAGTCGGTCATTGAGGCAGCGCCCCGTCTGGCCGATATATACTTTGCCGCAGGTCAGAGGAATCTCGTACACGACGTTTTTGGAACTCTGAACGAAACCTTGCTCATGGTTCTTCTTTTGTGTGGTAGCGCATTCACGATGTATTCTTTGGTGAAATGTTAATGAAAAATGACGGAGAGTTCTGCGCTTCAGGTTGCGTGATAAAGTTCACGCGCACATTGGTTGAAATTAAGCTAGATACGAATGTAAATACATATCTGAGGCTCTATTGTACGCCTGTGCCTCCCATGTTTGACGTATCCGTAACTGGAAAACTTTCCCATATAAATGTAACATTCGGGAATAATATAGATATCGTTGCGAGTGTGTTTGAAACGCATTTACAGTAGGAAAGCAGCTGAACAGCCAATACGGTGGTTGTTGTTTGGAGCACCATTTCGTCGACTACTTCCTTCAGACCCCCTCTTCATCGTCGGAGTTCCAACATTGCAACATGGAAACAATATATACATGTAGAATGAGCACAGCCTACTGCTTTGCGGCATGATCCATAACTTCTATTAACGGCGATTCCTTCTACACTACACTTGACCAAACTAAAGCCGATACGTTCCAATTTTCAAACGCTATTCATTGCGAACAAACTTCAAGCTTACAACACATCCACGTTCTATGGCCCTTCACCATCGTAATCGATATATACGTGTTCACTTTCTTGTCCTTTATTAAACGCCAGCTTCTAACAACAGCTTAATCCTTTCAGAAATAGCTATAGCGTTCACAGCAAAACAACAACTAACCTGTGGCAGCAGCTTGTCGTGAGCGATTACAGCGTGATGATGTTGAGTGTGCGGTAATTGGTGTGCACGGTCGCCATGCGCGTTCCCACTACCGCTGACGGTTACTCGCTTGATGGGATGGTGGCGCGACGGCGCGTGGCCGTGGTCATGACTATGCGCCATCACCACATCGAATGCCGTCACTGCATCTTGTGCCTGCTTGTTAGCGTCGGACGAAGCGGTCCTGTCGGAGAGAAACGCGTTAAAGCTGCGCTTAAACTCAACGTGATGGAGGGCGCACAAAGTTTTTTTTGTTCTTTGAAATTTCAAAGCTTCAGGATATCCAAAATCTGTTATACAACTCGCCCGAATCTCCACCAGTACGAAGTGGATACATGTAAGGTTTATTTCGCACAGCGAACGCTTGAGAAGCCTGTCGCCGTCCTGAAGAAGACAAGTCCACTTGGTCGAAACGTTGGCTCTAGCGACATTCCCTGTTCTACGTCGTTTTTAGCGAATATGTTCATCGGCACCTATACCGAGGGAGAAATAAAAAAGAAAGAGAAAAGAATGCGAGGGGCTTTTTGAAATACGAAAGAATTGAATGACCAGAATCTGCCCACTTTTACCAGGGTCGGCTTATGTCTAGCTGGGTTCGTATTTCGGAATGTATACATTTGTCTTGAACTGTTTTATCAGCCACAAACACGACTGGCGGGTCTGCGAAGATAAAACCACATTCAAAAATCAGAAACGCTTTAAGAAAGCTCCGAAATTAGCAGCAGTGCATTTGAGCCAGGCACGAACTGTCATTTTATGTAACAAGAGTCCTTTTCAGCTCATTGAAATCGAGGGACTGCGTCGATATTTTACATTATCTGAAAGTACCGCGCTTGGTCAGACCTAGCACATTTCGCTCAAGCGCACCGGTGCATCACGTCTCGTGCTCCAGCCGCGTTTCATGTTTAAACAACGAGAAGTGTAACGCAAATGATCTACTGCTCGACGCAAGCCGTGCCTGAATGTCACTGAACGCTCTTGAAAACTCTCGACAGTTCTGATTCTGCAGGGTGCCCAGCGAGAACGGCCGTATACGATTCTGGAACTTGCGCAGCGACAAAGGTTGAACGGGCGATGACACACACATAAACCTTCTTGGGTGTTGCCCCAGGCAGGCCCAAGGACTACCCATCCGGATCCGCCGGTGGACACATCACATGTGTCTCAAATGGTGTTAAGCTCTGTACGTACATTTTACGTGCACATGGAAGTCGGTTAGGGGTAATCAAATGCACACAGATTAGAATAATGCTGGATTAAGATGGATTAGGGTCTAGCTGCCTCCGGTACAGCCTAGTTTTTTCACTTTCGTTCTGCCTGGAGCTAGCCAATGTGGCACAACCTTAACGCACCTTCCAACCCGGCTGGTCATGGCGCTGGCAGCGGACAAGGCGCGGGAGCTGCTCAGGATAGCGGCCCGGAATGCCACGAAGGGAAGCACGCCAGCAAACAGCACCGCGATAGCTGCAAGCAGTAGGATGGAGAACTTGCTGCCGAGGAACCTCTGGGCGAGCGAGGGCTGCGCACCGGCAACGTGCACGTATCGCCGCTTCTGGAGGTTGTCGGTAGAGATGGAGACGATCTCGTCGCCCGTGTCGTCCGTCCACATAGCCTTGACGTGGAACGGCAAGAAGGTGAGGAGGCCAGGACGGGTACGACGGATAAATTGACTTCAAGAGAGATCGCAGTGCTACGCGCTATACGTACACTGGTCGCGACGACTGACGGCGCCCGATTCGCGAACGTGCGAACGAGACCCGCAGCGCTCGTGGCAGCGGATGATGATGATTTTACAACGTAGCGCATACCGCACAGAGCGAAGGAAGTAAAAGTGTGCTGAGAAAGGAAAAGCGAAAGAACGTAGGACAGGCCAAGGATCTAGCAGTTGCACTTTAGGTTGATGTCTCTAAATGTTGTGAAATGATAAAAATTAAATGCAAAACGACAGCGGATTCGTTTCATTTTGTATCTGAAGGTAGATACCCACTGCTGTGGGTATCATCAAAATTAGATATATGAAGAAAGCGAAAATTGCAAATCAAATGTGAAAAGTATTTTCTACGTGACAAGCATTTTGCTCTGTCACTGTTATATGGCCGACATTGATTAGGCTAGTGTCTGTTATGGTAAGCGTTATGAAATGATGAAAATTGAAAACAAAAAGAGAGCAGGTTCGTTTCATTTAGTTGCTGAACGCACATGCCCATTGCTATGGAGTGGTCGAAATTAGATCTTGAAAGGGGGCAACTTTTGCAAATTTTGCAAGAAGTCTTACGTGACAGGCATGCCACTACTGTCCGGCCGACATCGACCAAACAGCTAGATCGGGTTAGTTGGCAACGATACATCTCTTTCAGTTCAAGTAAGCGCTTATGGCCTGCCCGTTTTTTTTTGTGTCCGTCCTTTGTCAGGTTTCGCGTTACGTGCAATGATGGACATCGATCGCGTGAGGTACGAATACAGGTGAAGCTATACAGAACAAAAGAAGGAAGAGCCTATCTCCTGCTGAAGCATCAATTTCACCGACTTCCAAGCATTTAGGAAATTGGTCGTCTATTCATCCATCTGTCGACAAGTCGCACCGCTCGCTCACTTCGTGACAAGCTTCATTGAAGTAGAGGAGTCGATGACACAATGAAAGCGCAGTAATTTCACCGCATTGTGAATTTCTGTATTCATATAGCAACTGTCGTATTCAGCAGATACTTCTGTATTGTTAGGAGCCTATGAATCAGAAAGGGAATGGTGATGCTCTATACCTATAGAAGTGACGTTACCTGCTATCCAACAAATATGCGGGTTGCAGGGAAGCTACACATCGTGTTTTTTTTTTTTTTTTTCACAAGACGCCGTCCACAGCGACCATAGCTGTATGGGGAATAACGAGACCTCAGTGTACTTGCTGAAAGTGGTCGCAGATGTCATGGTATAATATACCATAACTACAAAGAGGCCTAAGAAGTCACAGACCAATCACGGGCCACGTCACTATCGACAACATCATGAAAGCACCGAGCTTTACTTTTTCCTTGTCACCAGTTCTATCTTCAATAGCTGAAAAGTCAACTTTGCAATGAAACAAAACAAATGGATGGCTATATTTCGTGAGGGTTGTCACTGAACGCACACGCAGACGAAGGATAAATAACGGAGAGGCTCTATAGCAGTTTACGTATGACGTATGCCGTCATCTTCGCTTCGTAGCCAAGTTTTATGTCAAGACCCAGTGGCACACAGTCCGCTCGATAACCAAGCTAAGTCCTCGCTCCTTAACGAGGGGACTAATTTGCTGCGGTTTCAAACAAAGGAAGAAAGAGAGAAAGAGACAACGCGTTCGACCGATATGTGAAGACAGACAGACAGACAGACAGACAGACAGACAGACAGACAGACAGACAGATAGATAGATAGATAGATAGATAGATAGATAGATAGATAGATAGATAGATAGATAGATAGATAGATAGATTATGCTAGGCGCCGCGCTAAGCGTGCCAGGAACATACGTAGAATTGCGAAACAAAGATACCTCGGAGATACGGAAACACAGAATACGTCATGTTGACCCTACGTGCATGGAAAAGGGTTTCCCGCGTGTATTACAAAAAAAAAAAAAAAGAAAGAAGAAGGCCATCTGGAGTGCGTCATAGCGCTCGACCTTTACAGAAAGCAAAGATGGCAAAAAGAGGGTTTTCTGTAATAGCTTTACGGAAGGGAGATAAATAAAGCAATAAAACAAGCAGTCGTAAATAAGTGTGCTTCCCCAACGAAGCTTCGATCGCGTTATAAGGGCTCCTTTCTGCAAGATCGCGCAAGGTACTTACTTGCTCTTCAATGCACGTCCCAAGTTCAAAAAGAAAACCGGAATAAACTCGCAGGAATTCATTACGAAACCAGGACGTGTTATCTCCTTTCGTAACTTTGGCGTCCAGTGGTTTAAGGAACGCATTCACGTTTTTCGCATGGTGCTCTGTAAAAACTGTGCTCGCTGTGAACTTCGAATGCTTGCGTCATATATGTTGGCGCACATTCCACTGACTCCCATTGCATGATTTTAAATGACTTGCATAAATAAAATAACGTACTCGCAATTATTGTCCATCCAGTTGCGTGACTGTAGTTAAAATAACATTTCCATAGCTTTTGTTGCTCTTAGAATAGGCATCCAAGTTGATAATAAATAAATAAATAAATAAATAAATAAATAAATAAATAAATAAATAAATAAATAAATACCTCTGCTATCCTTTAATACTAACTCGACAATTTTTCACCTCACATTTGTGAGGCTGTGATAAAAAAGGCGACATATCGCAGGCGGTGCTGTGTTATATGTTCCGTGTGACGCCAGCGGTACTTCGTTAGATGAACTACGCTCGTTTCTCTAACTCGATAGCGCTAATGATCTCGTATCGCAGAAAATTCAGTGGCGACGCCGCAGTCAGCGTAAGCGTGCACGGTGCTGATAATCACCTCCAGCTATCGCCGTGTTTACCGAAGCACCCCACCACGCAAGGCAACCGCCATAGAACAGGTGCGTCAGTGAGCAAAATTCAACTTCTCAGTGTAAAATTCTTTAGAGAAAATTATAAATCACGACATAACTAGCACCTACGCACATGATAACTCGAACTGTATTTTCAATGTACTGGAGAACATCATTCTGTAACGAGAAGGCGACGCGAACGGGACCCGATGACGCTACAGCGTTCCGCTCGTAAATGCGAAGCCTAAGCCTCCTCCTCCTTATTTCTGTGTCCGCCGAGCTACGGCCGTGATGTCAATTCCAGTTTCCTACATTTCTGTAAACTTATTCACGAAACATGCAATTGTACACTTGCGTCTCAGGGCTGTTAGCCAGCATTCGGGGCTGTTATTTCTAAGTAGCATGATGATGATGATGATGATGATGATGATGATTGTGGTACGTTTAAGGAAAGGACGCTAATTCCTGCAGCCCATGTCGGGAGTACGGCTAAGCGTCCGCGGGTGTAGGGGAAAGGGAGTGAAAGAGGGAGAGAGGAGAGAAAGGCCGTAGTGGAGGGCTCCGGAAATTTCGACGACCTGGGGTTCTTTAACGTGCACTGACAACGCAGAGTACACGGGCCTCTGGCATTTTCACCTCCATCGCAAATGCGACCGCCGCGGCGGGATCGAACCCCCGTTCTTTGGGTGGCAGCTGAGCGCCATAACCACTACCTTGGCGGAGTAGCCTGGGCAGCGTTTCGTCAGTTTGATTGTTAGTTTTTCACGCTTCTCCCCCTTTTCAAGGAAAGATGCGGCGACTATGGTACCGGCATTTGCCTGGAACCTGCAGCGGTCCTTCTGGTGTGACTCAAGAAATCAGTACGGACCACTGCACGCTGTTGCCCCAGCCTGCAGCTTCCACGCACCACGAGGTTTAGACAGGCGAGATGAGGCGTGCCTTCACCGAATGAGACTCAGTGTAGCCCACACAAGGTACGACAATCTGATTCTGAATTGTACTCTATATGCAACACACGAGAGCACCTTGAACACGTCCTGTGCGATTGCCAGCGCTACGACTCCGAGAGAGAGACTCTGAAGGCAGCGCTTCGTCTGCAACACGGTTCGACCGTAGAGCTGCGGCATCTCCTAGGCCCGTGGCAAGACGGCACTTGCGCACTACACAGCACTAAAGCATTGATAACGTTTTTATGGGCAACATGCCTCAACGAAACGCTGTAAACTGCGTATAGTGTATATATGTATATATGAGTGTGTGAGTAAGTGTGACTGCATGTACGTGTTGTGTTACACGTGATCATTGTAAATATCATAATCACCGCTAAACACCTGAAGTAGCAAGCCAGGCCACTAACCAGGCTAACATTTCCGGAGTCATTAATAAAATATTCTCTCTCTCTGACGCTCCTCCTCGCACAACACTATTGGGCCGTCAGATAAGCGCTAGTAGCTCTAAGCCGGGAAAGTTGCGTGCAGTATGGGGCATAAACTGGTAGTCGGATAGAGCCACGCGTGACTGGATAGAGCGTGGACTAGAGCGACGAGGGGGAGGGGGGGGGAATGCGAGAACGGCATGAAGTGGGCGTCGATAAGCGCCACACGCGACGGTAATCTACATGCAAATCAAAGAGGGAAGTAAAACTACGAACCATTGAAAAGGGAGAGTTACAACTGCGTCACACAAAGGAAGTTATAATAAAGACAACCTTGCGTTGTAGGGTCTAGAATAACATATAATTTTATGCCAGCTGATAGCATCAGGTCGCGTGACAAAATGCGTGCAATCGAACTGCGTTTAGCTATACGTCATTTCACGGCACAAAGTGCGTTCCATCCAACCGCAGCAACCGTCGCTTTGGTTGGGCAGTCGTGCAGCCCTGTACTCACAAGACAATGCATAGCACGCGAGGTAAGTAGCATGAAGGTATACAGGCCACCTGTCGCTCCTCTCCCTGCTTGTCTTTGTGCGTTGTCATCGACGATAGCCCGATGGCTATCGAGATAAATTTACAAGGAAGTAGTGACGTTTAAAACGGGACATCGTAAGAAGGGAAGCGTTGAAGCGTCGAGTTATGTTCTTTTCTCTATTTTCAGTGTGTGCGCAATGCAACATTTGGAACGCGGTACGTGTGCTGTACATTACATGCACAGTTAAATGCGCGATTTATAAGCCGCAATGAGAGAAGGAGGCTGATTGTATGCGCAACGGCATGTTTGCCGCAATGTTATTGAGGTAGACAACACATCGTAGGCGGTTGTGCCATCAGCCATATTTGCTGTATTTGAATCTCTTTCACTCTTTTAATAGAGAGTTTAAATAGATTCGTCGGCGAACCTTACTGAGCACACTAACTTTTTTTTTTGTTATGCAAATATATTGCATACAATTAAATTCTGTGGTTTCACATGTCATAAGCACCATGAAATATGATCATGAGGCAGGCAGCAGTGGTTGGAATAGAGATAAATTCCCACTACGTTGGTTTATTTGACGAGCACTTGAATATGGATACACACGTATTTTTGCATTTAGCTTCTGCCAAAATGCAGACGTTTAATCAGACACGGAGAAGTGTGTTCAGCTGCGACGTATCAGTTTGTCCGTTGGTGATAAAAATTATCATCCAAAAATATTTATTTTAACTTCGTAGCAGACACGTTAGAGATAACGTTACAAGTCTGCAATAAAAAGTAACGTCTTTTGATATAAATATATACGTAGAAACTGCCTCCTGCCCTTTCTATGATAGTCGCCAGCAGGATCCAGGCTTTTGCAACATTTGCTCGCGTTTATCATGAGTGGCAGCAAGTTCGTGGGTGTAGAAATGATAACTTACGTTACAAATTTAGGTTCTGCCCCCCCCTCCTTTTTTTATTTTTTTTGCTTCTATATGACGTCAGAAAAAAATACGGCGAAGGACGAGGTTATTTCCACTTAGTGTTGTACAATCGACTAAGGTTCTCTAGATGCCAAATTTTTGTTTCATAAGTCTTGCTAACGCATATTAATATCCGGCGCAGCACTGCCAGCCGTCGTTCGAAGCTCTTTTTTTTTCTTTTTTATTTTTAATAATTTCAGCTTCCTTTACTTCACGTACTTTATGGGCGCGAGAGAGCTCCGATTCTTTAAGCTTTCACGATCAGCCAAGCTAGATGCGCAAGCAAAGCGGAACGCATTCCTCGCACGTCTATTTTTGTTTCTTTCTTCACCGACGACAGTGTTTCGAAGGCCGATATGAATGCCATAAACAATGCTCCGTCGACGCTCACTAGCCCTAGCTGGCCAGGCTGTCCCTTTTTCTGTCCGTGGGTCACTCTTAATTCATTCGCCCTCCCACGCAATGATGAATAAATCACCCTCGCTTACGCGAGCTTCATCCATACACACGCGCGCGTGCAATATGTACGCATCTCTGCCGCACGCAACACGTCCCTCTTATACGCAGTTACGCCGAAACCGGTTAAAGGAACCTCGTGCAATGTTCGCAATCGCTTTATGAAGACCCTCTTCCCATCATTTCATTAAGAAAATATGAGCTCCCTCCCGTTCGTATCGACAACCCCGAAATTCGCTGCTTTTTTTTTTTTTTTTTTCGTCCACTGCTAATGGGCGAGGCGTGAGCGCGGTTTCCCGATGCCTTGCGAAGCCAGTGACGACCAAATATTGGATTTGGACCAAATATTTGCGTTTTATTTATTTATTTATTTATTTATTTATTTATTTATTTATTTATTTATTTATTTATTTATTTATGCAGTAATGCTAGCCTCTAGATGAGGCTGTAAGCAGGAGTGGGTAGAAACAAGTGCAAAACTAAGATACATCAATCGTTTCTCATGAATAAAAAAATAAAGAAAATAAAGTCTCTCGTGAAAAGCGAGATACAAAGCATATACGGCATCTTTCAAGGACTGGTATGCGCAAATAATTGCAGAGGAAACAAATGAAGACGCAATAAACGTTTTACGTCAAATAAAGTTCGTTTTAAGGGTGAGCGTGCATATTGAATGACAAACCGTGTTGGTACATCGTGTTTCCGGAGCTTCCCTACTTTCTTCCACGTTGTTTCCCGCGTACGGCGTAGGTAGTGGAGAGGAGGAGGAGGAGGAGGGGTTTCTGGAAGAGGAGGGTGGCGAGTAGTAGGAGAGCGAAAAAGGCGGAGCGGCCAGCCGACCGGGCACCGCCACCTTTTCTCGCTCAGGTCTCCGGACCCCTCGCGTCGGCCTGGCGGCCGCGCTCGTTTCTCCCTCGTGGCCTCGGCGGCCGGGCAGTCGTC
Organism: Hyalomma asiaticum; assembly: GCA_013339685.2. NCBI lineage: Eukaryota > Metazoa > Arthropoda > Arachnida > Ixodida > Ixodidae > Hyalomma > Hyalomma asiaticum. Next base: position 93,944,800 of record CM023486.1, read on the forward strand.
GGTGTAGCGGCCCGACCGATCGAGGAAGGTCGAACGACCGCCGGGAGGATATATAACCAAGCACGCAGGTGAGTTTGTCTCTTTTTTTTTTTTAAAAAGTAATTTCGTTCATGCTATCCACATTGAACAGTGTTCGCTTTGAAGTACCATTTAGAAATGCCGTGTACTAGAGAAGATGACGTTGTTGCGTTTTGTTTTATCGTTTTTTTATCGTTTTTTTTTTCGCACTACGTGCTCTCCTTAAAGAGGCCTTGTATCAATGTGAATTCTTTCAGGTCTGGCCGGCTTACAGTCGATAAGGTTTAGGGGCCGAATGAAGAAAGCCTGTCTTCTTTAGATGCTTGTTTGTTCATTGGCCGGCCGGCTTCTCTAACGATATGTCCGGCATCGGGATTGGCTGAACTATTCACGCACGAACATCATCAGCGCAAGTCATCTCTGTAAATGCAGACCCAGGGATTGGATTTACAAAGTGTTTTTGTTTCGTAACTGCATGCTGTCATTAGCCGGCAGTTTTAATAGCGTTATGCCGGAAATTAAGATTGCATAAAACATTTCGTTGCGAACAACTTCCACGTAAGAGGCATGTTTTGGGAGTTCAGGACAACAGTATCATGTCACATAGATTCGTACAGATCGTTGAGATAGTTCATTGCTGAAAAGAGAAGGACGCGAAGTACGACAGCAGTTAGCGCACGTTCCGTCGTATTTCTTGTCTTTCTACTGAACGTTATAGTCTCGAGCAGACGAAGCAACCGCTTGGCGTTTGTGTGCAGATAAGTTTACATTTGTGAATTACACTTATCCCCGTTCGTGCATTGTCACTGGCTTCCGGAATCCGAATCTTCAGTTAGTGCGTCCGAGATTCAGTAACTTCGTCGTCATCGGCGAAGATTGTTGATTTATTTAAGGGGTTTTACGTCCCAAAACCAGCTGCGAGTATGAGAGACGCCGTAGTGGAGTGCTCCGGAAATTTCGACAACCTGGGGTTCTTTAACGTGCACTGACATCCCGCAGTACACGGGCTTCAACATTTCTCCTCCACTGAAATGCAGCAGCCGTGGCCGGGATTCGATCCCGTGACCCTCGGATCAGCAGCCGAGTACAATAGCCGCTACATAACGTTCCTACAGCAGCGACACTGCTTGTTCAACGATCATCGGCTGTAGCTGCCGGCTGCAGCTGTGTTGTATACTTCGACTGTGAATCATATATAGCTCGCACCTTATTTCTCTTCCGTTTACTCACTCGTCTCCCTATAAAAAAAGTTTGAGCAGAAGCAAACTGCAGAACGTCTAGCGTCGTGGCCTTTAATTCATTCTATCTTTTCCTTTCTGTTTCTTAAATCACGGCGCACAAAAGTTGAGCTGGTAACAGTAATTTGGTTCGAACTATGCACTGTCGTGCGACTTGGTCATCTATAGGCATGAAGATGCAACAGAACGCAACGGATGGCTCAAAGTACCGTCACACATCTTCCAATATATCCAGAGCTCCCTTCATAACAATCTTTTTCTTTGTATGCAGACTTCACTGTTTGATGTATGAAGACGTTTGAAAGTAAATATACCAAGCTTCGCGCCATGGAACACGATCGCTAAAGCGAGAGCGAGCGAGAGAGAGAGAGAGAGAGAGAGAGAGAGAGAGAGAGAGAGAGAGAGAGAGAGAGAGAGAGAGAGAGAGAGAACGACATCGTCGTTCACGGCGCTGTATCACGTGGAAAGCAATTTCCGCAATATGGGCGTGTAAACGTGATGCTCGAGAGTCTGTCACTTCTGGCAATTCCCTGGACCATTTTGACAAGGATTGTCCGTGACGTCCTAGTTGAAGTCGACACAAAGGCACAAGTGATGTAAAGGATGTTGAATAGGAGGCAATAAAAAGCATTAAGTTGCGAGAACAGCCCAGCTTGTCGACAGTGGCTCCGCGTCTACACGTTTAAGCCCTTCTTCAACTAGACGGCGTTTCTGAGCGCTTCAGGCATAAACAAGGCTTTGCGCAGTGGAAATATATGGGAATGTTGTTTTCATCTGAGTGGAAAACGCATGTCAGTTTTTTTCTTTCGAGCGTTGCACGAGGAACGTATGTTTTCCCAATCTATTGAGTTAGTAAATGAAAGTTTGGCTGCAGCGATAAAGCCTCTGTCCAATTCAAATGCGAAGACTCCATTCAAGTATAAATGAACGCGGAACAAACAGTTTGGAGGTCAGTAAGGCAGTTGCTGCTTTGCAAAATATGCAACATCCGAAATACGAATATTTTTTGGAAATGTCGATCTCAATCAAACAAATATAATATCGGTGCTTGAGAACGGTGAATTTTGTGCCTGCTTGCAAAACATAATCAGAAAAAAAATCATAGGTTAAGTAATGTAAATAGTGTGGAAATTTGGGCTTGCTGGTACGTCATAATAAAACATTTGTTGTGGCGCAAATTTGGCACACGGACGTAGAAGGACACACACAGCGCTGTGTGTGTGTCCTGTTACGCCCGTATGCCCAATATAAACTACAACAAATGTTTGATTAATAGTGCAGCTGGCTAGGCCAATAGGAGAGAGGCTGTACCGGCTCTCAACGATTGTAAGCACTCTTTGAAGAAAGAGACCTGCGCGTGTGTAGGATCTGCTTATAGTTCCTGACGCGTCAATTGTGGATTTAACGCAAAAACTTCGAATGCTGTAGGATGTTAACGTCGTTTAATATGCGTCGCGTAAATGGCTGCTGGATATTGGAAAATTATTCGTCAAGCATTCAGTATTCTATTCCATAAGCTCCTGGAACTATACTCGATTAGGTTTCCAAGTTCACTATTGCCGCAGTTCTAATATCGGGCTCACAAATCCTTGCGTTGCAACAATAATAATGATGATGATTATGATGATAATTTTTCGTATTTCGTGACGCGAGACCAATTGTGAGTAAGGAGTGCCAAGTTCCGATGATAGGATTGTTTGTGGCTGTAAATGGGCGTAAAAACAAATCGTGATATAGGAGCATAAATATATATCGAATAACAATTATGGCAGTATCTCGCGTTGCAGTAGCATTTGTTTGCTCTGTAGAAAACTGGATATTGTATACGAAGATCGCGTCGTGTCACGACGTCACAGAGATTGCCGTAATCAAGAGACGGTGTAGCTTGATATCTACAGGGAATATCAGCGCCACCGCTATATAGAGCAGCACATTAGCTCCATGCGTCGTGCTCGAGTTTCCGCATATATCAAGCGCCGCACGGCGAGTGGGCCGGCGACCGACATTCTCGGCTATGCACTTGCCCAACAACAGGTTCTTCTTCGGATGCAGTGCGGCCGCGAAGCGGGTATGTTTACCGATACACTGGGCCGCGTTTACCTTACACCCAGACAGGGTTGATAAAGAGGCTGTCGACACCCGAGGCTCGCGCCCGAAAGCAAACACCACCTTTCCGCTGGCCGACAGGTGTTTTGCCGAACGCATATGGCCGCCGCCGCAGTCGCCGCCGCGGGCATGAATTCAGAGGGAGGGAGGGCGGGAGATTGGTAGCAGGATGTTTTCATTATTGGTGTTTTCGAGAGATAGAGAAAAAAAAAAACAGAAAAGAACTGGGTGACCTCGAGTCGTGTGGCAGTTCTGGCGCGGCGAGTTTTCTCGTCGCTAGCTTTTGCTCTTTTATTACGGTCTTGGTGGAAACTGTAGCCACTCATTGGGGTCGCACAACGATCATTAAAATGATAGCGCTACAACATTAACCAGTACAGGTGCTCGATTTATGGCATGTGATGTACGTAATATAGACAAAAAAAGTTAACAGACACCGCCTTAGGCGCCTGGAGCGGCTGCGAGCGTAGTTTGACGTCAGGGCGATGTGCTACGTCACTCAGGGAACTCTCGACCTGCGCGCACGCCGCGAGATAGACGATTTTAGTTTGTTCGTACACTCAGCGTTTAGGGATACCGATCTACCGGAGGATTTCCACAGCAGAACAAGAACCGGTAGAGACATCTTGTTGTGGTTAGCTTAACTACAGTGCATTCGATTTTATTTTCGGTAGCGCGAGCGTTCTCGAAAGAATGTAGTGAAATGCTTTGACGTAATTATTACCTCACGGCCAACGCTTTACACTAGCAGTCAAGCAAAACACGTCGTTGGCTAGGCTATGCATCAGCAGCAGCCGCTACCGGCGCTCATCATGTTGTGTACCTTTCCGCTAGACCGCTATCCACAAGGGTAAGATTAGAGAGATTTAGTACTGCGGAAAATCTTTGCGTTACCGTTTGCAAGTCACGCACGCTAAATTTTTGCGCAGTGCTATTCGATAGCGTTCCATAACGAGACGACGACGCGCCGCAAAACGCAAACCTTCGCTTCGTCATCTAAATGAGAATAGCGAAAGCGTCAAAGCCGCTCTAACTCTCAGGCGTATCGGCCGTTGTTAGTAACTTAAGAACAACGCAAGCGCAAAAAGAACTATTAAAAAGAACATCGTGCAATAATAATTGCATAAGTGTTGCCGTAGTATGACGAGGCAGAGTTTCGCTTTCGTTGTACATGTGTAATGTGGCCAAACTAGAATCCAAAGCGAAGAGATCATTGTATTACCGTCGGTTGTCTATTAGCGAAACAAGAATACTCGAAGCGAAAACCAGCAACACGATTTATTGTGAATCAGCTAGTCCCACAATGCAGCAAGACGACACGATAGATGCGAAACGGGCAGCCGTCACCTGTAGGGGGCCGCCATGCTCCCCGCGCTAAACAAACTTAGCTAGCGTTTTTCGAAAAATAGCGAGCGATAGCTAAACGCAAAGCTGGAATATCGTGCTACGCATGCGCAGTCTGACCCCGCTAAATTTTAGCGTTTAGGGGCGAGCAACTTAAGCTGCAGTAAAACTTTCTATTACGGATACCGTAAGCGGTATTCGTAAGCCTACGGATGAACTAAATTTCTCTAGTAGCGCGGCGTTGTGGCCCCGGAGACGCTCCAGATGCATAAGCCGTGTATCCGCTTACTTATTTGGGCGGCACTACGTTACGCAAACTCAGCCTCTGTGTGCTTGTTGTCTTTAGCGATGCCTATTTTAGAAGCGCACACGCGGAAATAAAATGGCTCTGTAAAGTTAAAATGGTAGCAAAGGAGGCTGAAGCGCAGTTAGGTCCTTGTTCGAGCACGTCTCAGTAAGGCATGTGCCTCTACCTGTCGCAAGGATCTTGTTAATACGGCGCATCGTTTACAGCGAAAACGTGGTGATTACACGAAAATGGCGATGTCCTTGAACGGCGTGTAATGTTGGTTTTTATTGTCCCAATTTCCATTTGCTCGCATCGTCCCGAAGGAAAACTACCGGACCGGTTTTCAATGGAGTTTATTCTCTCTCCGTGCTGCGAGCAACCATGCACCAAGATTGAGCGAAACGTTGTTTTCGTAATAAAGAAATGTACGCTAGGAGATCACGCGTTATTCGCAGATCTTGTTTATGCTCCACGTCTGCGAGAAGGTTGCCAGCCTGTCCCGAAGCATTCCAGAGCAATTGACGTAAGGACACACGGTCCAGTAGATGTTATTTTTAGTATGGTTTATTATTGGTAGCCGCGCTCGCCTTTCCCATTCCCTTTCATTTTTTCTAACAACATTCCTCGCAGCTTTGCTGCAAGAACATTGTTTGTTGCATGGAAAGAGATGGCCAGCTGGATATCGTCCTTGGCGTGGCAGTCACGAGCTTGATGGCAGAACCGATTCTGGCGCGGCTTGGGTGATTTAGGTGCAAGCGGCACGGTGCAGTCGTCCACGCAGTCTGAAATCGTGCGCTTTGCGAAGTGCGCGTGCTTTATTCTTCCTCCACTCCTTCGGGAGGGTCAAGTTTATGCCACGCTGAAGAGATTTTTTTTTTCAAAACGGCATCGCAAGACGGTTGGTCGTAAAAAAAAAAAAATCCCGACGTATGCGCAACTCGAATGATATTTCTAAATGCGTACAAAATATGGCCAGCGATCTCTCAGCCATTTGGACCAACCGATGAGATACTCAAACGCGAGTTACATCATCACACTGCGTATGTACATTAAATAAGCGTAAATAAAAAAAAATTACAGCATATCCACGGAGTGAATGATGATGAGTGAGCGAAGCTCGGGAGGTTCATCGTAGATCGTGCCGAGTTCCGGATTAATTTAGTTAACGCGCACGCTACGAATCCTTATGGTTCAACTATGCTCAAGTGAAATCTCCCGCCGGCACTTCATTGCAAGTCAAGATCCAGTGCCCATATATATATATATATATATATATATATATATATATATATATATATATATATATATATATATATATATATATATATATATATATATGGGTGGCCGGTGAACGGTTCTCCAACGCGAGCAGTCGGTATTTCTCAATCAAGAAATTCGCTAGGAGACGCTGCCTGCGCCAACGTTGTCTCTCGCGGGTGAGGGCGCGTTCTCCTTCTTTGCGAGCTGGTGGAGCGTTCGTCTAAGAGAGAGCGTTTCCATAGTCAACGCGCGCCTTTCGCTCTCTCTCTCTGTCTCTCTCTCTCTCTCACAAGACAGCAGATGGAAGAGTGAGAGAGAGAAAGAGGAACGCGCCGCAAATCAATGACAGAAAGTTAGTATTGTGAGCGTTAATTTTACTTTTCAATCGAGCTTTTCAATCAATGTTTCGCAGAGCGCGCAATTACTTCACTGTTCAGACAAATTTTAAGATAGCTATGGGATGGTAATGAAGGTGTCAAGTAAATCTCATTGCGTTTAATGTGAATACTTCTTTTTAGGTTCAGAATAGAGCAAAAACGAACAAAAAAAATCCGCATGTGACTATATGAGTTCGAAATAAAAGAAGAAGGCAAATACCGAAGCTGATTTTGAGCACTTCTTGGGGAGAACTGGGGCAATTTAGGGTGCAACCACAAGCGTAGCCAATTCCGTGCCAAAACGAAGCGTGCTTTGCGTCATGTAAGCTATATAAGGCCATATCTACTACAGAACAGGAAGGATTAGCAGGCACTCACTGCTAATCATTCCTGTTCAGATGGCATGGAGAGGAGGACGGAGGGAGTAGCGCACAGCTGGCGTGGAGCGGGGGAGGAGGAGGAAAGGTGCGGACGCCAACAGACAACGGACACAGCCCCGAGTAAAAGAAGCTTCGCATCTAATAAATGGGGTTTTACGTCCCAGAATTACGAAATCTTTAAGACAGACGCGATAGCCGGGCGCTCCGGAAATTTTGACCATCTGGACCTCTTCAATGGGCACTTACATCGCACAGCATGCGGATCTCTAGCAATTCGCCTCCATCTAAATGCGGTCGTCGCAGCCGGTATTCGACACCACGACCTCCTGATCAGCAGGCGAGTGCCATAGCCACTGGGCCACCGTGGCGGGGCGAAGACGCCGCTCCTTATCGGACCAGTTTTGAGATCTGGATATGTTCAAACTGGGCGTTTATTCCTCGGATTTCCCTCTGTACATATTGCCGGAATAAACGTGCACACGATACAGATTTTTTTGGCCAGTCGGGATTATAAGTTATCCGTCTAGATCAGCAGTGCGTGAGAACGCAAGTTTCTACCGAGCCTCTAAAAAAAAAAAATGAAGACCAAGCGGAATCACTGTTCTGCCCTTGGTATCGCAGCATGTTTGCTGTCTGGAGAAGCTACCAGGCAAACTGTGCTGTTTGGGTGTATAGCAAGGGCGATAATGTATGCGCTGTAAAGACGTGTTAACGAGCAAGGTGTCGCTCGGTTGCGCAATACAAGACGGAACTTTCCTTTCTTTGCGTGCCCGAAGCTGCGTTTATCACGTTTGCATTCGCGTGTTTGTGGACGACAGAGGTAAATGACGACAGAAGGTAAATGACACGCATTCGAAGTCTAGTTTCGTCGCACTGACGTATTGGGGCTGTTCGTGCATCTTAAGCAGATTAAACTATTTGAAACACAATACTGATACGCATCTGATGGCACCTACGGCGTTCACCAGAACGCAGAGGCAGCGGCCAGAGAGAGAGAGAGAGAGAGAAAGAGAGAGGAAGCTATACACGCCATGTTACGCGTCGAACGACTTTTTCTCTTATATAAGGCCACATCGAAACCCTATTTCTTTCTTTCTTTCTTTCTTTCTTTCTTTCTTTCTTTCTTTCTTTCTTTCTTTCTTTCTTTCTTTCTTTCTTTCTTTCTTTCTTTCTTTCTTTCTTTCTTCGCTGCATGGTATCTTTGGGAGAATGCATTACGTATGCACAAACGAAAACCTCTGCATGGAAATTACCATAGACGCCATTCTCGCTTCTTCACAGTAGCAAGGTCGACTTCGCAATTCTGGGCTGCAGTGTTGTTGGGTGGCGCTGTCGGAGGGCGTTAGGTATGTCGCGATTCCGCCGGCGTTCACGGAAATTTATTGCTCGGACTATCGGCCCCTATGGGTATAATGTAACTCGAGCGCGAACTGGTCGTTAACGAAAACTATTGCGCGTTTAAATCCTGCGGCATAACACCGGAAGTTCCAGAGTACCAAAGGAGTACAAAGACTACAGAGTGCGTAAGATCCGCATGGCACATCCAGAACTACTGCCCCCAAGCGTTGCGTGCCTGCAGGCAAAATGCACGCAGACCGGCAAAACAAACGGCTTGTTTTTGTGGTTCTGTCTCACCGTCCGAAGAAGGCTGCGAATATACATCGCACAAGATAAAATTCTATTGGCGTTTCTCTTTGTAACACTGATTTTTTATGTCGGTTCACAAAACACTCAACTCGAAAGTGTTCGTAAGGTCCAGTTATAAATAACGACAGTACTGCGCACATAAGTAGAAGTGGGTCGAATTTAATGGCAGAGAGCCTTTTCGAAGAAAAACCGAGTGCTTAACTCAGCGGTAAACCCATGGAGCGGTAAAGCAGCTCGACTCAACGTGAAAGCCGTAGCGCGTGCGGAGCAGTGATTTGGCAGTGTCTCCCTTGTGTTGTGGTTGTGTTTTGTTGTTGTTGTTGTTGTTGTTATGGTGTGTTGTGCTTATGCTGCGGTGCGGTTACGTTGTGTTGTGGTTTGTTGATGTGATGTGCGTTACGTTTATGTATTGTGTGTTCATAGCTTTAGACGCGATGTTCTATTTTAGATGTGTGAAGCTGGGTGCGTGCTCTGTTGTTATACTGTTCTACGAATAAGGCATATGTTATTGTATTTTTGATAACAAGGTACGGGTTAGTAATGTTACGTTAACGGTCCGTTGCTATCGCCTTGTAACGGTTGTTAGGGTGTTTACCTCGTGTTCATCTGTTCTTGTCTCGTGTTCATTCGATCTTTTCTTGTCACGATCTCTTTCAAGATGTAGCAGCGGACTGAGGGCAAGGGTGTGTGTAGTGGGTCGAGAGCAATGTCTTTCTTTCTTTCTTTCTTTCTTTCTTTCTTTCTTTCTTTCTTTCTTTCTTTCTTTCTTTCTTTCTTTCTTTCTTTCTTTCTTTCTTTCTTTCTTTCTTTCCTTCTTTCTTTCCTTCTTTCTTTCTTTCTTCTTTCTTTCTTTCTTTCTTTCTTTCTTTCTTTCTTTCTTCATAATCACTCTAGCAGGGGGCTCAGGCCAAGAGTGTGAGTAGAATGTTGAGGGCAGGAGTCGGTCGGCTCTTGGCTATAATCAAGCGCTTCCTTGGTTGATGTTTTGAAGAGGTTTAATAAATCATAACTTATTACACACATTACAAGCATCTCATTAACGTGTATTTTTGTGTGGATGCACCGTTGGTACTTCAGTAAGGCCAATGCTCACACGCTACACCATCACCAGTGATTGATTAAGAGGCGTACAAGGGCGACAGGCGGGCTGCATACCTCGCATCTCACCATTACCAGTTTCCTTGTAGTTCAATGTAGCTTTGAATTCCAATTTCGTTCGAACCGTGTTTTCGAATTCGCGAGGTGGCAGCTCAGAACAGCCCTGCAGCTAGGGGCCCCATTCCTTCTGTGGTTGTTTCCATGCCGCCCTTCATCTGCTATACTTATAGGTTCCTCGTGCGCGCATCTTCAAGGGCATTCCGAGAAGGTGCAAATTTCGTTAGCTTTCTATTGAATTTTTTTCTGCACTTTGATGCAATGCCAACTGTACAGAACAACACAAAGAGTAACGCGATACGCCTGATTTCAGAGTAGGGTAAACCACGAGACAGAACGGACATTTGCAACCAGAGAGTCCAAAAGTTGCGAGATACAAGGCAAAAGCGAAGCTCGATCAATGGATGTGAGAAAGCACTGATGTATGCGAAACACTAAGGGTAAATATTTGAGGAACAAAAAAAAAAAGAACTGCTGTGGATGAGATAACGTTATCGAGAGCAGTATTACGAAGCCAAATTGTTGAACACAAAGCAATACAAAAGAAACATTTGAAGGCATTACGAAGCACAAGACCAGTTAACAAACCGCAAATCTCAAATTATTTTTCTAGAACAAACTTAGCAATTGATACGACTAAACGCTTGCTGTGTGCTGCTCTAAAAATTCTGATCAAAAGCGCGCAGTTCCTAAATATGAGTAAACCAGTCGATCTAAAAGGTTTAAGAACGCTTTTACATTGTTAGCCAGTGCACCAAGTTTTCGTCATATTGCTTTGTCAGGCATCGTTTACTGCGAATCAGTGACGTTTTCCTGCGTGTTAGTGCCAATGTCAACGCTACAGAAAGTGTCACATTATCACGGTGCTCAATTGAAGACGATGAATGGCAAAAATCTAATTCGCTCCAAGATGCGCCTCCCTGGCACGGAGCACCACACAGAAAAGGTGGCTTTCATGCATACGTCAAAATCAACGGATACAAGTTTTCGATTGCAGATTACCAGTTGCATTGATACGGAGCGTTGTTCCCATTGGCGCACGAATCTTTACCAAAACTGTAGGTCAGCATAATACAAGGTATGGTAATGGTAGAAGGAGCGTATCCCGTGTTCTTCAAGTTAATCAATTTAAGTGTGTGCCTGTCTACCTTGCTACTGTCGTTCTTCGCCTATCCCTGCTCCTGAATTTCGGTAAATAACCTTAACAATCTTGTTTTCTGAACTGACTGAGGATTTGGCTGCTCTCCATCTCGGCCATCAGGCACGAAACCTGACATGCCTCACTTTTATATCTTTCTTTTTTTTCATTGGAGCCCGAGATAATCTAGCAGCGAGTTTTCATGCAGCACAAGTTTACACCGACTTTGCCCGGACAGTGTACTGAAACCTTACGTTAGTTTCTCGAGGTTGACAGCAGTGTTTCAATAATCTCCCTCCAGTTTTCGGGCTCTGCCAAACTCATTGTCTCCGGACAAACACAATCTCGCAGTATATTTCAACGTGCCGTTCACAGTAACACAACAAGTCTGTTTATTTCTCCACAAAGCCGACTGATACGTGTAAAAAGCCCTTTTTTTTTTTTCCTCGAAGTGATTTCTGACTCTGTGACAACATAACTGTAAACTTTCGAGAATTTCACTCGGCGCTCACTAAAACAACATTCTTGTTGTTGTGGTCAACCTCGTCCCTCTAGCAAGGTCACAGGACACAATTGCGTCTGGACCGCGAATGTCGCCGCCGGGGTCCAGGGGACCATGAAAACAATCAATTTCATCACCAGCCCTGAAGTCATCCCACAGACCCTTGCGGATCAGTGGGTCGCAGAAAGCTGCAACCCAACGTAAAGCACAGAGCGAATATACTAAAAAAACAACAAAAGAAAACAGATCCGAGATAAAGCAATCATACGCGGCTTAATTCCCAGCCAGGACTTTAGGGATTTTGCCGAAGCGGCCTTTCATCAATAATGCTGAGGCCTTGTTTTCGTAACCGGGATGACTGTTCTATTTTCTTTTTTTCGCAGAACTGCGGAGGGCCCCAGACAGCATTGCAAGATGACAGAGAACGGCGTAAGAGGCCGGTGCGACAGGCACTTCACCGAGAGCACTCCCATTCGATGACCATGGAGTCGAACCGCACGATTTGCAACCCTGCCAAATACAGGGTCAGCAGCATCGTTTGGGTGGCCGGCATCCAGTGCACCCTCGCAGTGGTCGCACTCCTCGGAAACCTTCTGGTCATCGTGTCCGTGTGTCGGTGCCCTCGACTTCGCACGATCACCAACTACTTCGTGCTCAGTCTTGCCTGCGCCGACTTGCTCGTCGCGCTCAACGTCCCTTTCTACGATGCCTTCTACTTCTTCGAGGACCTGTCATGCCATCGGAGGCTCTGCATGCTCCGCTACTGGTTCGCCACGTACTCGACCGCCTGCTCCTCCTTCAGTCATCTGGGCGTCGCCGTTGACCGGTACGTCTCCGTGGTGCACGGCATATCGTACCACCGGCTCATGCGATACCGGCTCGCCGTCGGCTACATCGTCTTCGTGTGGATCTCATGCCTGTTGTACAGCCTCTTGCCTTACATGGGCATCGGCGATAACGCGGACTACCCGCTAAATCTGGACGCGGCCCACGTGGTCTGCGACCTTAGTTACGTCTACTCCCGCATCTACATCCTACTTACGGTCGGCATCTCGACGGTGGGCACGACCCTGACTCTGGTTTTGTACTTCTTCGTGTTCCGCGCCTCGTGGAAGCACCTGAAGGCGGTGGCGTCCACCAGCGACGTTCAACAACGAGTGAGACAGGAGGCCCGTACGGCGTGCACCATGGCGCTGGTGTTGGCCGTGTGCATACTGGGAGTCCTTCCGTACTCCATCATCGTCCTCATCCCGTTCTTCGCCGACTTGAGCACCAGTCTACAGGTGCACGTGAAGCCGTACGTGATCTGTCTGTTTTTCGGCAAGTCGTCGGTGAACCCCGTCATATACGGCTGGAAGGCCCAGGACTTCAGGTCCGCCTTCCGAGAATTTTTGTGCCCTCGGAAATTGAGCGGAGCGCGGCAAACGTGAGTGGAACCTTCGCGTTTCGGCCAGGTAGCGTTGTATTCAGAAAGGAACGAAGCAGGTCCCAAAAGCAGCGCGTGTTGCTTCACAGTGGACTGAAGCCCTCTAGAATAGTGCTGTTCTGAGTGAAAAAAAAATACAACCGCCATCATCGACTTTATCCTCACTGATAAACACAATCTTACCTCATCAACATAACCACGTTACTGTCGGACAGGTTAACAAAAGCTAGTTCGCGCTCCCTTGAAGGAAGTGTGCATGGGGGTGGAAGGGGCATCAGCTGACCACAGAGAGGTAGTAAAGCACAGGAAAGGTGAGTGAAACGATACTGCAGTGATGTTTGCGGCGTTCTTTCGGCGCATTTACATTATACTCATCCTCTGAATGTTTAGGAGCCTCACATGCCAACACGCAGGGACTGAGTCACCTATTCCGTCAAACTTGTGGGACTTTTTTCGATGCGACGAGTATGTAAGGACTGTCGCCGAGAAGATGCATGTGTGCCAAATGATTTCGTCCATCAGTGTACACCAGCGTACTGTGAAACGTCTAAACCTGCAATGACGTCAGTGGCCATACGAAGTGAATCATTACGTAACATAATCGTGGAGATCTGAGAAACCGTAGAGCCTGAGTGGATAAGGAACAAGAATAAAGGCACGATCTCACTTCGTTAAAGCGTGCATATATTTTGTTTGTTACTCTGTGTGTGTGAATTGTACTTTGGACCAAAATAAAATACCTTTATTTATTTACTTCTCCGACGAGGTTTTGTGCTTTTACTTAGCGTTGTAAAAGGCAAAAGTGTGTGTGTGTAAGTGAAACGCGTATGTTATGTGTATGGCAGAAGTTTGTGATATCGCCTCACACTAGCCGTTCCGTGTTGATGTAACTTGAACGAAGTGAACAGTATGAAGAAATAATTGAACAGACCATCCCCATAGTGTGGCATTATCCTAGATATGCGCAGTACGACGTTCTCAGCTCCTTCTGCGATGCTGCCATTGCGGCTAGACTTTGTACACGCGCTGTGCGAAGAGTAATGTTTGCGCGTGCGCATGATATTAATGACAACGTACGCATATATACACTCACGTGCCGTTGCATTTCCCATCCCCCATTTCCCCCCTGACAAGTAGTTTTTTCTTGTCCTGTTATGTGTGTCTCGCATCATTTCCTAGTGTTCCATCAACGACATGTTTGGTCCAAGCGCACAGTGCGGGTTAGCGGATACTAAAGTACGACACCCAATTATCTCTTCAGAACTGCCGGACGTTGTCAAGTATGCACAGTACGACCATAATCTGCGCATTTTAATTACGCAATGCGAAAAGATTCAATACAGGACATCGGATAGGCTCTGCGTTGCACCATGTAGGCCTGATTTACGTCCATCGCGAGGTAACCCGGGATGGCCCTATTTTCGGCAACGACCTATATTAAGTGGCAGCCCTTCATGCTTTAACTCCTGCTGTACGTCTACTCGACATTGAACTCTTTCCAGGATTGGCCAACGTTCCTTTTTGTCCATAGAGGTACGTGTGGATGGACGGAGACAATTTTCGGACCAAGTCGCCCAAATAACGCTACACGTTAAGTCGATGGCCAAACGTACTTGCGACATTACACCAAGTGGTCGACTGACACTGTCAAGAAGCCATATGACTATAGAGAACAGGAGCCTCATGCCCAGAGTCGCGAACACAGCTGCTGTTTCTCGATGAATGCCGACCACAGTAAGAACGCCAATGCAACGACCGCATGCCCGACCTGATACGCAATCAATATTCTGGCTAACGTCTTGAGAACTTCACTGAGTTTTGAGTATCGCGATGGTTGACGTCACATGCCAAATCATCTCAAGTCATCAACCGTCTGATTTCGCTTGACTACTACGGATGCAGCTTGCATTGCAAGGGGCAATCGGCCACGGCGTGTCGGCCCTGGAATGCGTCCGTTGCCGTCAGCGCTGCTTTCGGCACCTTTGCGCTGGATTCAACAAAGGTAATATGAGCGACGTTGGAAAGGTGATCGTGATGAGAGTCTACCCGTAAAAAAATAGTAAGAATATCAAAAACACGGACAAAATGAACGAAGGCGGACCATAAAAGATTACTCTCCGAAGCAAGTACAAAACGAACATAAAACAAACAAACAAAAAATACAGATGTTCAATACAAATACTAACGCATCACAAAATAGTCTAGTCGTGATACACTTAACAAAGCTTAGCTAAGTCTTCGAAGCACTCGTAGTGCTACGAAACATAGTAATCCTAGGTCTCACGAACCATTTTGAGGACCTGTCCAATCTTGTTACACTGGCTCGGAATGAGGCCACAGTGTGCTGCTGTGGTCAAAGATAACTACGGAGGACGTTTTTACGTCATCTTATAAAGAGGATTGTACAAAAGAACAACTCTCGCATTCAGCTGATCTCTGTCACGAATTATTATTCCCGTGGCTCCCAAGGGGCTTCCTGCTGCGCTGTAAGCTGGCAGCGCAATACCGGAGTAAAATAGACAGTACCTCTAAGAGTAGTTTGGCGCTCACGATACCGCAAGTTGGAGCAGTACACTCTGTCAAGTGTAGTAAAACACCCATTTTTGAACGCTTGACACAAACCGATTGCCATGTTTAGTATCTGCAACGAGGTGAACAATCTTACAGAAGTGAGGCAGCGTCAACTATAGAGTTGACATTTGCACGTAATAGCAGAATAGCGTAGACGGCGTTAGTGATTCTTGTCGTGATCCCTACTGTGACGCAAGCTGACGTCACAGCAGTTCATGAAAGAGAGGCACGTGTAGCCAGTAGGCTCTGTACCCAGTGCCGACATCCCAATCTCGCAGCTGCAGAAAACGGACGGATGTCCATTACGGAAAACTGCGTTGAATCCGTCAAGAATGTTTCACAATCAAAAGGTGAAGTTAAATTTTTTCAATAGGCATCATTTGGCTTTTTTTTTTTTTTCGTCATAACTAGTCCACTGTGGCTCCGCAGCAAAATTTTTTTAAAGCAAATGTCAGCCACCCATATACGCTTTTTTATTTATTTTTGCTAATGCTAATGCTATAAAAGCTTAAACGTTATGTGACACTCAGTGCACGCGCCTGTTGACATACGTTAAAGCTGTGAGCAAGAAAAAAAATGCGCTAAGGGTTTTGAACCGCGCGCCGAATTGACAATCTCGGAAGCCTCCGAAGTGCTTGCTCTTTCCACCAGGAAGCGGCGCCGACTGCTGGCAAGTGATGAAAGTTTATCGATCAAAACAATCGTGGCAGCGTTATATAGTTTGGAATGCGGTATAAATCCGGGGGAATGCGGTACGGACCATCAGCACAATGAGGATTTTTTTTTCTTTCTGGGGGAGGGTATACGAGTTTTGATAATTATAATAAAAGAACTGTCTATATTTCACCTGCAGATAATGTGGTATAGCACCCTGTGGTTGCGCACGCAGCATACTATATTTATCGGACCAAGTTTTCTGCGATTTCTTACATTTAAGAAATTTGATCTTGCAAAGTAATTTCCAGTGCAGTGCATGCATGCAGATGTTGAGCTTTACTTCCGCTGTTTGGAGCAACTGTGGAGCTCAGAAAGCTTAGTGCTGTTGGTAACGCCCGAGAAGTTGTTTTCAGTTTGTCGACGGTAATACAAGTCCTCTTATTCATATTTATCAATTCGATAGTAGGAAAAGGGTCACATACAGCTCACTGTGCCGGATGGTTAAGACAGAATGAGTAAAGGATGAGCACAAAGCAGGGAGTCTCATAAACAAACAAACAAAAAAGAAGGGAAGAAAAACGTCTGATTGGTTTCCTTGCATGACGATATGGTGAAAAGCAATGGAAAGTCGAGACAAGAAGAAAGCATAGTGTTATTATTTCAAGCACGTGCTTGCTCGTGCTATAATAAAACCGATCCCCACAAAAATTATGATACACTTCATGGCCGTTTGACCAGCTACAATAAGTTATCGTAAATGCAACGTAAACATAGCAGGAAAAAGTTAAGACTAAGAGAATTAATACATAACTCATTTCGGGTCAGTCATGAAAATTTACAGAATCAAACATTTCATATATTAACCTCCCGGGAATAATTCGCAGTATTATGAAATAAGTTAAACTGCACTACGAGTGGATGCACTGTTTATTATTAAGATGATGACCTTCGTGTGCAAGAAAAACTGGAAATCAACGTTTACTGTTGACGATCAACTCGTCGAACTCCTTGTCAAACATCAAACAAGGTAGTGGATATCCTGAATAAACTTTGCTTTCAAATGCTTTCAGCGTAGAGTGCCTTTTGAGGTTCTTCATTGCAAAGAGGGGGTTATGTTGGCACTTACAGTCATGTTCGGTATTTGTTTCCTGCAGTCTCTGGCTGTTATACTCATGAGGAATGAATGCAAACCTCGCAGGCACAGACATTAATAATGAAAACCAGACAGCTTCCTGTCGTTCTAGGCTGCAATATTCAAAAGCACCTTTATAAACTATCTTTAACGGAAAAGTAACGTTCGTGATGTATGTTGCGTCTCCATATAAACCTATCTTGACTGAAAGGGGCATACAGAAAGCCATTATAGCCCACATGCTTGAGAATTTTGGAAGCGATGGAGCCTCTTCATGTGCAGAGGCAGCGTTGACAAATGTGGTAACTAGAGCGCGGATAGATGGCCTGGGCGGCAGATATAAGAGTTTTCTTTCTGCCAGCTTACATTGAAATTGACATACAGTCATTTGAAATCAGATTTAAACGTAGCAGCTCAGCCCGCGGAACTGCTATTCTGGCAAAGGTATCCTTAGTCGTCGACAGATGGCGAAGCCATTCTACAGGGCTGCATGTTCATCGCACGCGAGATGAGAGATGAGAGTACGAGGCTCGATTATGCCTAAAATGTACCAAACAGGCAGTCAGTAGCAATAAATGACTTATTGAAGGACGCATATTACTATATTATATCTCGGAAATGTTACGCGCAAAGAAAGCAGTGGTCCGCACGAACAAAAACAATGATTAGTGTAACAGTAAAAGGAAAGGAGTCGTTTTTGTGTTCGTTTGTTAAAAAAGATAAAAAAAGAGGAAAAAGTTAGGAAAGGCTTTAAATTCGGAATCACCCGTGATGTGAAACCCATTTTTCCCACCCCCGAGGAAGCAGAAGTTCAGTGGTCCAGGCTGTGCGCCGTGACGCAAGGCATCATTTCGCGGTTCTTAGCACATGCGGCGGTGAAGTTTCTATGATAGACCATTTTTAAAGCTCTAATTCAGAATCAGCAGACAGCATTCTGGCAAAGACGAATTTGATGCTTCATTTCTTTTTTTTTCTAAGCTAAAGTGTATTGTGGCGAGGATGCAAACAAGCACATACTTCCCACTTATATAGTCCCGTCATCCCCATATACGCAGCCGTTTCAGTAACACACACACACACACACACACACACACACACACACACACACACACACACACACACACACACACACACACACACACACACACACACACACACACACACACACACACGCACACACACACACACACACACACACACACACACACACACACACACACACACACACACACACACACAAACTTGCTGTTCTACGTACAAGTTGAAGCACTTACGTTGAGCTAAATTAACTGCAACGTTCTGCAACGTCAACCGATATTTACGTACC
Organism: Hyalomma asiaticum; assembly: GCA_013339685.2. Classification (NCBI taxonomy): domain Eukaryota; kingdom Metazoa; phylum Arthropoda; class Arachnida; order Ixodida; family Ixodidae; genus Hyalomma; species Hyalomma asiaticum. Next base: position 93,963,367 of record CM023486.1, read on the forward strand.
AAATACGCGGATAATATTGCCCCCATCGAAATGCGGGCGCCGTGGCTGGAAATGGAACCGGAACCTGATGTTTACGGCGCGGAACCATAGCCGCTAAGTCTGGTAAAGCGCTAAGCCTGTTTATACCACAAAGTTCGTAACGCGAAATCTTGTTATCGACAGCAAGGTCCCACAATTGACCCTAGTATTATTTATAGTTCGTTTGGTTAGCCCGTGTATGCTGCAGTAAACGTTCATACTAACAAAACGTGCCACCGTCGCGACTGTTTCCCAGTAACGCCACACGAACATTGAAGAGAGAACATAACGACCCCCGCACATGAGGCGTCGATGAAGGGAGACGACGTTTTCCGTGCAGAATAGAGCTCCCAATAATAAGTAGGATTACACACTTCGGCAGGGTTTCGGGGAGAACTTCTCAAGAATAACTGCGTTATTCGGACCGGTCAATGTTGTGACCTGTGAGTTTGCGGTGGTAATGAGTTACTCCCGCAAGTAGGCTCAGGAACCGCCCCGCCACGGTGGTCTAGTGGCTATGGTACTCAGCTGCTGATCCGAGGGTCGCGGGATCGAATCCCGGCTGCGGCGGCTGCCTTTCGATGGAGGCGAAATGTTGAGGCCTGTGTGCTGTGCGATGTCAATGCACGTTAAAGAACCCCAGGTGGTCGAAATTTCCGCAGCCCTCCACTACGGCGTCTCTCATAATCAGAACTGGTTTTGAGACGTTAAACTCGACAAAACAACAAACAACAAGGCTCAGGAACCAGCACGAGTGTTTCGCATTCCACGATAACTAACTCTGCCGCTATCTCTTCTGACCTACAAAGGCCCTTTACATGCGGGTCGATACGTCCTGCAGACAGTAGCGGCGGCAGCAGCAGCCACATCATATTCCATGCGTGCGTTTTGTCGGTACGGCGCTGTACCCACTCTCTGTTTATTGGGCCTAACAGGACCAGGAAGAACGAATGCTCAGTGACAGATGATGGAACAATACTCGTTTAGGAGATAGTAACGGGCGAGCAGTCATGCACGGAGAGAAACGTAACGTCAAGCGGGGCTGTACATTAAATCCAACGTGGCGCTTAGCGTCCTGCGTCAGCGCATTCGAGCGGTCTACAGTATAGCCGGTGCAACGTAACGTGTATTGCATAGTCTAGAGTCAAAGCCTGACTCGTGGTCATGAATGAGTGATCAATATTTTTGCTTTTAGCGACGCAGACGTACAAATGCGTTAGAACACGGAGAATATGCATTTCTTACATGTTCTCCGTGTTAGGTTTAAGGACAAAAATTTGCCCCATAGTTTAACTAGACCAGGTCATCATTTCTTTATAGTTACTATGAAGAATATTGCAATTATTGTTTACTTCCCGTTGGTTGAATACTTTTTGTGGTATTAATTATGAAACTAACTGAGAGCACAAACCTCTCAAACCTCTCGTGGCTCGTTTTCTCCAGTGGAATGCATTAAGCGAGACATTAAACGAGACAGACAGCGATACAATAAGCGAGACAGACAAGTTGTCTACAGCGGGTAAATGGAGAACACTGCCTGCCTCTGGAGCAGATTACACACACGGACACTTAGGCCAAAGCGTCATTCCTTATAAGAATCTCGGACAGAATGCTTCGAGAAGGCACTCTCTTATACTGCAACAGTTTTCTGCTTGCGCTGGCTCATCATAGTTGAGTTCGCTTCAAGACAAATAGATTGGACGCGAAAGAAATATGCCTCCTTGTCTGCACTGCAATCAGGTTGGATCAACACAGAGCAGAACTGCACCTTCGACGTCTCTTTTGCTATTTGCAATGTTCACACCACGAGATCTCCTAGCAGACACTGCGATGAATTCTCATGAATGAACCCAGGAACGACTCGATCGCTAGTTCGTTTGTCCCTTTTGGGAACGTACTGCAACTTGAATACGCATAAAATACGCATAAAAAAGTGCAAGCATATATGATAATACCAACAAATACGATAATATAATATCTGACGGGGTTTTACGAGCCAAAACTACGATATTATTATGAGGCACGCTGCGATGGAAGTTTCCAGTTTAATTTTGAGCAACTGGGGTTACTTATTCTGCACCTAAATATAAGTATACCATGCGCATGTTTTCTGCATTTCGCCCCTTCCCGACATACACGACTAATCTTGCTTAGTGGGGGCAGTAGAAAAATGACATATGGGAGAGTACGCAGTAAAAGATTTCGAAGACGATTTCAGCCAGCAAAAAGTGATAAGTAGAAATCGGACCACTAGTACAGTACAAGTGATCGAGTACTCAAAGGTCAACGCATGGATGCATCCCGATACCGACGAGCAACAAGTGTTTCATCTCCGCTTGTCTTAAGGGCAAATGTAAAGGTAGGCAAGTGTAATAGCCGTCTGGCAGAATGCGTACTTCCCCTGCATGAGGAGGGTAATGAGCGTGGGCGAATGATGGCCTTATTAATAAGCCGTTTAATATACCGGGCTACTGATCTCACTAGCCGGTTGGAGTGCTATTCATTACGGCAGCAATTAAGTTAATAGCCTATGAACAAATATTATCACACGACAAAGTGCCCGTAACCTGAAGCAAAGCAGACACTCGTTTGCTTGATACCGCTCAACTTTTTCCACACGCTCTGGCTCTTTTCTTTACTTGATCTACAAGCTCGGTACTTGCTCCCTTTACGGGTCTCAAATAGCGTATTGATTGCGAGACTGCGTTTTACGTATATTAATCGCTCTTTGGCACTAGCATTTGCACTTACAGCATTGCAATAACTCAGAGGTTCATGCGCGGAATAACGTGACGCGTTCTTCGTGAGCGAGATACGTACACGCTTCATTCGCGCTCTTGGAGCACTTATTCAAATAATGACTCGATCAGGCGAGTGCAACTAAGTTGAAGAACTGAACGAACAGTCACCTGGTCTATTTGTCACGTAACGACGTGTTTCAATCCCCATGACAATGTGTTTCAATCCCTTACACAATGCCTCTGTTGAGGCTTGTAAGGTATATGTAAATAAATAATAAATAAATAACACCACCCCATTCGAAAAGTGTGCGTGACTTCATTTAATTAAAGAAACCGTCACGATGCGAATTTGGGAGAGTTGATCCGGATTGATACTTGAGAATTAAGGCGCGAAAAACTATCACAAAATGGCCGGATGACGCGTTAGTAGAAGCTGATATTTTTATTGAGGAAAAAAAAAAACAGAAAAGAATCATGTTCAAGACGCTTAACCTTGACAACCTTCGCAATGATGACAGAGATAAAAATAGATAAACTAAAACCACAAATTATCAAATGTGCACGTGTCGCTGGATAATAGCCATCTCAATTCACATCAGCCCTCCCGGCTGATATGAAGGGGTTCTGCAATCTCCCCCTGAGATTTTCCATTATGTCTGTAAATCACCCGTCGTCTTTTCGACAGAGACCGCTATCTGCGCTCATTGCATTGCATGACCCGATGTGTGTGCGGCGTACCACCCACCAAGGAGCTGTTTTCCAGTCTTCCATCTTTCCGTGGCCCCGCCGCGGTGGTTTAGTGGCTATGGCACTCGGCTGCTGATACGAAGGCCGCGGGATCGAATCCCGGCCGCGTCTGCTGCATTTTGATGGGAGGCGAAAATGCGAGAGGCCCGTGTACTGTGCGATGTCAGTGCACGTTAAAGAACCCCAGGTGGTCGAAATTTACGGAGCCTTCTACTACGGCGCCACTCATAATCGTAGCGTGGCATCAGTAGGCCGAAATTTCCGGAGACGTCCACTACGGCGGCTCTCGTAACCATAACGTGGTTTTGGGACGCAAAATATCGGAAATCAATCAATCAATCAACCGATCAATCAGTCTTTCCGTACCCCGCCACACTAGACGGAAGCTTCTTTTTTTATTGTCATTTGCCTTGTACTCCTTGAAGGCCGCAAGCACGTAACTAATAGTTCATCTTCCAATGACAACGTTCTCGACAACTGTATCCCGTATTAATTTTCTTATAACCGTTTTCTTCTGGCTTCAGGGTTTTTCTAAGATTCCTCATAACGTGGCACGGTCTTTTAACCGAAGGACACAATCGACATACAGGACTTTCCTCTTTAACACGGCCATTGCGCAAGACCGTTTTCTTTTTTTTTTCTTTTCCGCAATAATTTTGGACGGCATTCACCATTCTCGGTTCATGAATGTAGTACTCACGAGGACCGTTCATTTTGCGCTCACTTCTATTGGTCTTTCAACGTAATACTATACTGAAAGTTCGTCTTGCCGCTTACGACGTTCCGAACCTGCCATGCTGGAGTGTTTGGAACACAGCACACGACAAGGAAAGCGGGGAGCCACGGACTGAAAGCGTGATTTACTCAACCTCGGGTGCCCGGTCTGGTTTTCCACGCACGTTTCGCCTTGACATTTATCCTTATGTGCAGCACAATGATAAACTTATGACAGCCACTCCATTTTGAACCAACGCTTCTTGTATTAAAAGGCGCGAAAAGAGACCATAATTTGCTGGCCACCACTGCCAAAGAAGAAAAGAACAGCCAACTGCAATAACTTAAGGTCGGGACCTGGACAAGGAAAGATTGCATCCTTTGCAAGCAGGCTGGGCGTACTGGGCTGTCTTATGACTTTCGTTCACATTTTGTGCTTATTTAACTCTTCTATTTCTACTTACTACCTTCCTTCCAGACACTTTTTCAGTGTGGCGAAGGAACTTAAAGGTTAATTCCCGTCGCGGCTTGGCATTCTCTTGGCAATTCTCTGTCGAATTTTGTGGCAAGCTTATATTTCTTAGGCACTTGCGTTTTCGTGGTTAACAGAGTTCGAAACAGAAATGGTGTTGTTGGGGTCAGAAGCAGCACGCCTTACAGACAGCCGTAAAATAAACAAGTGGTGCTCGTACGTATATAGGTCGAAAATGGATCCTTAATCTACGCATTCATTTTTGTACGTAGCACAGCAGAGATTTATTAAAACGGCACAGGATGACAGTGACACTTTGAGGAGACGGTATATGTCATAGGCTATAACGCCTCGTTAAACACGACAAGGGTAGCAATCCCCTACAAGGTACGCGCAGACCGCCGTAACTACTGGCAATCGCTAAAAGAAATTCCGTGCAGTGCTAAGAGAGGTGACCCTTCTTCCTCCACGTTTAAACCGAAGAAGCTGCCTTTGCCCTATACCCGCTGAGGTATATGAGCAGCTGAAAGATGAGGATATATAAAATCTTACGAAAAAAAATGTGAGCGTCGGCGTTGGTTGTATACTGCTCTTTTATTACGGCTCCATAGGTTCAACCGTGTGGCTTTTCTTTTGTTATGGGGTAGATGAACCGCCGTCACTTAGATATTGGTTTCTCACAACGCTCGATCACTAACTGATATGATCACCAGTTTTGTGTATCTTAGTGTGATGAAGCCAAGCTGACATTTTCCTTCATACGTGCTTCGTTTTATTTAGCAACCGCGTGTCCCACGTAGTCACGAGTAATTTTCAGGTGGAAGCCGGAAGACCAAAGTAAATAGGCTAGTCCCATCACGGCTGACGTGCTTACTGGTATAGTCTGTTTACTGATAGAGATCAGAGCTGACGTCTGACTTCCTAGACGTTGTACTTTCATCTTCTTTGTTCGCGAGAAAGCCAGGGAACACTTGCAGCATCGATCGATAGCCACGAAGGCCTGGATCATGTTTGTGCAGCCTTCCTGGAGTAGTTTATGATCTGTCGAGGCACCTGTCCTGTCGGCCCATATTTGCACTGTCTGGTAAGCATGTCAGCGTCATCGAGAGAGTGATCCCTAACTTTACCTTACTTTGGTTAATTTTCATGCTCTATCTTTCATTACACTTCTAAAGAGAAAGCTGGAGCAGGCAGTCATTTTCTACAGTGGTTCCCAAAATGGCTTCCTGGTATATGCTTGCTTCACCGTTTGCGTGGTTGTGCTTCCGCGATCTGCTCGTCACGTCCCATCTCAACGCCCCGTGGACGATTCCGCGCGTCACTTAGAGAAAGTAAAATTGGGATCGCTCATGCTTCTCAGACAAGAAAAAAAGCCTGCGTTCATGCGGAAGGCGATAATAAAGCACAGCCGACATTCCATCGATGTTCTGGAAAGTTCATCGGTATCATTGCTAAGGCAGCCCTGCAACAATTTTTGAAAATGGTCAGAAAATGGTGCCAATAAGTCATGGACGCCACTACATGAAAGCCAAATATTATTGGCGCTGCGGGCACCGAGGTATCGCAGTTTGAGTTCGAATATTGTTGGAATTTTCCTGCTCTTCTTTCAGCAAATTACATCAAAAGAAACACCGACTATGTCGTCTGGCCTTATTATTATTTTTTTTTTTGGGGGGGGGGGTATTCTTAAAGAAAGCTGTACGCGTTCCCATAATTTATGTAATTGAAAAAGAATAAATAAAGCATTAATAAGGGTGCTTCGGCGATCACGAATTCACAAATGGTAGTTTTGTCTCAAGCGATGTAGTCAGAGCTCATTGTGATGCCATTTCGGTGAAAGAAGAGCTAGCGGTTTCTAGTTGGATTTGTAAGCAAATTGCAAACGCCCTGGAACGTGTAGTGCAATAATATTTTGCCAACATGTCCAGAGGAGCCTCCACGACTGATATGCGCCGTTTTCTATGTTCAAGAAATTCTGCAGAGCACCTTTAAGTTGGCAAAGTATACGCAGTCACGGTGCCTGTGCGACAAACAGCGTTAAAGGGGAGGCACAAGTGTTTACTTTTTTCTCTCCTTAATGCTTTGGAATTTTTACAGAAAACAAACGTGGAAGGATATCATGGCAAAGCGCACGACCACAATGCCCACACCTGTTGTCTCCGTCTTCTTAATGACAGAACTTTTTAAAGTTTTCTTCTTTAACAACTCCCTTCATCAAATTCAAAGTTAAGGGGCAAGGCCTAAAGACTCCGAAAGCGGGGATGCTAGATGCGGCATAGTTCAGGATACATAGTGCCTATACGAAATACAGCGAAATTCCCGTGTTGCACGTTTGCGCGTGTTTAGTCTCAGCGCTGTTGATCCAATATTCGAGCATTTAGAAATACCTGTGTTCTTTGCGTACATATCTAACAACGGGTTCTCGTTTCGTTATATAGCAGTCGCTGTCCTGAAGAGGAAGTGTCCGCTTGTCGAAACGTTGGCTCCTGCGACATTCCCTGTTGTCAATCGTTTTTAGCGATCTGTTCACCGATTCAAGCCTTCACCTTCCCCTGAGCTTCTCTTCTAGTTTAGTTTGACGAAGGAATGCTAACCAAATTCCAAGTACGCATATATATATATATATATATTTTGTTGCTACTGACGATGCTGCTGCTACCGGTGCTATTGCTTGTGATGCTACAACACTTCCCAGAAAGAAAAGGGCAATAAAAATATCAAAGGAAAGGTCTGATGAAGTGGTGATACGAAGCTAGTATAAAAACAGCTCGTTTCAATGCCTTGCGTGGGGCCCAGCGATACAGAAAGAAGCAGGTTGCGATGGGCAAGGAGACTAAACGTGAGGGAAGCTTATCAAATCTCATCGTTTCCCACCCTACGGTGTGCGGGTATACGTCAAGCCCATGTGCAACTATAATATACAGCGGTGCAATGACACGGTATTTATACACAGGGCCAGGCAGGTGACTCTTTGAAGTGTCATGTACGAGATATTCCATGAACGTATGCCCCAAGGCACGGCTGGACTGCAGAGAAAGCGCCAGCGCTTCTCCAGTCCTGCTGTGGCCAAGGTTAGCGCATAGCGTTTTCGACGGGGCATCCAAGCGACGTCCAATTTCTTTCTTTCTTTCTTTCTTTCTTTCTTTCTTTCTTTCTTTCTTTCTTTCTTTCTTTCTTTCTTTCTTTCTTTCTTTCTTTCTTTCTTTCTTTCTTTCTTTCTTTCTTTCTTTCTTTCTTTCTTTCTTTCTTGTCCTAAAGGCAGAGACGAAGGCCTGAGAGGAAATCATTTTCTTCCTGTCTCCTTTGAACTCGTCTCGGCGCGTCAGAAACCCGGAGCGAAAACCGCGAGAGACGCACGCTTGCTCTCTTCCGCTGCTGGTGTGGCCACTGCTGAATGATGCGCGCTTCCGGACAGAAGCGTTGCATTCTTTTCTTTTGCTGTTTGCTGACAACAGCTTTCTCGTTACACGCATCGCGAACCCCGCAGACAGGAGCGCAGACGAGTACGCAGGGAATCTGGGGAAGCGGCGTTTCCCTTCCGAGGGAAGGCAGGATGTAAAGACCGGGATGAGAGCTAGTCTTGCGCGCTCGTCGCTTCCTGGGCATTCCTATGGAAGTTCCGTTTTAGTTTTTTTTTTTGAGGAGTATGAGCTAGTTGGTGCTTATTAAAAATTTAAACTAGCGCGAAATAGGCGAGAGTTTTTCCAAGCGTATGCCTTTATATCAAACACATCAGAGAGCGGAAGAGATAAGGTGGATAGTCTAACCAGATGCATGCACTGTTTGCTACCGTGTGCTGTGGAAAAGGGATAAATAAACGAAAAGGTAGAACAGAAAGACCACTGGATGATCGCATACATTGAGTACACTTACACATTTTCTAAGAGGTATCTGACACGTGCTGTCCTGAAGTACTTCAGCAACGCCATTGTGCTTTCTGCAGCACCGAAGTGCGTGTTTCTAGGAACAGCGACGCTGAAGACAAGTCTTCAGCCCAGTAGCTTTGAAGTTGTCCGGAGAGGGCGCCGCATAACCTTAACTGGATAGCATTCTGGCAATCAGTGTGTGCCTGCGCGCGATGACCGGTCCTGACATATATTTCGATATAATAAATAAAAAAAATCCCAGCATATCCACATGGTGAATGATGATGAGTGGGGCGAAGCTCCGGAGGGAATCATCGGTAAACCGTGAATCTTCCGTGTAACGCCCCATCAATCATCATATAAAGAGTGAGAAACACTTTTTATATGATGCCGGTACGCGCGCTTTCTCGCCGCTTCACGGTCCTTCACATTTCGAAGATCCAATTCGCGCCGCGAGCCGTGCAGCTTCGGCCTCGCGGGCTCGAACGGCGGGGTCTTCTCGCCGCAGCCGTGCAGCTTGTCGAGCAGCTTCGGCCTCGCGGGCTCGAACGGCGGGATCTGCTTCGCGGCGTCGACGTGCAGCTTCGGCCTCGCGGGCTCTCACCTCAAGATTCTGTCTGCGAGCGCGCGCTGTCGCCGCCTTCCGTGCCCACCGTTCCGCAGCGTTGTCTTCCATCCGGCGACTCCGAGCGAAAGAGAAAGCGCGCCAAGAGGGAGCCTCTTGGCGCGCTAACACGCCCCATCTAGCGATATTATATGGAAATATATATATATATATATATATATATATATATATATATATATATATATATATATATATATATATATATATATGGATGGATGCTATGAGCGTCCCCTTTGTAACGGGGCGGTGACTTGTGCGCCACCAGGCTCGTAGAACTTTTTTTTTCCTCTCTTTAAGTTTTCCTCATGCCTTTTAAATTTACTTCAATCAAATCGATCATACTATAGCAAAAACGGAAATTCATAGCCCAGTTCCCTGCCCCTTATGGCAGAAAGTCCATATTTTTTTATAATTATTTTTTTATAATTATAATTATTATTGGAGCGAGCGCCACCAACGCCATCTAGTGAGCACTTCACGAAGTAGAGGTGGCTGCTACAAACAAACGGAGGATGGACAGACCCACGGCATAAGGAGCTTCGCCCCTAAAAAGAAACGTGCGATTTGAATCGATAGTTGCCTCGAATATTACTTCAAAGTTGGAACGCCTTCAGGCTCGTTTGTTTTCGGCGGTTTTAGTGCATCTATTGTCAGTTCTACCAAATCTCAATAAACAACAGAGGAGAGATCAGTTTTTTTTTTCGTTCATGCGTCCGAAAGTAACAAGCTGCGTTTGGACATTGTTTTTTTCCTAGGTGAGAGAAAAAAGTGTCGAACACATGCGGGCTAGATGAAAGGAAAACTGAACATTTCGACAGATCCAGGCGCGACATCAGCGTGTATGTGTGAGCGCACTGAGAACTTGCTCCTTTCTTAAAAGAGGAGAGGATCTGGAGCACCAAGTCCCACGCTTGCTCAGTTTCCATTATGCCAGCAAAGCCGATTAACCACGATAAAAAATTATTCTCCAAACTTCAGTTAATTTGTGAGAAAAACGATCGATCGCTCTCGCCTGCACGACCCTATTCTTGAACTTATCGTTTGCCGAGTGCTCGAAAGCGATGCCGCATATAAATCAATGCGAAGACACCTTAGCAATGTTCGTTCTTGTGAGTCTTTTATGACAATGTAGACAAGCTGTTCTGCTAAAGCGTTTTCTCGCGTTTAAACACAGATGCTGCCCACATTAACATCGTAGAAAAGAATTTCATTCGTTATGCCCTCAGTTTACTCACCGCGCTTTGAAATTCCACCAGCAGGTTTTCACACTCTGCTGACACAGTTTGAACACACTTATCAAGCGTAAGTTACGAGTATAACGACACCCGTCTGGAGCATTTAACGTTAAGAAAGGAAGAATAAGAATGGCTAATGTTTATAAGCAGGCTATTTGTCTACACCCTGTTGTACGATATGTCGGTGCGATCATATATGCAGCTTGCCAGGGAAGGAGAAGCTGCAAGCAGGCTGGGCAGTAATAAAACAACCGACGAAAAAAAAAAAGGATGGTACTGACGTAGAAGCTCTTCGTAGGGAGCACGTGCATTCAAAAGGGAAACCCTTATGGAACGGCGTGGAGCTTGTTCTGCGTCTCAGTACGCAGAAGTGAGATTTCAGACCAACTAAATAGTTCTTGAATTGTAGCATGCCTTGAAAGATCAGTAATGCAATTGTGTTCCTAGAGCCATTCCCACAGGAATTTCGCAAGCTTTTGCCTCGAAACCTGCTTTCATATATACGTGTGCGGCTGTTTCACCTTAAAGCGCATGAATGCATTTATAAGAACTGTGTAAAAAAAGATAACAGTCGCTGGCTTTACCCCCTTTTATTGACGTGACCTTAAGCGCATGAACGTCTTACGGCGTCCTAGAGCAGCTGGGCTTTGTACTTTATGTGCTCCAAACTGCGCTTCACATTGTTACAACGGAAGGTTCATGTGGCTGTTGATGTTTTCACGCTGGGTTTGATATAACGCTCTGGCTTTGCTAGATAACCATTTGGAAATTGTAAGTATATCGCACTACATTATATTAACACGGGCACATGTTTTCGTTCGTTTCGTTCTTCAATAAAGAGCTTTTGCTCTCTCTCTCTCTCCCTCTTTGTTTCGTGGGAAATGTCTTTTTGATTTTTCGTGCGATGCGCGTTATCGCTCGACAGAGGGTGTGATTATCTTGCATGTTCCTCCTCGAGCGATTCGTTACGCTGTACTAATTTTGCATACCCGACACGTATGGTTGAGTACCTTTCATATTATCCGCGACCATCATCTTGGCGGCTCACTGCTTTTCGTGTGATCTTCATGATCATGGTTGCACAACTGTTGAACGATAATATCAGATAACGTAGAAGAACTTCTTGCTGGGCGAGTTGGTGCATGATTTTTTTCCAAGTTGTTGCGCGTAGAATGAACAATCACAGGAAGAACAGCAAGACAGACAGAAAGAGCGCAAACTATCAACTGATTTATTTGCTCTTGAAACAGCTTATATAAGCATGTCCAATCGTCACACGGATAGGAAAGAGGGTTGAAAGGGGGTGAGAGGGGAAGCATACAGTTCAGAAAACCTCACCGTCACATAAACCTGCGCAAAAACTGGTCTTCAGCCTTATACAAGGTAACAGAAGTGTCGCTTATACATTGATCACCTTTATCTTTAATAAAAAACGCTTCTAACAGTTCACGGCCAACTCTGGTCTGGCTCCTCCCGATTATCTTAATCTTTTTTAGTAATGGCTCGCATCCCATGCACTTGTTGCAATGAGCGGGCAAATTCGCTCCTTCTCTTTTTTCCAGAGAACTGTTAGAAGCGTTTTTTATTAAAGATAAAGGTGATCAATGTATAAGCGACACTTCTGTTACCTTGTATAAGGCTGAAGACCAGTTTTTGCGCAGGTTTATGTGACGGTGAGGTTTTCTGAACTGTATGCTTCCCCTCTCACCCCCTTTCAACCCTCTTTCCTATCCGTGTGACGATTGGACATGCTTATATAAGCTGTTTCAAGAGCAAATAAATCAGTTGATAGTTTGCGCTCTTTCTGTCTGTCTTGCTGTTCTTCCTGTGATTGTTCATTCTACGCGCAACAACTTGGAAAAAAATATCAGATAAGCTTTATCAGGAACGCTCTCGCATTCAAGAATACAAAAGCAGCAAATATTCTGGCGAAAATGAAGAGCGCAGTTTTTTATCAACATGCCTTTTTTTTTTTCAGAAACCAGAGCAAGAATAAGCAACGCGAGGTTAAATTCAATATCCGTCGTTACAGTATGTGGAAAACTGCTAATTAATCGTTTCTCTCAAGGATAAAAAAAAAACACCTAGATCAAGCCCGGTTGCTGCCTACAGATCAAGCGAAAGTGTATCCGCTGTTCCTGTTCATAGCAAGAACCGTCAGTAGATTGCTACGAGTGGTCTTAACGCGCTCGTTTATTTACTGCAAGCTTGTGCCAACAAGGAGCTTCGCGGTGTTGCAATGTGGAGCGTGGATTACCCATAAAAAGCTGGCACAAGGTTCTTTAATCCAGCATCTAATCCTTCTTTCTTTTACGCACTGCCTGGGATTCTAGCACTCGGACTTTTGCAATGTTTCTCTGACAGCAGAAGCACAGAAGATATATTACGCTCACAAGGCTGAAAGCAGCTCTTACTGCTGATGTCAGAGTTGGTGAACGAATCTCTCCCAAGATCAAGCCGCTACAGCGAATTCTGACCTCTCTCGTAAGATACAAGCAAGTGACTGTCACACAGAAACGCTCGGCCAGATGAATGACTACACAAGTACAAATGAGCCCGCATCCTTGGATTCTAGTAGATCTGTGAACGTGGATTGATGAGGTTCACTTTAGCGTCACAAAAACAAAACTAGTGGGTTTTTAGAAACTGCAGCATGCAATCCCTTAATCCTATTCTGCCAGGGAAGGGTAGCAAATCGGACGCGTGTCTGGTTGACCTCTCGTCTTGCTTCCTTCCTTTTTTCCCTATTCCTCCTCTTTCGCCGCAGCTCCGGCATATCGATAGTCGGTTACACCCTAATAATAAGCGTAGGATAAGCCAACGACCACCGCTATCCCACATAAAGAAAATCTGCTTAGTTCTGCCATACAATTGCATTTGTTTGCTCTCACAAAGCCAAGCCCTTTTGCGCGTGTAACACAGTTTGGCCATAAGGTATACATTTGTGCCAGTGGTATCAGGTGAAAAACTAGCTCATTCTGTCAAACTTTATCGGATTATGTAGGCTGCTAAGCCAAACCTGATACTTTAGCTAGGAACGATGAACTTTGAATTCATAACGTGCGTAGTATTTATATTAGCGCAGACAAAGTGCTTAAGCGTCGAAGTCGAACCAGCAGCTAACACGGCTTTCACGCACATGTGAACGGCAGGAGCGGCGTAGTTATGCTGTTTAATTTTATATTTACGCGAACGCATTATATGACTGATGAATAAAAAGATCCAGCTTCCAGCCAGCCGGCTTTACACACACACACACACACACACACACACACACACACACACACACACACACACACACACACACACACACACACACATATATATATATATATATATATATATATATATATATATATATATATATATATATATATATATATATATATATATATATATATAAGGCATAGGAAATATTATTTGTCGTTTTGAATTGTTTTGTTGTAATTACGACATAAATGGAAGGGGATTAAAGTGGACGGAAAAGAAAACCTGCCATTACTAAGGATTAAACCTGCGACCTTCGGATAACGCAGCAGAGCATCGGACGTATTATCCTGAGGTCGCAGCATCGACTGCGTATGTTTATATTCTTGCGGTGCTATACATGTTATGTTCCCATGCATATGTCTGCGTGTAATGCTTCGAGCCACGATAGATATCGTGTGTTTTGACGGCAATGCAATCCGTAACTTATTAAATGTGATGTTCCCGGCAAAAGCGAGCTAATCGCACATCAAAAATTTCTAGAGGCAATGCCCTCCTTGGTGGAATATCGACGTGCGTTGCCAAGGACGCCGGAAATAATTGGTGTTTCTTCGAAGTAAACCGTTCGGGCCTTTCTACCTCGCTCGCACAGCCGACATTTCGTGAGACTACGTCTTCTCCAAGTCAGCTCTGCTCGGCTTATAAGACGAGGAAAAGCGCCATTAGAGCTGGGGTCCTTCGAGAAACGTCGACGGTGCTGTTATTAATCGCCCATGGCTCGCCGATATCGTTCCTTACATCACGATACGTACACCGCGGGTGGGCAAAATTTATTTCCTGCCATCGGATACGTCAGGTGCACGTAATGGGCCGACAGCGTATATCTGTAATGATTTGTTCGCGCTAATAGTTTGCTTTTGTAGTTTTGCGCAGGGTTAGCTTTATTATTATTCCTTGCGTATACTGCAGAGAAAGTGCAGAGTTTTGAAGCTTGCGGCGGGAAAGCGATGTATGATGCCATCGTTTGCAACCTCAGCAATTTTGTAAGGAGACATACACTAGTGCACGAACTCAAACAATGCAAAGAAATATGTTCGATGCAACTTGGGGGAACGGGGGCTTGTTGCGAGCGCAGAATATTGTAGGTGCTATATGTCAATTTCAAGGTCTGTTTGAGTGCAGACAAACTTGCCGCAATAGCCCTTTTCGCAGGTGTTTTTAATTCTAAACAATTACCTTTTTATTTTTGCTGAAAAGTGTTGTTTAAAAGACAGTAAAATGATTCTTTTGCACAGTTACGCCAGGCCCAAGAGTTTTGGAAGGGAACGTTTCAGCACATTCCCTCCTTTTTGAAATTCAAGCATCCTGCTTGCTATTTACCGTAGGACTATGATTTTTTTCTCCCCACCAAGATTAGGACGGACACACATGCAGCTTATAAACACGTTATGCCGAATGTTGATCATTAATGCTTAATTTTGTTTTGTGAACGCCATCCAGATGCGAGAATCATATAACATTTAATATTGCACTTGTCATACAGGCGCTTGCTGGCACCATAGCGCCTGGTTGCTTGATCCTTCGTGTTTTTCCACTGTGTGGAGAACTCGACAACAATGCTCGCTAACACGACTGAAAAATATAGGGTAATAATTCTAAAGCACTCAGTCTGTAAGCAATAATACATCTACGCTTATACTTATGTCTCAGCAACGCGACATGACTGGAATTTGAGCTTTCATTGTATTTTAGGGGAGTGGGGAAACCGCGAGTTACAGAGTAACAGCATTAGCTAATAAGTTAGGATATTTCCAGTAAGGGCTATTTATGTGTGACGTATCGCGCTAAACAAGAGCGTCGAAGATATAGCGAGAAATATGCTCCAACTGTGCTTTCGTTTTCTCGTTTGTGTGGTTGTAAACACATTATGAAATATAAAAAGAAACAAACAACATCACACGTGAACAGGAATGCAGAAGGCAGCATGTCGTAGATAGATGAATGCGTCCTCGTTTCTCTCGCTATTCTATCAGCGTGTTTTCTCGCATTACTTTTAGGAGAACCCACTTTATTGCTACGTGTCAACGTGCGCAATAAACTCTGCGCGTGCGTGTTTGTGCCACTTTTTTCGGGACGTCAGCTAAAGGTAGGCGACCTGGAAGTAAAGTCCTTACGGGCGATTGCCCCCGGAAAACGTCGCCGCAGCTGTTATTAATCACCAAGTTCCGTGTCTCCAATTCCATTTCGTAGCCCTTGTCGATCGCACGAAAAAAAAAAAGAAGTTTGATGGATGATATTTTGCGTCGAGGCATGTCAGGTGCCTAGGACAGCGGGCCTTACTTCGTCGTTAGGTAAGGAAACAAGTCGGTTCGGCTATTTTATGGCAGGAAGTATAGCGAAATTGGCCCGTAATGTAATGTCCAGACATGTGCTTTCTGACCGTTTTTTTTTTTTCGTTCCCACCATGCAGGGTAGTGATCTGAAAATTCGAATCAGGTTCTTAGCCTTCCTTGTAGGATGTCATTGGGACCGTAACCCTTCCACAGAAAGCGATTCACACACACCCACATACACGCGCGCATGTGTGTGTGTGTGTGTGTGTGTGTGTGTTGAGGGGATGGGCTCCGGTAAGTTTGGTCCCTTGAGGTTCTTTAGGGTAAACGTGAACCTATAGGCTAGAGGTACATGGGTGCATGGTATTGTATTTCGCGTACATAAGAAGTAGGGCCAACGCGCGTAAGTGACGTGGCCAGGAGTCGAACAAACGTCCTCGCGCTTAACTGTTAAACACCGTAGCCAATAAGCTACCAGGCGGTTTGTGGTATCAGTACAATTTCGCTACAGCGTAAATTATGCAGCGTACAACGCCTGACCCTTTTTCATCGCGTTTTACGGTTGTAAGCGTAGCGCACGGAAACTTAGCGCACCACGATAGATTTGTACAGTAAAATAAACGCGCGTACACGAAAAAAGAAAAAAAAAACATAGATAGAGTAGTATCACACTTGCCCTTTTTTTAAGCCTCGGCAGGGTACGCGACGGAAGTGGCACTGACAGAGAGGTAATTAAAGGTCTGATTAAAAGACAGTCATGTTAGCAGCGTGTACTTAAGGAATAATGAATAGACAGAATAATAAGAAAGATGGAAAGAGAGAACACAGAAATGTAAATTGCAGAATAAAGATACGACGATCGGGGAACACGTTCGTTAAGAAACATGAAGAATTTAAAAAGAATTTTCAGGGGCTCACGAAATAAACAAAAAAGAAAAGTATTTGCAGGTGGAACTATACGCTAGAAGGAAGGCACGGTCACGACGATCGCAGGCTCCAGGCGAGACCGGTAAGTGGTGTAATCTGTTAAGCACGGTGAATAATGCGGCAGTAATTATCTTGGGGGGGGGGGAGCTACTTGACCTGGAAAACAATTTAATTTGCTCGAAGACGTAGAAGAGAAAAGATACACGGATTGTCGTCTAGTGCTATACATAAGGTAAAGCGCAAGGTGGGTGTTCGTGAAAGAAGAAAGGGGACAACCACGGTGATGGAGAATGAATTCCCTTTTCGGGAGCGATCACAGATTTTACAGGAGGATAATGAACTCAATTAACGAAACTGAATGGCGACGTGGGTTTAGTACTTATCGAGGCGTTATTTCGTTAATGCGCAAAATTGCCAATGTATTGGAGAATCGCGTTTGAGCATAACGCTTAAATATAACGTTCAGTGTGCGACGTTTATTACGTTATACCTTCACGCACCTTTGCTAACGTTTCTACAATGTTTCGGGATTACATTATGCCTTTCGTATAAACGCGTGCGTACCTACAGAAAGATGGATGAATGGATGGATGTTAGGAGCATCCCCTTTATAACGGGGCGGTAGCCCGCGGGCGACCAAGCTCTACTTTTATTTTTTTCCTCTACAAACGTTTGTTTTCCCGAATCACACAGATTTTGACAACTAATTTTTCTCCTCGCCTACCTGTTTTATCTACTATCGTTCCGCTGTGAAGTAACAACCTTACCCAAACTACCTTGCGTTTCTGCTTGCTCCATACCTTTGCGCCACCAATACTCTAAGCACCTTTTACTTATCTCTATCACCGACATGTTCAGTTTTCTCGTGCTATCCCTGAAACCTATGGCCTTCTGCAGGGTAGTGTCCACAGCTACACCTGGGTGTATATCTGTACATTCAAAGAAAATATGATCTGTCGTTTCCCTAGCTTTTCCACAGCACGTACATGCATCCCCTTCTTTACTGAAAAGATGGCTTAGTCTGAGAGCGTTCGGTGCGGTAGGAGATTTGTCGCTGAACATTGTCGCTGATAACCCGCACATGAATGTGGCGACCATGAGCGCTGCCGAAAAGTGGAGACACCAAGAAAGCGACTTTCTCTAATAAAAAGTTACAATCTCGCGGGCGATACCTTTATGGACTATGAAAACAGAAAGTGATGCTACAAATACGTCGCGCCCACCATGCGGCGCTTTGCGTTCCGGTGGAATTTTGAACCATTTTAACACACGAATGAAGTAATTTAGGGAGATTTTAAATGCAGACAACTGCTGTGCTATCGGATGCCTTAGCATGCGCAGCAGCATGTCCAGCAATGTACCAAATGGTTTCGATGCGACGAGACAGGTGTGCCTTGTTTTTGGAATTCACACAGTACGCACCTGAATAACGGTCGCTATTGTATGCGGAGTTTACAGCAGGTAGCAATTCTGAAAGAAAAGTTTGAGTTAAAGTTCGCACTTAGAGCGCACTTGTAACCATGTGAATAATCATATTGGGTCCTCTACACTCAAATACAATGATTAAATGAGATTAGCAGGCCCAACATGTCAGGTCGTTTTTAAGAAGTTGGCAGCTTATGATTCAAAGCACTATTTCATAAAGCAGATGCCTTTTAAGGAAAGATAGTCTTTCTTTAAAAGGTAAGTACAGGAACCTTCTACCCTCCGTGGTAGCCTAGCGGCTAGGTGTTGGCTTGGAAAGCTTAAGGTCGCGGGATCGAATCCCCCTCGACGGCGGCATTCACATGGAGGTGAAATGCAACAACAATAACAACAAGAACAAAGGCTTGTGTGCTTAAATTGAGGTGTCCGCTAAATAAACCAGATGGTGAAAATTTACACCGGGGACCTCCATTTCGGAGCGCGTCTAGTAATCATACCGTAATTTTTGGCACGTTAAATCACGTCAGTTATATTAAGAAATCTTCTATACTTTCTGGAAATGCATGCTGGCCACTAGCGCTTCTCATGCCTTTTTGTGTGTGTGTGTGTGCACATGTACTCATCAGACGTACGTCTAGATATCTTGCAGTTGTTTTTGCTTACTCGTTTCTTATTTTATACCTAGTTTGTTTCAAAATCACAAAACGCCGTCCGGGCATCGCACAGGGACAGGGGGCATGAAAGAACACTGCAGTCGTTGGAATTCGTGCCACGGCGTCACTTGAAGATATAAGACGCAAATGGCTACACGCTAGTTGTCGATAAAAATTACTACCACAAAATGACAATGCGCGATACAAAGTTCGTTGTATTCAGGCAAGAAAGAGAGAAGTGAAAAGCAGTAGACAAATAAGTTGCATACTAGTCTGTATAAGAATAAGAATGCACACACAAAAAAGTGGTATTAACGAAAAGGATAAATATAAAAAAAAACGGGGTATTGTGAATAGTACCTTCTCGCAAAAACTTAAATTACGTGCGTCGCGTAGGGGGTGGTGGTACTTCCGCTTTAAATCAGCTACGCAAAACTTTTGGCGAAGTGACACAGAGAAATAAATTGCTCGGAAGTAGAGCCGATAGGCGATGACACCTGCAGCAGCTGCCGTTCAATTCTTCCAATAAAGCGTGCATAAACAGGTGCATCGTCGTGCGCCGAACCTTCGTCCCCCTCCTTCTCGAACACTCGTCACGAACCGAGCCTCGAGCACAGTGCGCTGCGGGAAAGCTCGAAAGCCAGAAGATATCGTTCCAGGGCTGGGTGCAGATGGCCGCCCCGGCTACACGGTGAGGACGTGACCCGATTGCCAAATGGCCGCCCCCGCCCTGAGACCCGGGATCCCCTCCACTCGATGGTGTTCATGACCCCGGCCGCCTGCCTCCTCTCTGAGCCGTTGGCTTTCATAGCTGTTGTGTTTCGTTGTGGATGCTTGGTACACGATGCCTTCCATTTGCTTACGCGCTGGGAAAGCTATAGCGCGCCGTGCATCGAAATGATAGTGCAAGTATTTTTTTTTTCTGTCTCTCGATAGAACCATGCAGTGATGTACAAGCTAGAGTCCTACATCGGCTGCTTCGAGAACAACGCCGAAATGTTCTCTTACAAAGATATCCCCAGTTAAGGCACGAAACGGAAAGCAAGCCGTCTAGTCTGAAATCAACGAGCCTGCGTGTACGCTGAGTTGGTTGCGACACTATAGAACAATGTCGATTCTTCGCGAGTAAGTCCTTGGGGCTTGAACCACATCAAGCGTTGTTTCTTAGCCCGCAAAAGAGATTTTTGAACTTCAACGTAGGTAAGCTTCCAAGACGTCGCAATTGGGACGAGCGCTCCACAACCACTGAATACCTTTCTTCCATGTACAGCGTCTACCAGCGCGCGGTGACACACCTGCTGTCTAGTGCTAACGTTCGGTGGTCTGCAGAGACGCGAACGTCGCTACGACGGCAAAGCATCAGTGTGTTTTCAAACATCTCCCAGAAGCATGCGGGAATCATGATGATTACTTGCGTTTTTTTATTGCTCATACGCTGCCACCTAAAGCGCTCGTGCTGGTGCTAACACTTGTTCTGTGTGTGTGTTTGTGTGTTTCACACACACACACACACACACACACACACACACACACACACACACACACACACACACACACACACACACACACACACACACACACACACACACACACACACACACACACACACACACACACACACACACACACACAGCTCCCGCTTAGGTCATAAATTGAGGCTGCTAAATTTCCCACGTGGCCTCCTCGAAATTGCAGTGGGAATGTCCACTCTAAGTTTCACGCCTCAAGTAAGAGGTACGTAAGGTTCAAAGAGCAACACGGAGCTATCGCCATAAAAGGCACCCTATATATGAGCTAGAAACCAGCACATTTAGGAGACAGCCATTTGGCAGCAGGTAGAGCTTTGTCCCTATTGAATGGTCGTCTATAACAATATATGACGCACAAAAAATAAAATGGTGATATCAAATAAGTAGCAATGCGTTTTAATAGGAAGAAGGGAGAGAATTTCTATGGTTCGAGATAACCGTACGGAGTGTCGACCACTCAACCAGTATTTTTTTTCCCTCTTTGCGGCCGGTCAGTATTACACTATCTTGGTCCAAATCGCCAGTAACGCGAATGGGAGATACGAGGGAAAGAAAGAGAATTGCGAAAGCAAGTAGAATTTCTATGTATTGAAGATTAGGCGAAAGTAAAAACTTACAGGAAGGGCATGTTGTGTTATACCTTGAAAGTGATGGCACATTTTTCTCCCGTGTGGTTGAGCCTTATCGTATGGACTACAGGAGCGGCCACATTGCTACTTCCTTAATGGGAATCGTGAAATTGTTTTTTTTTCTATCAGGTGTCACAGAAATGGATGCGGAGGATATCCGGGAGCGTTTATCAGGTCTGGAGAGCCAACGACATCATTTCTTTCTCGCCTTCTCTGGCCCTGTCCTTTTCACAAACGAGTTTTCTCGTGCCTCAACGAATTTAACCTGATGCCTTAGTCAGCTGGGATATGGCTGTAAGTTGTACAAAGTCACCGCAACTGTTTAAAGAGGACCAAAGTTTTTTTCAACTTGCTTGCTTCTTGGTCCGTTTGTATCTAATGGTTCCGTGAAGAAATACAGACAGAACCTTTCGTCAGTTTACTCAGCTCTAAACTCACACCGACGACAGTTTTATCGTGTAGTGCCGGCATCTCAAAGTTGGAACAAAAATCCAGAAAATCAATTTACAATTGATTACAGTTGTTTCCTCATCCTCACTCGTGCAAATCCATCGCATAGTGTCCTCATGTTTTGTAATTATGATGACGCCACAAGATAACCTCTGAGATGAAGCATAGTTCGGCTGGTTCCTTTCTAAGTGCCAGGAGGATATTCACCACCAGTGGTCTCCTCCTCTGTATATCTGTCGACAGAAACACGCAGCCTGAAGCCTACCCTTACAGCTCCCTCTGTTTCTCGAGTGCATTATCTTTTTGTCCAATACCGCCTTCATGTAATGGTTAGTTCCTGTTATAGGACAAATATTGTTTCTTCAACGTTAGCATCATACGCCGCGACATAACTAACCCAGAATCCTAACACTGGCTTCATCGTTTGCAACTCTTACTGTGCCGCTCCACGGACGCTTTCTGAAGTCTGCTGCTCTTTGCACAAGGAGATTGCTCCCGAAGAGCAGACGCGTTCGGTTATGGTAACTGGAAGAAAAAGAAGGAGAAACGGAGTGATAAACGAATGAACAGCAGCATTGTGTATGTCCTTTGTTTACTTTGTTCCTGCGACATCATGTTGTCCTGATATAGCTATACATTCAATCAGTTGTTTTTGCTGAATCAGGGCTATCCTCTTTTCAGCTTGTTCATGGTGATCTTCCCGAAGAAAGGAAAGCGAGAATTAAATTATCTCTATTTCAGTATCTCAGAAGGATACACACATAAAACATGTTTGCTTTGAGGTTTTCGTCTTATAAGATGCATACGTTGTAGGTTTTGCGCGTTTCCTGGGTGATTTACGTATGCACTACGTGGGTATCATCTGTATGCAGAGTTCTATCGTAAGAAAATGTTTAGCTGAATGGGCAGTGATACTGAAGCCACGAACACGAGATATGCAATCGTCTTCTAAAATGACGTACATACATCTCAACTTCTGAAATTTGACATCTGTGCAGTCGCGGATCATGTACTGGTGATATGATGATGCAGCGCTGCGTTGGTTCTTGGTGTTTCGTTGAATTGCATTGTATTGTGTTAACTATCTGTTTTCGCCATTTGCTTTGTTTATTCCTGTGTGCGTATCGGGTTATAAAAATTAAAGGGACGAAGGCTCTTTGCATGGCTTACTTTGACACAAGGGAAGAGGCTATTATACTGAGAAATCACACTAACGTATGATTTCTTTGTTATAACTTTGAACTAGTTGAATGCCTTACCTCGTCCCTTGGCACACTGCATTACTGCTTATATTAAAAAGCAACCACTCCAGAAAAGAGCCGTTCTGGGATTTTATCCAATGGCCACGGCTGAAGTTTGTCATATTTTAAAACATTCTATTTCTAAAAACAGCGTTCCCTTTACAAGATCCATTACACGTTTCGGCCGACAACTTCGCTTTTATGCTCTAGTTCTGTCTCTTAATTTTATCAGCAACACGTTGGGGCCGTCAGTTCTCTTAATGCGATAACCACCGCCCCCAGCCATTCGCAGCTCTCTTTCCGCTCTCTTCGACACCATTGTGAACGGTCTGGTCGATTAGAAAGTGCACCTGGTTACAGAGCTGCTGAAATAGGTCGAAAGGTCAGTCGGTAGCGAAGCAATATCTGTCGAATTTTCTATTTCGAGACCTGACCCAAGCCAAGCCACAGCCGGAAATTGAGTGTGTCGTGCCTCTGATCGTTCCAGCACTCCCAGTTAACTTTTTATGGGTACGATATGGAGATATTGGCGTGCTGATTTCAGGCCGGCTGCGGCTTGTCTAGCGATCAAACGGCGCCATGCTTCTGAGTACGCATACACTTGTTCGCAAATGCATACGTACACAGAGTTACCGTAGGAAATGAGGGAAACGGAAGTTCAATGTTTATACAAGGTAGGCGAATCAATAAATGAGAAAGAAAAAAAAACAATAAGGGAATACTAAAATACACAATATGCGAGCGCGGTGGGAACGGACGAGAGACGCAAACGTAGCCTTTGAAAAGATATTCAGGATCTTATTCTTACTGCCCCGAAATAGCTGGTCTCGTACGAAAGCAGGTCCAGGCCATGTTTGTCTGCCATGTCATCGTGCGGTTCGAAAATGCATTGAACGCTACCTATGCATGCAAACGCTTCCCGTGCTTCTGGTTAAAAGTCGAGGGTGGTTACGTAAGCTCACCTGTGCTTAGGATATATGTGCTATGCTGCCCACCCTTTCAGTGTTAATTTTCGTGCACTTTTATGCTAATTTCCGTGTTTTCGATAACGTAAAGGATGCCTCATGGCATCCGTAGTTAACGTGCTCGACGAGTGTCAATGACATTCTCAAGAATCATCGCCTCGTTGTGCTGTTTGCCCGAAGGATGTCTGCAGGGCAAATTCACTTTTAACTGTGTCAGTGAAATTTAGGGAAAGGCTAAACTTCACTTTTGAGAGTGGAGCGTAATAGCACTCGGCTTTGGCAGACCACACTGAATCCATCACAGGAAATGCAAGCGCGTTTTGCTTGCTGATGACTTCTGGGCGCTAAGACAATAGACGATAGGGAGAAACACAATTTGTGTCTATTGCTTTAGTACCTTAAGGTCATGCGCACAAAATCGCGCCAATTTTATCAAGAACTTTCATTTTTAATATCTTCTTCTTGTTCTTTTCTTCTTTGTTATGGCACGGAACCAGTACAGGCGACCGGCCAGGATATGCATGTATTATTCCTATTTTGTTTATCGGAACGAAATCCTTGGGCTGTTATTCCTGGGCTGCGCCTACGGCAAACTTCGTCGCTGCTACAAGCGGCTTCCGCGAGCTGAAAGCGTGGGAGTGCAGAGCGCGTCTGTTAAGTGTTTGCTCGTTTTACCGAGCCCACGTGATGTTTTGGGGGGCACGCTTGCCCCGTACACGCCAGGCATGGGTTCGATTTCCCACTAGACTCGACTGAAATTTCCTTTCAGTGCAATCCCCTTCGCATTGTTTACAGGAGCCGCCTTGAGAAACGTGGTGCCATTCAACTGCTTTGATTGATTGCATGGATTGCTGCCGCATTTTAAGCTCACGGTCAACACCGCCAGTGCATATTCTGTGGCATTAGCTGCTTTATACTATCGTGTTCATGTATAAGCTTTACGTTAAGTTTTGGCTGTTAATTCGGTGTCTTCCGGATGCCATGAAGGGTTGCTTTGCCGCATGAAGCATAATACTGCAACGAAGCACGCTCTACAGGCAAGCTGCGTGTGGTACCGTGAAGAACCGAAATCGTTCCTGCGATGCCTCGCTGGCGACGATGGCAGTTGCTCGTAATAATAATAATAATAATAATAATAATAATAATAATAATAATAATAATAATAATAATAATAATAATAATAATAATAATAATATCGGTGCGGTAGGCACTATTATGCGACATATTAATTTAAGTCTTTTCTTAAACTCTTCAGCGCATCGTTCAGCGTGTTGCTTTCTGAGCTTATCTTTTTATATATGACGGCGAGAACTGTGTATGTTTTTCTCCTTAAAAGATGTTTTTGGATGACGCTGGCGTTGATACGAGCGGCACAAAACTGATAAAGAGAAAATCACGCGACCTGAGTGACCTGAGGAAGAACAGAGGCGAACCAAAGCAAACCAAACGTGCATAAGCGATTATTGTTGATTTACAAGGATAATTAATGATTGTTTAGCGATTGGTGTAATGAAGAGTGAGTTATAAAACTGATATTTATCATATAATTCTAAAATGCAACGTGATCACAGAAAGCCCGTAAGTGTGTAATAGAGTATAAGCCCGCCATGACAAGATTCATGAGGCCTAGTGATGACGTTAAAACGTAAAAATATGAAGCATAACGACAACGTTGGCGACATCACTGATGATGCTTGCTTGTTTGACTGCTTGTTACTTATCACTTGGCGCCTGCCCAGTTCTGTATAAAAGATGTTCTGTTTAACCTAAGCTTTCTCAGACAAGTTCCTGGGGACAAACCATTTCAGGGCTTTGTTCGCAGAAAATGAAAATGCACAGTTTGGGTAGGAATCGTACCGAGTCCTCTGAAGTGCTAAGCAAGCGCGCTACTACTCATCAGCGGCTAGTCCTAGGTGTCACTGAGAAAACGTATTCCTGATGTGTGTGTGGTTGACCGCGACATGTCGTAGCCACGTAACTGGCTACATGTGCTTTCGCATTCCATCACTTAAGGAGCCTTACGCGTCTCTGAGAACATCTTTTTAAATGCGAAAGCATTATATGGTGATGCCTGTGAAGCGAAAAATGCGGCGTCTTTCCGGTAGGCGGCGTCACCACTCGATGGAAAGAAAAGCTCACGGGTCTAAATGACGATGCCATGTGATGTAGTCACAATGAAGTCATAACTTCTCGAAGTTACGACATCAGAAACGATGTTGTGTGTTGACGTCATCACACGACAGCTTCTCATGGTGTCATGTAGCATGGACGTCGAAGTAGTACGGATGTCTGTAGAGACGCTGCGCGGCGCTCTTCAGAATTCTGCGTAAGTAAGGAGACGTAGATGCCTCTGTAACTATTGCGCAATTCTTTCCATTAAATATTTCGCCCAATAAGTAATGCTTTCCTTTGTCGAATTACAATAAATAGCTCAGTATTTCACTGTAATACAAAACACATCTTGCCATCAGCATCGACAACGACAATATTTGTGCCTTTTGTATTGGAAAAAGAAAACTGTTGTGCGATGATTCTAGCCCGAGTTGTGCTTGGCTGTACGCAAGATGCTCCGCGGTGGTTCTACACAACTTGGCTCCGCGTACGTGACGCTGATACTGAATTCGCCATTTTAGTCAGTTTCAGGCTGGAATAACGGAGCCTTAACACCACAGTGGTAGCGAAGGCCTGCAAATTGTGACAAAAGACACATCTTCACTGATGTTGACTAGCCGTTTTTTATAAGAGTAGAATTTTGGGCCACTTGATACTGCATACTTGGAGGGTGAAGCGCGGACCACAAAAGAGCGAGCGAGCGAGCGAGAGAGAGAGAGAGAGAGAGAGAGAGAGAGAGAGAGAGAGAGAGAGAGAGAGAGAGAGAGAGAGAGAGAGAGAGAGAGAGAGACGTGTAGTTTGTCCCGCTCTCTTCGTCCTGTGATTCTTTTGTAAGACACACTCATTTCCAAGGAGCCACTGTAATATGTGCATCAGGATTATCGAGTGGTGTGGAAGGTCTAAAAATGCCCCGTGCAGCTCAACAGTGCTAGTATCACACCTATATTACTTCCATTTTTCGAGTTTGTATGGCGCACACGAATACGAAAGAAATGTTCTGCCACCTTTCAAGATTTCGCATACAGACAGCTGTGTCGTCGATGCCTTTCTCCTCTGTAATCGTAGGCAGTCGAAATCAAAATGTATGTTAGGTTTACTGCACAGAACAAGATTCTTTACGCTGTAATCAATTCTCCCCGCATCGACGCTCTAGACAATCACAGTAAGTTTTCTAGACATTTATTTAAGAGGAGCGACCGCACGCTTAACATAGCAACATGGCATGTTCAACTATAGCTTTCTTTTATCTTCAACGATTGAAGCCTGGAATTCATTGCCCCGCAGAGCCCGTTCTTTTCAGCAAAGAATTTCTGGAAGCTTGTTCATGAATATCCATTTCATAGCCTCATGGACGCTGCAGTATTTAAAAAAGAAAAAGTAAGGTAACTGCGTGAGCGTGCCATCTGTACTTTCTTCCCAAGCGGAAATGTAATATGCACAGAGTGTTTTGAGGAGAGCACACAAAGGGTTTGCACCGGTTCTGTTAGTGGCGTCCGCTTACACAGAGTTTGCAAGTTCTGGAACCAGACATCTAGTTGATACTTTTTCCCTCATTGTCAGAGTGTTTATTCGCTTTAATGGAAGAATGCGTCCTGCTCAAGCGGAACTAGTAATCCCAACGTCTTGCCCTTATTAAACAAAATGGGTTTGTTTCTACCATCGTTTAGTTGAAGTGCATGTGTGCTTGCTTACAATGTGCATGAATAATAATAAGTTCCCTTTATTCGACTTCAGTTTTTGCGTCTTAGAAAGACTGTCGTTTACAATGTTGCATTATACAAAGCGACTTGAAAGGAATCGGGTGCTGAATACTTCATAACAGCCCGTCTTTCCTCACCGACTTCTTGGTGCAGCAGAATCGCACCGATCTCAATATAAGGAAAGAAAAACGACGCTCGGTTTCGATGTTACAGTGCGCAGAGCAGAGTAAATAACGACGAACTGAGGAATGGTATAGGAAAAAAAAGAAACACATAGGACTTCTCCGTATTGTTGATGTTAACGCCGTTTAGGGTTTGTGGAAACGAAACGGCGCTTCGGCTGCAACAACATGAGCATTTTGTTGCATGCAAAAGCGACGTTGTGAAACAGATGTATTCTCGAGTTCCTTGCGGACAATAAACTTTTCAAAATATTGAAATGTTGTGCCAGTCGGGTGGCTTTGACGTGCACGTTACCGAAATCGCGAAAGACTTCAACATGGATGTCGGTTCAATTGAGAAACCTAGAAAGTTTGAAGGGCTGGTAGCGCCGCGATCAAGAGGCAGGTAGTTAGGTTCGCAATGGTTAGCTTCACTTTAACCATGGAAACTGCTGTTTTCGCGCCGTAGGCGTGGTTCTGATCACACAGCTGCCTCTACACATTAAAAGGAACCTCTACTTCTAATGCTTCAGCACACCATACTGCATGTGACAGTACGCTCCCCCTCTCTCCCTCTACACGCACTCCCCCCCCCACTTCTTTTTTTTTTTTTTTGACTGAAGCCAACATTACGCAGGCAAAAGTCTCGCATGTCTCATGCAAATGTGATATTGAGAAATGGTGGAAGAAAATAAAACGCAAAATGTCGTAATGGTGTATGGGTACTGCACTGGCGCATTTATAAACGCAAGAGCAAGGGCTCCGAAACCCACGACTGGGCACCAGGCCAACTTTCGTCTTCTACCGTCCTCGTGTTGCAGCACATACCAAATTGTAACAATATTGTGTAAAATGCTGAAACCTCGCTTCTCGTTCACTTTTTGTGCACCAAAATTGCCGTGGAAGAGTACGAATGCTTGACTAACACGACTCAATATGTCATATGTCACTAACGTAGCATGTTAGTGATGGCATGACATCAGGATGCTATGAGCCACACCCCGTGTGCTATGAGCCACACGTGAATAAATATTAACCTTTAGAGTCTATGCCATATTACGTCCACGTGAAATTCGACTGCCTAAGTTTACGAGTACGGGCCCCTATTTGTTGGATTCGACGACCAAAGCTATCATTGGGCTTGACGCCTTCTAAGTGGTGGGTAGAAATAATTATTAATTTCTGGAGGTTTAAGTCCCAAAAACACAATATGATTAGGAAAGGCGCCGTATGTGGAAGGCTCTGGAAATTTCGGCCACTTGGGGGCCTCTATCATTTCGGCTCCATCGAAATGTGGCCACCGTGCTCGAGGTTCAATCCTGCAACCTTCGGGTGAGCAGACGAGTGCGAAAACCCCTATACCACTACTAAACGGTTGCTAAGGACTGCTAGTAATTTCATTCATGAATGCTTGGTGACTTTTTCCATTGTGACCTAGAAGCGCGTACTCTCGGGCTATGTTTTCTTTTCCGAGCTTCGTTTTTTTAACCCTTAATTGTTAGCGCTAGCCATATCGTCTGTTTTAGTTTATGTATCTGCCATTTTCTTCCGGCCGATCCAAAGTATGCGTCCTTTGCAACATGCCAGGCTGTGCTCCTCAGTGCGCTACTTGAAAAGAGCGGGAGAAAAAACTGCTTTATTCTGGCAAGTATATTGAAGCAAACGCACGTTCGTAAAAACACAGTGATTAATCCTTACGTAAAAGATTACCCACGCACAAGCACCATTCTCTCACGAGACCCTGCTATGGCTGGGGAATATAGCGGCAGCTGGTCAGCATTGCACAAGTGGATAAACAGTGTGCTGGTTTTCGCTAGACAGACCATAAATTGATCTGATTTTACTCTTTATGAAGACTTCTACCAAGCTATTAACGCCCACAGCAGAGAAGAAAGGCAAGAAGGAATTGTGCTTTTGTTTCTATCTTTGGTAAAAAAGAAAGCAAGCATGGGCCATGAGCTTTGAAGTGCAAGAAATAACAGAGTAATTACACCACTAATCTAAAAGGGTGGCAGGTAATTTTTTCGCCCCTTACAAGACAGCTCAGCACTTTTACCTTAACACCGCGGGATTCTGCGCAAACTTTATGCAGTGGTATCTCTAGGCAGGGACTACTGCTAGCTCATGCTTTCAACTATTTACGCGGACTCAACGACGGGAATTTCTTGCAGTCAAACTTTCCTCTCTTTTTCTAATCTATGCTACCGCTATCCATTTGCAAAGTAGGAAGATTAATTTGGTTAGCACATTCTTTCCTCATCTCAACTTGGCCACTAGTTTTTAAGGTTTCATAAAACGCTGCGTACAAGCAGAATTTCTCAACAGTAAATAAATGTTGTCTTTGGAGTAGAGGGATATATAATTATGGTTTCTTGCTGCGCAGCATACAACCATTGCGATGAACGAAACGCTACCATCTATACGCGTATTTGAGATGTTCTGACTCCTCGTGAATAATACCGATCTGAACCCTACGCATCCCAGGGTTCCCATGGACACCACTGCGTTGCGGCAGTATTTTGCCCCCTAGGTAATCGTAAGAAACGTTGTTGTTGTAAGCATGCTCCGTAATTTGTTTGAGGACATTGCTGTCTTGTCGCTCTTCCACCTCCATTCTGATGAAAGACATACATTGACTCCGAAGGTTGCGCAGTCTAACACGGCGTCTATCGCTGGTTACAACCCGAGGACAAATACAATCTTTACCTGCAGCAACCGCTAAGCCAAGCAAAAAAAATTTGCATAGATGTTAAATCTAATTAGACTTGTTTATATTCGTGACGTATACCCTTCAGAGTACATTTTGATAGTCGGATTTCATCGTGCATATACATGCTTGTGTTGCCGATTGTAGGCAGAAAATGCGAGCGCACCGACATTTTTTTTTAATATTATGTCGCGAGCACTCAGCCAAAAAAGCAAGGCTTTAGTAAGAACCTACCAAGTTGTATTTTCCAGTTTGCGTGGTACCGACATTGGGAGAAAGAAAAACAGTACCTTGGTCCCTACGGTGCGTATTGCCCCTTCGGTGGTGCCGCAGTCCGGAACGCGACAATGGGGCACTTGCTGTAGGCCTGCACAGGTTTGCGTCTAAGCTTTCTTCGACACCTCCGTGCTACAGACCTCAGGCCCGGCCGACCACCTTAGCAAGATCGCTAGATGCATGGACCTTTCTTTCCTTCGCCCCTCGATTTCATTGATGAAGACAATCTGTTTATGTACTTTTGAGGGCAACCCACTATAACTAAGCACAAGTTTTAAAAATAAAAAGAAATGCTTGTATTTCGAATGAAACCCAGCTGGTAGGACACCCTTGCAGAGGTGATGGACAGTCTTGTAGGCGGAGCTTGTATTTATTCTGAAATTGTAACCGTCTATACGCGTCACCACACTTAAACTACAGTATTTGCTAGCTTTCTACCAGTGTCTGCCACGTACGGTGCAAAAATAACATGGTCGAAAAATCGCAGGACTTGGCTTTTAAAGAGCCCCAGGTGGTCGAAATCTCTGAAGCCCTCCACTACGCCGTTCTTTTTTTTTCCAGCTATTTCATTTTTTTTTTCGCCCACCCCCAAAGAAGCTAAGCCGTGATCGCACAAAAGCTGCAAATCATAGCGTCGAGTTATTATCCGAGCTACAATTATTATTCTTCTACAAACACTTGTTTGCACTGATTTATGCTAGAAAATGGTGGCCAATTTGGGCAAGGGATGGTGGACGTCGGCCACTAGCTGCTATGACACCATCCTTGTCTTCGATGAATTTCAATGCAATAGTTGAGTTTTCTACCGTTTTTTGATTGCGTTTTGACCTGGTACAGCACACTAGCGCTCCACGTGCAAGCTTCAGATCAACGTTTTTAGGTTGCTCATCATCCGCACAACGGTGACGCGGTATCTCACTTCAGCGTTTACCAACCATACCACACGGTCTTTCCAGGCGTCTCGGGGGCCGTCTCCAGGGAATACCTTCGTCTTACGTTCACACGGCACACGGGCGCATACAGGCTCTCTTCCAAGAAACGAGTTTCGTTGACTACGCTGGTTCGTGCGGTTGGACTTAATTACGCGGTTAAGCGAAGACGTTCCCTGGAGTGGCTGTTCATCCTGAAGAGGACAACAAAGAAAACAAAGAAGTTCGTCGCGCTTCTCAACACGCGCTGCCAAGGTGACGAGTTTCAGAACTTCAGAGCTCCAAGTCTACTTACTATATATGGCACCACAGACCATTTCCGTTTTACATATGTCTTTCGTACCATTGGTTTTTGAGCGCCCTGTCGTTCATTCGCCCTTATCCTCGTTTCTCAGTTTTTCGAACGATCGGAAGCAGAGATAGTTGTTGAGGGTTAATTATGCAAAAGTTAAGACTACCAAGCGCTGCACGACTTCCTCCTGTATCTGTAACCCGATGGGTATTCGAAATAGAAAGTCAGTACAGTTTCAGTTCGACCGAGCCCCCTTCGGCTACCAAGCTTTGTTTTCACTGCCTACTACACGCTGTGTGCAGGCACTTGTGTTCGTGTAGTGCTCGTATGTACGATATAGCCTACACATATAATGTATTCAGAAGATACTTACTCAAGAGCGCGCCACTATAACTGCAAAACAGGCACGCGTAGGTGCCCGTCAAACGTTACACGTACGTTTCTTGGCGCAATAACATCTTTGCACTTGCTTTCGGTTCGTAGGAACACGGCATTGGCGTGTCTCTTTTCCACTTTGGTTCGGCCTAGATTCACTGCCGTTATCCGCGCGAAATTACTTTGCCGGCCGTGAGTGCCTTTCGTGGATGAGCGGGCGAGTGGATCACGTCGGTGGCATGGAAAATTAGGGGCTAAAGGGAGGACAATGGCAGAGGTGCATTACATTAACGAGTTCGTGCGCAAAGGCGTCCCCACCAGACACACGTGGCATGCTTGCTATCCATCTAGAGCCGCACGCGGTTGAGCTCTCTCCCTGTATTAACTACTTTCAGCTACTTTTGCCTGTAAAACATTCACTTCGCTCTGGCTAATTAAAAAAGAGGGCACTTCTTACAAAAAAAAAAAAACTGGTGAAGCGATTTGAGAACTTTTGAACAAAGGCTTGTGTATTGTTTTGTTCGCGTGGTTGAATTTTGGTAATCTTACTTAGCGGTGTACCTTACTCCTTGTTTTTCACGCCATCGAAACTAATATTGTCGATGAGTAAGGTTGTCCGAGAAGCGTCTGGCGACACACACACACACACACACACACACACACACACACACACACACACACACACACACACACACACACACACACACACACACACACACACACACACACACACACACACACACGCACACACACACACAGCACTGCGCACGCAACAAACATTTTTATATCTATGCTTGCCAGGCTTCCAGGCAGTTGGTGGGTCTACTTTATTAAGCTTTTAATAAGCCTCTCCCACATCCCGAATCGATTGCGGCAGCCGGCGGGATCGCCGAAAGGCTATATGACATAAATTGTGCGCGCGATTTCAAAAGCAGGCACGTCATATTAAACACGTCTATGAAGTTCAGAAGGGCTCTGGCGACCTCATCCATAGCTAGAGAAAAACTTGGACGATGTTAAGTTGAAAGACGAGCATTAATTGCACGAAGAAAACCAAGTTTTTGAACGCCGCAGTGAAACGTATTTGACGCAGTTGGCATAAAAAAGAAACCTTTTTCAGAAACTATACGAAAAATGGAGTGCCAGTTAGCAATGACTTCTCATAACGTCACGAGTGAAGGCGCCGATGCAACATAAAATAAAGTACTAATTTGCCACTTAAAAACGAAAGCGCTGCCTGAAACGCCTCTGCGGAGTGAAGAAAATCAGTAAAAGCAAATACTGAGCACGATTTTCGTGATCGATGTTTGCCAGTTAACAACAATAACGCACAAAAACTCACAATAAAAAGAGATTATAGGGAAGGCCATGTCAAGTATAAGTAAAGGTCTTCAGAAAAACCTGTAATTTTCCAAGCGCAGCTTGTATCCTTTAGACTGTGTGGGTAGAAGACGTAGTTGTTGTCACGACAAAACCAGCCTCTCCCAGAGAAGCGCAAGACCTAGTGTCCTCTACGAAGTGGCGAGAGAAACATGCGTTAGTTGCTTCTGCCACTTCGTAAAGGGTGCTTTGGAGTAAAAAAAAAATGCCTTTGCGGGGTTTGAAGCTCAACGCCCACCCTCCGAAGACAAGTATCTTGACCACTAAACACGCGCTAGCGAGATAGGAAACGCACGTGAACCATATCAGTGTTGGATCCCCCTTCCCGTGCTTAGGACTTCGATACAGCAGCGAAGAAACAGCCCCAGAGGAGAAGGAAAGAAAGAAAGAAAGAAAGAAAGAAAGAAAGAAAGAAAGAAAGAAAGAAAGAAAGAAAGAAAGAAAGAAAGAAAGAAAGAAAGAAAGAATGTAGCAAATGCGGCACGCACAGGCCAAGCTTCGGTTTACCTTATTTTCTGGAGAGGCAAGAGCTGCTGATTTTCGTGCGAACTTCCTCGCGCGTATTCCCCAAGAGCGCCTAAATATATCGGTCGAAGAATATCATCGCCTGTGTACCAGAAGAGCTGAAAAAAGAAGAATGATAGAGAGGGACGAAGTCAAGATGAAAGAACGTTACTGAAATGACGTCTGGACATTCGCTCTTCGCCCAGCTGATCAAATGTGGCGTGCGGCTCAACTCTCTCGGAGCTCCAATCACCTCGCAGCTGTCAATGCTCTCCCTGTCGGATCACGCACACCGGCACCACCGAATATGTCAACCGGGGACGGGTCGGCGGGCAGCGGGGTATCGTAGAAGGCGGTGGCGTGTTTCGTGCGCGAGTTCCTGCGCCAACGAATCGGGAACAGTGACTCACAGTTGGGACGAGCTTCGAAGAGCCAAGGGGAGCGAGGTCTCTCGGAAAATACAAACTCGTTTGCCTGCGCCCGTTTACTGTCCGTCGCGGTGGTGTAGTGGTTATGGGGCTAGGCTGCCACCCAAACGAGGCGCAGACAAGGCGTATTTCTAGCTCACCGGCATACGATACATTTAGCAATGTTCCTCCATTTTTATTCGATGCGGTCCTTTGGCAGTCATCTCCCCATGCACTGAAACCTACAGGAAAGTATCACAGATTTTTTTTTTTGGACCTTGATTAAAACGCCTTGCGTGCCCAGAAACACGAAGTTTTCAATGCAGCTAGCCTGCGGAGAGTTGGGACATTGGATCTTCAACACAGACTTCATAATGTTTCGTCTTTGCAAATAACGTTACTGCAACTAAAGTGCATTTTGCCCACGTGAGAACTTAACTTTTTTTTTCGCCGTTTGTTGCATACTTGTGTTTATTTTACAATGAAGCCATGTGTTGAAGGAACAAGAGACCATACTTTAATATCGCTTTATAAGCGTCGCACTTCGTTAGAAAAGACATGTGCTTCTTTCCTTCCCGCTTAGGCCAAATGTGTTGTCATG
Organism: Hyalomma asiaticum; assembly: GCA_013339685.2. Lineage (NCBI taxonomy): Eukaryota > Metazoa > Arthropoda > Arachnida > Ixodida > Ixodidae > Hyalomma > Hyalomma asiaticum. The sequence goes on from CM023486.1 coordinate 93,998,588, forward strand.
CGCCTTGTATGTAATCTTGCCAGTGTAATGAAACTGCCCATTTTCATTTGCCCTTTCTTAATGTTGGGATTTCGATGTTGCTCCTCTGGAAATGAACAAGGAAAGGAAACTTGGCGCAATGTAGACATTATAAATAATCACATACATTGGTAATCTCAGTATCTAGAAAGAACACTTAACATATGACGACCATTGGTGAGAACACTGTGTCATGTAAAAAAGTATGGGCGATAATAGGTCGTTCAAACCTAATACGCAGAAACCATCCTAATTTTAACGCTTAACGAAGAGCTGTTAGTGTCTTTTAGCAGGGTTTTGAAATTTAGACGTAAAAGTGGCCTCGTTTACAGAATAAGTGCAACCGCCTGCCCACGGTATCTTACAATCAAATTTATATGTACAGGTTTGCTCGTTTCATCGATAAAGCACGGTGTCTTCCAGAAAATCTCTCATTGGAAGAACCCAACCGGGCTACCCGCAGGCACTAACAGATCGAAAGTAGCTCAGAAGTCTAATTACATATCCACCTCGCCGCGTCGCTAGAAACAGCTACAGTGTGCTGGAGGCATTTTATTGTTGCTAGTTGCCCGACCCGCGTGGTGTCGCTGTCACCATGTCGTCGCCAAGTCGTGCAAAAGGTAACAGCCCCGTCACAATGTAATCAAGGCCAAAAAAGTAAACGGGCCACGCCTTAGGCGACCGCGTGACCGACAACGCAGGTGACGTTTAACGTGAGGGCGAAGATTAACGTCACTAGGGGAAATAGTGTTGCAGTACGTCTAAGCTTTGGTCAATTTACTTTCTTGGACGATAGAACACATGTGGCTACCGCAATGACTGCGTGCTTTGAAAGTCGGGCCACGGTGAATGTGACGAAAGTGACGCAACTTTGCGACGGCTGTGGTTGACACCACGAGCTACGAGGAGCAGATAATGACTGTGGTTTTTTGAATAGCGCATCGTCGCTTATTGTGGATATCCTGACGGTAGTATGGCGGTATACGATCATTAAGACACTTTGGTTACCGAGAATAACGGCGTTCGTCGAGCGTAGTGCGTATATTTTCCACCATGACCCGTATTCTGAAAGCAGTGCGAGCGGTCTTGTTTTGTTTTTGTTTTTTTTTCATCCTCTAGTTTCGTGGGAGTTCTCTCTCTCTTTTCCCCAATGATAAGGCGGTTGCTATACAAGAAATAAAAAAAATGAAACGTTGTGAGAGCGAACCATTTTTTTTTTTTTGGAAATGCAACCGGCGTATAGCAAAGCTCTAACAAACAGAAAGCGTTCTGAATTCAACCCCGTTCGCATTTCCGTATGCGCATGATGACGCGTGCGCGATTATAAAAACTGGGGCAGCATATTTGCATATTTGTCTCTAAGTTTAAACAAACGCGATCCCCTTCAATGACTGCATCTAAGCCGTTACGAGGAGCCACGGCAATTCTTCCTGTCCCTCTTTCTTTACGTCCTCGAACAGACGGCATGGAGATGGCAAGCTCATATCCTAGCTCATTTTTCAAGATTTGCCGAGCAGCCGGAGCGAGAAAGCCCTCTCCATAAACGAATGCTTCCTCTTGGTATACATCTTCCCCGCTTTATCTTATCGCTACAGATATTGTTGCGGGACGCAGGAGTTGTTCTTTTCTACTTGAGAGGTCCATAATGGCGGCCTCATGTGCAGCGATCGGCCGCGCACTACAGACTACTGGTCGGGTGACGCAGATCCCGCCCTTTATATGTCACTGGGCACATTCTCGACTGCAAAGTAAAGGATGCGCTCGAAATTCTCAGGGTTATTCAATTGACACGGTCATTCTTTTTCGGAAGCCCCTCATGTGACGCTTCGGCAGTTTCGTTTTCCGCATACTGTAAACGACACTAAGGAAAAATGATGTCACTGGCTCTTCAGTAGGATAAAGAAATATGATTTGCTTTGCGTTGACAGCACGAGCTTTTCATGTGACTGATTATTAACGTCCCTGTGTTGCTCATTATATAAATGCCGGATAAAGGATAGACGTAGGCTGTGGTACGCGAGTCTCTTGTTTTAAATAGAATTTCGTTCGCCTCCTCTGTTCTGACATTCACATAATTAAAGGAAAATTAAAAGGGAAATGCTGAAAATTGTATCGTCTAGAAAGAGGCCATCGGGTGCGACTTTGCAATTTTTACCGCTGTTTCTGTCGCAGAAAAATAGGTCTCGAGTTGGGACGCATAGATAGACGCTCATTTCTGTGTCATATCATAGTAATAATAATAACTGACCGGGTTTTAAGTGCCAAAACCCGGATACGATTGTGAGGCACCCCTGTAGTGAGGGCTTCGGACTACTTTTGACCACTTGGGGCGGGGGGGGGGGGGGGGTCTTTAACGTGCAAGCATACGGGTGGCTTTTCCCCCCCATTTTTTTGCATTTAGCCCCATAGAGATTCAGCCGCAGTGGTCGGGATTCGATCCCACGATCTCAAGCCTCACAAGCCAGCACTTAGCCGCTGAGCCACCACGGCACGTTCTTTGTATCATATCATGCCATCAGAACGAAAGTATTTTGTACATTACATGATTTCTCATAGCATAAAAAATTACCATTAGAGCAAACCAACAGGCTTTGTTATGTTGGCGAAGGGGATAGGAAGAGCCGATCAAAGACATGTGACAAAATTGCGACCATAGTTATAGTACAGTGGTATACGACCAAAAATAAAAAAATACGAGCAGCGGAGCCTCGCTGCGTTTTGGCTTCAGCTGTCACAGATAAATAACGTAGATTACTGTCGGCTTGCGCTATCGTGATTATGAAACACCGCATCCGGCAGGCTTGCGTCCTAGGAAAGGTAGTGCGAAAGCAGGGAGTGAAGTTCCAATCTCTACGTGCGTACTGGCATTGCTGACAGAAAGGCTCAAATTTGGGCACAATAAATGGGATGACCAAAGAGAGGAGCGCTGCAACACCAGCTCAATGATTTCTCTTTTCTTATGGCTACGTAAGGATAAGGCCACGGGGTAGCGGAGTTTGCACAGTGATGTAAAGAGAGAAAATACAGGGAGTGTGTTTACGAGAATGGGTGTATATTTGTGCACAACACTACCTGCATGTCACAATACTATCCGCATATCACAAAACACAATACTATCTGCACGTCATCCATAAGGCGTGTGCTTAGAAATCCTTGAGCTCTTGTACCTACCTTTTGCTCGAGGAATAAAGCCGCCGAGATACCATTCCTTTTCCCTTGTATGCATGGTTGAACGCATGTCGATCATATCACCATCAAATTTGTTCTTTGGTTCTCTTGGGCCTAATAGCATCGGCCCTGTTGCGGTCTTGTCAAAAGGAAAAAAATGTTATTTGGCTCGGCAAGCAGTTGGTCCTCACGGGTGCATTTAAGCGGCCACACGACTTACGTCGGCAAACGTCCCCCCTTTCTTACGTAGTTTACATCGACGGACATTTGTGTACTAGCCGGGAGATGCAAGAAAAGCGTGAAATTCTCTCTTTGACTAAGCCCAGAACCCGGTGGGTTATCCAGCACTGAAATACGCTAAAACGCGAGAGGCGACAGTGGACGAAAAAGGTCAGGCAAAAAATTGCTAGTGAACACACAAAGCTCTCACATTCACATGCATTTCATTCAGCCCGCAAAACGAGCTACAGTTCCCAAGAAAAAACGGTCAGTTTGTCGCGCCCAATAGCGGCATACTCCCTGGACAATCTAATGTTTCCTTCGTGGCTCACTTGTGTCGCGCTGTCTTCCCTGAGGCACGTTTTCTTCTCCTTCCGCCAGGTGACTCTCCCCTCGCTTCGCTGACCTATACGCAGTTGCCTCGAGGTCCCTTACAAGCTGCAATATTTGAGACATATGCCGGCCCACGCTTTCCATGGCGCTCTAGAAGGTATAGTCGGCGAAGGAAGCGCAAACATCGCGTCCCGGGCCGACCAACTGCCTTCGGGGAATTGCGAGGGTAGGAGCCGGATCGCGAGTCAATACTTGCACCTACGAACGCAGTTCACCTCGAGCCCAGAGTAAATGGGCCGAGCGATATTGCCTACTCGCTTGCTCCGGCATTGGGATCGCTAGACGACAAGGTGACTTCGGAAACGAAGCGATTGTTTCACTCTGGAAGTCGTCGCTTCTTCGCTATGGCGTCACGCTGTGACAGGCGCTCGTGAGCACTGAGCACACAAACGAGGTCTTCATTTCATGCTGGCTAGTTATGAGAGTAATGAAGGTTATGAGAAATGCAAGATTGTGCGGTGGTTAGGGGAGATCCCAACTGTAAGGTGAGGGTCTTCTTATTCGTTGTTTCCTGCACACCACCACGGCGTACCACCACGGCGGGCTTGCTCAAAAAATGAGAGACCTTAAAATATTTTGTACATTTATGAGGTTACCAAGCATTTATGTCGATTGAAAGGCACCATGGCATTGCCGAAATGCACCATTTGTCCTTGTTTGCATGTTGACGCGAATAAAGCATTCGTTTATCGATGATAACGTGTAGCGGCGTAGGAACTAAATGGTGCCAACCACCAATGGTTCGTCAGCTATTTATGACTAGCGAGAAGTTTATCAGCTTGTCAGAACTGTTAGCAACGCTGGACAGCAGTGACATAAAAGTTAGCTTTAAAACACGTGGCTTTTGTGGAGTTCCAATTGCGCTTCTGGTTAGTTTCGAATGACAGTCACAACTCTCAAAGCGTTGTGTGATTTCACTTAATAAGCTATGCGGGACTTATTGTTGCAATCTTTCCGTAAAATAAGTGCAGAGGCATCATGTAGCAGACATGTAGAGCCGATGCTTTAGGCATCGGCTCTGTATGCTCCCTATTTTAAAACTACCTCAAACATATCAATAAAACAACCCCCATGCAAAAATTTCTGCTTCGTGGTAATGTCTCCTAATGCCGAAAGGTAATACATTATAGGAAACGGCCACATCAGTAACAGTGTAGGCAGAAATCTATGTAAGAACACGAAATGTTTGATTGTCGCAAAACTTAAAAGGAAACATTTGCTAACACATGCAATTGAGCACGGAGCTTTTATATCTTAAACTTGTGTTAGGGCTGTCAAGCAAAAAACTTGAAGGACAGGCGACTTCTGTTGAATCATTCTCATATATTCCGCAGCAGATAATTAAACTACAGCGTAGACAAACTAACGGGGGACAACGTGACTCCTTGTTGCATCGCCTCGTGGTTGATTGATTGATTGATTGATTGATTGATTGATTTCTGGGGTTTTACGTCCCAAAACCTCGCTATGATTATTTGAGACGCCGTAGTGGAGGCCTCCGGAAATTTCGACCACCCGAGGTTCTTTAACGTGCACTCTGACACCGCACAGTACACGGGCCTCAACGTTTCGCCTCCATCGAAATGCAGCCGCCGCAGCCGGGTTGCGATCCCGCGATCCTCGGATCATCAGCCCAGTACAATATCCACTAGACTACCACGGCAGGGCAACGTTTCGTGGTTGTTAAACTGTTGCGCTTGTAGGTGCATCTCGAAGTACATCGACTAGTTTCGGAAAGTTTCCTGATATGCCTACTGTCTGAACGATATGTCTGAAAGAAGTGAACTCTGGTCCTGTTTATGCGATTGTTCGTGGTTACGTTTGGTCCCGTGAAAGAAGAGCTTGACTACCGTTTTTTCTTCGGTTCCTTGTACCACAAATTCTAGCTAGTGAATGTGTACATATGGCCGCGACTCTCAACTGTGAATTTGAAATATTTAAGTATTGTACGGGTAAGTTGAATCTGCACGCATCTTTGGCAAGGAACACGGCAGAACGCAATGAAAGACATTGACAAGGACAGAGAAGCAGCTTCAAGTACGAGTCGACACGTTTGGAGTGCCGAGAGGTTTGAGTTCCGGCGGTTTTTGAGCAGCTGGTTGTACGAGTAATTTCGCTGAAATTGGCTCTCGCACTGAACAAAATCTTTTCAAACATTTAAATGAGGCGCGAGTGAAGCACCTCGGCTATAGCCACCTGCGACAGGATCACAATAAAGACAGCGGCCTAATTTCACTTTCAAGAGGGCACAATGATCATGAATTGTGGACTACCAACGCCGTTTGTTCGTGTAAGTTGCACGTTCTCGTTTACGTGAGCTAATTAGAACGTAGGCTGTCCTTCTTGAAGTACTGAAATGCCCTTTCGTTTTCACCAACATCTTCGCGCTGCTCGTTACCTGTTAGAGCAGTCCACCATCACATTTTTTTTCCTCATTATGTGCCAATATCTACCTTCGTCTACTCAAGAAGCATATACACTGGAGTCCTTGTATGATAATATGAGCTATTCTCAGAGCACCTGGTCCTATAGCGGGCAAGCATGGAAGAGTCTTTTATAAGTGTCTGTACGAATAAAAAAAAATACTGGCGTTGGCTGAGAGGGGTCGGCGTTCTCTTATTTCCAAGCGCAACCATATTTAGAGGTACTGCGGACGTGTTTAAGTTGGACATGACCGATGCTTGAGAATCTCGTCACCGTGTTCATGAAGTAGGGCGTACTTTAAAGAAAAAAAGAAATGTCCTGTCACAAAACGAAGTGTGGGCTTCTCTTTTTCTTTATTTTAAGAGACGACGTCCTCAACTGGTTGTGAGTTAATGAAGGTAGCTGCTGAAGAAATGGGTATTTCACAAGTGTCGATGGCAGATAGGAGAACCTATGCCGTATCGTTTGTTTGCATTATTATTCAGGCGTAACGCGTTTTACGTTAAAGTACTAAAGCTACCTCAATGTCAGAAAAAATAATAAAAAGACGCGCATTTCTGGGACGTCTTCTAGTCTCAACTAAGTTGTTGCGTCAACAGCCTCTTGCTATATCAGCGGAGACTATCACCTTGTTCGCAACGGTCTTTTTTTTTTTTCTCGCATATAACGTGTAACAGATACGGGGATCGGAAAAGCTCGAGTAGTCGTATAGTGGTTCGGTTAATCATTTCTGGTGCTTTATGCGTCAAAACGAAGATTCGGCTATGATTCTTTAACCATGATTCTTTAACCACGTTCACTAAAATTTAAATGTGAGCGTGTTCTTTCATTTCGCGCACATAGTTATGCGGGCGCCATGTCCGGGAATTGAAAGAACGACCTTGAGCTTAGCAAGCAGTGGGACATTTTACACGCTACGCTACTACGGCGGGTGACTGGTGCATTCGTTGGAGCGGTTGAAAGGTAGAGGAGAGATCTGCGGTCGAATAAATTGAACATGCGTGTCTGAAAGTTCGCATACTAGACAGTGCGCTTGCCTGCTTGTGTTTGTGTTTATGACACACCACAGAGTGCTTTTTAGTATGTTTTTTCACGACAACCATAAATGAGATATGGCTTTGTTTGGAAACTGGCCCTGGTATGAGATTCTATGTCATATAGTGTAGGTATCGTGGGCAAACTAGTGCGCCTCGTCGAACAGTGACTCACGGTGAGTTGGGTAAACCTGTGTTGCCCAGCGCAGTTACTGACAACGATATTTTAGGTAGATTTCACTTTATTCGTTTTATTTTGCTGAACTCTGACATGTGTTCTACTTCGTGGACATGCCCCTGTCATGCATACTCATGTTTGCTCTGCCGCACCACTCTTTCTAAGAACAGTTCAATAGGATCAGCTTTAAAAAAAATCAGCAACAAAAAGCGCATATTGGAACATTAAAAAAACATTTGATATGTGTTTTCTTGTACAAGGCGTATAAATAACGTTACGCACACAGTTCAGCAAGTATATTTGTTTGGCGAGTTTGGTGCCCGGTAGCACGTTGTACAGGCCAAAGAAATTTAACAGCAATTTAGCTGAGAGTTCTGAGCGTAAGTTTCAAAAGTTTAGTGACCCTATTGCATTCTGTAAATGGGTTGTCCTCAACAAGTGCAGCCAAGTAGTTCAACTTCTTAATTATCGCGTTTTGAGTTACCAAAAAATTGATACAAGAAAGGCGTGCTACTGCGGGAAAGGAGACATGGGCAAATTGTTATAGGTATAATAACAGCATAATACGCCATAGCAGCTACGTTTTCCTTAAATTTGTCTAGCGTTAGTTTGAACACCTCACACAGGAGAGGTCCACAAAGTTTTCTGTATACGTGAAAAAAAAAATGACCTTGACCTGTGGATACGGCACAATAAAGGCAAACAGGGGAGAAAATGGAGCTTCGTTAGTTTCACTGCCAGTGCTGAGGAAATGACGTGAACCAAAGGCTTTTTTTCCTTGTTGAGTCTTTGGCGAACACTCAGCTATACAGCATCTGATCATAAAAAAAAGAAGCGCCACGTTTGCCTCTTCGGTTTTCCTTTTCTTTTCTTCATTTTTGTTGTCTGCACTCTGATTTTCTTGCAGGCCTGCATTACATACCAATATTCAATGAAAAAGGGTACGGCATGGCAGCGTCATCCAGAAAGCTGTGATTGCGGCAGGCTATCGTATCTGGGAAGCGCTTTGGCAAACGGCTCATAATTAAGACGTTTCAGGTGAAAAGGGGCAAGCAATGATATGAATAGACAAAATTGAGATTACTGAACGTCAGTCAACAATCATTCAGTGAAAACCGGAAAGCTGCGAAGGATAAGGGGAAGCACAGTTGTTTCATTGGAACAAAGATGTTTTCTGGTTATGCTTGGAGAGTCTCAGCACCATATTCTTTTATTAAAAAGTTGATGATTACCTCCTAAAGATGTTAGTACTTCGCTAATGAACATCTCTAACGTGTCACCCAAGGTGTTTAAATTTTATCTTCCAGAAAGCATTTTCTGATGATGACATATTGCTCATTATGAAACTGAAAAAGAATCTGAAGTGTCACAATAAGCTTTAGAATCAGTATTACATTCGCGTATTTTAGTTTTGATTTTGTTGATGAGCACAGGAAACCGTTTATATGAAAACTCAAAAGTGGACGGAAATTCCCGCTATGAGGCTTTATTCCACCAGGAGCTGCCGAGATTAAACAGAATGCACACGGAAGAAGTGATTACTGACCTTCACGACGAAACAAATTATGAGCCACGATGAGTTCCCTAAGGCGTTCAAGGAAATCTTTAATCTTGGCACACAGGCATGAAAATTTTTTACATTGCGTATGGCTCCATGAGCGAGTGACGGTTAACCGATTGCACTTCAAGCTTTAATAATTGTTGCGAATTACTTCACATACATTAGTTTTACTGCACTTTCTAAGGGAGAATAAACTGCTCCCTGATGGTGGCATCACGAGGGAAATTAGAGTTTAGAGTCTCAAGAAGTAATCTTTCTTCACTTGGCAAGATTTCCTTGGTGACTGAGTGACTTGCAATTTCGAACCACCTCTTTAAGGCTGTTGCGAAGTTACTACAGACAATGTGGGGTTCCTCATTCATTTAAACTTTTGCTTTAATAATGTGTCCTCCTCTTCTCCCGATAAAAACAAACGCTAAAGGAGTTAACATTTTCACAGTGCTGAGAGCTGCACCCACGGAAACTATCTCGACAGTATGGGTGCTGGAACGCATGAAGCGGTACGAATGGCGGGAAACTATACAGCGTCTCAGTGGAATCTGTAGCTGTTGTTAGTTAATTAAGAGACAAAAATTTCAACTGACCCTCTGGCGCAAATTATGAACTTGGTGAAATTTTTGCCTTTGTCATACGCATGAATCAACAATAGGAAGAGCCCAAGCCCCACGCAGATGTATGCTTACGCCACTAATTACACAGCATTGTGATGCGCTAATGCCATGTTTATCTATCAAGAGGCTGCATTCTTCCTTCAATAGTAAGAGAAGCCTGCTGGTATAAACACGCATTCGATCGCCTTATCAAGAGTGATATCGCGTAAAATACCCGTAGAGGCTGTTTGAAGCTTGATCTGAACCAAGGTAGCGCAATGTCTTGTTGTCCTTGAAATTAGAACCACCGACAAAGTTAGTCTTCATGACTTAGTCATACATTTTACTTTTCACTGCTTTAAACTTGCTGAGATTTTAAATGTAGAAAGAGAAACTCAGACCCAATAGCGTGGCAGTTAGCGTAGTTGAAATACGAGCAAGACGTCAAAACTTACCGTATTGTCAGGCTATTCGAAGCGTAGCACTCAGGCACACTGTGCTTCTGGATTTGCGAAGGCTGTAAATGCACAGAAGACAAAAAAAAAAAAAAAACGCAGAGAAAATGTAAGCTTAGCAAGCCACATAAAAATAAAGGCAGGTTGAAAATCCTGCGTGTCACACAGGCAATAGCGCCTAAACGAGCAGGTATTGTTAGAACTCTACGGGCCTCTGCAATATGGCACGGTATGGTACGAAACAGTACAGCGTAATTCCTCTAAAGTATTAACATAGCAAGTCCCGCCTACTGTTTATAAGCTTGATACATCATCGCTGTATATATAAAGTCGCTACAAGAAGCCTTACTGGAGAAGGGAACCAAGCTTGAAGGCCGGACTGAGAGATCACCGTCATCCATCCTCCGTAAATTAGGCCATCCGTTGCTTTGCAACCCTTCGTAACAATATATCAGTTTTCCGAGATTCTTCACAATGTTATTTTCACAAAGGACGCGTTCAAAATTAACTTCTTTCACTAAGACTTGCCGTTTTTGACGTTTTCCAAACAACGCACTTTGGAAAACGTTATATAGCTTGCTAACGTATTCAGCAGCTCCATTAGCGTGTTTGCATGCATGAATATGCTTCAACTAGCGGAATTTATAAAACGAGACCGTGCATACGAAGCATATGTTAAACAAGTTACATTTTTAGGAAAAGGTAGGCACAGGCTGAAACAGGAGCTTATGCATGCCTTCGAGATTGAGAAAGAGGGGAGGAGCACGTGCACCAGTGCAGCGTCAGTGGATATCGTTTCGTTCCGGCAGCTGTTATACATATGAGTGGAGCGACCAGAGGTGGAAATTCATGATGCCTGTCTGTTGTGTGTCAGTATCGTGTTCTCCCATACATTTAGCACCAGAACGAGCATCACAAGCAGACCCAGGTGTTAGTGCAGCGACGTCCTTGCCCGTCATGTCTTTGTACTTCGACATTTAAGTTCCGCTAGTGCAAGTATATTTATCTATAAACCAAATATCTCAATTGAACACCGTTCTGACGTTTCTTTACATGTATGTACGCCGTCGCAAGGGAGGTATTGAAGCGTAGAATTTCCGATGTTAGCTTGGAGGGCGTGGAATGTATCTGCGTGCTTTTTTTTCCTTGTTGTGTAAGTCAGTTTACTTATGCTAGCAGTGACATTCCGCTGTTCAATTCAAACATCGTTTGCAAGAAAAGCTTTTGCTTAGCTCACCACGACAATTTCATGAGCAGTCTACTCATGAGGTTAATGACAGCGCCCAGGGTTCTCTCGGTCAGTGAAATAGAGGGGCACTAGTGAACTGATCGTCGTGGCAGTATTTTGTATATTCACAGAGTATTTAAATGAAGACAAAGATCGCAAGAGACATGTTCGTTGGACAAGCACACGGAAGGTTGAGATAAAACAAATAATGTAGGTGTAATACGGACGTAGGTTCGCTTGTTAGTGAATCACTGTGCCTACTATTCGGGAATTTTCAAAGCTAAACATGTCCAACGCTCGCGCTTGATATTTCTTTTGTCGAAACCACTCAAGCGAAAAAAAAAAAATTGCGCCCTAGCAAAACGACAGCACGACAACAAAATAAAAAAAATATTGTGGTCCAACACGAAACTACAGCGCGACACCGAGATATTAACATCAGAGAGGAGCCACAGAAAGGCCGACAACTTCTGGCTGGCCGCCAAGCGCAATTCTCTTTGTTCATCAGCATATGTACAATGCGTTTTGCTTCAAAACGGCATTGTGATGCAAAATAGGTGCGATGAACGGAACAGAGACCAGACCAAAGCGGAGACAGTGAATGGGCCTGATATAAAGCCCGCTGTTGGTTGAAATATATTGACCGAAACACCAAAGTAAAAAATAAAAAATAAATAAAGTCCCTCCAACTTGTCCTGCAGGCGAATCTGCCTTCGCGAAAGTAATTGTCATTTAAATATTCTTCCTCGGTTCTGGTAAGTGAAGCGACACTTACATTGTGACGGGTTGTTAGCTTCTGGACGAAGGAAATGCATGAAAAAACCGAATCCATGTAATGAAGGTTCGTTGGACCGTTCTTGTTTCCTCGCTTAGTTGTCAGCGCAGCGGGACATTTGCCGGAATGGTTGCACGTTATTCATATTGTTTTTCATTTACTTGAATTATGTAAAGCTCCAAAGAAAGACCGAACACGTCACGTCAAAGAATGCTGCTGTTACTGTGTCCTGCGGCAATAAAATTCAGCGTCGTAACGTCGCCAGTTCAAGTTTTACGTGTTGTTTTTGCTGTAACCTTGTTCACATGGACCCTGAAGAGCAGCAGCAGGAGTAGTGGCAGACGCATATGTTATGTATATTAGAGAACGCTCCAAATGCTTATTCAATATAAGCAATGTGGCATATCAAAGGAATAAGTTTGTACAGAAAATACGACGGAACAAGAAAATGTGAGACGCTCGTTCTGATACAGGATACTGCATTTGGCTTATCGAGGTGGTTGGAAATCAAAGGGTAGTATTTCCTTTGATGTAGCGTTTAGTAACATAGTTCGTTTCTACAGCACACGTATATCAAACAGCGTAACTATCATCGTAAATAAACTACTAACATGTTGCCCGTATTCTCCAAGTTTGGTTAAGCTTGTTTATGGGATGGCGTGGTTCTCATGCGACTTTCAACTTCCCTTTTTCGTCATGACTGCAGAGGCTAACATAGTTTCTTCCGCAGCACGCATTTGACTGTAGACTTCCCAGAAGATACTATGGCCTTAAATTTATGCTCAATGCGTAAACTGCCATCTCGAGGTTCCCTTGAATGAAAAAAGAAATGGAAGAAAATAGTAAACAAATAAGCTTGAAATTGCTGCATTTGTTTGTTTAGTATTGATTTATGTAGAGGGGGCTATAAATTTAGAAGCCCTTCGAACCACGCCTTATCACCTTTGATCCAGGCGTTGAGAACGCAAGTCTGCGGAGTCGGACAAAAAGCGCACAGGCAGCGAAACAGCGTCGAAAGCTCCGTGAGGCTTGTTAAACGCTTTAGAACAGTGTTCTGAGGAAAAGAACAATGCTCTGTGTGGGATGTCAAAACAAAAGTATCACGACTGTTTCGCAAAGAAGCAATTCTTTGTTTTCGTCCTGAGGAAGCGAACTTGTGAAAGCCTGTTTGGAATCGCGCCACACTCGCCAACTGGAAATTTCAGAGAACATACTTGTTAAATACATCTAAGGAATCCTATCTTAGCGAGCTTACAACGTAGTGTCCTAATATTTATAGAGTTAGTCAGCCCTGACCAGCCAAGGCACTGAACAAGTTGTACTCACAGTATGATGCTTGAGCTGAGCCCTTTGTGCTAAAACACAGGAAATGTTTGTAGCTGCTGATCGCGTAACTATGTGTTGTCAGGTAGACGTAACGAGCTCACATTACCCTTCCCTCAGTGCTGCCTAGCAAAACGGGCGTTCATCTAGCTAACCTTCCTGCTTTTCCCTTTTCTTGTTTCTCTCTGTCTCTTCTCAGCACAGCGATAAAGAGATGTTATTGATCAGTGCCCAGAATGCTAGGCATGCAGAGCGCTTCGAGGGAGGAAGGTGCCGTCCAGTCGACAGCGGTGATAGAGCATATATTTCCGAAGCAACGTTTTTTTTTTTTCGATACTCTGTGGCAACACATGCTTTTTTGAAGAACACTTTTCCTTTGTTCCTTTCTTCCTTTTCCCTTTTTTGACTCTTGCACAGCCGATTTTGGAGTGTTTTCTCCCCAGCAACCATTTTCGAATGTTGCATAATGTGTGTACGCGGCTTAATTTCAGCGTCGTTAGGTGTGGCAGTCACCATTTCATACTGCAGTGGTCGTGAACGGGGTTCCCTTACCTTTTAAAACTAGCCCTTCATACAATTGAATTTTCAGAATAAATATAGTCATCACAATAAGGAAAAACAAAAGTCTATAAATAGGTTTGCATTTGTGAAGGTTTTACCATGGGGGACCAATCATCATTGGCGACCAACACGGAATGGTGTTCCGTATTCTGTGGTACGGTATGGATCTCTGCATTCCGCTCTGTTTACGGTAAACGGGAAGGCTGCTGCTGTTTAGGTCGGAGACGGCAGTATTGAACCCGAATCAGCATGGCTATAGGGCGCAGGTGTCATTTGAAAGGAGGTCAGGTATCGAACGCACTGCCCTTCTTGCGGTGAAACACTGCACGGTAGTGAGCCTGATCGAAGTCTATATAAAGCTACGTATTATATACCACGAAATTCGGCTGAGAGGCAATGTGCACGCGAATAGGTACAGGCAAAGAAACGTTGCGGGTAAGAGAATTTCTACTCGACTGTGCCGCAGGCTGTGTCACGGAAAAGACTAATAGGCAAACCAGAGGTGGCTCACGACTTCTCGCATTTCTTTGTAAGTCATGACTACGGACTTGCAAGATTAGGTGACCGAACACTGTGGCCTGAAAAAGGCACCCCAGCGCAACTGCTGGTCCTCTCCTTTTTTTTTTTTTTTGTAGTGCGAGACCGCCTGGTTTAAACACGGCTGCACACGGGATACAAATCCTGTAGTTTTGGTTAGAACTGAAAAAAATATGTTTCATAAATGTTAGTACACTAGGCAGATAATTACTCCAACATTATGATATTTGTGCTAAGTAACAGCATGATGAATAAAGGTACCAGAGGATAGAACAATATTGTTGTTCTTAGGTGCCATCGAGTCACTGATGCCACCACAAGTAATTAATGGCACCGATAAGGTCTATTTATTACAACTTTTTAAAGTATGCTAGACGTTTCCTTGCATCCTTAAGGATGCATATAGGCAGCTTGTACATGAAATATGTCGTTTTGTATTACCTTCCGCTTAAGCTCGCATTAATTTTCTCTAAACAACAGCCCTCGAGGTATGACCAAAAATGAGAAAGGTTTAGGTTTGTAAACATTGAGTTAAATAAATATTCAAGCTTAATCATTTTATGACTGACATACTTGTTTTACAGTCCGGGATAGTCTAAGAACTCCAAATTAGCACCAAAACTAAAAACAATCTTTCTATTTCAAATATTTTCGCAAGGTCTGTGACTTGTCCTCATGCAGTACCACAGAAAAAGGAAAAGCCAACATTTTCTTTTATTGCTAACGATGCCATAGCTTCTTGCTTCCGACGCTGTTCGCTCTACGAGCCGCTTATCCTACAGAAATAATTTTCACAAAGGACGTTTATCATTGATTACACCCTTTCTTTACCACAGAGAAATAGTCATGTAGCTTCATTGGATGTTGCACCAGTGAACACAGTTTTAATGAACGTGCCTGCTCGAAAACGATATGCACATTGCTTAAATGTAATGATATTTCTATTTTAGTGACTGCGGTGACTTCTTTCGCGTCAGCGATAACTATGCGCAAGTGTTGCTATCGCGGATGCAGATGAAATTTAGGCGCTAGCCTGTCATCTTATTGCAAAAAAAGAAATAGAACAAAAAGCTTTAAATGTACTAACAGACTCTGTTCCTAAAGGAGTTGCACATTCAGAAAAAGAGCGCATGCGCAGTCTTCCTTTCCGGAATCGACAACGACATTTTTCGAGTAAGGATTACCAATCCAATAAGTAAGGGTTACCAATCCAACCCTTCAATATGAGGGAGCGTCTGCATTCGTAAAATATAATCAAACATAACCTTATAAATTTCATATATTTATACGCACTGCATTAATGCTAATGACATGCACGAACAGCCAGTAATTTGTTTGTGTTGGGTATGTCAGAGCAGTTAAACGAGAATATAAGCTATACTACCATCACAGGATAGCCGCGCAAAGATCGATAGAATATACTGTTTCCTTTTTAGGGCGGTGCCACTGGACCTGCACACAGTAATGCCACATTTGTTCTCTACCTTTTCACTACTGACATCGAATTGTTATTTGGTTACACTGGGCGAAATGGAAGCATCCGAACATCGCTGTATGGAAAACAATTGCTATCTGTTTCCCGCAAGATTTTTCCAACGGTGACCGGCTCCGGCGTAGGTAGTATTTGCCTGGGTTATAGAACACTCGGAAACACGTTGCAGGTTGTCCTTTGTTCCATCGTGCACGCATGACAATGACCAAAGTGGGCGTGACACATTTATCATGTATATGGGCCCTTTTGAAAGGGGGTGCCGGGGGGGGGGGGGGGGGTTATAAACTCGCGACGCCTCACAAAACACGGCCATTTACTGACTCTAACCTTCACAGATAAACGTCACATTTCTGGCTCTGTCATCAGAGTTACGACGATTGCAATCCGCTACTGGTTCTCAACTCAATGAGGAAAGAAAATTACCTGGTAGTGAAAATTGCCTTGCCCTGGTAATAGAACTGCAGCGCGCCAGCACGACACTCGACTTCAACCGAAATGAAACTGGAAGAAACCGAAACCGAATGAAACCGAAATGAACTGGAAGAGAACACGCACATTCGACGGGGCGACTACTTGCGAGGCCGGAAATGCTATACAAGTCATGTCCCGCGGAAAAACAGCTGGTGAACACGGTGTGAAAGTCGATTCGATTGAAGATGGAGGTAATTTTATGTTAGAAAAGGTGCCACAGTATAGACAAAGTGCGTGAGGACTTCGGATGTGCCAAAAACCAGCTGCAAAAAGGTCTACATAATTTTACTGCGCAAGAAAGGAGATATAGAAAAGTAAAATAAGTATCCATATCAGCCTACTTTCGCGATAGTACACTGACATTTTACGAAAGTAAGAGACGCACTCGACTGTACTAACCTGGAGAGGAAGGTGGCGTCAGGGAAAAAAAATGTTACACAATTTGGAGGAAAACAACGAAACTCGCGAAATCGAAAAAAAAAAAAAGCAGCAATAAACACAGGGCACAATGGAGCGGGGGAAAAAAAAGTCGGTGCAGCATTAAGAATGAAACCGAGCAGAATGGATCAGTTTAACCAGAGTGGCAGCTGATACCCTTGCGAAAATTCAAAGAAATACGCGGACCTGGTCAGGACACGTAATATGGAGAACAGAAAGCCTATGGACAATGAAAACGATGGAATGGATACTAAGAGAAGGAGAGCGCAAATAACAAGATACCAAAAAAAAAAAAGCAGAGCAACCCACCTGACGCAAAACGTTAAGTGGGGTGGTAGAAATTAAGCTGTTCGCAGACATAAAATGAAATCAGCTCGTTTAAGGCCGGGCAAATGGATGATCACTGAAGATGCTTTCGTCCTGCAGTGGATGTAAAGTAGACTGATGAAGAAGTTATAAAAGAAAGTTCCTTCGAAGATGTACGCCAATCATAGCAAATCATAAATTGAAGACCCTCAGGATGTATGTGTGTCTTCACGTGCATCGGAAGTCAAACTGGGTCTTCTACTTCATTGCACAAAATCCGCAAGAGCATGTGAAACCACGCCAAAGTTCTACGCCTGGTCTTTGTACGGAGGATGGTGGTCTTTGTACGGAAGAGGACATATGTTTAAACTGCAAGTTTCATAAACAGTCCATTGAATTCTGCGTGTAAACTAAAACCCTACCTAAAACGGGCTATCGCAACTACGCAAGTTCAACCTAAATTCTTTCGCATCGGCATGGTCCCTGGAAGTCCTGATAGTTGCCGCACATTCGCAGCTAGCAGTATTGTTGCGTACTTCTGAAGTATTTTTCACAAGTTCACAAAAATAAAAGCGGGTCGATAGCCGATCACTGGTTAAAAATTGAAAAAACTCACTCGTTGCAGTGTAAGCCGCATTCGAAGTTGCAAACAGGGTATCGCGTTCCATTTCCGTAAGTGATCCTTTCCTGCAAAATAAGAAAAGGAGAAAAAGATGAAAACAGAACAAAATCAAAAGGGAGAAAAACAGCGCATCAATCTCGTCGGCTACCACGGAGGCTGATAACGTGGGCGCACAGCATGGCAATGTGCTGTTACTTCGCACCTCGAGCCGCCTCGCCTGTCTGCCTGTCTGCTGACGAACTTTCCATCTCGCCCAGGCAGTGATTGATTAAAGGTGGGGTGCGTATGACGCTAATTCTGAGGCTGCGCGGCCGGGAAAAACATCGCCGCCGCGGATCAATCTCGAAGAGAGCTGCGGGAAATACGGAAACAAGGCAAAAAGAGACTGAGACTGAAAACGTGCAGATTGTGCGGCAGGAAAACAACGTCTATCGTTAGCACTAGCAGACATTTTCCCTTTGTCCCGTAGCCTTCTGGGATATGCTGCACTCATCCAGATGATACAGATGCATACGAGACTTTGCTAAACCACTACCACAGTAGGAGCCGCCTAACTGTGTTTTGCTTGCGGAAAGATACCCTCAGCGCCAGCAGACGGTGCTGTGTGTGCTATACCCGTATTTGAATGCCAGAGGAAGTGTTAAGAACAACGCGAACCCGACGATGTGATTTATGCCCATATTTGTTTGGCACGTCTTACACAAGAAGACAGCATTTTCATAGCGCAAAGTCTATAGAAAATCAACTAGCAGTGCTTTTGTTGTTTATTCCTCGATATACAAAAATAGAGTCAGAATGTTTATCACTAATCACGGTTAGAGAGTCAATTAATATTTGTCAGGTCGTTATTTGCTAAACACCACCATCAGAAAACGCGCGCCCATGGTGGCCGTTTCAAACGTTGAAACGTTGTAACCTGCTGCTTAGGCCACTTGGATGTTGCTCATAAGTGCGGGCGAAAGGAAAACAAGGCAAAGAAAGTTAACTCATTCCATGCTGTGGTAAGCATTGCGTAGCGATACGAGCTTTCTGAGCTCTTAATTAGTGCCATGTTGGTGTTTCCTGAAGGAAAACCTTCGCGACAGATAAGCATGGGTGCCGTTTTAATAGAATGATTGATTGATCTCTGGGGTTCTACGTCCCAACACCAGATATGACTATGACAGACGCCGTATAGTGGAGGGATCCGGAAATTTCGAACACCTGCGGTTCCATCGCACAGCACACGGGCCTCAACATTTTGCCTCCATGGAAATTTTTTGATGGAATGGGTCAGCACTCATCCATTCACGTAGCTTACGTAGTCCACTGCTAAGAGTCTACGGAGGTAGCAGTACACGAATGTAGCATAGGAAACGAAGTTCATTAATATTTTGCAGCGCGACGCCGTTGATCGTATTTCCCTTTCTTTTTCCTCTTTCCCTAACCGCACTCACGCTACTCTTCGGTAGCTGTGTGCATCGGCGGCGTGCCCATAACGGCACCCCAACAATTCTGAAAACATTTTACGCACGCAATGCAGCAAGATGGCGTCAACAGTTTTGTCTGTGAGGACGTGGTCGCCTTCAAAAATACCGGCAATGCACCCTAGCTCTTGCATTTTTTTTACGTTATCAGCAGCTTCTAAGCATCACACTACTTCCCATTTGCCGAAGCAGGATGTAAATAAAATTTTTTATGGCAGAAGAGGCCGCCTTAACGCTAAGCCATAAAGAAAAACTACGTATGCTATACGTAAGCAAAGTGAAGGCTTCGATTCTGCATTAGGCCTACACGCTTGGGCGAATTCATATTTGGAAATATATAGGAATGAAAGCTAATTCTACACAGCCGATATTTTCGAGCAAACGTGTAAAATGCAACCACTGCCAGAGAAAATGGCCCAATGTACGTGAATCAACGCAGCCTGGAGCTGTCGTGGACCGAGTATGGATGCAGCTGCCCGTACACAGCGGCCACCGTTCCATCATAAACGTCACATTGACTGACGGACGCTGCGCAGCAATTTATGGAGCATCCACGTCTTCCAATAGTTCTGAGAGTTATTTTTATTATTGTTTTTTGATATCTTTTTTTTTTGCTAGCTCACGGGACCCACGGAATGGTTGTGAGAGAACGTTCTCGTGGATGTGCGAAAAATTAAAAACGGGCGTTACCCATCTTTGCTTGTTTATCTTGGAAGGCAATATTTTGTTGTGCATCGCCAGTAAGAGAACGCCACGAAGGTGCAGCCTGATCAATTCCCGTTTCGGGCAATGTAAACGGTCTCCAGGATGAAAGCAACCAAAACGCGCCTTTCGCCTACATGGATGAAAACAAATCTCACCGTTTTATGCTAGAGACGTGATATACGCACTGCTCAATGCTTCCCATGTCGTTGCAAAAGTATCGCAACTTCAATTTCCCGATTATGGCTATCTTTCATTCATCATCATCATCATCATCATCATCATCATCATCATCATCATCATCCCATTTTATGTCCACTGCAGGACGAAGGCCTCTCCCAATGCTCTCCCTCCCTTCCTGTCCTGTGCGAGCTGATTCCATTTGATGCCTGCTAATTCCTTAATTTCTTCAACCCATCTTACTCTCTGTCGTCCTGGGCAGCGCTTACCCTCTCTTGGTATCCATTCCGTCGTTCTAACTGTCCATCGGTTGTGTTGATCTTTGCGGATCCAGTAATCAGACTATGAGGTACAAAGCCTAGGCATGTGAGGGTCAAGCGCAACAAAATTTTATTTGCGGCGCATGTGGCGCTTAATCGAACGCATTATCTTTACCTTAATCAGGTACCTTTCCTGCACGAGTTAAAAATGATTGTACTACATCCGCACGTATTACGCATATCCACCCACTCTGCACACGCTAAACTTCTGCAGAGTTTCATAACATGTATGTTAGGAAAAAGTACGAAGCCCTCCGAATGTGTAGAACGTGAAATGCTCATTTATACCATCACCCATTTAAGTTTTCGTTTTGCTGCTCGTCTTGCGGTCTTTCTGGCGTGCAAGTTAGTTTTTAATGATCTCCTCTGAGTCACGAAGAGAGCAACGAAATGCCACTATTTATCTCCTCGCATTAATCAGCTAGGCCGAGACAGGAAATGTAATTGGTTGCAGAGATATAATTAGTGGATTATGAGCTCTAGGTGATGACGGCTCACTACAGTAAAACCTACTTTCGCTATCGCAATACTGCGTTATATATAGCTCTCGAGCAGAGCTGGTTCATCTTCTTCCAGAAAAACGTAACAGAGGCGCCACACAATTACGTCAACCTGAAATGTGGAAGGAACACGAACGTATAGCAACAGCCGGTGCCTAGAGCAAACCATTGGCTGAAAGTTGCGCAGGAGAGCGTTGGCGTATGAACAATGTTCTCGCCGATCTTGAAAGCGGAGAAAAAATGAGCTGTCATAGCTCGAGAGTATAGCCATGTAACGAGCGTGTTACTCTCGGCCATTTGAAACAGATGGCTCCAGTTAGGCGCTGTAGCGAGGCCCGCATAGTGCTGGACGTAACGGGCGCCGAGCGGGAATAAATCTTTCCGGAAGGGGAGCAGGGCACGAAAATTTATATCTGCGTAATAATAGAGCAATTTAAGGATGCGGCGTGCTGTAAGGTCAGTAGTGTTTATGTGTTATTGCAGTTATGACCACCTGGCGCGCAGATTTTGCGCAATATTGTACAAAAGAATCAGGATAGAGCGATAATAGCCCAACGAAAAAACAAATATAAGTACAGCAACAGAAACAATCGGTTAAGAGCGACGGTATAGCCGTGGTTCGCTTTGTGAAAGGTGCTGGGAGTATTTAGTCACTGAATGTGAGTTGCTAAAGTGAATTGGCTTGAAATCATGCAATTCCATGGAATGAAGTTGCTTGTTTTGTTTTAGTTCTTGGTCTCTCAATATCGCACTATAATTACTAACAGGCATTGTTTCTCAGTACAGTGTTGACAACCGCTGTCTGCTAAACTCTTCCAAGGCTTCGCCTGTAATCTTGCTTTAGGAGGAGGAAACGACCTTGTTAATTAATTTTCTACTTTCGCCTCAGGAGGCACGTGAGGTTACAGTGTGTTTCCTACTGATTCCAGAAACAATTAATTTGGCGTAGGTTTGACCTTAGGTGCCATCTACACGAACGGGTGAAAAAGATTACGATTTCGACAATGAAGTGGTAAACGAATGGTACGTGAAATACATACAGGTTAGCGTGTGTACGGGCAGAACAAATGCGCGAGCAAGCAGGCCTACACCGTCTAGCATTACGATCGGTTCACATAAAGGAACGCTACAATGGCAAACGACGTTAGAACATGAGGGGTTAAAACCGGTAACAGCCCCATTCCATGTTGTCGTGTCTGAACACAAAACCAGCATAGATATCCCACGCTTTTCGTATACAACGCTTTCACAAAAGTGCGATGATGGCTCACAGCTAATCTTGTACTTGAATAATTGGTAGGCCTGGTCGAGAAATCTTAAAGTCAAGCTGTATTTTCTTTGAGTTTAGTCGCATGATAACATATTTTAGAATGACTGATTCATAGTTCGTAGGCCCTTTTGTGCTTTTTCTCGCTCGACCTCCAGCTGGTCTGAGGCTTTATTTTGGAACTTGGTTGTACGACTAACTCCGTCTTTATGACCACCTTGCTGTGTCACTTGCAGTCAAGCACAACTCGCCTTTATTTTTAGCTTCTTACGTCACACGACAATATAATGGTAATAATTATGGCTAGTGCTATTGGTATGGTAGTTTTTAAAACAACAGCAATAACATTAACAAATCTTCGCAAAAGCATTCTATGACCAGAACGTCAAAGAATGCTATGATCGCTCAAATACGGTGATACTTTTCGCGACATCTACTATAACGTCAAGACATCAGAGATATTGCGCCGCAATCACTGGTGGTAGACAACTTTCCACGCCACATTAGCCGCACGAAATGGACGTGCCTTCCTTGCGAGATCCCACGGCAGAGTTGTCTTTTGCGTGGATAACGTGAGCGATGCTATCTTATGTCGTATTTACACTTTTACTTTTCGCTCATATTGTAGCGCTTTTCTGTGCGTGATGGCCAACGGGCCACGGCTTGCTTCCTTTCGTGGATGGACAAGAGAGTGCATCACGTCGCCGGTCCCGAAACTGGAAGGAACCTGCCAATGGGAGAGGTGCATTACAATAACGAGTTCCGTGTGTTTGAGGCTATTGGTGGGAACCGTAGCGCTAGCTTGTTGTACGTCTCTAGCGCTCAGCAACATGGTCCTTCAGGTACCAACATTGCTCGTAGCTGCGTTGCTATCTTGTTTGCGAAATTGTCCACGTGATGCTCCGCTTGGTGCACAAATGTGTTGTACACAAACATGAAGTAATGTTATGTGCTATCTTGAGTATAGTTGACACAATTCATCAATGGCGCGGCCTAGATAGTAAGAACTACAATTACAGTAACATAAACAGGAACTTTAATAAAATAATATTCTCATAACACAAAAAACAAGCCGGAAGAAAAGGCGAGAAGGAGGATATGAAAGTAAGTTATTCTTATTTTCACTGGGCTACCTACTTATTGGGCTGATATATGGCCCACTGACAACTACAGAAACGACACTGTGGTTAGACATGGAGGAAGGAAGTAATATCTTTGAGGCTATGCCTGATTCATCGCTCCGTGGCTTGGCCGCATCTTCGGCACCACCTTTGGAATAACGACTGAAAGTCGCCTGTACTCGAATGTCAGCCCTGCAGGCGATACACGGCGACTATTTCGTTTCAACATGTGTTCGGTTGCCCACATAGTGCCGGCAAAGACAACAGTTCTTTCTGGGCACACGCCGCGAGCAGGGAAAATGGCCATATTCTCGTGGCACGAGAAACTGCAGCCTGAAATTATAACAATCCACGAACGTTAGAAGCATCAACGGTGTAGTCAGAAACAGACAAACGTCGAAGGACACTGCGAACAATTTGTGTAAGTCAAAGGTTCCCACGCGGCGGAATGTTGCGGTGTTCGGTACGTTATATCGTCCCGTAAAGCAGACGGACGATCAAGTGAGAATAGCATTGAGAAAAGTGAAATTAGAAAGACAATGGCGAAAAAAAAGAGAAAGAGAAACGAGGTCGTTTTCAGTGAGGCCGAAATGGTGCGTTGTTCCTCTCCAACCGTTCCCCGAGGCTATTTTGGTGCCGAACTGAAGTGAAGCAATTTCGCGATCGTCATTAAAGGATCACGTATACGTTTGCTCTCTGACGCTGCCTAATAGCTTTGCTTTTGTCTGTCGCCATATTTATTTTTTTCGGATACCCGAAGGTCCTATGACTTTAAAGACGGGCACCCTTTTGTTCATTTCCTTCCTGATATAAGATTCGAGACGAAAATGAGTGGTTTTCTTTTGTCGTTCGAATTCCCTTGTAATTCTACACTCCTCAAGTTTAGTCTGTAATTCTTATTATAAATAAAGCCTTCGTCTGATGTGGCGTGGAGCAAGGGCACTTCAAGTAAAAAGACACACGAGATCAGGGCCTTTATGTCCTCCACCGAACATTTCATTTTCGAAGAATTGACTGTACTTTCTAAACGAGTGTGGGCTAAAAATAACCTTCGTTTGAGAGACTGCTCACGCTTCTGCCACAGATGTTGGTGATCTGGATCATCGGTGAGGTCTGCTTTATGCACTGCGGTTATTATGATTATAATAAACCTTTTTTCAGCTGTCTTGTCATTTTCTGTTAAATACATAAGCACTTCTATAGCATTGAAATTTACACAAATGAATGTCAATGAAAGGGAGGCAGGCTGCATGAAAACGTTGTTACTGAAGGCCTGCTTATATACTTCCAGTTTTCTTTCAATAATAAGATCTCAATAAAGTACGTGCCGGTACTTGGAAATAATACTGTGAGTGTTAAATGGACTTAAAGTGCCGCCCCCGTTTGAAGCGTTCCCTGTGACACGCATTTTAATGCCTAAAAATGACTGTCCGGCTGTCGGACCCTCTGTCACATATAATCTAAGACAAATCACCATAAGGAAACAAACCTACAAAAAGAAATGCATAAAAGTTGGTGACGGTCGGTTTTGAAACTACACATCTACGCTCCGAAGCCGTGCAGAGGAAAGACGAAAGAGGTCAACTAAATGTAATTCTCCGGTTTGCTATCCCGCAATGGGGAAGTGTAGATAGGGGTATGAAAGAGGACAGATATAGAGGCGAGGTGGAGTGGGTCAGAAAAAGAAAGAAAATGCATGCAGAAATATAACAGGAGAACACTTGATAGAATAAAATCCTCTAGAGAAATGTGTAAGGCCGACATTGACCAACTGAACCACGGCACACCTGAAAAAATTTTCAGACTTCGCGCAAGTTTCATGCCGAGTCAGTGCCACTGTATCCTCACTGCGAGACAGGAAAAAATGCGTAATAGAATATATTATGATCCTTCTGAGGAAGCTGTGAAGAGGTGTAATCGATATTAACAAGCCTGCCTTGCTTGTTTTTGTTTTTTTTAGGTCATCTGTTTTTCCTCACGAGATATTATGCCGTTATTATTAAAGAGGCTCACGTATCGAAACGTTCTGAAATGTTACGGCCGAGTCCATGAATCGATCATCTTGTCTATAGTCAGATATTTCCCGCGTCATGAATGGTCTCGTACCTTCTCAAACGAAAACGAGCACCAGGAATTGCGCTAGCATATCCGGTGTGCCCGACATAAACAACAGTGTCATAAACAACAGTGCCTCATAAGCATATCGCGGTTTTGGCAACAGCATGCCAAAACCGCGATACGATTATGAGGCTCATTTTGATTGGGGGCTCCGGAATAGTTATGACTACCTGGAGGTCGTTAACGTGCCCCTGTAAGTACATGTCTAAGTACATGGGTGTTCTTTCCTTTTGCTCCCATCTAAATGCGGTCTCCACAAATGCGATTGGAACCCGCATTCTGAAGCTTACTAGCGCTACCCCTTATCTTCTAAAGTACCACAGCGGGTTACTATTATTGTTGTGCTTACTATTATTGTTCGCATATCTTCGCTCAGAAAAAGATGTTTCATCTTACACGGGGCGTTCTTTGATATTCTGGACGAGTTTGCAAGAGGAAATCCATAAAATGCATTCCTTTCGGTTCGCTATAAATTTCTGATCCACCTATATTTCCTCAATTGTTTATTGGTTATTTCTCACCTCGCGTGATTACGCAGTAAAAAAGACCTTTTTGCCAGCATAGACACCGCATATGTTGCAAAATCCACGAGGCCTTCTAGGGAAATATCTGAGAACGGTACCGATGGCGTGTCGGCTTTCGACATCGCACTGCATGCCCCGCGTCGCAGCTTACCACTCGCGATGGTTTCAGCGATTCCCGATAACCCAATTCCAAATCCGATCCTCGTAAAAGGATCCATTTGTTGGTCGTAACGGCACTGACGCAATGGCAAACGGCGCTTTGCTCCCCGTTACATTTGGTAGCGATGTGCTTTATCAGTATTATAAAATATATTTTACGAGCCTCTAGCAAATAAAGTAACTGCACAACCGCAGTAAATATGTACATAGAACAGCCATGGACAGTTTCGAAGAATTTTATGCGGCACTATTAACATAAAATCGTTTATTGCACGCAGATGTGGGGCAGTAAGTGTCTTTTAACCATCTTAATATTTGTCTTTAAAACAAATGATTTTTAAACTGCTCATATATTGTGATGCTGGGATGCCTGTAGCCGGGAACACAGTTTACGAAATGACAGCCCATAAAAGGTCAAGAATAAGACGCAAAGTTGCACAGTGCAGAAGCGTGGACAACAGCGCTTGCTAATAGCTATTCATGCTTTGGTAGGAGAAGCAATGACATACTAAGATCTGGTACCGCTACATAAAGAGTCATCTTCCCGACACCACGATATGCTGCAATCACGAAGGCTACTGGTGTAATGTTATCACACATGGTACCGTTGCTGTGTCCGTATACTTAAAAAGGTTACTAAGAAACACTGCACTACACCCTTTAAAACATACATAGGCAATGTTTCCATAATTTTAAGTGTATCTAGCTTTCGATTAAAAACGGGGTTGTTTTGCTGAATAGATGCACGTGAACATTTCTTAATTTTCTCCTCATGACAATAAGGGCCTGATACGGTCATACAACAATAGCGACTTCCCGTCAACCAGCCAGGCACCACAGCCCCTGGGATGACGAGGCGGATAAAAATGAAAGAAAATAAATGTCCTCTGTCTTTCATATTATTATACGCGTTTCAACAAGGGGCTGGTTATGCTTCATTAGAGCGGACTGTGCTAAGCAACGACAGTATTGCGCCACGGAAAAACTGTGGTGAGCTGTTCCCACTGAAACATGCAAGCATGAACCACCGCACGGAGATTTCTTGCGAATCGTGCGATGCATGCATGCATTTCGACGCAGTAATGTCCAAATCTGAGAAACAACATAATGGCGCAAGCTAACACGTCATCATATTCTGAATGAATTTCGATTGCATTGACGGGTACCAGACGCGTTTGTTTTCATAAAAATTTCGACATTAAATTGAGTTAGGCCGGGGTGGAAAAGCCGGCTGCTGCCCAACCGACTCAGCCGCATTGTCCTCGGCCACCGAAGCGTTCTCGTGCCGGCTATTGTCGCTAACAATGATACATGCGTGCGTGAAGCAACTTGTACTCGGAAAATACTGTGTGTGAATCGATTACGAGCGGAAGCACGGCCGTGTAAAAAACGTCAGCGTATTGCATCACTCGCCGCCGAATGGCGTTGAGAGCTTCACTTCTGTAGGGACTGTAAGAAAAGCACTAAATCCTTCTAGACTGATAAATTAATTTTATTACCTCGATCTATTATTGTTAAGTGCTCCATCAAAGGTTCATTATATGAAGAAAAAAAAAAGGAGATAAGGGTCTAATTTTCCAATATCACGCGCGCCTTTAGCGCACGAGGGAGCGCTTGAGATCGTATATCTCATGTGCTTTTTTTTTTTTTGCATTTTAGCCCTGTGGGCTACATAAAATTTTCAAAATTCATAATAATCATAGGACGCAGTGCTATACTTTTCTGCAATGAACGTGGCTGGTGCTGTAACATTTCACAACTTCGCACTGACTCAATCGGGAACCTAAAATCTGGCTTCGCCACGTGTATTTGCCACTTGCGCGCATTCTCACTTGCCAAGCGTCTTCTGACGGCGAAAGTTGTGCTGCTGGCATTGAGAAAGGTCGATTTTACGACGATTCTTTAATGATAGAATAATCGTTTTTTTCTTCAGTGCCCCTCCCCATATCATGTGATTACTTAAAGAGGCTGGACGAAAATAAGAGTTGATAAATGATGCTGAAGCGCTGTTATGCCCGTGAGACGGTAACGTCGTAGGGCGCTAACAATGAACATGGCGGAAAGGAAACGACACGCCGAAGTGTTTTCGTTGTCGCCTCCCTTCCATCTCATCAATCGTTTTCACAATACGATGTTACACCATGCATTGCCGGCAACAGCACATTGTCAATCCCACGAAGAGTATCAGCAACACTTGCTTCCGTCCAACGAGATGACGTGACATACATTTACGATTAGGTGAAAGTAAAAGGGAAGGAGTGCTCCTCGAACGCCCACATGTTGGTAAGGTGACCTAGACACGATGAGTTAGGTGACATGTCTTCTGCACGTGACCCATGCTCGTATATACAACGGAGGAAGAAAAAGGCTAGAAGTGGGCGTCACGTGACAGCCCTGAAGCCTAGTCGTGAAGCTGTAAAGGGGCGTAGATGACGTACACGGCGTCAGGAGTGGTTATGCTGACGAGCGTAAACCCCACAGATATTTTTTTCCGAACTGCCAAATCTAGAGACTCTAGCCGAGCGTAGCGGAATGACGTTGTTTTAACAGCGGAGCTGTTTGCGCTTGAGTTCCAGCTATGGCCAGCGACCGCTCAATACTTGGAGGAAAGAGGGCGAAACGTGGAGAGGAGGTTCAAAAAAAAAAGAAAAAAAAAGGACACCGCCTTTTTTTTTTTAATCCATCCATCCATCCGCTCGTCCCCGTGAAGCTGGATGTATCGCGAAGCTGTTGGATAAGTAACATTGAAACTGACGTTAAACAAGCTCCACAGCCACAAATTATGTTACACAACCTACACTACAACTGCTAGTGTGATACATTTATCGAAAATATTCGTCAATGCAAGAGGGTTACACTGCGATCAGACTACTTGGGAATACGCCGTTGTACTGATCAACGTGCACATCGCGCGTGATCTCCGCTCGCGGAGGCCTACTATCGAAGCGGGTTAAATAATAAGTCAAACTTGCAGCAAGAAAACTTGTGGAGCAAGTTGGTGACGCTTACTGTACGCAGTTCACAGCACGCGGGTGCGCGGCCGTGCTCACAACCACCCGTGCGCACGCGTGCCCGCACATTGCGTAGTGACGCGTATTTTCGTGTTGGACTGCGCTCCCTGTAGTAATTTGTTGCGTCTTTCTAGTCCCGTCGGAATACGCGTCTTGCAAGGGAAAGCAAAAGTAAAAATTAATTAAGCTATTTGTAATCTCTTATACGTGTAGAACAACCGAGAAGCTTTGAGTCTATTGCGTCAGAGGGCTTCGTAAGACGAGTAGCTGCTTGCCGTTCGTAAATGCTGACTGATGCACTCAGGAGATAAGGCGTAATGACCCGGATTTGTTGGAAGCGTGGGAAATGGTGTGGCAGATAGGGAGCTTTATCATGGATTCGCTGTAGCCTAAAGCAAGAGATTATCCGGCCTCTACTGCTACTAGGTCAGGCGCTTGCCACCACGCATGAAAGTGTGCGTCTGTTCGCTCAATGATAAAAAGACAGACAGCTCAGCAAGGGCATTACGTAGAAGGATTAAAGCCAAGACTATCCTGATCTCACTGTGACATTTAAAGTTGAGATGGGAGGATGTGGGCTACACGCGTGTATGTGTGTTTGTAACAATGTAGCGGCCGGCGGAAAAGAAACATAAGCAAAGATAAATAAGAAGCGTTGCTAGAATGAGCTGGTGTGAGATTCTACAGGAGAGCGGCAGAAAGGAAGAGTGATGGAGAAATAAACCAGAAAAGGAAAGTAGGTTAGCCACAGGCACGCCCGCTTCCTTGCCATTTGCTAGAGCAGAGAGAATGAGAGAGAGAGAGAGAAACAAGGAATAGGAAAGACAGGGAGGTTAACTAGACGCGCGTCCGGTTTGCTACCGTACACTGGGGAAGGGGGAATAGGGATGTAAACAGGTAGAGGAGAGAAAAAGAAGAGTGTTGCCCCATCTGAGAGCGCACATTGTCACAAGAGTCTCTCGCTGCTGTCAGCAGAATGTAGAGTCTGGCCTTGAGGCATGTATCCTAGGCATGGCGTCGGGCATCAGATGGGTGAGATGGGTCTGAGGTTCACGAAGACACGTGCGAGCATCTGGCACGCTGCCCATCGAACAGACCACCCGCAACCTTCCCATTTCCACCAAAATCTAGAGATATGCTCGCCTTTGTAAAGATCCCGTTAAAGATCCCGTTTCATATATTTCAACATTATCGGGAAACGACGCAGGAACAGTACATAGATATAGCGTAATGAAAACATATAAAGTAAGCCAAGACATTTTCGTGAGCCGAAATAGGAGCAGCGAGAAAAAATGTTAGTTATTAGTAATTAGCAGATAGCCTTATGCACCAGAACAGTGGTTCTTCGTGTGGGCCAGTACAAAGACATGGAATGTCATCACTTCTTTCGTGAACGCGGTTCTTGTACAGGCGGCCAAATCTGCGTGTGGAAGTACCACGGCTTAAATTCTGGAGGCATAAGGTTTAACCTATTAGTTACTTCAAATGCTATGACGATGAAAGGCTGACTGCCACCAAATTTTCGTTTGAGGTATTGGCCGTACGATTAGTATACACCATATAAATAATCTTAGCGAAACTGCATGACTGGTAAACGTAAGATATTTCATTACCAACCTTTTATCAAACTCTATAGTAGACGACGGCGGCGCTTTGTGCTAATTTGCTATCACTTAAGTAGATTTTTCAGGGAGCTGTATGTTCGGTAATTTTGCTGGCCATGCTTCTTTTTTTTCTTTTTGAAAGTCTGTCATTTTCTATTGTGTCATATGCCACTTTATTTTTATTATCCACGGCTGCAGTTGCCATCTCTGATTGGCACCTTTTCATGTATGTTGTCAGTAAACCGTTCACGAAATATTAAAGAATACTGGACACAACGAAAGCAAAGGTTAAAAATATTCTTTCAGCTCGCTTTAACAGCATGAGAAGAAAGGAAAGAAAGAGAGAGACATAGAGAGGAAAAATTCAGCGAGATTATCTAGGTAAGCCATTTTGGCACATACACGGAAAGATTATCTGTGTTACATGACGTAAATTTTTCTTTTTACACATATAATTTAAAAATGTTACACCGAGAGCAAGTAGCGATTACATTGTATTTTGAGGGATTTGTTAGGTTTTCTTATATTGTGTTGCGGCTTGGCGACTAATTCATTGTCTGCTTACAGCACAAGAAATCTTCGCATATGCTTTACCTCATGCGAAGGATCATGCAGTACGCAGGAGACGAGAAATCGCCTCGAAAAAATAAAGTTGGCGTGAAGTGTCCGTAGAGAAATAAAAAACCTTTTGTTTTATGCAATGATAAATCGCCCAACTCTATGCCGTGAAATTCATGTGGTGTAACAACTAGAAACATCAAAAGGATTACCTAAGATAGTTAAAAGTTGGGCTAGTTGGTGTTCAGACTTCACGTTCATCGTAGTTTAGCGCAAAGGAAACACACACAGTAGAGAAGGACCACAAACAACAAAGGCGCTTTTGTTGTTTGTGGTCCTTCTGTACTGTGTGTGTTTCCTTTGCGCTAAACTACGATGAACGTGAAGTCTGATTACCTAAGAGGAGTGAAAAAAGTGTTCTTTGTACCAGACGGGCGATATAGGACAATTAGGAGGGAAAATTAAACAGGGCACGAAACACGTGCTCGTAGCGAATCTTGTTATCCGTGACATTCGCTCTCGCGAGGACCCAACGTAGCACATGAGCACGGCACGGTAACACGACCGCACTAGGCTCTTTCCAAGCAAATGGAAACATTATCCGTGTCTCAGAAAAGGAAAAGATTCTCGTTCATCTCGGATATTTTTTTTCTGCTTCTTTATCACGCATACGTGCTTACGGGAAACGCAGCTGCGGTATGGCGAACTAGCGGCTGTCATGTCAAAAGGAAGAGGCGCAACTTTTCTGGCATATGACTCCAGAAAGAGCAGCTGCTGTTCTGTAAGTGTTTATAGATACTTTCTGTAACACTGAAGCTGCTGACTTTTTTTTTTTACTGTTATAGCTGTGGATAGGTCTTCCGCCTGTCCCCCTTGACATAACCAAGAGCTCTTTTCCTCGCGTTTGTCGAGTAGACTGCGAGCTTCTTTTTGCGCAGTACAGAGCTGAGAGGAACTTGATATACTGCCGAGACGTGACCTGATATGCTACCGAGACGTGATGCTTGCATCTCTGCTCACGTTTTCTTGGAAAACAAAGGAGTCCAGAAGTTCCACACTAACTCTCAACCGATGTCGTGCCTGGTAACTCGTTACTTACTCTCTACTATCTCAAGTGTTTATCTACATTTTTCGATGTAATTTTCTTGTTTCTCCCTGTTTTTTTCGGGGCTTGGTGCAGTAGGTTAAACTTCGTTCTTTCTTTTTGTGCGATTACCAGGTCGCATTCGTTCAGCTCCTAAAATATATATTGGCCAAACGACGAGGCTCATATCGTATTTCTTCATACAGGCTCCCTTAATGCCTTGCGAAACTCAAGTCAAACCTTTAGTCGAACCAAGCACAAGGAGGCATCAGGGATCTCGGAGAGAATAAAATTTGCGTATAGCCAGTCGTGGTAAGCTCATAGCCTCTTTAAGAAGAGGCAGCGAAGTTGTGGGGGTGGGGTGTTTTTGACAGCGAGACAAGCGGTAGGCAGGGTGCCTGACGGGCGTTCTAGGTTCTTATGAAGTAATGTGAACAACGGCGAGGTCATTGTGGGTAGGTGCAATAGTACCCACCGTTGGTGTGCTGTGCAAGCTTAGAGAACCAGGATTCGCTCTAAACCAGAGTTATCGATACAAGCTCTAAAGCAGCCATCTCTAGTTACGCTGCAGGTGAAACACATGAAATACCCTGAGCTTTGCAGTGTTGGCTCGATAGTTACTGACGGATGAACAGGAACTCGGATCTTCCTCGCAAAGGCAGCAACGATCCCTTTAGGACCTCTCACTGCATAACGCCGACTGTCGTGGAGCTTGCTGCTCCACAGGTTGCATCATATGAGCAAGAAGCAAGAACCACGGTTAAACTGTAGTGAAATTGCAGATTACAGTTAGACCAGCAATGTTTGTTTTGAATTTCACGATGTGGGCCACGGATCCAACAAACTAGTGCTGGAAAATAAGGTAGTCATGTTGTCAATTAAGAGAAAAAGAACACGCCATACCATTTCCTTGGCTTCCAGCCTACTGCGGTCGGCATCATTAGCAACGAACGCCTCGATAACGCCAGTTTTCACATGGATTACAAGGGGGAACATATTCCATTGTCACTAATTCAGGCAACAACAAAGATTCACGGGCTCGCGCGAGGCGTCACGCATTTTATGTGGATCATGCTCTGTTTCCTGCACAGCTGCCTTCACTGCCCGGAATATACCGGATCAACGTCCCATTTGAAACGTTCTGAACCACGGCAACATTTCTCAACCAACTGCGGCTTCGAGCGCAATTCGTGAACCCTTTGCTCGCACATCGAAATAGCTTACATCGGTTGCCGAAACCAATGCGGGAATGAAAATATCATTGAACGCGTCCTCTGGCGCTGTCCCCACTACAGCTTCATGAGAGTCCCTGACGGCTGTGTCGTAAATACGGTTCGATGGGCCGCTTACACAGAAATGAAGCTTTGATTCCAGTTAGGTCTGATGCTCACATCAGATAGGCTTACGCGACACTGAACTTCAACGATTATCTAGCCCCAATGAACGACCTCGATAGTGTTGTTTTTATTCTCCGTCTACCTACCTTTTCACGAGTTTTTCTTTCTTAACTGCCTGTTCGCCTTGAACCATGTCCACGTAGAAAGGTAGCGAAGCGGTTGTTTGCGCACCGGCTAATCTCGATTCCTTCTTAAAAAAATTCACTAGGATCTTAAACGGCAACTTATACAAAGCGTGTCCACGCCTAACCACAAAGAAACACACATTCTCTACTATCACATAAATGTCTCCTTCCTTGCGGCACGTGACCTGCTAGACCCCCCTGATTGGCTATAAGCCAGCCGCATTGTTTCGCATGGCAACCGTGCGTGAAATTCCCCACAAGTGCAAAACGCAGTTGCTATCGACGAGCGGTGCAGAACGGTCGATTCCGCGATGCGTCTGCGGTCGTTCTCCATAGCGAGCGACAGAGCGAACGGCGTTCGTGCGGCCGCCTTCTCAGTGTATACCGTGCTCTGATTACATTGTGCGGCTTTTGGTGTCGACCGTAGGCATAAGAATAGATGGCTTACGGGGATCGAAACGATGTTTCGCGCCATTCGGGTCTATACATCTGACGCCCCGTTCCCCCGCACCGCGCGTGTCTGCCGGGATGCCATTTACGCACAAGTGCGCGCCCGGGCAGCGTGCAGTCCTGTCGAATCACCGTTTCCTATATGTTACGCCTGTCTTTCTATAGCGCCGGGTGTATGCGACTGCTGCTGCTGCTGTCATGCCGTTCAGTTGAAATGTCAGACAAGTCGATATGCTGCAGTGCTATAGCACGCTGTGATTAGTCGATAATGCTAAATTTCAGCTATAGAGAAAAAGCCGCGTCCAAATAAGAGCGAATTTTATTGCTTCACAGATATTGGGTTCGCTGACTCATTTCTGTCCTTTCTTAAACGAATTCTTAACGCTCGACTAGCTATAGCTCGATTAGCTATAGTTCGATTAGCTAGATGGACCTTAATCTTTAAACGCTGCTGCAGGCATACCACATGCAAGGTGTTCGCTTGCAGTGGTCACATTTACGCCAATAAACGCCCTACAAAGGGGGGCTTACTTAGTGATGCTGCTCATTCCGGAAACTATTGTTTATCATGGTTCTGTTGCCTTCAAAATTTGCGGTCTCGCAATAAGCTTCGGCAGCCCTCGAATGTTATAATTTCTTAAACTTACGAAAATACTCTGAGTATGTTGCACAATGGAGTTCCTGACATGTGACAATGAAACAGAAGTCGGCTTTAATCAATTTCACAAACTTGTTCGGTGGTATCTTATGTCCTGAATGCTAATCATCCATGCTAGCTCAATTTTATCGCTACCCTTGCTTTTCTTCCTCCTTCTTTCGGTTTTTACATTTCCTTAGAGTTAAAAAGAGCTGATCCGCGGCGTTAAGTTTCAGTGTTTTACATTATATAGAGAGTGCATTATTCTGCACTGCATAAGTTTCTTTTTTAATTTTAACACATAAGTAGCACATTTAACACATTTTTCGTTTTTGTGTTTCTTGTTTTTTGTCCGAATGTTTCATTTCTGTGTGCAGATTGTGAACATCTTTAATTATCTTCAGTTTTCTTTTTTACCTTGCATATTGCTGTAATAACAATGTTGCTATGCAATAATGTCCAACGGAGGGTCCTTTTGCTATATTGCAAAAAAAAAAAAATGCGTAAGAGATGGCTGCCTCCCCCCTACCCTTCCCTTTTCTCTGCTAAAATCAATCTAGCACAGGTAAAATGATTTCTGATGATGCTTTGTTGTTCGAGACAACCTTTCGATGCACTAAATGTCACTTCAATTGTGATCCGAAGGTTTTATTTGATGGTTTATAAGTCTTCTAAATTGATACAGCTAGAAAATATTTTTAAGTAGTATTTATTTATAGAATTTTTAACAGCAAACGGGACATTTCATTTGCTATGGCGAAGAGGCTAAATTCGCTGCTCATGTTCCGATTGATGATTAATCTGTCAAACGCACGCAGAAAACACAGAGAAAGTACGTGATGATATAATAAAGCATATTTCAAGGTCTCATACAACTATCTCCGTAAGTTTCGCTTCTCTTCTTTCTTTAGTAAAGCAGCAGTTTCGGGGAAGCGAATGTTAGTATCTTTCAATTTTCTACCCCATTTGTTTTCAGCACTTCCCCATCTTCTTCACGAGGAGTTAATATGTATTCGAGGGAACGCATGCGCAGATCAAAGGCCATATAACTTCCGATTTTCCACCGGAGGTCTCCGGGACCACTGGAGCGTCGCGAAGTTCCAAGGGAGCTATTCCTACCAAAAACTGTCGCACACCTACGATATTGTCTTTCCATCGGGCACGTTTTGCTTCTTCAATTTCTCTATCTTTTTTTCCCCTTCATTTTCGAGCTTCTAACGCGATTAGAATTTTGTTTTGCAGACCTTTTGCGTTCTAAACCCTCCTTTTCACGTGGCCATACACTTTCTGGCATCTCCTGTTCCTAAGGTCTCCTTACAGACTTACCGTCCTGTAGAGAGTTTCTTCCTCTCAGTCAGGATAGAGAGTTAAGAGGAACGCTGACCTAGATTTTAGACAGCTCACACGAAAAATCCATTCAGGCCCCGACGCGTGCGCGCCACGCACTGAAATATCTTTCCTGCCATCGTCAGAGTGCTTTCTACTTAAGTAAGCAGTTCAAAAAGGCCCACGTGCCAGGTGATTTGAACTTTTATCTGCGCTAAAGCGTTCAGTTTTCCCGAAGCTGAATTTGATGGCTTCATTAAATTCCCCCTTCGGTGCGAAATAGTGTAGGGAATCGGATTTCAAATATAAAGCACGAGCGAATTTTCATAGTTTCCTTTTTTTGTGTGTGTAAGTAGCCGTTGTACAAGCGTATTCGCTGATATCATAAGTGCAACAGTTGCCTGACACCTCTCCGTAGCAACCTTAGAGTATGTGTTGAATTCCAAAGTTGGAAGCTGTGGTAGGGTGAGTGCCATTAGCCTAGCTTATGTTATGAAGAGTGTAAGCGTGAATGGCTTGGGCATTGAGCTCCTATGCGAGGTTGAAATCCTTGAAACTAACCGCACTATCAAGCCGTGTAGAGAAAAGTGACTATCGATGATTTCTTCAGCATGTTTTGCGAAGCACGGTATCCAGAATGCATTTACACCGACGTGCGTTATGTATTCATCTATTTGTATTAAAGCCGTTTACGTGCCTTACTTATAATGCTGAGAGCTTCCGCACCAGATCGTGTAGAGAATACGTCGTATGAAGCATCTAAAACATAGATGACTGAGACTGAAAACAAATACAAATATCCGAACCAACTGGGCACCACAGTAGTCAGGTTGTACTAGTTTTCAATAAAAGGATCCATAGTTCTTCACGTACTCGTAAAGGGTAATCATTACAGCTTGCCTGCTAATGCAGATTGTTTCATGCATCATGTCCAACACAGCTGCGGCTAGATATACATAGCAATATTTCTCAGTGCCTTCATTCTTCCCTACAAGTTGTTCAATATTTCTTACCAGCAGTCACGTGAAGGCCTTTCCCAGATAGGCTGAAGGGTAAAGAAATTAATTCTGAGATATAAACAAGACACTTTATGCAGCTGATGAACAAATCACAAGGTACGATTCAAAACAGGGAATGTCGCGGGAGCCAACGTTTCGACAAGCGGACTTGTCTTCGTCAGGGCGGCGTATGCAGCTGATAACACGTAACTTCAGATAATCTTGCTTTTCAGTTGTCTTTTTCTTTCCTGTTTTTGAAAGCTTGCGTAGTTATCCTAGCGTATATACACTGTCGGCTCTAAGAGAAGGATACATTTTCCTACAACTGCACTTTTTGTCCTTGTGGTGCGACAACTATTACTAGAAATGCTGCGTCAGAAAATGAATGAAGATATCCTACAGATCCCACGCATTGTGGGAATCGATCTCATATAGAGCATTCGGCGAGGAAGTTGCCTAAGTGCCGAATTGTTGGCCACTAAGTCAAGGAAAAATAATCGTTTTCGTGGAAATTTAGTGGTACTGTGCGGAACGTGGATTCACCAGGCACGTCGACATCACTGTGGCGACTAAATGGTAGCTCGTGGCGTGTCGTCACTTCGGCACTCACGTTGATGCACATGCGTATGTTGTTTCGAAGAGAAATGCACGCTACTGTGCGATGCTATGCATAACACAGGCGTCGGTTGTTGTACTAACGAGGCCGAGCAAGCTGCACGTGTTCTTTCTTTTTGTTCAAATGCTGTAAGAGCAGTTAACCCACGCTACTACAACCATAACTGACGTTAGACAAGCCCCAGCATCACGCCTGGTTTTGGACAACCATAAACTCAACAGCTCATTGCAATACGTTCATTTACGATATGTACCGTGTTGTAACAGCAACCATGGACGAGTAGTAGCGTGCTTGCTTGGCTCTCTGGGAACCGGGGTTTCACTGCAACACCACTTAACATGTGTTACTTTTTGCTGCATTTCGGCCGTGTCAGTCGCCTTGATACGGCTACATTTCATTCGTAATCCACAAGAAACAGCATGTAATTTCGCTTTTCTTACTATGTAGGCAGGACACCCGATCTGCATTCGTCTTTTTGGTGTTCGTTTAGGTTTGGACCATCTAGCAAACAGGGCACTTTGCCAGATGATGCCAGGGAGTCGATTAGGCTTAATTATAGAGAATTTGTTTTCCTTGTCAAAAGTGCCTCGTTGCAACTCAAATAATCAGAATGCTTATAACGGATGAGTGTTCGCAAACATGAGAAGTATTAAGAACCAAAATCAAGTTTGGGAGTTCGGGGTCTATGATGGCGAGCTTACCTTCATTGCGAAAATATTTACGCATTTGATGGGAGCTGGCACCAACCCTTCCACCATATTAAAATTGTATATTCTACATAATTTCGTGTTCCCCGTTGCCCGTCATTCGTCAGTTTTGTCTAGATGCCACTATCTTCCCGCTGTAACAGCTACATTATCCGCGGCATGATAGAGTTTCAGTCTGAAGGCAAGCTGTGCTTCCAAGCGAACAGTCGGAAAACCGGCGCGGCAAAAGAAAGTTTCCTTGTTTTGCATGCTCGAAGTGGGGCGGGCAAAGTGTGGCAGCTCGTCAGGAAGAATTTCGAGAGCAGCAACACTGACTAAGTTGAACGCCTGTACAATCAATATTCTGTCGCGTGGCAGACTGGAATTTTCGACGCTTTCCGCGTCAATCTGTGAAGTGGCACCTGTCCCGTTTCGAGACGAAAGACGCGATCCATGTTCCTTAAAATCACAATGGAATGAATGAAGCTCGTGTGACGGCATTTCTTTTTGTTCCGGAATAATAAGGTACCCCGCACGCTATGTTCAATTTCATCTAGTAATGTGCAGTATTCATAATGAGAGCGTCAGCAAGCGTTATCTCGTCAGAGCTCAAATTAGCGGCCGTATTCTTCTTCGTTCTAGTGTTGTGGTTACTTTCTTAACGTAGAGTGTTTATACAAGGTATGTCAGCTAACTTGCACCATTCTGAAAAAAAACAACAACAACAAGAAAACATCCACGTACACGTTAGGGGGTGCTACCAACTCAGTACCACTGTCGTCTACACCACCTTGGACTATTTTTTAAGATGACCTCAGCTAATTGACTAATAATGACACCAAAGATGAAACTATCACCTTAAGTTATTCTAATATTAATAATGACATGACGAAACTAGTGGCAGCGCAGTTTCCGAGCAACAATTTATCAATCTAAAGCCTCCTGGTGTTTCACATCAGTGTTTCTTTAAATTCGGCTCACAGCCTTCATAATCACGCACGTCGCGTGATTGTTATAGTCACCACTAAGGACACACGAGACCCTCCGTGTTAGTGCATCCAGTTTCAAGCTCCAATATAGAGGGCCTAATCACGAGGTTTGCAATGCGCATTCAAATCCAGTCAGGAAAGCTTGCGCCGCGCAAACCCCGTCTGACGCGACCTAATTAAGCGAGCGAGGAAGCACGGTGTACCTTATTAACGATGCAGCAAGATCATAATTCACTGGAAGCAACTCTGAAGATTCCCATCGCCGTGCGGCGCCGCCCCTGCATATAGTTTGAATTTCCGGCAGCGCATGAACTCACAAGAGAAGCTCGTCTTCTGGTGCACAGTGCGTGCAACTTTGTAAATGACGTGAAATAGGGAGTCGTGGAAACGCGTGCAGAGATACGCAAGAAATGTCGTCGTAGCGACATTTCTTGCGACGCACTCATTAGTAATGGTCGTATTCAATCTCGCGATGCGTGCTGTCAAGATGCATGGATACATTGGCAATATTAGGAAGTAGCGGTTCGTTATAAAAGTATTACGCTAGAAGTGATACCACATCAGCGACCACCATGGTATTTCTTGGCACGTGGATAGAACGGTACACTGTTATAATTTCTTTTTGCAGGATGAGTAACTTTGTACTAGCGCGTGCATAAGTACTCTTCGTCACACTACGTTCTGCTAGGAGTATGATTCATGTACGTGTTTTTTTACGGCCTTCCTTCGTGCGATAATGCCTCCTACTACCTCCCCTCCTCCCCCTCCCGCTCGTTGTGTACTTCATTTGTAAAATCGAACAAAGTATAAGCTATAGCCAGGATTATTAAGCCGCTCCAGTTACTCGTCGGCGCAGAGACCAAATAAATAAATAAATAAATAAATAAATAAATAAATAAATAAATAAATAAATAAATAAATAAATAAATAAATAAATAAATAAATAAATAAGAATGAAGCCCGTAAAGCGAGAATGACGCTTGCTTGGACATTTTTTATATTCAGCACTGAATAACGTACAGGGAAACGCACAGATAAGCGTAGTTCCGTAAATAAACGATAAAATAATGACGCAGCTTTTGCAAGTGGAAGTCAGCAACAACCATAAGCGGGTCCACT
Source organism: Hyalomma asiaticum (assembly GCA_013339685.2). NCBI lineage: Eukaryota > Metazoa > Arthropoda > Arachnida > Ixodida > Ixodidae > Hyalomma > Hyalomma asiaticum. The sequence goes on from CM023486.1 coordinate 94,039,338, forward strand.
AAGCGCACCTCCCACAGATAACCCGCCGCATTAATTGTACACCCGAAGCAATGTTTATTGAACCACAGCCGCTCTCAACCAGCCGTGACAGAACATTTGCTTCTTACTCTTGTGGATGAGATATTACAGGCCAAGCGATCAGGCGCGTTTCATTGAACCTGCTTAGTGTAATGGTTTCTTGGTAAGTGCAAGATCTCCCCTAGCAGATAAGCGTCGTAAGAGCTAAGTTCACCGAGAACTTCAATCAGTGTTTTTTTATTATCATCATAGGCCAGCCGCTTTCGCAGTGCTATTATGTCTTGCATCAAAATTGACCAGACTTCGTTATTGTGAACAATTTTAGAGCGACATTTTTTTCCTTTGCGAATACGGTCCCAAAGCTGTGAGGAGAGCAGTAGCAAGCCAAAAGGTGAAAATAAATCATAAATGTAACTATGATTTTATTGAGAGCGCATTGATACAGGTGGCCAAGATGCTAGTGAGTTAAAGCGCTTGTGCATGTGGAGACGAGGTGAGGAGGGCGGAGGTAGTTTAGGGCCTGAAAATTCCTGCGCAGCTGCGTATGCTTGTGCGAATATACGCTGCCATTCGCAGGAGAGTTGAAACGACCGAGTCTGGGACAATCGTTCAGGGTATATACCAGAACAGAGTTTATCCTCTGTCTGTTTTATCCTTTGCTAAAGTTTCTTTGTTTCTTTGCTAGCGTGTTCACAGTTTATCCGCACAATATATTTTTTTTCCTCTGAGAAATTCGCACAGCCCACTTGCAAGCCCTTTCTCGTCCTTCTCGTCCACAGTATATACCTTTAAACTGTATAGAGCAGGGACTCCACGCTCATCTGGATAACATCTCAGTGTTTCGTCTCCTTGCCTTCTGTCTCGCATCGGCCACCCGTCCTTGCTGAAAAATTTCGGAGTGGCGTATTTTTATGACATAAGAAACACATGCACATACTTGATATGAGAGCAATGAAATATGCACTTTCCGTTGAAGATGTCTTATCTTTAGATTGCTGTACAATGCATTCACGATAGCGCTAATGAACAGGCGATATGAGAAAAGAAGTGGGGAGAGCGTGACGAATTGCTGATGCGTGTTCAGTTCTCAGCATCTATGCGATCACTGCCAGAACACCATCCAAATATAGCAAGCCCCAAATTTTTAGGAAGTCTTAATCACTGGTCAAATAAGCTCACATATTGCGCTCTTTAGCGTCACACAATACTCGATATAGGAGTGAGATATCAGCGCTTGAGAGATGAAATACGTAATAAAATCACTAGCCAGAAAGGAAAAACTAATGTCTTCATTAAAACAAGCGATCGAAATTAGACGCATTTCAGCGGAATACTTTTATTTCTCTAACGAACATGCGTTGTCCCCTTTCAGGCTCCCAAGCTCTATTCTTCTTCCCTGAATAAGTCCTTCTGCCCCTGGTGGAACGCGCGTGCCGGGCATTCAATTGCATTTTCAATGGCCCGACTGCGAAGGACAAAGAGATGCGGTGGTCTCTCTCCTGCCATTATTCTTCCTCTTAATGGTTCACTATCAATGTGGGGCCCCAATGTTTCCTACAGCACGGCTGCCAGAAGCTCTTCAGTGCGGAATACTGCTTATTGCTTAAAAAAAGCGATAGCTGGGATTCGAGAAACGATGCACAAAAGCCTTATGGTCCAAGTGTTCCTTCTCATTTAAGCTGCCTTTGTTCCGTTCAGCTATTTCTACATTCCTAGAATCGCTTGGCGATTTCTTTTATTTGCATTTTCTTGTCGCTTTCTGTCCTGGTGCCACATACATTGTTTGTTTTGTACAACTGGTCTTTATTTCGACAACGCCTCGCTCGCGTTCGCTCGCCTTTAATTTTTTGACAGTGCGTGGTGTAGAAGGGCCAAAATAAGTATCAAGCACCTCGCTCCTGCACGAGAACACGTGTACCATGGTTCGCAGCTGCACGAGTGTTGGCAAAAGGTGGCTACACATTTTAATTGAGCGAACTTTGGCCAAATAATCTATACCACTTCTGAACGGTTCGTGGCTGAGGAATGTATTTATTTATGGTCGCAGCCGGCCGCCTAATCTTATTAATAACTGGCTGCAGGTAAGACAGAGAGTGTATTTCATAGTGGCGCTACCTCCTAGCAGACAGTTAAGGGAAAGAAATCCTATCGTACCCAGTAGGGGGCAGGGGGGGGGGGAGGAAAGTTTTGTTATTATTGTCTTCACCCTTGAAAGCGCACTTCGTTCACTAGAATAGACTCAATCTAATTTATTCTTCAAATATGAAATAGAGATAAGCGAAAGATAACTATTATCACTAGAGCTGCTGTTTGCATAATATAGAGACGTTGACAATAGAACGGGAATATTGGCCATTAAATCTATTTTAAAGGATGTTAATAAGGCTGAACGTTTCTTTATTTCTCAATCCTATCACCCCTAAATGATATTGCAGCCACTGAAATCGATTGAATTACTAGGAATAACACTAGAAGAGAAGCTCAGGGGGAAGATGGATGCTTGAATCGATGAACAGATCGCAAAATACGATTTAGAACAGGGAATGTCGCAGAAGCCTGCGACATTCCGTGTTCTAAATCGTATTTTGCGATCTGTTCATAGGAATAACACTAACACTTATACAAAATAGTCCATGCAGTGACGACGAATTCATCAAAGCGAGCGTGTGCACGCTCGGCGACCGGAGCAGGTGTTCGCGACAGTCATTTCCTGTTGAGAGAGGTTAGCTCGACAGTGCGTTTTGGCGATGAATACTGCATTAGAAACCACTCGCGTTTCCATCAAGGTGTTGTCTCGCCTCGAACGAGCGTGCAGTAATGTTGAAATCTGGGTCAGTTGGTACGCAGCATGAATTGTGGAAACCAGCCAAAAGACGAAGGTCTAAGGCGAGTAGTAACGAAAGGGAAGGGGTCAAGGGCTCGTTCTTTTATTTCGTTAGAAACAAGTTAATGAAGCTCAAGGCGAGTAGTGGCACACGAAACGACTGGACTAACAACCGCGCTTTCGTGACAACACTTTCCAGGAAAACCAGGTGAGTATGCGTTGTTCAACAAGCATCCAAGAAACTGTGGAATAACTGAGTGGCTATCGCCAGAGTGATCAAGGAACATTGGTTCCTTCTGCATGAACGGGACTGCAATGTTGTGCTGATGCAATTGTCCCCCTGCCCGCAGATGTGATAGGCTTTAAGGATTCTGGCCATCACTGTGTGTCACCTTTCTCACCAGTTCCTCGTCGTTTGGCTGCTTACCCCTTGTGTGAAAAAAAGCGTGGTCTTTCAAATTAAGTGCGTGCCGGATGAGCCCTGCCATAAGACGAGCGGCGCAGACGTGAACGTAAATCGACAAAGCCTAATCTCAGCATTACGGGCTGCAGCATTTCCTTTCTTAGTAGAGAACACTTACTGCATTTCGATGGAGGCGATATGTTGAGGCCCGTGTGTCGTACGATGTCAGTGCACGTTAGGGAACCCCAGGCGGTTGAAATTTCCGGCACCTTCCACTACGGCGTCTCTAATAATTATATCGTGGTTTTGGGACGTAAAACCTCTGAACTCAATCAATAAATCACATTAAATAACCCCAGGTGGTCGAAATTTCCGCACACCTCCACTATACGGCGTCTCGCATAATCATATCGTGGTCTTGGGACGTAAAATTTCAGAAATTGTTATTATTAGAGAAAACTAACATAGGCCCAGTAAAAACGTAAGGCCATCTAAGAAAAAGAAAAGGATTGGGGGGGGGGGGGGGGGTTGTTCTTAGGTACGTTGCAAACAAAAATCGAACAACAAAAAAAAATAAAATAAATGACAGCGGAACTGTCACAAGCGTTCCAGACGGGGTTCAGCCTGTGCACGGGTACCGTATTATCATGTCGCTTTCGTGGTCCGTTTATTGTGCTCCATGTAATTTGATTTGCATTCAGCCCCCAGCATGGCCTCCTGCATGTCTGTCGACGTTTCCGAGACGACAGACTGTTTCCTTTTCACGGAAACCAACTGTTCCTTGCGTTTCCTGTCAGTGACACAGCAGTACTTTCTGTATACCTCGTTTACTTTTCTTTATATTTGTTTTTGCTTTCCCTGTTACCGCTTTTTCTTCACCGCAGATATATTCAACACACTCTAAAGAGCAAACGGGACTCTTGCCATGCCTTTGTGACGCCTTTTGTTGGTGTCAACGACCTCGTATACAACAACCTGCTGCAGCATGGTTGTTCGAGGCTATCGAAGTTGCGAAGCAAAATCCATTCCCGGATGTTGAGGCTCGGTAATTGTTTTTATTGCCATATGTCTAGTTTTGATTGTTTTCGGCCTTCTAATATTGATTGTTCTTTACTCTAGGCAAGGATGCTTACTTTTGAAGTGCTCAATTACATTGACCCCATGCACAAGAATTTTGTTTAGTAAGCCTTCCTTACCACTGGCTGGTCCTACTTCCTTAACCATATGTTATTTGCTTCCAAGTGCCAAAGCGTGGTGTGTGCTTATGCGTCTCATAAATAAACGTTTGTTTCATTCATTCATGCATTGCACGAAGCTTCAACGGCGGCGCATGGACTACTAGGTGGTGGTAACAACTTTATTTGCAAGTCCGGCAAATTCGCGGCCTGGGCCTAGGCCGCCCCTGAGGAGGTCCGGAGAGCCTGTCTTCTCGCCGCCTCACGGGCTTGCTGGATGGCCCATAACTGGTCCTGTAGGTTTGAGCTAGGTAGCTTATTATTTATTCCCCTATGTGTCGAGGACTAAACAGCTGTGCTCTTGAATATTTCTAGCTTGTTATCGCATTCATACACGGACAAGACATTTACCGAAGTTAACTGACATAAAAAAAAGAAAACATTTACTGCAGGCAATTTCATACCAACAAACCTCGAGGCTCAAGCGCTTTCCGAATCGCACTGCGATGCCCTTATTTTCTCGCGTCTGTCCTAACTCATCTCGTTCAATAAGGATTGTTGGCAGGCTAATTGGTGATGCATATCTTCGTAAGTAGAACAGCACAAGAACATTATGCTGACTTCAACTAACCGTTTGTTTTGCTCCGGCTTACATATTTATGAGATACCCCTATGGGATACCCCTTATCCCGGCGCAGATGCCGGAATAAAACGGCACGTGAAATAATTGAAGCTCGGGAGATTGGTCAGGCGGGCTCATCGGGCGTTAAATCTCCTTCTATTGTGCTAACAAAGAAGGAGCATGGTTACCTATCACTAGCTAAGGAGTGAACGCTTGATCTCGTGTGAATGACACGGTGGCGCTCCTGATATCAGCGGGGCTTCTGTTTGTTTGTTCTATGGCTTTTTTTTTTTTTTGGTTTTAGCTTGATGTTACTGAAGGGGTGTCCCATAAATGCGCAAGCTGAACCAAAATAAACTATTAGTTGAAGACAGCATTCCGTCCCGCGTCTTCCTGGTTTGTGTGTTCCGTTTTTGTGCTGTCGTACTTACGAAGATCCTCTCGTTATTTTTTTTTTTTCGCTTGTATAGACGATGATTGCGGTTCGGTTAAGGAAAGAAAACCATTTTCTGTTGCCGATGTTTGGGAGCGCGGCTCAGCGTCCATAGGGGTGGAATGAAATGAAAGAGGAAGAAAGAAGAGGAACGCTGTAGTAGAAGGCTAACGCACAGTTCACGCACAGGATAGTTCACGCACAGTTCACGGGCCTCTGACATTTACGCTTCCATAGAAAGTTCGACCACCACGGTAGGGATCGAAGTTGCTTGTAGAGAAACAGATTAATACCGCTTAGAGGTTCGGTTTCTAAGGCAAGAAGTAGTCCTCTCATGATTCGCGTGCAAGAGCTGGAGAGCGCGTGCCGCCGTTGCGACGCTAGTGCATGGTACGCTTTCGCCGCCCATCGCTTGCCGTGACATGTGATCGAGCCTCTATTTCTCCACCGAACCTCGACAAAGCGACCGCACGGCGCCTGTTTTCTGCTCGACAACGTGATCACCTCTACAAGTGGCAGCAAGGTACGGCACGCGATAGCTCAATCGGAAAAAGGGGCGGGAAATCGCACTGGTGCTTTTAACTCCCGAGACGTCACAATCAATTGGTACGTACACAAGGGAAAGCTTCCTCGATCCATAAGAACAGAAGCAAATCGCGAAACGTTAGGTATAAGAACGTGTTATCGTCGAATAAATACAAACACATGTGATAGAGTCTACTTCTTCAATCTGAACCGATGAATGCGGTGGACGGTGCAGGAACCCAAACTGGTCGACCTGCGGTTTACTTCTTGACTTGTCGACGTGTGTGTGTGTTATTCATATGCACACGAGTGATCGAAACAGGTATTTTTGTAAGAAAATTGAACGCAGAATAAGAATGCTACAATTAGCAGGAAGAAAGAAAGAGCAAGGATACATGTTATAACGACGGCGGAAATGTGTTACCTCAAGCGATTTTCAATGCCCGGAAACTAAACCAATTTAAGTGAGCATATTGAAGTAGGTGAACTCAGGATGAACCCGGGTAGCCGAATACGGCTGCGTGATGCAAGCTTTAGTCTTTCCGTCTCAGTAACTGTGTGACATTTATATATCGGCCTGCTAACACCGTTATGCCCTTCATGTGGCCTAGAAGTATATATGTCATGTTTAAATTATAGGTTATGCCTAATTAGGTTCTCAAAGTATAATTGATATTCCTCACTTTTTCAAAGGTCCCTGTAGAATGCAGAACTATCTCTTCCCCCAAAGGAAACAGAAGCAGAAAGTAAAGAGAATAATAATTGCTGAGGTTTTGCTAGCCAAAACGGGGTTGGAATTGAGGCACGCCGTATAATGGAGGACTACAGAAATTGAGAACCTGGGGTTCTTTAACCTGCATTGACATCGTGCAGCACGTGGACCTCAGGATTTAGCCTCCATCGAAATGCTACCTCCGCGGCCGGGATTCGATCCCGCGACCTTCGGGTGAGCAGTCAGGTGCCGTAGGCAAAAGACCACCGCGGTAGACAACCGGAGAAATAGTAAGAAAAATTGCACAGAAAGAAGCAGTGATATATTTGTCGCAATTAATTAAGGCCAGCAACAACGGATGATCTTTGCTTTCTACAGCTGACAAGTTCACAATGCGTTGTAAAGCACTGCGAGCTTCATTTGAAGACCCAGGCATAGCTGAACACATCAAGCGTGGGTGCATAAAACACCTTTGAGTCTTTCTTGTCCCCGACTTCGGCCTTCTTTCAGGCAGTTCATCAAGACAAAATATCATGGCAGGTCAACAAGTCAAAAGAATGCGCGAAGGCTTATTCAGTATGGCTAGGAGTGTGATGCCTTTTAAGTCCTCCAGGAAAAGGAGTAAAGGGTTTTTTAACAAGAGCTAGATGGGATATGCTGGTCTCAAGCGACAGCAAACATGGAGTTAAAAATATACAGTATATACGACACTTCCGAAACCTATCAAAGCTAACGTCATGTGCATAACGCTGACCTGTGTAAGCAGCAAGTTGATGAATCCGTGAGGACAAAGAGCTCCCTATAAGACTAATGACGCTACGTTGACGATCGTATTGTTAGGAAAAACTGCGATGGTTTAAGAGTACCGCTGAGGTAAATGCCTTCTTCCAGACAAATTGTTGCACTTCTAAATGTGAAATGGTCTTTTTAAGCACAAAGTACAGTTTCTCGTGTAGGACACGCAAACGTCGAATGACTCGCCAAATGTTAGCAAAATCACAAAAGACATGTGAAGCTTTAATAGCTGTGCAACATCTCAGGTACGCGCTGTACAACCATTTCACGATACAGGACAAGAATAGCTCGGTAAGGATAAATTCCCACAAAGCGTACAACACATTTATTGTAGTTCTCCGTGGAACGTGGCACTTATTAGTTTTTAAAGAGCAACATAAGCGCACGCCTGCATACAGCAGTCATTTGTATTCTTTTCCCGTTGGTAACGGGCTTTCCTGCACTGTGCGCACTTAATCAGTACACTTTAATGAAAGGGTTACGGAGGCGCCGGTTGCGCTGCAAGACTTTCATAATTGTGCAGAAATCTTACGGGATGAACTTGCCCGGCAAATTCATATTTCACTCACTTTAACGAGTGCAAAAACAAACGTAAAGGGCGCAAGGCGAGACAATGCACGAAATGAAGCTCACCAGAAGGCAGCCATTTAACAACTCCCCGTGACCAGAAATTATGTAAATACTTCTGACGAAAGCATTCCGGGGGCGCCACGATGAACTGATGTTGCGTGACATCGTCCGTCTCGACAGACCGTTCATCACGGTCTGCTTAATTAAAGAACTCGCCCGAGTTTATTTTTTCTTTTCCTCTATCTTCACCGAAGGTCCGGCGGGGAGGAACGCATCACAGACGTGATAAATAGGCCGACGGTGAAGCAGAGAAGCCCACTAGACTAGGCACGCCACCTTCAAACAGCCGCACTCTTGCGAAGCACACCGAACTAACACACGCGAAGCACGGGTCAGATTGAGTTCTTTCGCTCGCGCCATAAATAAAGGAGGTGCGGGCCACATTAATTTAAACAGAACGCGAGAGCCCCACGAGTGAACAGAGCCAGCGATGGCTACTACCAAGAAATCCCTCGTGACGCAGCAGTGCCTCACGAAGCGAGGAAATACGACGACTGCAGGAGGGCACGGATCCGGAGTACCGAGTTCAGATATTATGCTCCGAAGGAGATATAGATAAAGAGATTCGGATATTATACCCAGAAAGATAGAGAGAATATGTTCTGAGGATATAGGCCGATGGACAGAAAGAAATAGAGGGGAAAAAAACGAAGCTACTAGCTAGAGATAGGAGAAGGTAGAGAAATACAAGGCAACCCGGAGTGATGGGCCGAGCTACGGACACTCTGCCTTGTAATGATATTCGTTCATACACCATTAACTTAAGTGTGGCCCTAATGAACAGCGCTCCCCTACTGGGCGAGATTCGCTTCCCTGCGCCGTATTAAATACCTTACTAATTATGCGATATCTCACGCGCGGCCGCTGCCTTCATCTAGAGCACGGGATCGCCGGGCACCGTCTGTCGTAGTCTTTGCGGCTTCTTCGGTTTGCTTTCCTTATTTGTTTTTCTTTCACTCACTCGGCAATAGGCGCGGGACGATTGTGATGAGGGAATATTTTGACATGTCGACGGGCGTTAAAGGCGGTGGGTTTGCGTAATGGCAGGCTCCATATTTCACGCTAGGTGTCATTGTGAGATTTCCTTTTTCCTTTTTTGTTTACTGACTAATGCCCTTTCGAGAATGAGATGAATAATCGCTTGTTATGCTTACATATTAATCCTCTATACTATGGCACACGAAGCTAAATTAAGTAGTTGTGCTAAACTAATTTTTTTAGCAGTACTGTTCCGAACAACTTCAGATAGTATAAGTTCTCTTATAAGTGCATAAGGAAAACACTAAGCGGACCACCTTGAAGTCTGTCATGTTCCATAAACATTTGAATAAAAAGTAGCGACCGCGGCGGCGCGTGTTTTTGCAACTCCTTGACCACTCGACTCGACACGGCCCTCACTACCACTCGAAAGCCATCGAAAAGAGATTACTTGCAATTCGGCCTTTCTAATCTAAGATATTCTCTAGGTTTCAATGGCAATCCCACATATGCGTGCTCTTAAAGGTCCCAGGACACCAAAATTTCAAACGCGAGATGCTTGCGTTAATTGGTTTTCCTGCATACGAAGGCAATCTTGACCAAGTATTAGCGGCGAACGTCGCCTCTAAGTAATTTTAATATGGTTTCAAAGTAAGCGGGAATGCTCATCCGAGCTTGCAGCACCTCGCGACATCGCCACTAGTGTGACGTAGTTTGCGGGCCATCTGTGACGTTTCACTTTTGTAAGTTGATATCGTGACGTTACAGAGAGACACGGGCGCGCCGCGCTATGGCCTCCGAGCGTAGTCTCCAAGATCGGCTCTCGCAGCCGATCGCGGAGGCCACGCCAAAAGCCGTATTTTTCTGCTTCCTCTCCGTGTTGGTCGCTCAAGCGTACATTGTACACACGCTATGATGGAAAGCGAGTGTGGCGAGCTGGTCTGGCGCTCACGCTCTCCGCAACGTCACCGAATCTTGAGCTCAAGTGATCAGTGCATGCGCTCACTTCCGACAGCCGCCGCGCTAGCCCCGCGGCGCTAGTTTCTTGCAGTTTTTGGCGTGCGTTTCGAAGCTTCATTAAAACTGAACAAAATTAACGATGCTGTGACTAATTAGACTTCGCGCTGGAGAATTTGCCACTCCATGCCGTGATTACAAGACACTGTTCTACTCATTAGAACATAAAGTCTCCAACAAAAAAATAGCTGTCATGGGCCCTTTAAAGGCTAGTGACCTTCCCTGCGCAACGAAGCATTGAATGCTTAAGAAGTGGTTTAGTAATGGTAATTAACTTTTACAGAAGAACAGACAAAAGAGGCCTCAGTCAGCGCGAGTTCAAGGATATAGAAGCACAAGTTTTTTTTATGCGCTTCATGGCTCGTGTTAGGGCAAACTACAGAGCAAGCTAACCAGAATGAAGACGGAAATGCTTTTCATAGAAGATGGCGAAGCATTTGTATATCTTGTGCTGAGCTGTCCAGCGGCAGAAAAGGCATTTTCTGTGTCTTTACAAGTTCTTCGCTGACGTTAGAGGACATAGATGGGTGGTCCCACAACTCACTCAATATTTTTAGGGATGTACTGAATAAGTGGTGCTATGGGCAGTCCTTCAACAGTCATGACATAATGCTTAGAAAAGAAAAATTCGGGCAGCTAAGCGCTAATGGTGCGAAGACTGGTAGTTCAGCGTTGGTGATGGCATTTTTCTTTTCTTTTTCCACCTGGGTTTCCTTAGCGGGCACTTACATTGCACAGTACGTGGCTCTCAACATTTTGCCTCCATCTAAATACAGCTGCCGTGGCGGGGATATATTGTCTATGTGGTGGCCAACTGCATTACGGCACATATTGCAATTTAGGTGTATGTACAGCCAGCGAGTTACAAGATGTATCCGCGGGAAGTTAATCCTAGAGGAGTCCAACAACTAAACAGATCGAAGTACATGCTATTTCTCTGCTTCTTTGCATAAGACAGCATAAAGCAGTAAATAATATTAAGGAAAACAGTACACTTTCCCTCACGTGGATTGCTGCCGCCATTTTAAACTCACGGTCGACCCCGCCAGTGCATCTTCTGCGGCATTATCTGAGTTATACTATCGTGTTCATATATAAGCTTTACGTTAAGTGTTGGCTGTTAATTCGGTGTCTCCCGGATGCCATGAAGGGTCGCTTTGTCGCATAAAGTGTAATACTGCAACGAAGCACGCTCTACAGGCAAGCTGCGTGTGGCATTGCGAAGAACCGAAATCTTTCCTGCGACGCCTCGCTGGCGACGATGGAACTCAACAACAACAACAACAACAACAACAACAACAACAACAACAACAACAACAACAACAACAACAACAACAACAACAACAACAACAACAACAACAACAACAACAACAACAACAAACTTGAGAACAAGGCGATGACTCAGTAGCGAGTGATGGCGCAAGAAAGAAAAAAGAACTATCTGGCGCGGTATTATGAGGCGCGTAGATGACGGTACATATTACATAATATTTAAGGCTAACTTCGTCGTGCGAGAGCACTGTCATATAAGTTGAGCGTTGTCTCTGTTCTGGTGCGCTAATGTTTACACCGTCAAGGTCACGTAGACTGTCCATCATGCCCATCTTGTGGCTCCTGCGAGACACTTGCACATCTTATCTTAGATTGACCTGCGCACGTTACGTAGCGTATATAGCTAATGAAGGAGTACGGACGTGTGGGAGTGTAAGAGTGCGCGACACTTCCCGATTACCTGCTCCCGAAAGGAATTGCTGCACGACGGGACCAGACCCCTCGAGCGCTATTAACGTTTCTGGGAGCTACCAATATGGCCTCATTTATAGGCATATTTTGTTTTACTTTCTATTTTATGTTCTATTTCTTTCCTCTATTTATTGTCTTCTCCCAAGAGAGTGGGCAGGCGTTGTGCTCCTCTCCCTGGAAGTTGCGAGCTTGCTCTCTCTATTTCCGTCCTGTCCTTGTAATAATAATAATAATAATAATAATAATAATAATAATAATAATAATAATAATAATAATAATAATAATAATAATAATAATAATAATAATAATAATAATAATAATAATAATAATAATCTACATTCCATTTACCCTTCATGAGAAAAGGGGCGCTGGGAGAGTATTGCAACGCCTGAGGCAGATAACTCGTGGCCTATCATTGTAACAAAATGGGTGTCAAAGGAAGAAAAATGGAGAAAAGATCGGCACATAATTGGGTGATCCGATAAAGTCAAGAAATGTGCAGGCATGCAAGATGGAATTACACGGGGCACGGCATGGGTAATTGGAGGCCGTCGGAAGAGGCCTTCTTCCTACAGTGGACATAAATAGGCTGACCACAATAATAATAGCAAGATATTGCCCCTCGTAGTGAAAAAAAACAAACGAAACAGGACGCGCCCAACTAAAACAGCGATGAGTTGGATCACAAAAAGAGTAAGGCACATTTGATCGGCTCTATTTTTTTCGGAGTGGCTCGTGCCACGCAGAGAGGACTGTGCAGGTCAGCCGCAGATTATCCCTGCACGAGAGCGCTGATACAGCTGTCACGGCTTGGCTTTTTTCCCGCCGGTTGTCCCAAAGACAAGTAGTTTTGCCTCTCCTGACTAGATGCTGTAGCCACATTACAGTTATGCTGGTATCCCAACTGCTACATTGAGATAGCTTCTTTTTCATAGGGATGTCTGCTTGAATGATTAGGCTTTTTCGCTCCAGTCCATGTGTATGGAGCGACATTGGTTGCTTGCACGAAAGGCGTCAGCTGTGAGCGACGCATCATTCGAAGCGAACGAGAGCCCAATTCCCCAAGGGCACCATACGGTCTTCCGAAATTGAATATGTGTCGTCGAGAAGAGCTCCTCTATTCCACATCGCGCGACAGTTGAGTGGTGCATAGGTTGAAATTTAGCTTTGGCATTGCAGTATTACCCAAATAAGAAAACTCGCTCGGCTGGCTGAATGTCGTCGTGGCGAAAGATTGCCCGCGTTGTTTTCCTACGCGACGTACATGTTGACTGCAGAGCCTTGAGCAGGTGTACTCTTTTAAACAACCGCTAGCGTACACATATACTCGCTCTGACCACCAGTACAAGGTAAAGGAGGAAACAACACGCACAGCTCTCCCTCTCTGTGGTGTGATGTTTACATCTTGTATTACTCGCTGGAATAATTTTACACGTGACGTGAAGGTCATGACGCGTGATTGATTGATTTGTGGGGTAGCGGGGGGCTCCGGAAATTTGCACCACCTGTGTTTCCTTAACGTGCACTGATTACGCACAGTACACGGGCTTGAACATTTCGGCTCCATCGAAATGCAGCAGCAGCGGCCGGGATTCGATCCGCGACCTTCGGGTCAGAAGCCGGGTGCCATAGCCGCTAGACCCCCGTGGCAGGACATCATGACGCGTGAACTATGTTCCATTGTAGTTGGCAGCCAGCATATGTTGAATACATAGTTATGCTGGCAGCTCCGTTAGCATAAAATGGTAAAACTCGAGTTCCCATAATTCTGCATTTGCCTTTTGTATTCCTAGTACCGGTCGCAGCCGTTTTTGTACTACGCTTTCCCTTTTTTTTTTCGTTGCTCATATTTTCAGTTCGCATTTCAGTCATGTCAGTTCTGATCGCGTCACTGTAAGGAAACTGTCTCTCAGAAAATATCTTTTCGGCTTGGTTGTCTGTGGTCGAAAAACCTCTTGGAGACAAAGTATAAAAGTCGCTAAGAGACTGTTCGGGTTGACGACATATTTCTTAGGGTAGAAGCTCTAAACAAAGTGATTGCACTGAAAATGAAACAAAAAAAAATTGTGTTGGGATGGAAATCAATACCAGGCCTTCTGGGTTCTATTTTATCATGTTATATTGGATGTTATAACATGGCTCAGCGCTTTTGGGCTGCATATGGTCTGCAGTGCCATACAGAATGCGCCATGGGCTCAGTTCAGTTTCCTCTGCAGTGTAGTCGTGTTATTTTGACCGATATATTAGATAAATAAGACTAGCTGTCGTCTGTACCACCCTTTGTTTGCGATGTCGAGGTGCTAGTTTAGCGGGTATCTGACAACACATATTTGGTTTACGTATTAAATTTTGTTTGCAACATCGTGGGGCTATTTAGCCAATATTTGTCAGGAATTCTTGTAATGTATGTACTACTTTTTTATTTGTAGCGTCGGACTGCTATCCTAAATTATATGTTCTACGGCTGAATTATTAAAGAGCCACAATGTACCAGGCACGGTAATCGAGTCAGCGTCCCTCTCGTCATATCAAAAAGATATAGATATATCGTAATACAACATCACATCCGTATATTCCATATATATATATATATATATATATACGGAGAATGGCTGGGAAAGTGAAATTCGGAGAATGACTGGGAAAGTGAAATTCACGCTCACTTTGAAAGCATCTGCCGTGTCTCAGTTTGTCACTGTAAAAAAAAATGCAACTACTGAAGCTTTCATAAAAATAAAGAGAATGAAATGGAACAAATTACACGAAAAGAAAGAAACAATGACATATATATCAGAAGCAGCATCACACAGAAAAAAACGCAGGGGCCGAACGTGGTTTTATGAAAAGAAGGCACAAATTCATTTGCCACAAAAGCATGAGCCCCAACTTAGGACAAGCGAACGAAGAAAAAAACTCACTCAAGCGTAGTGACAGATGCGGGCAGGCAACCGGGCATAATTCTTGAAGTGCTGCATAAAGTGCTGAAACTGAACTCACGCGATAGTGAAATTTGCAAATAAAAGGAACCTATTCGCAAATTTTCATTTCTGAATAATGCGAACACGAGTAAACGAGTCTCAGTAGCGCCAGTGCCGAGATACTGGGCCCAGAGCGCTTCACTAGTTGAGCAGGCCAGTACGTAAGTGTATGAGAAAGATTCACACACACACACACACACACACACACACACACACACACACACACACACACACACACACACACACACACACACACACACACACACACACACACACACACACACACACACACACAATAAAAAATAAAGGCAACAAAGTGAGAGTCGAACTGACAGGCAAAAAGTAAGAGGTGCATTTGCGTGCTTCGGAGGAGTGGGACAGCTTTTTGACAAATGCACCGCTCCGGCTCGTTTGTTTTGTGGCCCTCGCCACGACGTTTCACCACAAAGCGCGTACGAAGCGGAAGGCTCCTGATAGGTGTGTTGAACAATATGGCTCTCGCCGAGTACCGTCGCCTGCTTCCCAGCGTTTTGTTGTCCTATCCGAGTTGGTACGTGCCAGCGAATGAAGGCATGTTTTATTCATCGCTGCCGCTATTCCGGTGACAGAGATGGAAAGCCATTGCGAAGCTAAATGTAATTGTCCCTCTATTTTCGGGGTGCAGGTGCTCGACGCTTTTTTTGTCCATCCCGTGGAATTGATTAATATGCATTAAGCGAGCACCTAACGCGGGAGAGAAAATTAGGAAGAGCTTCTTCGTCGTGCCAGAGAATGAAAAGCACTTCGAAAGGAACCGTAGGTGTCCAGCCTGCATGTCGCTCGTAGGGTCGACATCTATGGAGCATGATCAACACATCAAGAATGTCCATATCTTCATGTTGGAAGCTGCCCAGAATTGAGCGGCCAGAATAATCTCACGCAGGCACGGTCATCTTCCTACCGTTATTCCCACACAACAGGACATGCCCCATCATTGATGATTGATTTCTGGGGTTCTACGTCCAAAACCATGCTATGATTATGTGAGACGCCGTAGTGGAGGGCTCCGGAAATTTCGACCACGTGGGGTTCTTCAACGTGCACTGACATCGCGTGGCACACGGGCCTTAACATTCCCTCTCCACACACACAAGAAAAGAAAGATAGATAAATAAATAAATAAATAAATAAATAAATAAATAAATAAATAAATAAATAAATAAATAAATAAAATAATATACCATAAATAAGTAAATAAAAATAAAATAAAACACTCCACTTCAGTCATTAGGGGGTATCGCTGTGCGATCGCTCTTCTGTATCTGTTTTAAAAGCTCGTTTACTTCAAAAAAAATTAAGGCCCCCTTTAGCTAGCGCTCCCTTAATGATTAAGCTGACTGTAAAGAGATCACAGGTGAACCCATACTCTTTCACTAGATGCTCATTAAAGTGGTCCTGCAACACTTTTTGAACATAGCAAAAAAGAAAAAGAAAGACGCTGCCGATGAGACGTACATGGAGGCTCCTTCAGGCATGTCAGCGAAATATTGTTACACTGGATGCACCAGGGAATGTACAATTTTCTTTCGGAATACATCTGTAGAGCGGCCGCTTTCTTTTCAACAAAACACTTCGAAAGGCCGGCCCGGACTACTTACTGCTTACGTTTCAAAACGAGACGTGCTGCAGAGTCAAGCACAGTTGTTTCTTGCATGTGCCCTAAATAGATTTGAAGTTGCCTAGGTTGCACCATCTAGGTAACGTGCAGCAATGGGGTTCATGAACGAAAAAGGTATTTCGAATGACAACGTACATTCAACGAGAAAAACTGTTCATAAAAAAAGCAGCTTGCTCTAAATAAATGGTACGCTTCAAATTTGTTAATCTGGGAGAGAAAGAGCTCGCACAATTTCGATCGTAAGACCCAACCACGGCTATCGCACTTGCCTACTGATCCGAAGGTCGCGGGATCGAATACCAGTCGCGGCGGCTGTATTTCGGCGGGGTCGAAATGTTAAGGCACTGTGTGTTGTTAGTGCACGTTAAAGAACACCCGGTTATCGAAATTTCTGGAGCACTCCTTTACGGACTCTCTCATAATGAAATAGTGGTTTGCAGTTTACCTTCTCCTGATGGCCTGAAGCCGTCAAAGAACACAAACGTGCGTCCCGCAACTGTACAAAGTTACTACAATCAACCAAATTATCGATATCAGTTTATTTATGTCTCTTGTTTGCTTTGGATCGCCACCAAGCGAGAGAGACGAACGCAACGCAAGCCGCAAGTTACGTTGAGTGTCCAGATTGCTGGGAGGCAGCCTAGCTCCGCAATGCGCTATTCAGGTCAGTCATTGTAAAAAACTCTAGATGACCTAACTGAATATTATAAAAAAGTCGCAGCTGTCAGAATTAAAAATCTGTGAACTGCATAACTGGTTTTACGTATATTAAATGGCCGGTAGCTATACAGGACGCCCCAAAATGTTTACTTCTACCTAAATACTACCGCGAAGAACCGAGGGAACGTAACATATGCTGGCGTGCAGTCTTCCTCGAAGGTGCATTAACAAAATTCGTTGAAGTTTCCAAATCGTCTAATTTCTTGTCGGCCAACAAGCCTTCTAAGCAATACCCGTAGCAAAAAATGAGTTCATGCATTGCACCTTCAGCAGCAATATTGCGTTTAACCTATAGTTTAGCACTTACAGCAAAAAGCCGAGTAAAGCGGTTGGCGCAAGTGCTTGCGTGTAGTCGCTCGATTCGTGCTTTTAATCCGCTCCACGGCCTTCGCAGGCGCCCTAAGTTTTCTTTTACGAGAGAACAACGAGTAAAAATACAGAGCCTATTTGTTTCCCGTGGCCACTTTAACCTTATTGCGGAGTTGGGAGTTTTAAAAACTAAAGAAAGAGTTTCCGAGATAGAGCGCGCTTGCCGTGTTATAGATTTTTGTGCCAAAACACGCCGTCGAAGAGCGAGCGGGAAGAAACATTAAATAAAAAAAAGAATATCGTAGCTCGGTTTAGAGTTCTAATAGCTTCCAGTACCTGCCCGTTCGCAGTGTACACCGCTCCATCATGCGGGCCAGCCACCGGGGCCAGCACAGCGTCCAATGCACAACCACGCTTTCATTCATCTCTACAGCTGTATTTCGTTGCTTTTTCCAAAACCGGCGCCCTTTTCACGGGACGACCGCCATATAAATAAGCGCAAAAGCACGACTAGCGAGTGAATGAAAAAAAAAAGAAATAGCGATGCACCCCGGTGGCGTCACGCGCCATTGCGTTTCCACAGTTCAGCTGTATCGTTCGTGCCCCCCTGTCCTGTGACCTCTCATCCTCGGAGTGTTTTTCTTCCCCTTTACCTTTCTTCCTAGATTTTCTTTTCTTATTTTTTTTGTGGGGTTTCAACCCATGACTCGTGTTTTCCACCCGAGGCCAGAGTGGCGGGAAGCGAAGGAACGCACCACTGCGCACACACCACACACAGAAACTTGGTGCGCACTTTTTGGTTGAACGGCAAAAGGCCTTCACAAACACAGTCGCGAAGGCAGTTATAAGCAAGGAGCCACGAAGCAGGCTGCCACGGAGGAGTGACGCTGGCTTTCCGTTTTGCGTCAAGGGATGACGAAAACCCGAAAGAGGAAAGGTCGTATGTCTCGCTTGTTGAGAAACGTTTAGACGCACTTAAACTTACGTTATGTGTAACGTAGACAGAAATGAAAAAAAACTTGGAAACGTTTGCACGCTTCCTTAAGAAGCGCGATACTGAAAAGAAAAAAGAAAAGGATAAACATGCGAGAATATTTCTACACGCGCAAAAACGATTATGTAGTGAGTAGCTCGAAGTCAGTGTTAACGGTATTACAAACTAATGCACTACGTGACTAATGGATGATAATTCACATTCTTTTTTTCGTCGATGCAGCTTGCTGTTGGTCAGCCGCTGCCGCAAAAAATTTTACACAATCACTATTTTGTAGTAAGTGTGATCCCACAACATATCAGCGGCGACGGCGCATATGTTTTGCAATTGACCACTTCCTCGAAACCCACAACCTCGTTACTCGGGTCTTTTGTGCGTGTGCACTCCGTTAAATGAGGCACAGCACTGAAATGAAGAATGCGAGGTTTTGTGTTGTTGCATGAATAATTACCTACACATGTTAATAAGGCAGGCTCACTTAGAGCCGACTGTCGCAGTACAGTTTTTAAAGGTTTCAACTGCCTATGATTCGCGATGGACGCGCGCCCACACACACACACACACACACACACACACACACACACACACACACACACACACACACACACACACACACACACACACACACACACACACACACACACACACACACACACACACACACACACACACACACACACACACACGCTTTTATTGGCCTAGATACGTGTCTCATCTGACCGGACGCACGACAAAATACAAGCATGGTAAGGCCTCGTCAGACTTGCGCAGAAAGGCTACAGCAATTTACGGTAGAAAGCTATAGACGTTCTCCTAGCGCAGAAAGACATAAAACGTGACACGTATGGGAAAAAATAATATATGAAGAAACACTTGCCGAGAGGTATAAACAAAGGACTCATTTCTGTGCCCGTAGGGAAGAAAGTTATTGGACACGTAAGGCAGGTGTAATTGCCTCCACCTACGCGCTGCGGTCCAGTGCGGCAGCTAATTGGAATAGCCGTGCTGTGTTCCCCAAGGAAAGAACATTGTGCAGCAATCTCGTGTAGTACCGTTTCATCGATCGATTCTTTTTAACCATTTTTATAGCGCTTTCGCCCGCTTATCGTTAGCGATTGCCCTCAATTTAGAAAGGTACTGATTTGGGCTAGTTTTGGTAGCAATTCATAGTCAGGTTATTTGCGCCCCACTTAATAATGAAGGACAGTGAAAAACCACACACATATTCGCTCTTAAGCGGTGCGCAAATAACCTTATTCTATTTTAGCTTTTGTTGAACTTATGGTAGCCTAGAAACTTCAAGCCTTTTGCTATAAACATAACCATAATAACTTTGGTTTCTGGAGTTTTACATCCCAAAACCACGCGATGATTATGAGAGACGCCGTAGTGGAGGGCTCCGGAGATTTCGACGACTGGGGGTTCTTTAACGTGCACTGGCATCGCACAGTACGCGGCCATCAACATTTCGCCTCCACGGAAATGCAGCCGCCGCGGCCGGGATTTGATCCCGCAACCCTTGGATCAGCAGCCGAGTACCATAGCCACTAGACCACCGTGGCGGGAGCCACAATAGCTTTAGCAATCCAACACTGCTGATGGAGCGTCGCCATAATGTGAAGTAGTATCAATAGGTGAAGAGATGTGAGGGTTAGCCTCTGTTCGTAGACAAGAGGCCAGCTGCCCTATAATGTGGAGAAAAGTGTAACGGAAATCAAACACAGAAGGAGACATTACCAAATAAGGTGTTGCTTCAGACGCAAAATGTGTGACAGCAACATACACTTTTTATCGAGTGGTTTCTTTCATTTACTCTCCTCCGTCGGCAACGTCACACTTACGTCCCACAACAAGCGTCAAAATTTTTTTCTATGAGCTGTTAGAATTTAATATTAAGACGAAAGGCAAATATGTCTCATGCGAATATGACCTTAAGGAAATGGTGGCAGGAATACATGGTATAAGAAATATTCCACATATGCAGTACAAAAATGAAGACTCGCGTCTCGTTTGTCTGGATATATACCGTAACTGACATCGAAGAGCGAGATCATGTGACTACTACGACTGGTGGGCCATAACATGAATGAAGTGACACTCTTGCAAGCTACGTCACGAATAACGATAATCGCGGGAGTTTCTTACCCTCATTGCATAGTATGCGGCTACAGCGAGCGATACGCTGGCATGAACCACACGTGACGGAATGTTTTAAATTATGTCCCCGTGATTTTCGGCTGCATAAGATTTCGGTTTCGAAACCGTAAGTCGGGGGTTCGACTCCCAAAGTTCTTGACAACACATTTCAACTGGCTCTTACGACTCTTAAGCGATAGCTAAAGATTTCTAGGAATTTTTTGAAAAATTCATTGGAACTGCCAGGCATCGCACGAACCAAAAACACCTTTGTACACGTATATGTGCTAATATCTCGTCCGTCTTGATCAAGTCGGCTGTTATGCCATCTTCACCAGCTGCTTTACCGCGGGACTTACATCGCTATTTACGAAATGTGTCAGGACATGTAGCGTACCGCGCAGTTGGAAAAATGCTAATATAATCCTCATCCACAAGAAAGGTGACATAAAGGAGTTAAAGAATTACAGACCAATTAGCGTACTCCCAGTAATATACAAGCTATTTACAAAAGTAATTTCTACGAGGATAAGAGAGACCCTCGACTTTAACCAACCGAGAGAACAACCTGGTTTTAGGAAAGGTTACTCGACAATGGACCACAGCCACGCTATCAACCTAGTAATTGGGAAGTACGCGGAATATAAAAAACCTCTTTATATGGCGTTTATCGACTACGAGAAAGCATTTGACTCCATAGAAATACAAGCAGTTCTAGAAGCTCTACGACGACAAGGGGTACCTGGAATGTACGTGAAAACCATAAACAACATATACAAAGATTGCACAGCGACACTACTCCTACATGAGAGAAGCAGAGAAATCCCGATCGGGGGAGGTGTGAGACAGGGAGATACGATATCCCCGATGCTATTCACTGCATGTTTAGAGGAAATCTTTAAACGTCTAGACTGGGAAGACAAGGGAATTCGAACAGACGGAGAATATCTCAGCAATTTAAGATTTGCAGACGACATTGTACTCTTTAGCAATGACGGAGACGAACTACAAAACATGATTCATGACCTAAACAGGGAAAGTAATAAAATTGGGTTAAAAATGAATAGGCAAAAGACTAAAGTTATGCTCAATAGCCTAGCTAAGGAACAGGAATTTAAAATCAACAATGAACCCTTACAATGTGTAAGCGAATACGTATACCTGGGACAGTTAATAACAGGAACTCCTAACCATGAAAAAGAAATTCTCCGTAGAATAAGGATGGGCTAGAGCGCATTCGGAAGGCATTCCGAAATCATGACTGGAAACTTACCGCTCTCATTAAAGCGAAAAGTGTTCAATCACTGCATTCTCCCAGTACTAACGTACGGTGCAGAAACGTGGAGGATAACGAGAAAGCTAGAGATGAAACTAAGGAGCGCGCAACGTGCAATGGAAAGAAAAATGATAGGGGTAACGCTAAGAGATAGAAAACGAGCAGAATGGATCAGAGAACAGACAGGAGTAGCCGATATTATTATATCAATTAAAAGAAAGAAGTAGACCTGGGCAGGACATGTCATGAGGAGGAAATATAACAGATGGACTGTAGGAGCGACGGAATGGATACCAAGAGAGGGAAAACGCAACAGAGGCAGGCAAAAGGTTAGATGGAGCGATGAAATTAAAAAGTTTGCGGGCATAAAGTGAAACCAACTCGCTCAGGATAGGGTGGATTGGAAATCGTTGGGAGAAGCCTTCGTCCTGCAGTGGACCTAAACAGGCTGATGATGATGATGATGATGATGATGATGATGATGATGATGTGCTAATATATTTGGTGCGAAGTTCTGAAAAGTGGGAAAGCGTCCACAGCACGAGGGCTTACTTAAGCCAGCCATTAATGGGACTCGTATTTGAACGCACAAATGAGCGTGTCGCGAACGACACTTGGGTGTTCTGTGTACTTTAAAGCGGCAAGTTGGGCTAGCTGGAACTTCGAACACGATAATTGATACAAGAACACACGATTATATATGTTGCTGGAGAGATGGAAATTTTGAATACCGACGTCTCCTTCCCAGAAAATGTGGCTCGAAGATTTGCTAGAGAGGATTCATAATGTACAATTACCGAAGCACCGCTAGCCTTTATAAGTATTATAACTAATATTAACTTAGGTACTTAATATCTGACTAGTGGCCGCCATTTTGAAGCAAATAAATCACCTCAAGCACTGACACTGTGCTATATTCGATGGGCAATCTTGGGAAATTATATTACATCTAAGTAAAAAAATAAAACAGTCCTTGTGTCCCGGAATGTTTGTTTAAATGCAATCTTTTTTACGAACCATTTAATCTTGGCGCCTGTAAGGGGATCGGATTACAGGGTACATCGCAACGTTCGAAGTGATAAAAAATATTTTATTGAACTGCAATGCCTTGTAATACCAAAGGTTATGTTCGAATTATTTGGTCCTCGGGTGATCTGCGGTTTTACTGTACGGTCAACAACTGCCCCACATGTGCACGAAATTGGTGCAAGAAGAGCAGAGCCCAAATTGCAAGCTCACTAAATCCCTCCGCTAATAAAAACAATAGCTGTCACAGAAACACTTGGGCCCTTGTAAGTGATACTTGGATGCAGATTTAAAACAACGAAGAAAGTGCTCGTGAAACAGAGCTCAATAAAGAACAAAAACAAAAAGAAAGAACAAAGAAGCTTCAGATCTAAGACAGACTGAAATTCACAAAACTCGTAGGAATCTTCCCATTTCTTCGCCATCTCTGGCAATAATGGGGGACCGGACAAAAGATTGCCTGACACTGGCGAGCCGGCGAGGACAGTAGTAGGTCCGATGTCGGACAGCTATTGCTTGACGAAGCGTACCGAGCCGATACACAGAGGGGCGCCTGCCACTAGGAGGAGCCGCAGTAGTTGTGGTTCGGGGTGCAGCAGAGCAACGGCGAAGACAAATCACGTCGGGTCCGCTCCCCGCACCTCCGCACTGCTCAGTGAACACGGCATCTTATACATTTTTCAGCTTCTCAGCTTATCGGCTACCGAACGCCGTCGACCTTCCATTTTTCACGTTCTTGTGAACCGTGTAAGCAAGGGAACGTATAGCGGGACAAGCCCTAAAGGCTGGCTAACATCCTGTTGGAAACTGCTTCGCGAGAGAGTGGAACACACCAGCGCGTGTGCACATACAAGCAGAGAAAACTGAAAAAACAAACAAAAAGAAAACACAGCAATCTGCAGAGGGGGATGCGTGTTCATTCTTAGTTCACCGAAGAGCCGAGGCGAGGCGGCAGTGATATTTGTCTGCACCGGTGAGTCATGCGCCTCTGCGAGCCAGCGACCTGGAAGCGGACGAAGAATGGTTTTTTTCGACATTTTACTTTGCCCAAAAGCGTTGTGAAATATTTCTTTCGCATGTTTGAATGAGGGAATTTTATGGGTTGCGAGAAATTGTATTTGCTCTTGTGCAACACCGAAAGTTATGCGAGGCAGTGGAAGGCGGGCATCTTGACGTTGTCCACAGTAAGGCAGTGGGCGTATCCTTATAAGGGCGAAGAAAATGGGAAAGCGAGAGAAATTCTTAAACTAAACATTTATAACAAAGGATATGCTAGTATAAACAACAGAAGCACCGAAACGAATGGACTATTCTTAGTGAAACACGTGTGAAAGCCATTGTGAATTCAAGTAAAGAGACATCGCATTTTAAGATATAGAAGCCCTAGTTGAATGCGTGGCCTCGGGTTTTACAACTTCATATTTGTAGGCAATTTCATGTAAGCATTAAACGCGATGCTTCTTGATCACCGACCTCCGGTTGACGAGACGAGAGATGCACTGTATCGACTAAGTATTTTCTGGAAGTTTAAAATACCCTTTCGTAACATATTGGTCCCATTTTCAAAATGTCTGAACAGGAAACACGGCACACACTTATTTCAAATGCTTCTCATGGTGCGTAAATCGAACACTAATGCACCTACGCCCAGGAAGTATTCTGACGCCGTACACTGAAGAAGCTGCACAGGAGCATAATACGTGAGAGGTCGATTCATTTCGCAAGTAACTTCTGTGCGTATTTATTAACTCGCGGTGCGTTCAATTTCCGCCCAGTTCTAGGCGCAGCGTTTTATCGCTTCAAGTGTACGAACAAAAAAATATAACTATTAAACTGAGGGTAGTTAAAATGCCCCCTAGCGGTTTCTCGCAAATTATTATGTCCGTGGCAACCTTGAAAATTAGGTTATAAGTGTATCACATTTTCTATCTTTCGATTCTGGGGACCGTGATCACTGACACGAATATTATTGGAACTAGAACACTGGATCGTCTTCTATCCGGAGATCACAGGGCTGTGTACTTTCGAACTGCGCCATCCACGGAACAAAAACAAAGAAAGGGCAAGTCATTCTTCGTAGGTCAGATTTTGTTACAACATAACCAATGACGACAATCGATGCCATCGGTAACAACGGTGCTACCTGGAGCGTGCTTTTTTTTTACTTACATCCGCTTAGCTTCTGCGTACAATTATTGGAGATGAATGCGTTATGCCACGCGCATACAAACTAAGGGTGAGAGCACCTGACAAAGGAAAATGGCATTAAACAGACGTGCCTCGAATGGAAAAAATTATGTGCGCGTGAACAAGCAGGAAAAAGGCGGGGCCCGATCACGCGGCATTAATATTCCTGGGCACGGAGCAGCTGCACGCTAGAGAAACGGTGTGGTAGTGCACTTGTTCTTATTTGAATGTTTGGTCGTCGTACCCTGACCTTTTTATTCGTACTATTACGAAACGTTGTTCGAGAACATTTAATGAAGTGAGTGGGAAGTAGCACAGTTCCTAACCAAGCGCGCGTGAGTCCTACACGCAATAGCTTTATCTGTTCTCTTTTAGATGTACTCCCTCCCTCCCTCCATTGATCCGCCGTGCGGCGTCCACACCCGCACTGCGCATGCGCATTCTCCTCCCCCTCCTCTCCTTGGATCATCTCCTCTCCTCTCGGCATTCCTCCTCTCCTCTCCGACGCTCCTCTCCTCTCCGGATTGCGCAACGAATGGCAACACCTGCGGCTCCGCGCGCGATAATGCGAAGCAACTTAGGTTAGAGGCGCGACTGTATACCACCGCGTTCTCTCTCTTCTCTTATACATTCTCATTCGTCCTCTCAATAAAATTACACCATCTCCCGCTCAAGCTAACGATCTCCCCGCTGCTTCGCATCCACACATGGTTCCCTTTAGCGGGAGATGGAGTGATCTTTTTTTCAGCCCGTTATACTTTTATCTTTCACTCGCCGCAGTACCACAAAAGACACGCATTAAGCGTGTACAATGAGACACACACATAACCTAAGCCGCGTTCGTAAGACTAAACCGCATTCGTTAAACAATCTCACGCTTGATTTTTAGGGAGAAACTGGGATATACGAGTGCGCGTTTTGGTACGGGTTTGTTACGTAGAAACTGCACACAAAATTAGCGTAAAGGCGACAGGCGTCGTCCGTCTCGTCTGTCTTATTGTCGGTAATTCGTAGTGACGATTTTTCTAATGACGTTTTCGTTAAAGAATTCCACAGACTTATGCTGAACGTACCTTTTGTGAAGCAACACCAAAAACACATTTCGGGGCTAGTTACTTGAGGCTTAATGCGCGAAAAAATAAGAAAGAAGAATAGTGACAGAAAAAACGAAAGACAAGTTGGGTGACTGCGGTCCCGTGTTGTGGACGTACTGTGATATGTAGAATAAACCTATTTTACTGGGTCATACAGGGCACATACGTGCAGTGGGTTTCACGAACTTCGCTAGGGGCCTGTGAACTACAGGACAACTTATAATTATAGCCTAATCATGAAGAAAAGCTAGTCACAATCTAATTAAGTTGTTATTACATACTCAAGCGAACTAGCTTGCAAAAACAATCATTAGGCTGCAAAAAAAGAAGGAAAGAAAGAAACAAAATCTCCCTTTCAAGACTACATCACAGTGTACTTACTGGCTTAGTAACGAAAGCACGACAGTTTTCTACCATGACAACTGATGGATTTCGGGGGTTTTACGTCCCAAAATCACCATATGATTATGATAGGCGCAGCAGTGGAGGGCTCCGGAAATTTCGACCAGCAGCGGTTCTTTAACGTGCACTGACAACGCACAGTACACGGTCTTCAACATTTCGCCTTCAACGAAATGCATCCGCCGCGGCCGGGATACGATCCCGCGACCTTGGGATCTGCAACCGAGTGCCATAACCACAAGACTACCATGGAAAGGCACCATGTCCATGCCAGTATAGGGCAGGGATCTAGCGGCGGGTGTCAGCATGTTATAAACATAATGAGGAAGTACATGGAAAAAAAAGAGAAAATATTCGCATACAGTTCACATCCACTCTATTCGGCCGGGACATGCTAGAGATGGAGACCCAAGATGAGTTGCCGTGACATGCGGTGACAAATAAACGGCAGGCCTGGGTACCCAATTAAATGCGATTAGGCATTTTGACTCTTCATTGGTAAGTAGCCAGTGCGCCTTAATGAAGCTACAGACCGTTAACGGCTCCCTGTCGTGTCGTTGTCACCGTGCGGTCTGCCGGGATGGACCCTGCTCGACGAGCCGAGGAGAGCGAGCGCATTACGTCCAATGAGAGCGGAGTGGGAGCATCAGCAGTGGATCTGCTCAGGGACTTCAGAATGGGGCTGTACGGCAGTACAGTGCCGCGCGAAAACAGAAAAACCAGCTTATACCCTTATCCTATTTATTTTTTAGTTCTTGCGCACTCATTTAGTAATTACCCCAACTCCATTTGTTTTGCTAGGTTCGACTATGTGTATCTAAAATAACTTTCTATCGGTGTTCTCTACATCAGGGACCTCAAACACGCGGCCCGCAGAGCCTTCGCTAGCGGCCCGGCCAGGGCTAATATTGCCATCTTCTTCCGATCAAAATCAGTGTCCAGATAATAGTAATTTTGGAAACCGGTATTGATATCTTCGTGAATCCTGACGCCAAATCCCTTTCAATAATGACCCACGTACGAGATAAGGGAAAGGTCTTCTTTCATATGAAAACGTTCCCCGGCATTTTCTTCCACAAGAGATACTTCACAAAACAGAGTCGAAACACGATAACAGAAAGAAACAAAACAAAACAGACACACTTCAAAAATCGCGCATTTCACAAAAGAATTATATCGTGAAACGTGTGTTTTACACTTTTGGTATTTCTCGTGTCATTTTCGTGTAATTTCCTGCTTTTGTTTATAGGAAACCTTGCAAGTGTTTTCTAAAATTTTGAGGAAATTGTTTTATTTTATTGCATCGTGTTATGCTACGACATGACATTTTTTCGCTTTATGTACTACAGTAAAATTAAGAAGGAAGCAAGGAACAATGCAACAGAGAAAGAATAGCAAGAGAAAAGTTATACTCACGGAGGACAGAGCATACGTTTTATCTTTGCATGTCCACTCACTCACTCACTCACTCACTCACTCACTCACTCACTCACTCACTCACTCACTCACTCACTCACTCACTCACTCACTCACTCACTCACTCACTCACTCACTCACTCACTCACTCACTCACTCACTCACTCACTCACTCACTCACTCACTCACTCACTCACTCACTCACTCACTCACTCACTCACTCACTCACTCACTCACTCACTCACTCACTCACTCACTCACTCACTCACTCACTCACTCACTCACTCACTCACTCACTCATGTAGTTAACTGATGTTGTCTTCTTGCTATACATGGTAGTTAATTGATGTTTTCTTGCTATACATGTTGAGTGATTGAACCAATATGGAGTCACGCACGTAGTCTTCCAAGCAGCAGCAAATATGGTCACAAAGAGGGTTTCCACACTCTTACCCGGTGCTCACATTTTCCTACATGAACGGAAACGTCACTCTTCCTGGCACAATGCATAATGAACCTTGGCTCGGCCTGGCTACCTGGCTGAGTTCGAGCACGTTAATATAGACGGCATTGTTACGCCTTAGCTCTAGCCTCCTCCCACGCTCTCTTCACATTAACGAGACGCGCCGTTTGTTTCAATTAGTGGCCGCGCGTCGTCTCAGGCACGCCCGCTGCTCCGTCTTCATTTGGCCCGGTAGCCAGATGGCTTCATAAGCTGGATACGAGATGAACGCGGAAAACCCAGCTGAGCTGAAGCTGACGAGCACGCCGGAAACGCCAGGACAATAGGGGATCGTCAAGGCACAAGTTACAGGACAGCACCGTCGTGAATTAGTATCGATAACTTAGGACACTTTGATGCGTCAAGGAGCCCAGAGGAGGCATGCATCCGCTGACAAGCTTTAGCTTAGCTGGGCAGACTCTGTTCAATATTCAGGTCACACCCGGCCCGTCTGCGCTTTGCACATTAACTGTCCCTTTAAAAAGTACGTTCCTCTTTTTGTAGTGCTCAGATTTTAATTTATTTGTATGCGCTTGTTAGCAACCTCGATTCTCTTTTTGTCACGTTGTGGGAAGTTGTGGGAAGCCCACGAAAAGCAAGATTAAGCAAGTTTGGCTTCGCTGGTCTCTGGCCTTTGCGATAGCACAGCCACGAGTAATTTTTCTTTTATTGTGGCACACGAAAACCGTGATATTTTCTTCAGACTGTTCCCGTCTTTCTCGGCCTCAAACATTCCTCGCATTCAATGAAAACAATTCTTCGTTGACACAAACCACGCAATCATTGGGCGGTAAGGTGAAAAAGAACCTTCGCACGGGAAGGAGGAGAGGGAGGAGGAGAAAGGGAAAGCAGGGAGGTCAACCAGACCGGCGTCCAGTATGTTAGCTACCCTGCGCAGTTTTCTTTCTCCAGTATTAATGAAATATCCTTTCTGTGTTCTTCTTTGAAATCAACAAGTACGCGGCGACATCAAGTGCGGTTTACTGACGGCCCTGCTGTGTAATGTCCCCCTAATGCCAAAGAAGTTCTGACATGTTTACCTGTCATCGGCATCGCTGAGTGAACAGCGTTACCTACTTCCGTTTCACTTAGTTTTTTTCAGCTGCGCCGTACTCTCGCCAACGTCGACGTGTGCACAAAGAGAGCAGGTGCGTCCTGTTGTGTTCCCCAGAGACAGGAAGTCCTCGCTGGACTGTTTTGCATTGTTTATGCAAATCACATGCCAAGCAGTCTGGGTGACATCACCACGAGCCTGCCATCCTGTCTATTTATTTTCGTATGCGTGTTTTATTGGCTTTTCCTCGGGACTGCGTATACTGTTCTTCAACTTCCCATGATGGAACGCGGCTTCTACGAGGGGATAAAAGATGACTTTCTCTGCTGGAAGTTCAGAAAGTGCACTGTGGTGCCTCTGTCGTATTTTCGCGGTATGTCTTACAAACACGCTCAGAGGCAAAACATTGCAGCCGGAAAGGCAATTGACTGACATATTCTTCTTGACATATTAAGGGCAAGCATCTGTTTAGGCTTTGACGGTGATGGATCATGCATAAGCCTCTTCTGTAACATGAGGAATGAGCGCTGGTCGAAGTGCTTTCCCTTTTGTGGGCTTTTTCCACTCCCCGAAGAAATGTTGCACAAAAACAGGTAATTGGAGCTGTAAAGTGGGAAAGTCGCATAATAATATTGTAAATAAAACGTCGTTGCCTATTTCATTGTAAATAAAATAAAAAAGAAATGAATATTTTAGGAAAATGTGCGTTCTATTTTCGTGAATAATGTGGCGCACAACAAGCTTGGTTGTACGCGCTAACTGACAGGGTATGGATCTATCGATGATGTTAATATTCCTTGCCTCTAGGCGGCGCTGTTGTATCTTTCATCTGCCTGCTTATCAGCTTCCTGGCACTCACGAATAAAAAAAGAAAAAACGACCAGGAGCCCTTCCCATATTGGGAAAATGGGAGCAAGCGAAGCTTGGTGTGTACGTGCCTTATTCTTTTTTTCTTTTGCTACCTTTTTTCATCTTTCTCTTTTGTTTTTGTTCCTTTACTTATGTCCTTCATCCTGTATTTACATTTCTTTCGTACGTTATGTCTTTCGTTCTTCGTTTGCCGAGCATGCACTGGTGATCGTGTACGTGTTAGGGGAGTCTACTTCCCAATGAATATAAAACCCCGCTTTAAAGGGCGTGCATGATGAACTGTGCTGTAGTGCAACTTGGGTTTTGTTTCCATGTCATACAAGAAAATAAAACCGAATAAAATAAAACCTAGGGTTCTTTAACGTGCACTGACATCGCACAGTACACGGGCCTCAACATTTCGCCTCCATAGAAATGCAGCCGCCGTGGCCGGGATTCGATCCCGCGACCCCCGGATCTGCAGCAGAGTATCATAGCTACTAGACCACCGTGGCGGGGCGCGCGTTTAGTTAACCTCCCTGGTTTCTTTCTCACCCTCTCTCTTTCTTTTCACGTGGATATGCTTGTTTGTCTTCGGCGTAGGAACTGAACGCTATATACATGCGCATTAAAGCGATAAAAGAGAAACGGGTTGGTTTTGCACGTAAGGGAGATAAGGCAAACAGCGAGGGTTCTAAGAATTCCAAGAAGCATTTCGTTTCTTTAACTAACTAACTAACTAACTAACTAACTAACTAACTAACTAACTAACTAACTAACTAACTAACTAACTAACTAACTAACTAACTAACTAACTAACTAACTAAGTAAAGTGCGAGATAACTCAAATATTATCGAGCTATCATCATCCTCCTAGTGCGCCAATTTCAGATTTAACGGGATCAGCGCAGATACACAAGTTTAAATGACCGAGAAACCGTTGAAATATTGTTTCCTTGCCCCAGTGAAGCTATCCTCATTGAAGTACATGAGCATTGGCTTAGGTTACGCTCAAAGAAGCAGTATAGGAACGTAAAACATCCCAACACAGAACCGCAACGATGCAAGGCGACGAAACGCCTGTGTCGAACAAGAGCGCCGCTGCGAAGAAACACTTGTGCCGATTGCATGTCGCCTAAGCTACGGAGGACGTTAACGGTCATCATTTACTCTGTTACAGTAAAAAAAGAAACACCTGCGAAGCACCGGCGAGCGAAAAAAGCGCTGGAGGTGGCCCTGATGTCTCCGCTCTCAAAAACACGCCAGCTTCGGCACTCACGCCTCTCCGTCTGTATATAGTCAGAATAAGCGGAGCACTCAGCGCTTCAGCGAAGCTTCGGTCTTTTTTCCAAGAGGAGCGGCTCAAGAAAGCGGCCCCGACATCGTAAACGGACGCTTTAAGACACGTGCCATGCCCCGTTGTGTATTCTCCAGCGTCTGTTTGGCTTCTTTCAACGGCACCACCGACCACGCACTGCGCTCGCGCACATTCGGGATAGCAGACGACAAGTCCAGACAATGCTGGTGGCTCGACACTCAAAGACAGGCGCATCGCTCAATGTCTTGGCCTCGACTATACCGTAGCCGTCAGCGGCAGAAGGCGATAGCGTATGTTTATTTCTCGCCTCTTCTTCTCTGGGCAGCATCGCGCGTAATCTCGAACAGCTTTCTTCTCGTCGTCGGAGTTCGCGTCAGAGCCTTCTGTCGCTGGGAACTGAGAAGGTCTTACGTGCGTTCTCGTTCACTGCCGAGGATGTACGGGCATTCCTTTTGAGCATGTCGTTTTGTCCCGCTTACTCGAGTGCCGTCTTGCAAGTCTTCTTCTTTTCTTTCCTTTACTTCGAGAAGAAGAAATGTGCCCCTGGAAGTCGCGGAAGGACCCGTCGCATCTGGGCCGGATTTTCTGCGCTGAAATTCTGTGCCGTGCTTACGCAGTTTCCTGTTTTTTTCTTTAGACATGCAGGTTTTTTTTTTATACCACTACGTTCTCGCGAGCTGGTGCGGTTCGCTTTTCTGTGTAGTTCATCTCGCACTGGGAGATAAAAAAGGAAGGCAGTTTATGCCGTAGTATAAATCTCTGTGTGACTTGTTTGAGCGGGGATGATACCGGACACTCGCAAGGACACCGTAACTCTGCCCCCCTATCTTGTCCCACTGACAAGGAAGGCTATTTTGCTTGCGCTGTTAGGATCACAGGCGTGATTCAAAGATGAAACCTAAAATTTATCAACTTTGCTTTTTAATCTAAAGATCAAGTGTAGCCATGTAAATACCAACTTAACGTGTGCTGCAGCCTTGCTACTCATACGGGCGAATGGGAACATTTGCTTTCATATAAGCTTTCTGTCTTGTTGAGCTGTATGCTTTTGCCAGCTTTTCAAACCTGAAGTCTTGTGAGGTAGTGATCTTTTCTTTTTTTTTAATGTTGTTTTTCCCCAGTACGCATTGTCGTAATTGTATAGGTGTTGTCGCAAATGTAGAGGATCGGCTCTGCATTTCAAGTTTCCTGAACAGCGCACCCAGTCTGTCTCGTCCAACATAGGTTTTGTCTTATAGCAACAAGCATGTATGTATTTGGGATGAAAAAATAAAAAAGGAGGGAAGGAACACACACACACACACACACACACACACACACACACACACACACACACACACACACACACACACACACACACACACACACACACACACAAAAGAAAACCTGCCTCCATTGTTTATCCAAAGCTGCTTGCTAAGCAGAACACGAATCCCATTTTTCCCTACCAATGACCGGTGTCTTCCGGATTGAAAAATCTTAGAAGTGTACGCAATCTCGTTTGACATTATGTGACAAATCACGCAAAGAGAAACAAGTGACAAGACACCCTCCATGCATTACATTTCCGTCGTGCAATCCAAGCTCGGGCAAAATGGTGTCGTTTACCGCCAATGTTGAGCGCAAGACACGCGTGGACAGTTGCCCAGAAAAATCTGCTCGTTTACTACTAAAGGCACACGGCATCATGCCGACAAAAACATGACACATTTATCAGTTTTACGTTGAGATAATGAATAATAGAAAATTCGGCTAACCACTGTCAACGAATGACGTGAACATACTTTCCCATGAAGCAATAGTAGAAACATTAAAGAAATGCGAAAACCACCTGCCTGCGTGGCCCTTGAGAAAAGTGCACGAGCAAGCGAGCTGCTAAAGTACGCAGCACTACCAGGGACATGATGTTAAATGCAATATATTACCCAAAGGACGCGCCTTATATTCCTTCTGTGTTTTGTCCTTCGTCTGGTAATTTGCACGCAACGTTATGTGCTTATGGTAAATTGCACGCAACGTTATGTGCTGGAACCCATACACCTACGCTTTAAGACACCAAGGAATCCGCCAGCGGTTAAACGTGGCAGAAATCGCTGGGGGCGATAAATATGCTTTATCTACAGACGCGGCTTCTATAAGGCGCTATGAGTACTTTGCAAGTTCAGAGTCATTGACGTTGCTGAAGATGATAGCACTCCAGAGTTATACGGAAGTGTAGGATAAACAATGTTTCAGTTGCCTGGCGTCCTCGACAGTGCTGCACGCAAAGCAAACTCGACGTCTTCGTTAACAACAGAGAAGTAGCTGCTAACAAGTGAGGCTTGCCAGTGGTGGAGCTCCTTTTATCGGGACCGTAATGACCTCGTCGAATGGCTTCCAGCAATCGATGGCCACTTTCCTTGCCCAGCCGACGAGAGCTTCGCACTGCGAAAAGCTGAAGTGCACTTTTCTTTTCTTCTTTTTTGGCGTGTGCGTGTGTGGTTCAGCCACAATTGGCTTCCCACGACCGGACGTTGGCCCGATACGCTCGGCCATCCGAAGTAGGCACGTGCGTAACGTGAGTGGTGCTTTCTTTCTCGGTGTAGAGAGAAGTAAGTCTCTAGAAAAAAAAACTATTTCTGCCCCACCATTGTGTTGACGGCGATGATCAAATGCGTCGGCTTCGGCTTCCGCAGCTGATCATGCTTTTAGCAAGTTTGAAGCGGATGGGATTGTGAAAAGAAATTTCGAGGTGAATACACCGAGCGTTGACATAGCAACACTTTATTTGATTTATGCCTATGAATAGAGTGCCTAATAATTATTTCTATACGCGGGGAAAGTGTTATAGATGCGTAGATTCTGTTTGGTCCTAGCGGAATTCCTTTCAGTACAGGTAATCGTGGCTACGAACACCGCCGTTTTTGCGGAAATGAATGCCTTATTATGTTAGTTGCGAGTTATTTCGATCGATACAGTACTGCCTTGGCCATCGGAGGCAGTACCGTATGACGTCGAGGAATACTGTTGGACACCTACACACGTGCATGGCCGTCACTGAGTTTCCATCGTGTACCATTAAATTGCTCAATTAATAACATTGTTAAATTGTTAGCATACAGTGAATCTGTCATCTAGATGTGCGGTGCGTACAGCCTTAAAGTAATGGAATGGGCATGAAACGCACGCGACGAACATTTTTCTTTTTTTTTTCGGTAAGGAAGTAGGCTCAGAAGGTGCAAACAGTTCTAAAGCGATGTTTCTACAAAAGAAAATATCTCTTATACGTCTAGGCAACGCCATGTTTACGTAGCTAACAAGGGCACACTGGCGTGGATGTGTGAAATTTACATATATGTGTTTTGAAGAAAGGACGTGCTCTCTATTTACATCGCTCGCTACAGAAAATACCCTGCTGCAATTCGATTTCGAATATATTGATTATTTCTTTTTCTTTCTCTCTCTATAGCTCGCTTCCTTCTAAATCGTCTTCTGCATTACGTCTGGCACCGTAGATAAAACAGTATTTTGCCGGGCAATAAGTTCAAGGAAATGTTTCTGCTTACTGCGCCATCGCCATTGCGATCCAAACCTCGATCCATTTTGCGAGGATTATCTTCGAAGTTACGAAAGTGCTTCGCGAGAAAAGAATGGAAGGCAATATTACACATTGCGAAATCCGATGTAAAGCACACACTGTTCCATGTTGCAATAGGCTAGATGCTGAAAGGAAATGGGATAAAGGCTGCCTTCCTTCCAACAGCAGTGAAGCAAAGCGCAGGTGTATGTGAAAACAGGGCAGGCAATTTCGCAGCTGTCGTCAATATTGCCTTCGTCTGTATGTCGTGCGTTAAATTGAATTGAATGATATATCTGTTCTGCTTTGCATGCAGCGCAATATATTTTAAAATATACACGCTGAAAGAAAATATTATAAGGTTGATTCAGTGCTGTACCAGCGCTATAGGCACAAGACAGACAGGAAGATGCAGATGGTACGTTGGGCTTTTAGTGCTAGACACTTTCCTAGTGCGTACTTTACGTCCCGCGTCTAACGTTGTTACTCCACTAAAGACGAGCAAACAACTATCCGACGCTCCAGTTGTGCTGAAGTATGAGGACATACTTAGTATAATAACCCCTTTATCGAAAAGGCACCATTGTAGATGGTAATGGAAGGGTTAATGAAATGAGCATGTCTCTTAGGCCAAATTAAGCTTGATGACGATCACGAATAGCTACGTGTGCCGCGTTCATGCGCGCTTAAATAAAAGAAAGAAAAGAGGCTGCGTGCATGGGAGCAATCCTTCAAACTTTCATATACATCTAAAGCTTCTGTTTCCTACCGGGCGTCCAGTCTCACAAACGAAAGCCTCGTTAAACATGCGATGCTGCCTATATCGTCGATATAATCGGGTTGTTTGTTTTTCTATTTCACGAAATCTAGACTACGTTCATACTGCACGACATAGACTCACATGTAAAGCTTCTGTTTTGTAAAGGGCGTCCAGTCTCACAAACGAAAGCCTCGCTAAACAGCTGCGGTGTCGCCTATATCGTCGATATAATCAGGATGTTTGTTTTTGTAATTCGCGAAATCTAGACTCCATTCATACTGCACGACATAGACTAGTTAGTCGACAATGCCCACTGCTAATGCTATATTCATGGCATGTTTCCTTTTCTTCTTTTAGAAGCATAGCTTATCACTCTTCAACTGTCACTATGTCTCGATCGATTACGTTGCTGAGCGACAGGTGGCGTGCTCGGCTTCCTTGCTGTAGCGGTTGCATTATGATCGAACCGAAATGCGGAAATGATTGTATACCCTGGTTTCGGTGCACGTTAAACAAGTTAGTTTTGCACACTGGTGTCCCTAATAACCCACCACGTACAGTTAGGGAACGTTAATGGCTGCAATTTAATATTGATGCCGCTCGTCGCCCACAGCTCAAGCAGAAACATGAAAGCGCTCGTGACAGATAATGACTTTCCGAACGGTACAGGCGGTGCTGTTGACGGAAGTCGATTCCTGCCGACGTATCGACTTTTGTTCTGTGGTATATGGTTTGAAAAAAGCCACTCTGCTCTATCGCAGTTTTGGTTCCGGTCTGGCGATAACTTCTGACGCGGCGTACCAAAGGATGACTTCAAATAGTCTCGCCAGAACCGTTTCATTTTCATCAGTTATATCCCCGTTCCTACTGATCGAAATGTCGCAGAGAGCTCTTTGCGACGATTGCAGCATGCATCGTGACAGTCATGATGTTACCACGTTTGTGCAGCAAAAAGTACGAAAATTACCACCAAATATCAAATCCAGAGTTCACCGCCAACGTGCTCTGAAGAGCACGAAAATGTTCCTCTTTCGATAATATTTTTAAGAATCGCACATCGCTTCCATTATTACAACAAGTGCGCAAGTGCCTTCCACTAGGTGGTGGTAACAACTTTATTTACATAAATGAAATACCTTTGCTCCTTTGACTCGAGGTGGCTCCACTCCGGAAGCAACCTTTTCGGCCCAGGCAACGATGGCTTGCTGCTTCGCTAGGTCGGGGGCTCTGATCAGTACATCCCAGGCAGCTTTAGGTTGTCAAGAGTGTAGTTCAGGTTAATTAGCTACACAAGATCATATTCTTTGCAGCCCCGTCTGTTCTGTGGTCCGCTTTGCTGCCTTCTTATCTCTCATTGTTACACCTATCGTTTTTACGTTACACGTACCTCTCGTGGTAGCCGAACAGCCGAAATATTTACGTTATTGAAAGTTCTATTATTTATTTCATCCTTGGCCACTGTCATTATTCCTACTGGACCGCCGGGACAGTTTCTAAAGGAACTGCGACACAACGCACATTTACGCTCAAAAGTAAGCCTTCATCACTACGCAAGGCTACTTAAGTATACCTCAAATCAAGAGATCACCGTCCTGGCTATCCGGTAGCCCCAAGCACTTCATATTCCCGGCTCCCCCGACACTACGTGCGACTATCGCGAATGACTGTAACTTCGTCAGCACGTGTACGTGCACGCGCAGACTAAGCGTACGAGGTCATCAGCGGACCTTCTAGGACGGGCGAAGTAGAACTGTCGTTTAGATCTCGTATAGTCGCCGTGTTCGGCCGCCGCTGTCAGGGTTGGGTAGGGGGGGGGGGGGGGGGGGAAGAATCAGGAATGGCAATATCGCTCGGTCCGTTTGCTCAGGACTCGAGGTGGTCCGTATGCGCCGGTGAAAGTGTTGACTCTCACCCTGGCCCCAAACGGCGCATCCCTCGCCGAAGCCAATCAGCTGGCCAACTGCCATACCCGCCATCTAGTCGTCGGCAGTACTCCTATATACGTTGTCGCCAAAAAGCGAACACCAGTCGCATATATTCGGTATCCCGTCTACCTTATGAGGAACCTCACATGTTGGTTGGGGGAGCACATATATCTCCCTTTCCTTGCTGACACTGCAGGAAGAAGAGAAGCGCCCGAGGCTAAGAGCTGTCCTCCGTGAGCAGAAAAGCAAATACGTAAACGAGAATGTGGGACACTCGCGCACGAGACACAAGTCGGCAGTTTTTCGAGTGCCAACGCGTGGTGGCAGTTCTGGGCGTGCGATTCCGCTTGCGCAGGACTCGAAGATATTGCTCGGCTCGCGTGAAAGCGGGAGTCAACGTGAAAGCCATGACGCGACTTATCTTGAGTGCTGAGAACCTATGACATATACTTGACGTGGATGGATCGTTCAGCATCAATATATGGCAGAAAGTGGCGTTCTCTGTGTTCTACTTCGGGTCCTGTCACATAAAACAGCCATTCGTAAGCGTACGGTCATTAGTTAACGGAGTGTGTTCAGGGCCCTTTACATTTGCTTTCACGTCGAAACTTCAGTGAGCACAAGAATACTCAAGTATTCGCTGATTCAGTGTCCGAAATTGCTGTGGCGCTTGCCGACTACCAGCTCCCCCTCTTCCTCGAAAAAAAAGGAACGAAAATAAAGTATCCCAAACTCAGTTTCACTGGCTTCCGCCATAAATTTGTTTTTCTTTGTTAAAATTGTGAAATTAGCACAATTAGCAGCACTGTATGACGCAGCATCATTATACTAAGACCTACTCTGTGTCCTAAAGCTGAAACATCACTGTGTTATGTAAGGCTAACACTGTGGTATATGTAAGGCTAACAGGCGCAGATAAGGGCACATCAGTAGCTATTATCGATTATTATTTAAAATGTATACATGAGACACAAATACACGAAAGAAACGAGCAGAAAGCAGGCCGACAATTGTCACCTGGTGAGGCACCACGTCTGTCTACTGTGTCCGGACGAGGGAATGGAGGCGATGAAGAAAGAAGAGAGAAAATGCGAAATAAATGAATGACGAGGACACAGGCAACACAAGAAAAAAAAATGTCTAAGCGGGAATCGAAGTCAGTATCGTGCAGAAAAAGTGCTAGCACGTCTAGGTGGGCCTGATCTCTTCGAGCAGCACATTCCTCTGCAAACATGTATTCGTGAAGGACCGTGCACGGTACTCCAAGCCGTTTATGTTCTCTAGTTAGCAACGCACGCTGTGCAACAAATGTTGGATGCGCCAAGATGTTCCAGCGCATCATATAGGGTCTCAAGACATACACGATGGACTGTTCACACGTCCTGGATGGTATAAGTAAGCGTACGCACGCTAACACCCCAGCAACCCTTGACTTAGTACATGACAGTGCACCAGAACGACGAGGCAAGCTTTGACCTCGAACACGTGAAGGGGACGATCCATTTGCAGCACGCTGCTCTGAATGCTGCTTTAGGAGGCATCGGCGAATAAGAGTACAGAAGAGTTGTCTGGCACACAAGAGATGTGAGCGCCGCGCCAATGGTTGTGGGCGTAACTTGAAACAAGGCATCTTCACTTATAGCGATGTCTATGTGTGAATGCATCTCTTGGCCAACTAAAAAAAAAAAAAAAAAAAAAAAAACTCCACGCGAAGTACATTTCCCGGCAGGCTCTAGCATATCGCCTAGGGCACATCACACAGGAAGCCAAATGCATAGGATTGTGCTTCGGCACATCTTCCAGACAGTCTGATGAAGTCCGCACAGGTGTGGCAGAGCAATAAATTTGCATTATAGTTAACTGCTGCTGCCACAACTGCAATTCAGCGTATTTTTATGGAAACGATGATGCTTCAAGAAGTAACAACAGTACTGAAGTTGAAAATGAGCTAAAGGTACAATGCACGCAGAAAAGAAAACTACAGGACGGAGCTGGATCCACAGGATGAAGCTGGTCACTCCAGCTGCGTCTTCATTTTTGTGTCCGTCATGCTGAAGTGTGTACTCAGTGCCTAAGTAATAGTCGTTGGGACGGAAGAAAATGAAGTGGGATACCTTTCAGAGCATTGTTAACACACAGTCTATTTTAAAATGGGCGTTGATGTGGGCGACACGGGCGCAGCACAGAGAAGTGAATCCAATCCACCTACGTGTTGAATCGCTGGCCACGGTTTGCGGACGTTCCAGCCAACTCGCTAAGGCCTTTACTAGAAGAAAATAACGGAGTCCTTTCGTAAGCAATAAAAGGATCAGCCAAAGGCGTCGCAAGATGAAACGAGTTTTTTTTTAAGAAGCTTTCGGGTCGGATGCCCAGAAGGCAGCGGAATTTCTACACAAGCACAGGCGTTGCACTTAGCCTCTATCATTTTTGGACCTCCATCAGCGCCGAAGAGGCAATGAAAACAAACAGAGTAATAATCTAATACATAGAATATCTTATTTCGAGGTGGGAAACTCTTCTATGTCGGCCAGTCTTTCCTGTCTACTTCCGTGCTTCTCCTGATCTTGTTTTTAAGTGCTCCCAACATCGGGTTGTGGATGAAAAAGCAGTCATCATAGTGGCACGCCAAAACATGTTGGAGGGGTCTTGATGTGATCTAAGCTTCTTCTGAAGAGTCAGAAGACAAAATACGTCGAGAGCGCGGTAATATCGTTATGTTTCATTTCTTTTGAAACAACGTGACTTGAAAGCTGGCACTACACACGGCCTGCCTATTGTTTGGACGCTCTCTGAGCACAGTGTGGCATTGATAGGATAGTCCCAACGTTGCACGCCTAAATGTTAATTATTATGATACTATGATCCCTAAAGTTATTTAAACATCTGTACCATTAATATACTCAGTACTTAAACTATCGGAACTAGTAGCTGTTCTAAAATGCCAAACGTGAGTTGAAACAAGACGAAATGAAAAGATTATTAGCCGTGTATTACGTGAAGACAACGCGTCGTCAAGTTGTATGTATTGTCGCAAGAGTGCAGGTATGCTTGATTATGGAGAATGGAGACTATGTGTTGCTTGTACTAAAAGAACTTAAAGAAGTTCACCTTCTGTCTATAAAACAAAGAAAAAAAGAGCAAGTTGTTACCATTTCGTTGGATCTTACGGGCGCGTAACCTTTATTATTTACAAGATAAATCCGTGCCATATAAAAGGCCTGTGCTTGAAATTGCGGGCAGTGGCACAGAGCATGTCTCGTTTCTGTAGTCTATTTGTCTCAACAATGCTATACAATACATTAGAATTGTGTATCCCATACTTGAGTTCCTTGGGGGCGCACACTGTTTCCGAAAAATGCCCGCATACTTGTGAAAGTTGACACACGCACAATGACGACAACACAAGGCGAAGCGTACGCATCTGAGCACCATTCATGAGCATGAACAGATAACTACTGTGTCCTTTTTTTTTCCTTTTTTTTTGCCTCTGGGCAATTCTGAAGAACTTAGGTTTGAAGGAATAAATGTTTAGACATCGCGTGGCGTACCCTCATACCGGTGATTTTAGGAGCTCTGTGCGGTACTAGTGAGGCCTTGGAACAATATACCTATCACAATACTCTTTGTTTTCTTCCAAGTTACCGTAGCGTTCATGTACGTGTTTCTTTATTCTTCAAGGAATTATAATCCTTTATAGAGTTTAGTGCTTTCTTATTCTTCACATAAACACTAAACGCTTAAAACGCGCGTTTAGTGAACATGATTCTTCGCTGTTCGGTAAACATGACACGGCGGCAACGCACGTAAACCGCGAACTATGCTACGCCCTGAAAATTATTGTACCGTAGCTTC
Organism: Hyalomma asiaticum; assembly: GCA_013339685.2. Lineage (NCBI taxonomy): Eukaryota > Metazoa > Arthropoda > Arachnida > Ixodida > Ixodidae > Hyalomma > Hyalomma asiaticum. Next base: position 94,081,224 of record CM023486.1, read on the forward strand.
ACCCTGATCTTTCGACCTAGGGCAAACGTCAGTGCTTAGCCAGTATGCGCTTCAAGCTCGTTCCCGAGGACAAGTGTATGCCTATAGTGAAGGTCGGAAGGACATTAATGAAGCCCGCGTGGTGCTTCGTGAAAGAAGTGCACCAGATGTTCCGTAGGCGTTTCTCTCTTACTTCACCACCCTCTATACACACCCCCTCCTCGTTGTCACACCTTATCCAAACCCCCGCTCCGAGTCACTTCACGGTTCGAAACGCGTCTCCGATCGAGCTCCCGCCATCAGCCCCGAACGGCCGGTCTCGCACGTTCCTTCCCACCCGCACGAGGTGATACATCATTAGGGCAATCAGTGAGCAGACACGTTGAGGTGGTGAGCCGCCAGATGGCGTCCCGACGGGGAGCTGTAGGCCGGCCTCGCGGGAGGTATGGTTGTGTTAGTACATTAGAGCAGTTTTGTGCCTCATCCTGGGCTTCTTTCCATGAGTGGCGAGTATCAGTGGTACTGCGGTAGGAATACCATTGCGGCCCAGTTAACGATCACCATTCAATAGAATTGACAGCTTGTTGGGCTTGTTGATCTGGCATTACACTTTATGAACCACGCGATCAATACACACACTCAAAAGAAAGGAACACTTACGAACGTGGAGCCAGTTTTTGTCCGCATGTGTACCTTTGTTGTGAACGTGTGTATTTAGCGCGTAGGTCATAAAGTATAACGACAGAATGGGTTAGTGATGTACTTGTACCAGGATTTCACAGTTTCAGAGAAAGCTTTGCTGCGCTAAATGGTTTACGTTTTCATGTTTTCAGACATGCTTGTTACAATAACGCGCATGAACTATGTAAAATGAAGTCCTCAAAATTGCAATCTGTGCTTTCGCGCTTCAAGTACCTGAAATTTTAAAATATTTCACACAAGATACCGCGTTGTTTATTTTTTAGTTTTCTCTAGCCATCAGGTATGCTTAGAGTGCAGTTTTAATGTTTTTTTTTTCATGTAGACAAACTTTTTCTGAAATTGTAAACAAACAATGCGTCCTATGCTCAAGCGCTGCCAAGCTATATGGAGGGTTTTCTGCTGTTGATTTATCGACATTAACTGAAGGGCAGTCTTTGTTTCAGCGGCCAGAAAAGTTGAGCTTAATATTTCAGGCTATTGAGTACTGTAAACATGTTTGAAGTTCGAAAATTTTCCACATTTTTCGGAAGATTTCCCTCCACTCAGCCGTAAAATGCAATTTCTATCTTTCTTTAGATTGCCTTTTTTCTTTCTCTCTGCTTCTTTGCCACTAAGATACAATAATGTTATAAGAGTTTGTTTTTTCACGCGAGAATTTTGAAGGTAAGGGCTTTAATCTTGTTCGAAGAGCACTATCAAATGTTCCACCTGATTATGCATGATATCCTGACTGCTTATGAAGTAGTCGCTCGGTGGCGCGATAAACTTCATCTCAAGCGGCTCAATTTACTAAAACTGACGATGCGGAATGAAAAAAAAAAATAGTGGAAGCAGGAAAAAAAGGAGCGAAATATCGATATACGTAGTGGGTCTGACAAAATAAATAAAATAAGAAAAAGGCAATCAGGAACAACGGCGTCTTCGTTCGTGTTGTTCGGTTGCAATAAATTGAAGGCAAAACAACGTTACAAAATTTTGTTTCCTACACTTCGGACCATTCGCTTTAGCCCTTGTGTATATTTGCCGCGCCACGTGAGTGCTTGCAGGTAGCAGAACTCCCTAATATGAGAAATCGTCGCGAACAATGTTTGCAGAGCACCTCAGAAAAACATCAATAAAAAAGTTGAGACCAGATAAAACTTTGTCTCGGCGCTTATATAGCTCGCCATGCGTCTGCGCTAGCGAGCCATCGCAGTGTTTGTGAAATCATGCGTTCCGTTTCTTCCATATTCTAATCGTGTTAATAATTTTTAATTGCTTCACTCGAGATTCGCTTGTACACATTAAATGTGATGTTTTCTTACAGCAGTAATTTTATATTTCCAGCTGTGCCTGCTCGTTTTGGTCAAACTTGAGCTACATTGATTTCGTTTGCGAATTCCTGTGTGTAACATGTGTTGTGTTCGCTGTCATACGCGCTGGGCGGCAGATCTTCCGTCAATAACAATGACATTGTAAATAAATAAAACAGCCGGTAATGAATGAGACTATGACACCATGACGCAATACTGCCGCATAGAGCTAATCACACAAGAACAGAGCTGAATGAAGTTTAATAGCGCCGCTTACTCTCATGGAACACACAAATGATATGGCAGACAGCAGTAGGACTGCATGTCTTCACGTGAAGAAAAATGCCGCCAAGATGAACTGCGAAGAATATAGTTGCTTATTCTTAGAGCCTATGTGCACGAAAAAAAAATGAAAGAGCGAAGACAAGAAATATTTAAAGTAACAAACACATGAGAAACAAAACGCGGGAAAATCTTCACGACGGAACTTCCAAGCAAGGACTTACCGTCAGACCGGGAGCGCTTGACGGCGCTGACATGATATGGGCAGCTTCTCGCAGCCCGTATCACGTAAGCTTTGAATCAGTCGAGTTCAGAATTAGTGAAGGCTGCTCTTTGTTGCAAGCTTGAAGTTGCTTTCATTGTATCCATTGTGTGAGTGTCTCTAATTTTCAAATTTCATCATTTAGATATATTCTTCTTTCTCTGGCCTTGATGCCGCAGAAAATTACATGGCCAAGGCTTCCTGCCACCAACGACCAGTACAACAAAGCTTCATGCATAAGCGCTTCGGAACACGAATTAACGCAAGAAGATTGCTGATTGCGTCTTCTTTATTTGTTGGCGCAAGCTGCTTGTTGGACATGTTTAGCACTGGGAAAAACGGAGGGAGGGAATGAGGGAGATGTTACGTGACACGTAGGGAGGTTATCTGGAAGATACCATCCGGTTAGCTATCCTGCACTGAGGAAGCGATAAGATTAGACAAAAAAGAACGCGATGTAAGGTAGCTTACAATAAAGAAATAGGCGCAGAAAATAGGCAAGCTGCCTGCAATATTTCACATTATCTAACGCAACACGCGAGTTTGCATCGTCACATGAATGTACGAGCTCTTTGAGAGGCGAGGCCATTTCCCACTGAAAAGCATCGCTGTTGCGGCTATAACGGAAGGCGTTCGATAGGCGCACAGAATATAACCGGGTTCAGCAGGACCGCTTTATGGGTACTTCCATCGGACAAAACAAAAACAAAACAGCACGCGTTGTCCGCACATATAGGCAGAACAAAACAAAAAACAATGACCTATACTCCTGACACTTTGTGAGGTCGTTTCCTATATAGAACAATACGGAGTATGCATGTTGTATGCATGTCGTATGCGTGTCATTCCTGCTGCTTGCAGGCATGAGTAGAAACAGCATTGAGAGACCGAAACGACGTTTCCCACCCTTCACAACGTCATACGATGCCTCGTTCCGAACGCAGCACGACGTTGGAAGCGTACTGCTTGCACACAAATGGGTGTTGTAAAAGCGTCCATTTCTTGTCTCTGCATTTTCTCTTCTTATGCTCTTCACTCCTTGCATGTTCTTTACGATCGAATGGGCGGACATTGCAGACAAAAGGAGACATGTTCTGCTGTTGCTGTGACACGATGCTCCGGTAAGCTGCCCATAAATACACTTCAAGGAATATATTCTTCTTTTATATTACGCAGCATGTAAAATTCCGAACACAGCATGGTGGCACGTGTGACACACTGTTAATGAGCGGAGCATGAAATGTTCGATTATTCATAATGGGCGGGACGCCAAGTCGTTCCGATGGGAGCGGAACGCCAAACGACAAGAACGTACTATTGTTACGTTGCCCGTGTTGAAAATTTGATCATCATTCGGAGCGCACCACGACAGCGTTTTCTTGAAGGGTGTAGATTTGGGCTTGTTGGTAAGATTGCAGAAGTAGCTACAGCGTTTTCGCTGGTGAATGTCGTTTCTCTTTGAGTGAGTAGTGCGGTTCATCGTGACACATTTACTTGCCGTGTCAATATAGTTTAACTATTGCTGGGGTTTTCTGTGCCAAAACCACGATATGATTGTGAAGCAAGCCGTTGTGAAGGGCACCGGTATTTTTGACCGCCTGGAGTCCCCTAGCATTTCCGCCTCCATCTAAAATGCGACCTCCGCGGCGGAGATCGAATCCGCGTCCTTTCGTGCCAGAAGCCAAGCAACATGAACCACTGTGGCGGGCATTTTCCACAGTGGCCTACCTGATATGACGTTGCATCAACGCAAGGACACGGCTTAGATTCCCGGCCGAGACGGCTGCATTTTCATAAAGGGGAAATGCAAAGCGCATGGGTAATTACATTCAGGCGTCACGACGAAGAACCGCAGTTAAGCATAATTGTTTCGGACTCCCCCACTACGACGTGCAGCATAATCATGTCGTGACTCGGGCATGTTGAACACCAGAATTTAATTAATGGTTGCATGTTTCGATGGAAGCACACGGCCTCTCGGACCACAAGGCTTCTTCGGTTGTACTTCGTCCTTCGATGTTTCGTAACGCCAACACACTAATTAGCGTCTCCTATTCACCCGTACGAGAAGATCATATAGTCCCGATTACGGTGCGCAGTGACGAAACAAAAGCCGCAGCTGCTCGATATACGCACAGCGGTGTCTCGGATTTGGTCGCAGGTGAAGGGAAGCCTAACTATTTCTCAGCGCCATTGTATAGACTCTATCCGAAAGCCGCTCAAGCTCACGCCGTCTCTGGATTACGAAACGCGCTACGTATAGGGGCCTCCGAATAAGCGAAGTACCTCGAAAACGTGACGTAATTAAGCCGCGCACAACGACCCACGCATCGTTTCTCCTCCCGTCGGGGGTCATTGGACACGGTGCTGGCCACGGATTGTCCCTCAGCACGTGGTTAATTTGTTATCGGCGGCCGTAGGCAGACTACAGTAATTGACGCAGCCGGGCTAATTATTTCGGGTACCTCCACATTGAGAGGCTCTTCTTTCGCATCGGTATAGTCCAGCCGTGTCAGTGGAATTCGACACCAGGGACGTGTTGCGCACAGTGCAGATCCTTTAATTATCTTCGAACGCCCATTAAGTCCCGTCATTTTGCTGTTGTTCGTTCCATAGAAGAGTGTGCTGCCACGCGGTTCTTAAAAAACAAAAAAAAAATCAAGAAAAAAAAGGAGATAGGCCGCTTTCGACCCATACGACCGTGGAGAGACAAACCGCGTTAACACGCAGCAGGTCTGCACACTAACCCCGATCTCCATTTTGAATCCCACTAACCAAAACCTTTACGTATTCGCTGAAATTCGGGAATTCTACCTCTACTGCGCAAGGTAAAACACTCGGAATGAACAAAGCTTGAACGTAAAGGTTAAGGCACTGCGTACGTTCGTACTAAATGGAGGACAATACGTGAACGCGTGCGCGCGCACACACACACACACACACACACACACACACACACACACACACACACACACACACACACACACACACACACACCACACACACACACACACACACACTAAAGTAGCTTCTGAATAATGTTTGGGAATATACGTGCTTGTAACGACAGAAGGGGCAGCTAGTCGGCGAGTGTTCATAATGCAAAAAAGTGAAGCGCAAAATAGTTAATGTTCTCTACTTCTCTCCTCCTGTGTCCCTGTCTCCACACCTTGCCTTTTTGTATTATATGCGCGCTTCTGCTTGTTGATATGAAATAAATCAGATTCTCTATAGGCCCTTTCGATGCACATTTTAGCCAAGGAGGCCTTGCATGTGTTTTTTTTTATATAGACGTGCCATCGTATGGTTCTTGACTCTTGAGATGTGAGGACTCCGCAAACACATTGTTCCTAATCAAAAGAAGAGGCGTGCAGGACACGGACACAAGGAGAGCAGTGAACAACACGAACGCGGCGTTCGTGTTGTTCACTGCTCTCCTTGTGTCCGTGTCCTGCACGCCTCTTCTTTTGATTATGGACTGTTACCAACTCGCTCAACTTTCTGTTCACATTGTTCCTCTCGTACAAGTTATGTGCTATGGAGAGGTACTGCGCGCGTTACTCTCTCTCCCTCTTGCCCAGCTCTCCAAGTATAGACGCAAAAATGTGTGTGTGTGTTTATGGTGCTTTTGTGCCTTAAGAATCGGTCTCACGTGTAAGATACGATATGTACGTGCGAAATAACATCGGTGTATTGTGACATAAACTCAGAGGTTTACAGGCTTGATTTCCGAGATTAGAAATCTTTTCTTTATCATAATCCTCGCGGATAAATATTCTGACCGAATTATTCATGTTTGTGTAAATTCTAGCATATAACTGGACTGAGCAACAGTCACAATGCAATTTACAGGAAAAGAAGCTCGCAGGCAGTCTGAGTGGACTAGGGTATAGACAAATCACATCAAGAGTAAACACACATCCACTTAAAGAGAAGAAGAAAACGAAACGGCAATTTTACCGACATACCAGAGGGAACATAACGCATACACATGCATGTTTACCTTTGAATCGGAAGCATGAATGAGGGCCATCGAATTAACGCAAGGGAAACTGCCGAGGTATCCTATTCGGGATCATTTAGCAAGAAATCGGGTATTAAGAAAAAATTGGAAGCGCTAACACAATGCCTAAAGTATAATGACTGTTACAACAACTTCCAATGTGATTGCAGCTGTACGCCTGTGTGTTTATGTGGCCATATATATACGGAGAAAAAGAATTTGGAAGAGAGAAAGAGACCGTTCTGGTTACCGCAGATTTACTTCGGTGAGCTGCGCAGACGGAGATATTCTGCCGGATGCGCCGCTCATTTTGTGGAAGGATCGATGAATTCCTGTTTCGGCGGCGCGAGCTGCAAGATTTTCGCTCACTCTTGGAAGGTTATTCTGAGAAAGCTGTCTCACACCTCATCGGTAATCCAGCCAGTCTCAGCAACAGAACATGAGAGTCACTTGGCCCGAGGCACGCGAGTCATGGCGAGGGCTGAATGACGGCGCTCAACGCTGAAACTAGCAATCAAGGGCAGCGCTTCACAATTAAGAAAATAGTATACGCGTAGCTATTGTACACTATCTCATTATATTTGAGATTTTGTAACTATTCGCTTGAAGGTAGACATTAAGCTTCTCAGGCTCCTTAGAAACAGTTTTCCTCGTTATCACTCTTTCACAATTCTGAAAGCACCACCCTTGCCGTGAGAAAGCGCTCGGTAAGCAAGAAAACGCAAAAAAAAAAAAAAAAAACGCAGGTGGCGACGCCGCCTTGAAGTTCCCGCACCAACTAGCTGTGACGTCATAGACAACGGAGGCGCCTTCTAGGACCCCCATAACTATTCACCGATAAAAACTGATTACACTGCGTTCTTGGGAGGCCAGAGAATCAACCTAGCGAGGTTCGTGGAATTCCACTGAGCCTGTATGGCTAAAATAAAAAGAATTAGTTTGAAATCCGTGACGTCATGCTTGCGTTGAGGTGCTGGGGTTTCGGCGCGAAATTAAAAAAAATCTAAACTTTGACCTGCATTTTCTCTTCTAATATTGAGTCCGCGACGCTGAAATCAATGATAACAGAATTCTTAAATAACGATCCATCAGTATAAAATGATTTAATGTTTCTCTTTATAGTGGCCTTTAAACCTCTCGTTCTTTGCTTTATTATTGCGGTACACCATGCCAGGGCAACTTCTGTTATTACCTCAGTAACGCTTAGAGGCGTTCCTTTATTCATGCATAAGCTAGAAACTCACGATGCGCGCATATTATAGTGCTTTAGTGCAGATCGCACTGATCCATGGCTATGGAAGTGGCAATTTCTAGCCCAGCGTTGGAAGCATCGAACCCCGAGGGCATACTGTCAGGTTCGAAGCGAGATTTGTTCTCGACACGCGCTCGCGTTTCCCCTGAGAGGTGTCGCCCAAGCTCAACGGGTCGATAGGCAATCACTGTGTTGCCCTGTCTGACTCATCGGCGGCTGCACATTGCCCAGCATAGGGCACTCGTTGGCTTTTGCGGCCCCCGCCGCCTCAACTTGATTCGCATCGGGTTTCTGGCGAACCTCTGTTTCTCCGCTTCCATATAGAAGGCTAGGGGGAGAAGGGGCATCTCCTAAAACGATAGGATTTACGAGGCGTCACTTTACGCGGCAATCTGCGTTAAAATATTTTGAGAAAATGTCATTCTATCGAGACTATCGCGGCATATATAGGCGTAACCGAGAATTTAGAGTGACGAAGAAAAAACAAAATGATCAGCCTTTGCACACCTTCACATTTATGTACATATATATACACATGTGTGTGTTTAAATATATATATATATATATATATATATATATATATATATATATATATATATATATATATATATCTGATTTTAAGTGTTTCGTATGCGCTTGCAATTAATTTCGAATTTCGAATATATATATATATATATATATATATATATCTGATTTTAAGTGTTTCGTATGCGCTTGCAATTAATTTCAACACACCGCCCCAGCTAGGCATTCATCACAGTTAATTAAGCGACTTAACAAGAGCTGTTTCGTACTTTCACGGTTCATAATAGATGTGTACATATGGTAAGCGACACACGGCAACCGCTACAGGCAACCAGTTATCATGCGTCATTAAGTTAGTTTAAGTGCCTGGTAGCTTGTATGGAACTACGCCAATAACTCGAGGCCAGTAAATCTCTCGCGCTTGACTTGACCTAATTAAGGGAAGAACGAAGTGCGGAGTTCTTTATCAACGACGCAATCAGGCAATCAAGTCACGCAAGCTGCTTCAGAGATTCTGCCGACTGTGCGACTTCAACCCGCTTCGGCGCAACTCGAGGTATGCGAGTGGAAATATGTTAAGTCCTCCAAACTAATCACTGTGAGATGTTTGGAGGGGAGGCCTTAACATTATCGCAATACCAAATATACGAATAACCATACATGTTGAGTTACATATGCTAGATTAAAATATACCGTATGGCTGCGCCTCCCTCCATCGGTTTCTCCGAATGCGAACAAGGAGAAGGAAAGGCAAGATGGGTAACTATAAGCTCGCATATCGCTATCGTATACATTTGAAGGTGGGAAATGATAGACTGCAGTCAAAGTGGGAAGTATTGCACATGCATAAGCAGAAAAATTACCATGGAGAAAAAAAAAAAAGGCTGGAGGCCGGCGTCACGTCACAATTTTGAAGCGTCGTCATAGAAAAAGTAAAGACAGTTGTACGCTTGCGAAATCTGAGTAAACAGCTGAGCTGGGGTTCTCCGGCGTTCCCCTTGTGTTTATTTCGTGTTTGTTTGTCCTTTTCTTGTTATTGCCTATTCTAACACGTAGAAGTGGGCTGAGGGCAAGACTGTGGGTAATGGGTCGAAGGAAAGAGTGGATACACTTTTTCCTTCGAAAAGAGAGGAAATGGAAGACAAGGCTTTTATTCCCTCCCTCCCTCCTTCCCTTCCCATGCTACAACCGCAAGAGTTTACAACCAAATTGTTGTAAACTCATGTGATTTTACAACCAATTGGCACTCTATTTCACGGCGCATATATTATAGAACAATAAATTTTTCGAGTGTTACTTTTATAATCTCGTCCACCATTCTTTTTTTGAGGCTATAGCAGCAGAGGAAAAGATGGGAGGCCGTGCTTGGTAGAAAGAGGAGGAAATAGTACGTAGACGCTGAATTCCACACGACCAGCTTCACGTGGAATTTTTACACTTAGTGTTTCTTCGAGTACGCAGGCCTTTGTTTGAGCCAAAACGAGAAGCGTAGCGCTCCTAACACATAAGGAATGATAAAGAAAATAAAATAAAACGTAAAAGAAATAAGGCGAAACAAACTCCACGGAAGAAGGAGCAAATGTGTCAACCGCACAACATCCGCCCGGGGCACTTGCAAATGCCACAGGTGGCCTTGAGTCGTTCTTGTCACTTGTGAGTTATTTTCGTGGGAGCGGATTGTGCGGTGCTTGAACGTATTGCTGGAGGGAAAAAAGGAATTGCTACCACATTTTGCGACGCAGAGTTTGCTGGCGTCTGACGTACCTTTCTTATGCTCCACACGAAAATAAAGGAAACAAGCTGAAGCTGTCCCGTTGACTCCTTGGAAGAAGAAGAATGAAAGAGCCGGATGGAGTGAGCATTTGCACGTCACGGCTCTGCAGCTCTGAATACAATGACGGGACACGAATGCGGTTTATGTCCTCGCAAAAGGCTACGGCTTTATACCGTAGCCTTTTAAAGTGCTACGGCAACGCCTTGAAAGGAGCCTCTCGATAGCAGCTCTCTCTCTCTCTGACACACACACGCACATACATACATACATACATACATACATACATACATACATACATACATACATACATACATACATACATACATACATACATACATACATACATACATACATACATACATACATACATACAAATATCATTAAAATCTAGTGTTACGAGTCATGAAGCAATCTATAGCACGATTCTGTGACATATTTTTGAAAAAAAATTGGCCGCGTATCTCCGTGCTTCGCTGCAAATGTCATCGAAAGGACGATAGTCTTCTACCGGCCGTACTACATGAGTCCCGTCCCGGTTCATCTGCGGTTCGGCACGAGCTTCGGGCGTTTCCTGGGCACGCTTGAGACGACGGGCATCGGCACGCCGGCGCTTCTCCGCTGCAATCTGCTCGTCGGTCTTTTCCCTGCGTTGTCTGGGCATGTCTTGTAGATTGTGTTCTATATCATCAAACAGCCATTTATGTTTTGCCTTGCCTCAGACAGCACCCCGTCTATGTTGAATCGGCCGCATGTGGCTGGCATTGATGAAATGGAGGCAGCGCTGCGTGAGATATGGACGCCATCTGGCCATGATATCGGGAAACGCAAGAAGCTTGCGTAGTACGCAGAGATACTGCTAGGTGGCAGCGCCGTGTCGTTTTACCGAAGCGTAGGAAACGTCCGCTTTTTCGTTCGTACGCGTCGCATTTTTAGCACATCGTAACAAGCACTAGGGTCTTTAGAATTACGTATCTATGTATTTTCTACTAAAGGAACACACCATCTGATACTTACGTATTGATGTTGCGCCTCAGATATGCGTAATATTTGCTTTTTGGTCGACTGTGTTCACAAGTATGAACGCAGCTACCAGTTCAAGATGGGTGGTCGTTGAGGAAGGGGTTAAACTTTCGCCATTCTACTGAATCGAAAAGCGGGACAGACAGACAGACAGACAGACAGACAGACAGACAGACAGACCAAAATTTCTGCGTTGAAGTATCCCAAGAAAGACGATATGAAGACTTCCAGCCGTCGCTTTGATACAGTGGTTACGGTGTTCGGTTGCTGACCAGAAAGAGGGAGCCATCCGCTACTGCGTGGCATATAATCATATCGTGGTATCGCAATAAAAAGGATGCAGGAATGTACAAAACCTTACTGCGAACGGATATTTGTGGGCTGCCGAATGAATTAAATTGTTAGGCGCGATTAACAGACAGTGAATCATAATAGATGTCAGCTTATGAAGTAGCGATACTATATGTGAAGGAAGTTCTTTTTTTTTTCTTTAAGAAAGCAGAAGTGCCAGCGCTGCATTTAGGAAGAAACCGACTAATGCTTTCGCTGGACGTTAACAACCGTCAGAGGGTTGGTTGCGAAGGTAGAAGGAAGTTGGCGAAGATCTGAATGTTGTTGCTTGGCTTTGCAGTTGCAGCATCCACTTCGCGTAATGTATTTAGCAGTAGTGTGAAATTTATTACAGGTAAAGAAAGAGATAACATTCATGTATCATATTTTAGCGTTATGAGGCGGTACACAGATATCACTGTATTTATGACCTAGCGTAATACTGAGCTGCCGGACAGGTGTTAATAACGTTCACAGCCAATTCTCTGGGACATTACGCTCAGCCACAGAGTATGAACAGAGCATAAGTGTCATTAAACTGTTTCAACTGACGCCCAAAAGGAAGTTAATTCTTGAACTTGGGGCACTGGAACAGCTACTGTAGCAAATTAATAAAGAAAAAAGTTCGTATTTAGAAAGTGGAGCAAGCTTGCTTCGCCACTCCATTTCATTTTCCCTTGCCACTCGTTCGCACAATAGCTGGCATAGGTTTGCCCACAGGACACCAGCCAAATCTTCGCTACACTAGACGACGCGCTGGCTGCGTCCGCTTGCTCCCTTGCGCTAGCAGGCAAAATTCTCAATAACTTAAACTAGCAAGGGCAAACGGTTCCTTAGATGTCATAGGAGATTTCTGAAAAATTAAACGATCGCCTTTCTCTAGGCCAATTTTTGATGCATATCGAATCTCACGACAGCAAAACTGCTAGCAACGGTGCTCGTCTGCCCTTACATCGGTTCTCTGGCCATCTAGATGACTAGAGCTACCAACTTCGAAACAGGCGATAAATGGCAAGTTCACCCATCACAACTTTTGCTGTGATGAAGGGTTTACGACAGGCGAGGACAATAAGAGCGAAAGGCTGGATATCGAACATATCTCAGCGCATTGTGCAAGACCCGTCGCCTAAGCATAGCGCCGCGGAGTGAATGATTTGATTGCTGGTCTTCGTGGGAAGGTGAACACCTGCGCAGTAGAGACGAGGCCTACAAGCGAGCACACCGGTATCCTGCGTAGTTTCACAACTCAGCCTCTTTTTCTCGGCACGAAACTCTGCGCCACTTCAGCTCTGAGCGCTTTCGCACTATACCTATAATTTATTTCATTCGTACTACCACGGCATCATTTTTATTATTGCAGTACAGGCTCAGTATTTCATTAGCTGTCCGCCCACAATACTCCGAAGCACCACATAAATTGGCCCTTACGAAGAGAAGCAGTATGGTATGTGGTTGCCCATGAAATTATACCGCAGTTTGTCCGACAGATCCTCTTCCTTTTTGGCGAGGCGATTTACTCACAGCTGTATAACCAGCCAGGCCATAAATTCCATGGCCCCGCCACGGTGGTCTAGTGGCTATGGTACTCGGCTGCTGATCCGAGGGTCGCGGGATCGAATCCCGGCCACGGCGGCTGCATTTCGATGGAGGCGAAATGTTGAGGCCCGTGTGCTGTGCGATGCCAGTGCACGTTAAAGAACCCCAGGTGGTCAACATTTCCGAAGACCTCCACTACGGCGTCTCTCATAATCAGAGCTAGTTTCGGGACGACTAACCCCACAAATCAATCAAATCAGTCATAAATTCCACGTGTCCCTCTGCTTGTCCCTGTCAGTGGTGATGCTGACAAACGTGGCCTCGCGTAGCTTGACTTCGGCAATCGCAGTACGATAACTTGAAGTAATGATCTTCACTGCCCGCATATCAGTGGCCACTGGTGGGCCTGAAATTAGGTAATGGTGCCAACATATTTTAATTAAGCTTGCAAGATAACGAAGTATGACAACTTCGGCCAACTTTCTTGTACCTGAATGTGTGGCAGTCTACAGCAAAGATGGTATCCAACATACGAATATTCATTATGAATACAAGTACAAACAAACAACTGGTTTCTGTAACATGCTTCTCTTTCGAAGGCTCCTTCATCATCATAATCATCATCATCACCAGACCATCATCATCATCTTTTCTTCTTCTCTTATCATCATCGTCCGTCGTGTTCCTTGTCCTATCTTACGTCCAATGCAGGATGAAGACCTCTCCCAATGCTCTCCATTCTTTCCTGTCCTGCCAGAGCTGTTTCCATTTGATGCCCGCGAATTTCTTAATTTCGTCAACCCATCTCACTCTCCGTCGTCCACGGCTACGCTTCCCCACTTTTAGTATCCATTCCGTCGTTCTAACGGTTATCTAGCCTTCTTATCACGTAGTTTATACAAGTTATACATGAGAATGGTGGTAGGAAATTCAGTTGTACGGGGGTATGACAGTGACTATGAAGCCACTCACATAGGACGCGCGGCAGGTTCTTTCCGGGCAACCAGTGTCATCTTACCTACGACAAAGCATGCCGCGTGACCTCCGTGAAAACATCACTGAAAATTCCTTCACTTCTCATTCACTGGAAACATTCTTTCCCCTGTCCCATGCACAAGGTTTACTGCCATAATGCAAATTTGTCTTCATTGTTCAATCATGCCGCTTGTTTCATACGAGCGCAACCCGACCACCCTCAGAAGGATCGCATTACCAAAATCAGTACAGGTGCTCGCCTTACGTAAAAAAAAATACTATAATACATTTACTATGTCTTTACAGCAACCGAAGCCTTCAATAAAGGAAGCGACAGAATGTCTAAAATGAAGGTCATGACAGCGTGATACAACCTTCCAATGCTGTCGAATGTCTGCAGGATGTACTCATAGCCCTGGATCGGTAAAAAGTGGACATAAGAGTTAATGATGAATATTTCAGTAATATAAAATTTCCCTATGACATAAACTTGGTAAGCAACTCTCGGAAGACGAACTGCAAAACGCGATCACCGAATTAGATAGGCAAAGCGGAATGGTGGGTCGAAAATTAAAATTGAGGGCCCAAATTCAAAAAACGCCTCTGTCGCAAGTGGTTTTTTTTTATTGGTCGGATGTCTTCGCTAATGGTATGTCCAGCTTCAGGATTGGCTCAAATATTTTCTTAGGAACGTTCTCATCGCAAGATATTTTGCAGATACGGCCGGGTACAGAAAACAAAGGTGATGTTGAAGAATACTGGAAGACTACAGAGATCTTCAGCAGGTGGTGAGGCGTTGGAATTGGTAAGAGAATGCCGCTACTTCAGGTGAGTATAGTGACCACAGATCCTGAACCATGATGCCGACGTAGCAATGCGGATGGGGTGGGTGATTCTGAGATCATGAAGGGCAGTTTGCTAGCGTCCCTCATGATAAAAAAGTACAACTGCTGCACCTTCTACCACTACTTACGTATGGAACAGAATCCTGGCGCCTCAACGAAAGGTCGCCATTGTACGCGAGACTTTTTATTCAGTAAAACAGGTTTAATGAGAAATAGAGCTTTGCAAGTGCGAAAGTTCTTCAAACAAGTGATAGGTGCGTCGCTTTACCAAAACGCTTGTAAAACTCGTGCACATGATGGGTAAATGATGGAGTGGACTAGACGTGCTTCGAGAAGCCTGACATCACTCATCTGGCGCTGAAATGCGTTCCTCTTCAGGCACCTGCTGCGCATGCTTCTAGAAATACAGGTAAATTGCGTTGTGTGAGTGCCCTTAGATTGCGAACATTGTTGAAAACAACGAAAAACAGGCAGTGCATAGCTAAAGCCAACGTTTCGACAAGTGGACTTACATGCCTTGCTGCGTCGCCACTGTTGCTTTCCTAAGCGTCATGTTTATATACGCTTTGCTGACTCTTCCTCGAACTCAGAAGGAGAAGAGGAAAAAGAAAGGCATGAATTAGAAGACGACAAAGGAAAAAACAAAAAAGAAAAGAAAAACCGGAGAGGGGGCGAGCGTTATGCCTTTAAATCATGCTTCCCAATGGCTCAGAAATATGGGCGCTATGCAATAAATACAATAACTGACTTTTTGAAAAATAAAAGTATTTATTGCTTAGGAAATAATATGCATTAGTGCAACATGCAAGACTCAGACGTGTATGGCGAGATTGGGATTACAACGCTCCTGACGCAGTTTTCCTCCGTCGTCCGTCGTGTTGGCGCTCTGTTATTTAGAACCGTGCACACTGATGCACGCCGAAGAGATGTTATCCCACCTACCTACCGCTATTATATGAGAGACGAAATAGTGCCCTGAGCTCTTGAATATATGAAGACCACGGGGCCATGACGTACTGCTTCGCTTTCGGACCGATACAAGTAAGAACGACAGATGGAGTGACGGAGCAACGGGAGGCCCTTCATAATTCTACCATGAGCTGCACGTAAAGACGCAGCTGAAGTACGAGCGCCTGCGAAACAAGACAATCTTGTGAAGTGCATATGAGTAAATCCGATTTCGATACTGAGATTTCTTTCTCGGTATCACCAGCCCTAGCAGGGGCAATGTTGTGGAAGAATGGAGGATGGGACGAACCCTCAGGCAATCAAGATGGAGGAGCTATGGATGTTTCCTTCAGAGGCGCAATGGCCCTAATTAAATAAGGGGAACCACGATGAGTGCATTTTAAATTAATTTTCTCTAAGACAACACAAATCTTGCCGCAAAGGAAAACAGATAGGCGGGCGAGCTGGTTTGTGGTCATAATGATGTTGAAGACAGCGCTAAACAACGAACACGCGTGAAACATGCGCTGTCCTGTCGCAAAGATGGGTTTCCTTTAGCAGGAGACATAAATAAAAAGACATTTAAACGTGTGGCTTCGTGGTACATAACAACGAACAAAGAAACTTGAAATACATTAATAATTGTATCCTATTTTCAAAATTGTAAAGCGAACTTTCCTTTTACGCAGTCTGCCCAAGTAATGGCGGTGCAGTGAATTCTGCAAACAGCGTGTGCAATCGTAGCTTGCTTGCTGTGATATGGCGAAAACATAGACAGAGCCCTCGTGATATAAACGTGCTAAAAAGACAACCTTCGGCATGTGCAGCTATATAATATCATCTACACTTGAATCAAGACAGATACCGCCATTTTTGGGGAAAATTCGCAGTGCAGCGAAGAGCATTTACGAGTTATGAAAACATGTCTATTATGCAAAACGTCTGTCACATTCACGATCGTCATTATAATCTTTTCAGAAAGTATTCGAAAAATAAAGTAGTGTACCCGAGTATCCGAAAGGACGTTCCTGAGTCCTTTCGTAGCATCACGACAAATGTGGGAGTCATCCTTTAATCAGAAAGTTCCAGCGCTGCGACCAATGCATGGCGCGTTTGTAGCCATTGTGGGTGTTTATTATGAGCTTCTTCCTCATCTGTACATTATAATTATCATCCTGCTGGGGTTGATCTTCATCTTCAGTTCTTCGGCATCATCATCACCGTGTTTGGGCCTTGGCTGGTTTGATGCTGCCGAGTAGCAGGTCCTAATAAACGTCGTTGCTACCGATACGTCATACTTGGTGGAGGTGCTGGGACAGCACACCATTAATGAGTGAGAAGAACGCGCAGAGCGGCAATTTTTATTAAAAAAGAAGCTCTCTGGGATGCTAGATAAAACAAAGGACGTAGAACCACGCACTTTATGGAATATACGCCGCATAATATGCGAGTGTTTGAATCTGCCCTTTAGGCAAGACGTTTGTAAGGATTAGTGAACCTCAATAAGGAAACACGTGTTGCCACTTTGGTTGGCATTCTCGACGACATATGCAGGAACTTATGTCTTTTTAATGCATTACCAAACATTTAGTAGGCTTTCGCTCTATGTAAAATCACGTATGATGCATAACCACACTCTTTAGTCTAGGGTATGCGAGCATGCTCCACATAGGTATGCTTGTAAGCTGTACTGGACGAAGAAAAAGGACAGTATCAGACTCGAAAATGTAATATAATACTCCCTTAACAAGGATACGGGGCCTATGATACGAGAAAGTTGTCAGCAGTGAGCCAACAGTTTGGCGAAAACTAAAGTGAATGACCTTTTACGCAACGCTGCGTATGATGCCTGTTACATCCTAGAATTCATTGACGAACCACATTGAAACGTCTCTCAAAATGTATTTGATGACATACATGATCAACAGTACAAAACACCGAGGCCACGTTCTTACAGAAATCACTGAATGCGAGTTTATTTAGGGAATAGGCAATTTTATATCTGTTCATCCAACTTCAATTTTTTCTCAGTTGATATTTATTGTCAGATTGCAATATGCACCCTTTCTGATGATGTGCTTGAGCTTAAAATGACAGAAAGCTGAGCAAGTTGATAAAGTTTCATTTTTCGGTAAGGGCACATCGTTCACGGCGTTCGTGCTGTCTACTCCTCAACCTTTGTGCCCGCGTCTGCATGCCTGTCCTTCGCACAATGCTTGGGTATGTTTATCTAGGCTGCCACATTCGTCCCATGCTCGTAGAACGCCAATATTGCCGTATAATGTTTGCGCATACTGGTCACTTGCTGATGCCCACATAGCAATATTCGAGACGTGAGAAGTGGCGCACGCAATATCGACGTGCTTGGAGCTTATATGATGTCCCTGTGCCCTCGCTTCGATATGGAAATTTGCACAGTCGTGCAGCCAGCATCTAGGTCATCGTGTCTCGTGGTGCCCGAAGAAATCGGAATAGAAGGCTGTGCCAAAACATTTCGAGTTGTCTTTCTTCTCATTTTTCCATTTCTCAAACAGCCGTGACAAATAAGTTTCCTCGGAACGGAGACTGAAAATGACCAACGCAAGTATAAAATTCAGACGGCGAGCTCTGTTAGCAAAGCGTAAGTTGGCGCGCCTTTGCAATGGGATACATTCAGACTTTCGTGACGCGTCACAAGTAATGCCTTGCTCGTAACCAATTATGTTTTACTGTTTTTAATACTTCAATTTCTGCCTTTGCGGAGCGACGATACTTGTAATTCAATTGAGTTTTCCCTTGTAATCAATTACAAAGTTACAAGTTAGAACTGACTCGGGTGTATGCATTGTGACTGCGCAATCAAGGACTGTTGTTGTTATGTGGGGTTTAACGTCCCAAAACCAGCTCTGATTATGAGAGACGCCGTAGTGGAAGTCTCCGGAAATTTCGACCACCTGGGGTTCTTTAACGTGCACTGACATCGCACAGCACACGGGCGTCAACACTTCGCCTCCATCGAAATGCAGCCGCCGCGGCCGGGATTCGATCCCGCGACCCTCGGATCTGAAGTCGAGTACCATAGCCACTAGACCACCGTGGCGGGGCAATCAAGGACTGGTGAGCAATGTGTTCGCACGGTAGATCACCACACTTCCTACGAGTTCGTCCCTGCAGAGTGTGTGCAGCCCTGCAGCGAATGTTTTCACTAGATAGACGTGGTAAAATGACCGACACAAACTTCAAGAGCACAACTCTTGCTGAAAATAAACGAGGTGCAGTGGACAAAAAATAGATGAAATGTATCAATGCGGAACACATATTTAAAGTATAGCGCTGCATAAATAACCACGCTACCGGCAATACCGAATCTTAAAAATCGGTACCCGGACATACATGCCTCAAATAAAGCATCCCTGGCCGCTACTTCAATACATTTAGAGATTGAACTCATGACACTTAAGGGACGTGAAGTGGAGCAAAAAAAAAAAAAGAAAAGGAAACAATAGATAAAGAAGAAGAAGAAGAATAAGATGACTCGGTTCCCACGGGACAACGAAAACATCTCAAAGCGGTCGCCGCTTATTGCTCAGGCAGGTGGTTCGGCACGACTGTACGACTGCGCCAGAGATTACACAAGACGTGACGCCGGGGCGCCTTCTTATCGACGCTCTTTCTTGTCTATTGTCTATGGCGAAAGCCTCATTGAACTAAACTTACATCCACTGAACCGCGTACTATAATTGTGCTTCTTTGCGCAAGTGTAGTACATAGGAGATGTTAGTTTTGGTCGTCATATACACTACAGAGAGTGCCTTGTTTCTTTCTCTATGTTTGCAGCATGAATGGCTACTGTTAACATTTATTGACTCATTCCTACCTGTCTGCCCATGCGTTGGGTAGCATACCGGTTGTCATAAACTTGTCGACCTCCCGGCCTTTCCTTCTGTCCTTTTAGGGGCGAAGCTCCTTAAGGTTTGGGTCTGTCCGTCCGTTGTAGTAGCGCGTTACCTACTAGGAACGCGCTACTAGGAGGGCGCGTGTGGGAGGCGCGCCCTCGGCGCGTGCCTCCCGGCGCGCGAGCTTTCTCACTCTTCCATCTGCTGTCTTGTGAGAGAGAGAGAGAGAGAGACAGAAAGCGAAAGGCGCGCGTTGACTATGGAAACGCTCTTTCTTCGATGAACGCGCTATCAGCTCGCAAAGAAGGAGAACGCGCGCTCACCCGCGAGAGACAAGCTTCAGCGTCGCAGGCAGCGTCTTCTAGCGAGTTTCTTGATTGAAAAATACCGACTGCTGCTCGCGCTGGAGAACCGTTCACCGGCCACCCGGTGAACGTTTCTCCAGCGCGAGCAGATATATATATATATATATATATATATATATATATATATATATATATATATATATATATGCACTGGATTTTGACTTGCAATGAAGTGCCGGTGGGAGATTTCACTTGTGCGTAGTTGAACCATAATGATTCATAGCGTGCGCGTTAACTAAATTAATCCGGAACTCGGCACGATCTACGATGAACATCCGGAGCTTCGCCCTCTCATCATCATTCACTCCGTGGATATGCTGTGATTTTTTTCTTCTTCTTCCCTATGTTAAGTCTTGATTCAAGTTGCAAGCTTGACCAAACTGGAGCGACTATGGTGCTTTCAAGAAGGCTACGTAACTTGCGCTCAACTCTTTTTGCTTACCGTTACAACAACAAACGCGCGTCATATTCTTCCTTCAGTTACTGTTTGTCCTTCTTTGGCAGCCATATTTCTTTTTGATCTGTTATTTTTATAGTGTTGCATCTTTCACGTAGCTTGCACTTTCACCTTGCTCGTTTCCCCTGCTGCCCTCAGCGACCATCGCCTGCGATCAGTTTCTGCTCTGGTCCGCCAGTGTCAACTGCACCGGCAGTTAGTGAGCGATGCCCCGACGGGTCTCCGCACGCACGAACATCTACTACCGCGAGTAGCAACCACTGCCCCGGGGCTCCCGGGAGCTTCTGGTGTAGACAAACTCTATCTCCTGCTCAGTCCCGCCCTTGCTGCCAGCCGTATATTGCCCTTCGTGCGTGATTTGTTGGCGCCACTACTGCCGTTGGGGCAGCGAGGATGTGAAGAAAATAAGTACAGGTCGCCGAAGGGTTGCTTTGGTAACTAAATAATGTAAAAATATCCAGACAAAGCTAAGATGGACGGCGAGGAAAGCAGGGAAGTATATGACAGCGGGAATGAAAAAGAACTATGGAAAAGTGGCATCTCGACTATTTCAATTAAAACAGTTTTCTTTTTCCAATTTTACATGTGGCTAAAAAATAAAAGCTTTTCCCGACTCAAGTTTTCGTTGTTCTTCCCTTGTGAAGTGTCAGTTAGAACGAGCAATGTTTAATAACGAAAGAGTAAAGTCTTGTAGGTCATACGAAAGGCTTTTTGTTATCTACTTGACCTTAATCAGAAAAAGAAAACCTATATGAGCCCACTAAGGCGGCATGACACCTAGAAATAGGTGGAGTGCGCCGACAAATTGGGCACACCAAAGAAGGAGTGTTGTGTCATTGCTGAAAGTCACTACTTGTAAGTACCATATTGCGCTAAATGCCGAGGCAAAATTCGGGATAGGAACGAAGATCTTATTGCAGGTTTTGTGCAGGTTTAAATTGCAAAAGCGAGCGCAGTCTGATAGCCTCTTTGTAGCTTAATGCGAATGTATGACACAACTTTATTACCGCCAACACGGCAAGTATTGCATTTTTACCACTTGCGCATGATCTCAGCAACACTTTTCTTAGTTTCTTAACTTTTCTTAACCATGCTATTCATTAGTGGTGACTCCTGTAAACACGAGAACCAAATATTGGTGCGCTGCATGCACCAGGAAATTCACAATTTGGTTTCCAATATGGCTGGAAACCGCTTGCTCTCCTTGCAACAAATGACGTCACAGGTACCACCGACTACGTCGCTTAGCTTCTTTTGTCCTTGAAGGAACCTACACACGTTTTCTTTATTTGTTGAACTCAAAACGAACAATGAAAGCATTACCGAGGATATTTCTGCGTTAACGTAATCCGTAATGCTGGTTCTATTTCGAGCGACGGAGTCAATGTCCCTTGTGACGTCATATACTGAAAGAAGGGCAGGCTGTTCTGCAGCGGTGTTTGAAATATTAGTGCGCGCAGCGCGCTAATATTGGCTTCACGTGTTGACAGGAGCGTCCACGACTGATGGGCACTGTTTTCAGACAATATTTAAAAATAGTGTCACAGGGCCCCTTTAAGGAATATTTCCGAGAATCTAATTGACTTAGGGTGAAAGAAAGAGAGAGAGGAATGAAAGAAAAGCAGGGGAGTTAACTACAAGAGTGGCAGGAGCCATCTTAGCTTCAAATATTGTTCAATTCAGCCACACAGATTCCACTAGAAATGTCTGCATTCAAGTCTGCTTCCTACCCGTAAATGATTTAATGATGGGGTAAATGCCACATAAATAAGCTTTAGTGTTAATTACTTATCATCCACACTTACGATGTGGCATAGCTAAGAGCGCTTCAGTCAGACGCCTTCAAGTAAATGGTCGATTAGCAAACGTGGTGCCGACAAAAAGCGCCACTTTTCTTGCAGCAATGTTCTAATAACGCTATCACGGACACAACTAAACTTCGGCTAGAAGCGGGAGCGCCACCACTAGGAATTTCTTCTTACTCCAGCTTGCTTCACTATTCTGCTTCACTTGGACACCTATGTATATGAATCAGTTGTCCTATGGTGGTGATGTGCTTTAAGCAAGTTAACAATTAAAATTTACAGTTATGTATAATAAAGGTAGTCGGAAGTACAGGAATTTCATAACGTGGCTTAGAAAAGGGAGCAAGAGAAACCCGAGAAACTCAAGCAGCACCAAATCCACTTCACAAACTCCAAAGTAGGTGCAGAGATGAGGTACCTTGCGAATAGAACACCCTGCCTTGTCTGTATGCGAAGCCCGTTCTCAGAATGCCGGTGAGCATCACCCGTATTGCCCCATCTATAGTGCAACGACCGCCGAAGCCGACCCAAAACGAAGGCGTCAAGAAGAACGGCTCGACAAGCAACGAAACAAAACAAGGCGGCCGTAAGACAGCCTCTGTTCGGTCGTCCTTCGACGGCGACATACGACGCGGGCCATGTTCTCCGGTCGCGGCATTCCCGGTCCATTTATCGCGCACCGGGTAATTTGATTTGGTGTCGTTCGCTCTGCGCCGCGTGGCCCTGCCGCACGTCTATCGGTGCCTGTCCGACCGTGCCCTTTTTCTTGTCGCGCAAACCAATCGTCGCTTACGGCTTGGCCGGTACCGTAATGCCACTTGCTTTTCCTTCTTGCATTGCGGAGCTTTTGTTTCTTTGTTTTTCCTTGCGTTGCCATAAGCCTAACACAACCCAGCGTTTGTTTTCTCTTTGCCGGATATCTCGCCGACGACTGGCGTCGACGGAAAACGCTTCGACCCCAGATCATGGAACTAATACCGTTTGCTGATGTTAATTGCTTTCCTTATAGCATTTGTCGGCCGTATATACGGCAATCCTACGGGGTTGGCGAGTGCGCTAGCGAAGGGGTCGATGCAACGGCATGATTCGATATTTACAGCGTGGGTAGTCGAATAGTGTTTCTTTTCCTACTAATTTCCTAGATTCTTTATACAGGATGTTTCCGCGAACACGTTCAAAAATTCTGAAAAATAGGCTGGTCAAGAAAAAAACAAACGAAAACGAAGGCCTCTTCAGAAAGAAACTGTTAGCTGAGACAGACGTCAGTAAGTCTAAAGAAAACGCTCATTAATTAGGCACCTAATCAGGGTTTGCTAATTAACGTTATAATTAGAGAGTTCTGGGCTATGGTGAGCTTTTAGCCATGGAGATGACGATGCCATATCAGATTTCCTTTAGAAAAGAAGGTCATTGTCGAAACCCTGCAGCTTGAGAGTACATGGGCCTTTTTTTCCAAGCCAAAACGACACATAGTACCTCCCCCCCCCCCCTTTCTCCTCTCCCCTACGCCACCGCATGAAGGGCGCTGAAAGTCACGTGCAAATGCAACATCCAATGGTGGTGAAGATGGCGGTGGACAATTCGATATGTACGATGTACTATTATGCCTTTTTTTCTCATGGCTACAGAACCTCGATGCTCTGCATAGTCAGAAGCCAGTGTTATCTTTTGCTTATTCTCTCGGTGCAAGAAGGAACCTACGTATCATCGCAAACTACGCTGCAGCGAGTTTTGAGGACTCGTACATCTCCCAATTGACCACCGCAGGCATTGGAACACGTCACCAGCCGCTCCACTGAATTGGTGGTTTGCCTAAGAATTTACGATGAAATTCTGCCTTTTGTACGCGCACTTTGATGTGACACCTTGCCACTCCTATTTGGACCATATTAACACCAGTGAGTTCGTCAATGCCTGTGACCAGAATTCTGCGACTTGTATACTGAACAAGACGCCTCAAAAACAACCATGGTTTATTTCTAAATTATATGAAATGGTTCAATTTCCTGTAAAAATAATCTGTCTTCTTGCCTGTCGCTCCTTTTCCCTCGATCTCTGCCAAGGCGTAATTCGATTTCTCCTTGTGGAAGCCACGGAAGCCCGTACAGGGCTCCTCTGTTTTGCTCTTGTAAAGTTGTGGCTTGGCTTTCAAGCAGCTCCAAAGGCCAACTTGTATTATCGGTTTACAATATTTACGAGTCCCAGCACTCTAGAAAAGGCTCAAGCGCCACTGACTCATGCGCAAGCGGCAAGCGGATAACACGAAATATTGCAAGGAGCTGTGGTGAGTACGGTCATCGTGGCGTTGCAGTCTTTCACGGTGTTACGGAAACAAATAGATATTTTCCGTCAAGTATCGGCATCATAAATCTTTAACCATGGTTGCACACATTAGAAATTTTATTCCAAAGATAAGCGTGTATAAGGAGCATTGAAAAGAAAATATTTCGCGTTGAAGACAGCTTTTAACAATCAAATGTGTAAGTACACGGTGCTAGGCTTTGCACCTTCACTGGCAGCGTCTTAATGACCAGGAGAAAGGAAGGGTGAAACACCCCGTAACAAAATGCAGAGCAGTTAATAGGCGCATTACTGCCTGCACGCCGCTCTGCTTTTGCCTCAATCTTCTTAATCACCCCTTAGAACCTTATTCACTAAGGTTCGCTTCGCTGCATGTCTCGAATCGGAGCGAGTCTGTAACGCGCATGCTACAAACGTTGGCTGGCCCTATTCCAAAGATACCATGGCTTTTATGCCTTAACTCTAAAGCGCAAATCCTACGTTTCATTTGGCTCTAATTTTATTCAGACATTTAGGCGGTATCTGTACGCTGCTCATGGGAACTATATTACTTTCACCTCGCTTTTATTTCGCAATTACCGAACACGTATTTCCAAGCTGCCCTTTTCTTGTCCTTTAAACGGCCATTCGTTCGAAACCGGTGGCTTGCTGGGATTTAAAAGAACGACCCCTAATTCTCTCTATGGGAGAAGAAAAATAAAAGACCAGTAATTCTCCTAGCTGTACGCTTCAGCGTAGGCGTGATTTAGTATGCGGATCGCAGATTGAACGAGGTCAGAAAAGTGGGCGAGGGCTTCCACGAGGAAACGTCGAAGCCTTGTTTCGATATTCTCGGCACGTAGAGTTCTCCCGCAAAGTCCAGGTCAAATTATTCCTTCGTTTTCTGTTTTCTTGTTAACTTGTTTCTTCGGGTAAAAGCTTTTTCTCAGGCTTCGCCGCAAAAAGGGTGGTACGAAGGTGAAACGAGCGGAGCGGTAATAATGGCTGTACGTCACGTAGTTTTCGTTTTCATCGAACGTCTAACGAGGTACAGTGACCAAGCTTGACCTCTCAATAAGGTCCCGCTGACGTAGTAAAGCAGTCTTGCTTGTTAAGGAGTGATGAAGCCAGTGGAAACTCGGTTACGCTCACGGGGCGCAGTTACCGGCTACCTGACAATGGCGGGCCATACGCCTCGTGCAAGCCGACGGAAGCGCTACTGGTGGCGACCCTGCTAAGTATTCGCGGGAGAGTAGGCAGCCGTGCGCCGTAGCTTCCTACGACTTTGTTCGCGTTCGCCGTTTAGTTCGCGTTGTCGCAGCGAAATAAGCAACTTTCTTTGCATGTGTGGGGTGGCCGAAGCTTCAAGGGATGTCGAATAACAAAAGCCATCCAAACACGACCTCTTCCTGTACGTAGGCGTTTAACCAGAATTTTGATTTCGCAGGGTGGGAGGGGTGTTACCCATGGCGTTAACGAAAATGGAGGGGGGCTACCCACCTGGCTAAGTTTTAAGGGGGAGGAGTGTAAACAAAAGCCTGCTTGTACGTTTAAAGTGCTCACACAGAAGTCTTGCCCTATTTTACGAGTTACACCAGCTCTAATAAGACAAGAAACTCATGTGTGCTCGGTATGCGTGTGCCCCACCACTGTTACTAGAAGAAAAAAATTTATGTTACAACAGTGGCAGTTCGGGCATGTTCATACACCATCTTGAAAAGTAGAAGCACGCAGAACACACGGACGAAAGAGCATGAAGAAAGTTTGAAACCAACACAAGACTAAATATAGCTTTGGTGCGTGCTGAGCATTTCATATACGGAATAATGGGAAGATGCTGGACCGCAAACCACCATGATAATGGCAATACTTGCATAGGCACATAAAGCTCTAAAACAATGTGGTGCACTGCAGGCCCACAGAAGACGCATATATGACGAAATCTCCGTAAAGTGACGAAGAAATTCAGTAGCTGTTTAGTGTTTACATGTTTCTACATACATCTTGACGATAGAGCGAGCCCCAGCCTTGCTGTCGCTCCCAATTAACTTGACCAACCCTTCGCCGCTTTTCAATATATCATGCGCCTTCTCTTTACTCAGCATCCAAAACACAAAAATTCTCACGCAGCTTTGTGCGCTTTCAAGAAGGTCGCTCAGAAAATTGCAAGTTTTGACGGCTGCAGCAGGTAGGGTAGTTCGACGAACGCGGCGCTAAATGGTTTTATCCGCTGGCAAGTTTGGCGATATCCATGAGGAGTGTACGCAGGTTCATTAACAATCTCTCAGTTGCGCTTCATAAGGTGACTTTTATGTCAATTATTATGCGATTATGTCACGTATGTAATCAGTGCTATCAAGATCGCTACATAACGCACGCCAGCATCACGTATTGTTTGCTTCTTTGTTTGAATTACCACTCTGCTCAAATTATGTGTGTTTATTATTAAGGTACAGATATTAAGGTACAGAGACGGCAATGTGGCAACGTGCAATTTAAAAAAAAGAAGGAAATACAAGGCGGCTACTTCGCACGAGCTCCACTTCGCAACTGGACTTTTTCACGGTGGTCGGCGGGATACAGTGGTTCCTTTTTCGTTCTTGCTGGCACGAACGTCGCAGTATGGTCAAACCTTCATCTGCAACGTGCTATTTAGTTTCACTGGATTACATGTGCTCGGGGCAGTGAGAGCGGAAATCAGTGGGAAAGCAATGCTACTTTCAGAAAAAAAGACTGCCGTTCTCAGAATCATAGGTCAAAAATGAAATTGTAAGCCAACATCTGTACTGCAACAGCCTTTAGGAGACGC
The DNA here is from genome assembly GCA_013339685.2 of Hyalomma asiaticum. Taxonomy (NCBI): domain Eukaryota; kingdom Metazoa; phylum Arthropoda; class Arachnida; order Ixodida; family Ixodidae; genus Hyalomma; species Hyalomma asiaticum. Next base: position 94,108,540 of record CM023486.1, read on the forward strand.
ATAATTTGTTTCGTATCACATGTGCTACTACTACACCAAGGCGTTAGAGCTGTTCCTTGGCTCGTTAAATAATTGATTGATTGATTGATTACACTGGCTTCATAAACAATGGCACAATATCGAAACAAAGTATTCATAGCGCGATAATCGTACATGACTGACATGTCAGTGAAATTTCTAGCTAAAAGAACCCGCTTGGAAGTATCCTGCTTTACGAGATGCGACCCCCCCCTCCCCCAGTGATCAGGACTGTGACGAGGCCATCCCAAGTACCGGACTCAAGAACCAGTCCGAGGCCGTCAAGAGGGCCCGTGAAAAAGCGGAGAGGCTTGGCCATCCCGATTCCGACGTGGGAGCGGCCAGCGGCGAGCAGGGGGCCCCAAGTGGGTTCCATCGGCTAGTCCCTCAGGACCTCAATAAAGCTCTACGCCCGTCCGTCAGTCCGTCCATGTTACAACTCCGTAACACTTAATTGCGAAAGCCTCCTGCAAACTTGGTAGTGCTTTCAGATACATTTAAGACATACCTTTGCAACATGCATTTCGGGGCACCACGTTCGCATGAATAAAAAAAAAAAAGAACCTCAATGACAATGCACATGCATTGGCATTTCGGTCGACATACTAAGTCGCGAATACAGTAACTTAAGCCTTCTTAAACGGACCCCGAGACGGTTTTGGAGATCGTGTATAAATGCGTTGCGCCTCTATTCTAGGCGCAACTTGTACCTCTATTCCAGGGCCAGTGATTACGTGCAAGAGTGGCCCAAGGGAACGTAGAAGCTTGAGATGTGTGCAATATTCCACTATCTGCACACCTCTCCTCATTCTGTTCCTTGCAAAAAAAAAAAAAAATTGAAAGGCCGTCTTCTTTCGCGTGTGAAATTTCTGCGCCGACATCGCACAGTGCATCCACGCCAACAGTGCTTGCATTTCGACCTAGGCTGTGAAAGTCGTAGAGCGATGACTTCAGCTTGCATGCAATTAATGCTTGTGCTTGCACTATAAATGAAATAAAAGTTAAAAACAGTGGCCATCGAGCTACATCATGTAATTTTTGTCATCCGATTCAAGGAAATTTCGCTTCACGTTGATTACAACACGTACGAATCTGATTCATGATTCGAATCTACATTTGTTGAGAAGAGAAAAGCGGAGGAGAGCGGATAATCATGCTGGTGAACCGGATCGAAAAGTGCGGTAAATATTCTACACTGAGGAACGGATGTGAGTTAGATTGAAAGGTAAAAGAATAAAGAGAAATATGGAGCACACACAAATTCAGTCGGACAAACTTGATTCGAAGGTTTCGAGAAAGTTTCACTTAACTTTGATTGCAACAGAAGCCGTCGGATCTGTTATACTTCTTGCGCGACGAGTTTCTCATAAAAAGAAAAAGATCCATTCCTCTCATACTGTTTGAGATCTGTACTCGAAAGGCATCATTTGTTACCCTACTATTGGGTGGGAAAGGCATCGTAGATCCCGGGCAGCGTTAATTAACTTCAAACTGCACTTGCGCACTTTTTCATCCTATTATATATCGTGAGTAGGAACAACAGTAAGGAATGAAAAAAAAAGAAGAAAAATGAAATGCGCATAGAAAGTAAAGATACATGAGGACACCGGTGTAATCATGTCCTCGGAGGAACTCCCCCGGTCACATTGAGAAATCCTTGGAGGGACACGAGAGTGACAAAGGGTTGCCCAAGAGGCTCGTAACGCAACATACCCTCTAGGCACAAAGTTTGGTATCCCTGCTGCAGGGCATGTGGGCGCTGAAACGGAGGTGTCGTCCCGCGAAAAACGAACGGAATAAAACAAGTTTGTAGGTATCTCCGATGAGGAAACTCCACGATGGACAAGGATATAGGGACTCGCTTGCCTGTTCTCACATTACACGTTTCTTATTTTCATTGTGTAAATGAAGGGTCTGGTTTCTGTAAAACAAGAGGCCAACTAAGAATCCAAAGCGAGGGTCTACGTGTTAGAGTTGCGACCACTTACGTATATATAGCCGAACGACGTACGAGAAAACAACAGAGATATGGGGTGTTCGTCTCGCGCTGCTTGGTAGTTATCCTCGGCAAGGCGCCTTACAATGCTGTGATGTCTCCGGTGGCGTGCCGTCTATGCTGGTCTGCTCTCTTGGGCGCCGATATTATACGGGACGCGATTTCCGCATCCGAGAAGCGAATTAAATCGTCAGCGATGTGATAAAGTGTGTCGGGCAACACGCTATACGTGTTTGGCGAGATGGAGAAAGGTAAGGGAGAAGGTTGTAGGGCAACTAGGCATGTCAGGTTCTGGTCGTTTCTTTTCACTGTGGTGTCTCGTTGCCTCCGGCACGTTTCTGAGGAGTGTCAGCAAGTGCATGAGAACGAGAGGTGTCGTGGTCCTGCACTCTGGGAGCGAACTTACGTCACCGGCTCCGGCGGGCGTTTCTTTTTTTTTTTCTTTCAGGCAGCAGAACTACAGAACTACCTTCTAGGTAAACGGATTAGTTGCCTTTATTTTTTAATGGCAAGAGGAAAAGCTTTCAGGCATAATATGTTTATTGTTGTGTGCTAGACGCAGAGGAGTGCAGAGTGCATGCGCTTGGCTACCGCCGGTCTTGCGTCGTGTTTGTCGCGACAGAAAACTAAAGCGACGTTCTAGGCTAAGGTTTGTCGTCGCCGTCATGCTCCCAGCAAAATTCCAATGCGGTAGGACGCCTGTCTAGCGTCCCACAGCATGTGGATTTTGGTGGGGATATGTACGCTAGTGTGGGTAGTCATTTCGAAAGTGTGGTCTTTCCTTCCCGTTCTCCTCTTTCAGCTTTCTCTAATAAATATAACTATTCCTATAAAAAACATGATCATGCATGCAAACACTCGGCTATAGTGCTGAAAATTGATTGATGAGCTAAGGTGCACTGTATTTGTTCTTGTGTAAAGGAGCTTGAATACCACTTGAGTATAAAACTGCATCGCGTATTACAACACAAGTATTGAGCAAATGTACGCAAACAGACATTGCACTCAAATGGGCCGTGCGAGGGGGACGAAATACCCCAAATCTAATGCTGCGTTCCCCAGACAACCCCGGGATTTCGGTGTTTTTTACTCTTGCGCAGTTAAACGTTTGTGTTGTTATCAAAGCCAGCTCCTTAGCTGGCTGTAATGCCTTCGTTTCCAGTCCTTGCTTTCTTTCATGCGAGCGTTAATGTTCACGCGGGCGCTGTCGTGTGTGTGCGTGCGTATATAAGCGCACTTTGTGTGTTGCGCCGCTCTGTTCCGCGGTGGTTCGGGCTGAGCGAAACAGTGGGATCGGCATTGATGCCAGCGACAGAGAAGAAGCACAGGGCGGTGGCGATGCCGGGCTCCGTAATTACATCTCGCGTCGGTTCGCGGGATTTCGGATCCTAAAGGAGGAGCAGGATCCCAGAGATGCGGCGGCCACTTAGCCTTTCTCGACGGGTGAGCCGCCGCTTCTCGAGGCGCCGCTGCTGATGGAACTCCGGTCGCTGTAATGACCAGCTACTTCCTTTGTTCTCACAAAGCGGTTGTTTTCTCGCATCCACTTTTTCCTCACTTCGCTCAGCTGTTGCGACACTACAAGTTCTTGCGTATACCCGCCATGAAACGCCCCTTTAATGCCGAGTGTGTGAATTTATTTTTCTCCATCGTTATTATGCGTCGTCTTCAATATTTGTTTTTGGCGTTGTTACTGTTGTTGTTGTTATCAAGACTCTGTGGCTAATGTTGTTTATGATGGTGCTATTGCTGTTTTGCTAAATTATGTTATGTTTCGTACACGTTGAATGATGTTCCATAGTATTTTTGCTTCATTTGTACATGATTGGGCAATGTCCTTGCGAACACTAGCGTTCTTCGTATGACTACTTCGTCTGCGACATTCCTCTGCGATACGCTTATACTTGAAATAATTTTGTTTGCTTTAAACGTGGGTATCAAAACAGCAATTTCCTCAAAAGCATTGCTTGTATCAATTCTGTTCAAGTGTTGTACGCAGCCCTGCTAGTCGTGCCAGCGCGAACAATTTCTAGCACGCCATAATGGTTGGGCAACCACGACAAGTTCAAAGTTTGGTGCATCTCGGAAGCCTTATTAAAAATGCGCTTAAGGGTTGCGCCTGCATTGGTGTAGTTTCCGCGTTATCAACCAGTCACTAGCGGAAATTGTGCACCGTTTGGGCCTTTTGACCCCGAACATGGAAACAAAAGCTGCTTGTCGTGCAGTTAGTGTAATGACTGATCAGACGTAGTAAAATTTGGTTATTAGATTCCAACAAGAACGGCGTATGTTGTTGACGCAACTCTCTCATTAGAGCAGCAGGCTTACCCTTGGGCGTTCACTCAAAACGGGAGGGGGGGGGGGGGGGGTGTTATCCATGGTGTTACCAGAACACGAAGGGTTGTGGACACGGAGTTATAAAGCTTTTGCGGGTGTGTGCGGGGATCTACCCGAGGGAATGTTAAGGTGGTGTAAGGTGGAGGAGGGGGGGGGGGGTGCATAGATCTCTGGTGGAGACAGTCGGTCGAACATGTGCAACCGCCCCAATTTGACAAACTACATAATCTACAGTGAGCGCTGAACAGACTTGGTGCTCGGCCTCTTACGCAAGAGAAGATATTGCTAGCCTGGCCTGACAGTTCATTACCCTTGAAACCCATAGACGAGCCCTCATGCAATGCTCAAAGGCCACTGATAGAAAGTACTACTTGTCTGTAGCTGCACTGTACTGCGCATGTGTATAGCAAATCATCTGCATTCATGCTTTCGCTCTTATTCGCCCCTTCGATCCATCCCGATGCGTAGGGAGCAAACTCTACAAATAGTTAAGTGGCCTACATTTAGCTCTTCCCCTGTCCCCCCTCCTCTCTCTCTCGTGACACTGCCATCGGTGTAGATGTCTCATGAAGAAATGTCTCAATCAAAAATATGCTCAAGAGAAAGCGTGCAAACAGCGTACGTGATTGTTATAATCAGTAGCTGAAATAGTTCACTTATGATAAGATAGTTTTAAGTTCGCATAAAGATCAAATAAAATGATAATGAAGTAGATAATTGACAAAAGAACGCGGACTGACTATAACCGGGAACACACCACGATAGCGCAATAAGGGCATTTAAGCAATAGGTACGAACTGAGATGCCGAATTGTCAAGAACAAAACGCGCTAGCGAGCCCGTTAGAGCACTGACAGGAAACGTTTCCCCAAGAGTAAAATTGAACCACCACGGCTCAACTTCTGTTTGCCGCAGTAGAACTACTCTTTTTTTTTTTTGTCTTTGTCCCGCGATGGTGCTGTCAGATCTATCCTGCGAAACACGACGTGGTTCCCCACTAAGTTTTCATTTTGCCGCGCACCCAGCCGCCGAAATGCATTGGCGACGTAGCCGCAGGCGTTCGGGGCGTCGAAAAGTCGTTTATTTTCGGTGGCGTTTCTTGGTCGCTCTCAAAGCTCGGCTTTTTTTGAGCCGCAACCGACGCCCATCACCTTCGGGCGTTATTTACCTATCGGCTTTGGGCCAACCTCGGTGTCGTATATTAGGAACCCCGGATGGCGCGAAAAGAGCACGCAATCATTGACGCTGAAGAAGAGGTGGGCGAGTGTGAAGGAGGTTGGAAGCGGCTTCAGCTTCTTACACGCCTGAGGTTTTCTTATTGCCGGGTGTTTTGCAACGACTTGTCCGAACGTACTTTGGGACGCCATTTCGTTCACTGTGCCCTGCACCTAAAGATTCGCGCTACTTTGCACATCTGAGAAGATGTAACAAGGCCATTCAGAGGTTATGATGGATGCTGAATGCACACTGCTTTGGTTGTCGTGTCTTTTAGCTATCATGATTCCCCGTACAATGTTGCCGGTTGAAGCACCCTGACGGACGCACCTTTGGCCAACTCATTGGCGAAAGCAGCCTGGAGTGCATTTTGAGTCGGATATAAAAGCCAACAGGTTCGTGGCCTCGAGGCGGGGTTTCATCAGATCTCAAACATTCTTAATGTACGTCGTCAATGTGACTGCGCAGGTATTAAAGCAAACGCAAACTTGTGTAACGTAATATTGTGACTGCACAATTGCCTGAAAGCATCTTGGTGGAATGTCAGGAATTTCATGGTCCCTTTCAGAATTTCATATCAGTGCAAGCTTTTATCGACCTTGACAGCATGGCGATTTCTTAGGTTTCACGTCCGAAAACCATGTGATTATGAGAGATGCCGTAGTGGAGGGTTCCTGAAATTTCGACCACCTGGTGTTCTTTAACGTCTTCGAACAACGCAATTCGAACATTCAAATATCGCCAGCGGAATGCATCATCAGTTTCGTCAGGGTCACCTTAGAACTCACAGAATTGTTGAGTGTGCACTGGCCCCAAGCGAACAAGCGATAAAAGGCCATGCTTTTTTTTTCCTTTTTTTCAAAGCGACCTTTTTGACCTTTACGCCTTCCAGAGAGTGGTGTAGCGTGGTTTCAGATGCTGCATATTTTTGCAAAAAGCCTTGCTGTTTTCTCCCGGAGCAAAATTTTCTTTTGCGAGAACATAGTGAGCTAGGAGTAGAAAAATAAGAACTCGGTCTTTCACTTGGTCGGTAGGTGGTGGGGCGGTTGTTCTTCTAACAGACATCAACATGTCACTCACTGTAGCCACGACTACATGTCGTCTAGCGGTAGATTCCTTAAGAATTCTTTGGACATAAAGAATGCAAGCGGGAAAAGCACGGCAACTTTCTCTATTCTTAAAGCGTGGCCGTGTTGCGACAGCCGCTGAACAACGGGTACAGGGCCGCAGCGCCTTCTTCAAGATAAGAAAAAAGAACTTTCATCACCAAAACAAGAATAACAACAAACAAATACAAATGGCCGCGAAACTGTTTTGATCAGCTCGCCCGCGACGCACCCTATCAACCGGTCGTGTACAATGGGCTTCGAGATCACGTGTGCCGGTGACATCTTCCTTTTCAAATGAGCTCACTGCGTTTCCCCGAACGAAAAGGTACCAACCGTGTTTACAGAAGAAGACGTTTGTATACAAACAACAAAACCTTTCCGCAATATTTTCTCTACGTTTTCACTCGGTTAAAAATAAATCAGGGTGCTCAAATATTTATGCAAGAACCCGTTGGGTAGCACATAGGGGCAACGGAACTGCTTTCTCGCGCACAGAAAGAACGTGTTACCCACTACTCCAACCCTTCAACCCATAATCTATTATCCCATCGGCATATGGCTATGTGTATATATCACGTCTGGAATAATGATAAGGTTAATCAGCTTTGGTAAAACAAACAGGGAAATACGCATTATTTTATTGCACCGTAAAAGACACGTAGAAATACTCGTACGAGAGTATTGAACAGTTTCTAAAATCCTTCGTTATCAGTGCATTTACAGCACTGATAACAAAGGTGAGCGACTCCAGATTTCGAGGAGCCATCGTGCATGCAATAATGCTACTTCGTCCTTAGGCTGCACACTATTCTCAGTCACACGTTCCGTAACACCGCTGTAAACAACTTTGGGCGAACCTGCAGGGACTGCTGGCATAAAAACCGTCTGCGTCGGTCGGTTCGCGGACGCAAATGGTCTTTTCGACTGAGCCCGCCCTACAGAACGAGAAGCGGCAGGATCGGCCGAGACGTCCATGACGTGATTGATTTCTTCGAATGGGAAAAGGAAAGCGGGATTGAAAAGAGGATCCATCATCTGGTGCGGGTAGAGAATTCTAAGCTCGGCCTGAGCAATCAGAACTATTTGCTGGACAGGTTGCAGAGGGACACATCACAGAGCGGCCACCTTACTAGTATGATAGTAGAGTCCATTTTCCTCTTTCTCGAGGGGTACCCCCCCCCCCCCCCATCTTTGCAACCACCCTCCCTCAAGATAATAAGAAAAGATAGGAGGACAAAGGCACACTACATTAAGATCTGCGCGGGGATTTCACTGTAATGGTGCATGAACACGTAATAAAACTTACATAGTGGCTCCATATCTGTAGCGCTGCTTCAGTATATTTGTAATGTACCGTTGCTTGCTCGTTGATTGAGCCAAGATGTGTCGTCAATAACGAACATGTGCGTTTTCCTGTAACTGGGCATGAAAGAGGCCGAAATCGCTGCTAAAGGTGGCAAGGGGAGAACGGCATAGGAAAGGTTTATCATATGGATTTTATTCCTTGGCCTCGAAAATCATGTATGTTTTGCCCATTAGAAGGAAGATGTCCACCAAAGTACAAACAACGGTATACAGGTATATAGGGGCAGACATTTGTCACTAAAGCAAATTTCTTGCCGTCTAAGATACGTTACCATCGCCCCAGCATATCTTAGATTCCCGGGTCTCTTCATCCACAGTGTTCCAAGAGCGGTGTTTCTTTTCATGAGCGTGCTAGAAGTACTAGGGCACTGTCGTAAAATTTGATTTGCGCAAAGCAGCCAGCCGGCTAGCCTTCCAGTTCAGCCACAAAACACTACGCGCGCGCGCGTGTTTGTTTGTTTGTTTGTGTGTGTACGTGCGCGTGTGCGTGCGTGCCGTCCTACATTGCATGACGGCGTCATGCCTGGAAAAAAAATAAGGAGGGGGAGGGTTGAGTTGACGTAGCGCAGTAAGAGTAAGCCGCCGCCATTGAGTGCGAGCAGCGCGCTTCTCACGTAGTCGTGACGGCAGCCAGAAAATCCATTCTCTAAAGTGGCGCTCTAATCACAAAGGGGACGCATAATTAGTCGTTTTCAAAATTTTTTTCTTATTTCCACTGAGTTCAAAATAGTGATTTCGCTGTGGAAAACGCCGAATCAGCAAAACTGGCGGCGACCGTCGCCTGGTATAGCCGAAGAGATTCAAGCTCCTCCATTGTCATTCAAACGCCGTCCATGGAAAACCACTAGACAGGCACGGCGGTCTTCCGTGAGGAGCCGCTGGGTAAACATAGGGCGACCACGTACGCTCCGCGACCGGAAACCGAGGGATGGGAACGGGGTTGCGGATTTGCATCTCGGATGACTCGGCAGGCGCACCCTGATTGCGGTCTCGATCGGAGAGAGGTTTGTCGCGAATTGAACCGCAATCGGTGCCGCCTCCCTAAGGAGGACATCGGGCAATGGAGGAGGAAAGCGGGAGGTAAGGTGTTAGGATGTGGGTCGCCGAATGTGCTGACGCGCTGAATGAACTAGCACTAGACGAATGCGATGGAAAGTTTGAGACACATTCTAAAAACGTAACCGTGCATCACTGCGCAAGAGAAAAAAAAATTATCCAAAGGGGAGAGTGCGCCTGTGCCGCGCACTTCATCCTTATTACGGCGTGTAATGCTACAAGCGTCTCCATCAATTGCCAGGCGCAGTATTCGCTGAGCAAATCACTTCCATTACCATACGTACCTCGGCGAATACACTTGCCGCTTATTAACCTCTTTTGTATTATTTATGCTAATGTTATTCTTGATAACAGTATGCAATAAAGTTCACTTATCGCTAAAGTAGTGATTCCTAAAATTAAATGGCTGTTCAATAAGTACACCATTGTGGTATTTCTGGAAGCACTCGCAGTCATAACAAGACTCAAGAAGGAACGCGTTAACGAGAATGTCTCGAGCAAAGGCTAGATAACCTTATCGAGTGTCCATTTTCGACATGCAGGGTGAGGCCGATAAAGCACAGTCGATGTGAGCACGTGTTTCTATACCTCTACTGCCACGTAGTAAATGAGTTCGACGGAATGTAACAAGTACCATCGCAGGAGCATTTCATCGATGTGGTCTTCGAGGTACAGAACTGCGCTAAAACAAGTAGCTTAGAGACAAGTGCGCCTAGACCCTGTAGTCCGGCGGACGATTCCATTCTAAGCTTTTTCAATGTGGCAAGCCGATTTGTTCATCACACTGATCACCGAATTATTACAGGCTTGGTAAATGTGCCACCAATTGTTTGTATAGGTATCTACTGCGTTGACTTCCCTTCGGTATTATCGCGGATCGCGAAGAAACAAGCTGGGGGCTCAGCCATATTCGGTATTAGATGTCGCCATTGACCTTAGTGCAAATTATACAATTTTTGTGTCTTTTTCCTTGTTATGTTTGTGTGGCATTTTTTACAAGCGGCCTGTATAGCACATGTATTCAGTTCGCCAACCCCACGTTGTAGTATGCAATGGGCCCGCTTTACAGTTTTAGGAATGGTCACATCTCCACTTCGTTGACATCTGCATGAAATGAAGCTGCATAAAGAGCGTGAGGACATGAATGCAAGTATCAGTTGGCGTGATGTTCTCTGGTACGAAAGTCCGGACTACTCTTTAATTAAAAGTGACGTAGAAGATTTTAACTTTACGTTTCATAGCGGCTACTTCTTTCTTGGGATAGTCAAACTTAAGAAACCAAGTAAACAAGACAGGCGCGCACAGCGTAATAACAGTTTGTTCACATGTTCACAGGGGCCTGGACGACCGATTAGCACCGTCTCATGGCTACGTTGCAAAAGTGTTGCAGGGTTAAGGACACTGTCGCTCAGTCTCCCGGCTTTAATTAAAGGAGGCCACTGTGCTCATAGCGAAGTATTATGTGGCGTAGATTGCAGGCGAGACAATAAAAGGCAAGTTGTGGTGTACACAGAGTACTAATGCATGCAAATAACATAAGCTTATTCGAGCACAGCGTCAAGTGTTTAACTTTAGATTATTAAGGAAAAAAGCTTTAGAATCAGTTACTGGTAAAAACAGCGAAAAGGGACCAGACACAGTGAAGAAGGCACACGACGCTAACCGTGTGGTTGCGTGCCTTCTTCACTGTGTTGCCCTTTTTCGCTGTTTCTAGAAGAACCATGAACCAACTGGCCCAGGTATCGACTGTTCCTTAGGCCCAGTGTTCCCGTACTGTTGCCCGTGTTCTCACAGCACAACCACAGTGTCATAAAGAGTTGTCGTAGTTTCCCATCGTTGCGAAAAAAATCCACGCATATCCACGGAGTGAATGATGATGAGTGGGCGAAGCTCCGGATGTTCATCGGTAAAAACCGTGAATCTTCCGTGAATCTTGCCCAGTACATCATCAAAGACGTGACAAACACTGTGTGTCGTCATCTAGCGCTCTCCTATCACACAGAGCACGCAGCGAGCGCCTCCGCGCCATCTATGGATCAATTCACGTACTAGCTAAGCAGCACCGCAGCGCTCGGACGGACAGACAGACAGACAGACAGACAGACAGACAGACAGACAGACAGACAGACAGACGGACTCCCATACTACGCGTTCCCATACATCTGAATGAAGCGAGCACCGCAGCGCCATCACGCCATCTAGTGAGCACTTCACGAACTAGAGGTGGCTGCTACAAACGGAGGATGGACAGATCGACGGCATAAGGAGCTTCGCCCCTAAAAGAGCTTCTGCCATGACGCATATACAGAAACGCTCGCAGAAGGCTTGAAGGCGTGGTGATGCGCAGCCATCACAGTGTGCCAGCGCTACACGCTGCTTCCAACTCATCCAGACGCATCGCTTTGTTTAATGTCAACGAAATTATTGTGGTGGTATACTCTGACCACTCGGCGCCACGGAGCAATTTTACGAAACACTTGTTTGCGTTTTACATTAGATTCTTTCGTCCACTTCACCATTACTCCGGTTAAGCTCCGCATATTTACCCGTACAGCAAGCATTGCATCAGCGATTCGCTCTGAGAGAGTCGGGTGCAACCTCCATTGCACGAGAACCATTCGAAGGCTTTTAACGTTTTTCAGCTATTTCAATTCGTTGAGCTACACTGTATTGGGGTAATGCTTCCAGGCGATATAGCTGCAAACAACGTGGATGACGAAGGGTATACAGCATACAAGTAAACACACGAATGACTAAAGCAGTTCTTTAAATTTTCGCGCATGTTTTCAGAATTTTTTTTTTATTTGCTGAGCTGTATTGTCATTGTACTTGTGCTAAATGTTCCTTGGTGCTTTGCCCACCCAGAGCCATCGTACAATTTCAACCCCTCATTCATAAAAGCAATTTTTATTGCTAAGGCCTGCTCACGCCATTTCTGCCGGCAGCAATTAACCAAGAAATGACGAGAACGAGCCCCACGACGCGTCACTTTTTTCTCCCGCATTCTCTCCGCCCCTGATATAGGCACAATACGGCCGCTCTTTCGAACTCCCCCGACGGCTTGACTAAGGCCGTAGGCTTGGCTTCATGAGTGAGTACACCGCCGTTCGCTTATGCATGGACCCCCTACTTTTTACGTCGTACCCTCGTGGGAACGGTGTCAGATTTCACAGTCAAATGCACTTTAATTAAAACCTTAAGATTTAAGCGACAGGGAGGCCGGGAGCCTGGCACGGTACTGGAACGTTTGGGATGTGAGATGCACTCAGTGCACCATTTGTTACGCATTCTGCGTAGGCCCCTAATCTCCCTCTTTGTGCCATGTTTTGCGCTAGTCTCACGTTTTTTAAATGCTTCTGTGACTGTGATACCCGTTTCATTCTTACTTTTCATGACCAGGGTCGACTCTCTCAGAGATTAAGGCATGCTGTACGTCGATGCATATTAACGAGATGAGATGCTCTGTTATCTACGACTACGCGCAAGGTACGAACAACGGAAAGCAACCCTGCATGATATTTGCACGATATTTTGTAGCTTTCCAGTGCCATGGCAAGCGTTTTCTACACTACCGACGCCGGTGCTTTCTTTGATCGCTTTAATGAAGCACGTTCTAGAACCATAGCAAATCTTATGCAGTACGCTATACGAAAGTGGAGGCGTCAGCGCGAACAATTTAAGGTTTACACTCTACCGTCAGAACAGCGGGTTCGCACATGTAACCACATTTCATCCGAGAGAGACGCCGTGGATGTGGTGCCACTTTAATCAGGTTTGCATGAGAAGCAGCTTACAACAAACATGTTTACAATTGTGAAGATAATTTGCACAGACCATACAAGATCTTAAGACCGAGCTAGACTGTCTCTTACAGCATATCCCGACTCGAAGAGAAGAAAAAAAAAAAAAAAAAACTGCACAAGAACTGGTATTCAAACCAGGCATTGTTGCGAAATTGGGCGTGTTTCCATAGAACTGACAGCGTACTACTAATTCTCCCCACAACAGCGCTAACGACTCTTCTTTTCTAGGTCTTGGTCGCCAAGAATTATTTATCGCTTTACTCGGAATGAAAGCGGGCCCAAAAGAACGGCGACGGGGCATTAGTGGAGGAGGGGTTGGGATGGAAATAGGAGAGTGCGTAACGGACGTTGATAATGACTCGGGCATATTTAACGCCGGGGGCTATCCGTGTCACGGTCCCATCAGCGTCGGCGCCGCCGCGTTGAGGAACAGCCCCCTCCAGCAACCATTGACGTACTCTGCTGTAAAATTGATTCAATCTCGAGCACCGCGAGCATCGTTGCTTTCTTTCTCGTCCTCGTCACGTCTGTCGCTTTCACCACACATTTCTCTTGATGCAGTACTTAAAAAAAAAACCGAACGATACGTATATCCCTATCTCTCTCTTTTTCTTTATTCTTCAAAAATTTTACTCCTTGCGGGCAACGTAGCTTGCACAATTAATTACCGCTGGAGTGCCCGCCATTCCTAACAGATCGCGCCCACTTAACAAGCCTGAGCTTATCGGATACGTGCGCTGCTTTTCTCGGCCTCTTAGCAGCATTTTCTTTTTTTCTTCTTTCGTCGAGCTCCTTTCTGCACCGTGTATCTATCAGGCTCACTGGTCTGTTTGTTTTGTTGCGAGTAGCATGTATTTTTGTTGCCCTTCTCTTTCGTGTACTTAAGAAGTCATGTATTGCGATATTATATACCTGCTGTTACAGTAACATGCTTGATTGGTGTCTGCGGTCTGTATGTCTGTATTAATTAATTTAGATCGTTGTTTTGGTATCACTCAGAAATGTTGCCCCAAAGTAGCCTTGGAACGTAATACAGTCGAAATAAAGAGAAACGTTTCTCCCTCTGACCCCGACTAAAAGGGCTGCATTAAGTTAAAAGTAATCCAAAGGGCATAGCAAATGTCCGTGTGGAGAATCGGAATTATTAGTTATTGGAAAATAAAATGATATCGCTAAGCTAGAAAAAACGCTATTGAATCCGCATGAATCATTGTACGCATCAAGCAATGCTTTCACCTTCCTGTGCGGCACCATATACAGAATAAACGAATGTACCACATGAAACTACATATAGAATCGCCCTAAATAAAATGTATTAAAAATTGTGATCGCAAGGTTAGATTAAGAAGGATTGCAGAAATTCATGATATTGAGCTATTTAAGTGAATTTGTCGAATACATAAGCTGCAGGCATATGCAAACAAGTTTTCAGAGGAAAAAAAAAGCGAGTTCCACGTCTTTGAAATATGTTATTGCGAGCCGGTCAGCGTCTCGACGAAGACGACGATGTTGCGCCTCACGTCTTCCCACAATGTAGTGACAGTGACAAGCAAGCGCCCTCATTTGGAGAACGCAGGTTCATTTCTTTCATTTTTCTTCATGTTCTTCTTTCTTTCCTATTTCGTTCTTTATATGTTGATACATCTTCTCCTTGTATTTTCCTCATCTTTCTTTATCTCTTTCTATGTTGCACTCTCTCCTCCTACTCACGCTCACTTCTCTTTCCCACACTTTGCTATGATATACTGTACACGGCTATACTATGGTTTGCCCTCTAACCTCCTCCCTTTCCCTCCTCTCCTCTTCACCCTTCTTGTCTTTCTCCTGTCTCCCCTCCTCATTTCCTTCCTCTTCTCCCTCACTTCTCTTTTCCATCACCTTGCTATACTATAGTACGCATGTCTACGCTATGTTAGGAGCTGCTTGGCAAATACCCGCTTTGAGTGGCGCACACCCCACGACGCCTCCCCAGTTTTCGGTGGCCTCCTATAGAATTTTGCCAAGCTGTTAAGAGAACTGTGTAGAGAACGCTATTAAAAAGCTGTTAAAAAAACGCAGCTAAAAGAACTGTGTCGGTAGATAACTCCCCTTGTGCATGTGTAGGATTCGAACCAAGGAACACGTGATTCTGTGCCGTAATTTCTGAACGCTTGGCAATGTCATGGAATGAAAAAATGGCTAGCGTTCAGATTATTTGGCTACTCGAATTACCAGCGCGCTGATAATGAAGTATATGAGGACTTGAGACTTGAAAATGCTTCTGTAATATTTTCTATAATTTTCTCTATGTATGCCAAAAAGAGCAAGAAGATTAAATCCAATGTTCGAAGTCAAATGATAATATCTTGAGTCTTTCAAGTCAAAATTGATTTTGTGGGGTTTAACGTCCCAAAACCAGCTCTGATTATTAGAGACGCCGTAGGGGAGGTCTCCGGAAATTTCGACCACCTGGGGTTCTTTAACGTGCACTGACATCGCACAGCACACAGGCCTCAACATTTCGCCTGCATCGAAATGCAACCGCCGCGGCCGGGATTCGATTCCGCGACCATCGGATCTGCAGCCGAGTACCATAGCCACAAGACCACCGTGGCGGGGCACGCAAATGTCTTTCAAAAGGAATACTGGGGCGGTTCACGCGAGTTTAGCGATATATCAAACATAAACAAGACAGTCAATACACGAACTGCCTGCGCTGCCTTCATGCTGCATTCTCTCTGCCGAAAATTTAATGAACCTGAGGGGGTTTCAAAGGAAACAAAAGAGGACTGAACATTTCGAAGTTGGGGATATTGCTAGCGTTCCAGTCCAGCTCGGCACGCTCTAATGAGCAGCTTTTCATCACAATGATCCCGCAAAGAAAGGAGGCGCAAGCCGGAGTAAAGAAACGAAAAAGAATGTAAACACGCATAAAGGCAACAAGGCTAAGTTTTCTCACTTTCAGTGAGCGAGCTAACACACTTACTCATTTGCATAGGCGCGTACAACGATAACGAAGACACTTTCCCGAGCCGCATGTTTGTTTACACGATCGCGCGCCAAGGTTTCGACGGTGAAAGAAGGGTGGTCGTTATACGCGCTCCCTACTTGCCTAAACTTGCCGCCTCTTTAATACAGGCACCTCCACCACGCAACGAGTCGCGTCTCTGGAGAGCCGCCAACTATGCTCTTAGAACTCCATGGTCTTGCTAGACGAAGCGTGAGAGGACGGAAGGAACACCTGAAGGCAAGAGAACTGCGCAGGCTCCGTTTGGAGACCGCACTGTGCACGGCTCAACCACCTTTGAAAGTGAGAGAGTGAATCAGCATAAATGCATGCAACTACTCCCGCCGTGCAAATCCAGAACAGCGTTGAAGTGTTCACTTGTCCTTGGTACAGCGTCGAAAACGACCGTTTGCTGTTATACGGTTCTCCTTGAGTCCCGGTTACACTGTTGCTTTTCTCTAGCTACACATTCTATGCCATTTAGCACTGTACTTGCATACGTGCGTGTGCTGACATGCCCACATATTGTGCATGCTCGGGTGTTACCTCTTGCATGCACTACGCAACCAACCCGTTCCCTCTCTGCTTTGTTGGATGGTTTTGTTATGATGCTTGAGGACGCCGCAAGCAGAACATACGCCGTTCGTGCCTTTTCTTTTTTTTCTTATCTCGCGTGAGCGTCCATGCTGGACTGTGATATCGCGGTGACGCCTTTCCCTTTGGTTATCCTTACGCCCCTATCATTAGTCCTAGCAGCGTTATCAAGCATCTGCCGTCAATGCTATTAATAAATTTCCTTACGGTTGCAGGGAACGGCTTAGAGACGTCATAGAATCGGCTGCCGGAAGGTGTGAGAGCATATAAAATAAGAAATTGACTGCTACAGAACACTAGTAACTACTACTACTACTACTACTACTACTACTACTACTACTACTACTACTACTACTACTACTACTACTACTAATAATAATAATAATAATAATAATAATAATAATAATAATAATAATAAGATTTTCACTTGCCGAACTTTGGTAACAATATTACAGAAGCTGTAGCAGAGCACTCCCAATTAATTTCGACCACCCGTGATTTAGCGTACGTGACCTAAACCTAAATACATAAGCTTTCTTGCATTCTGGCCCTCATTAAAACGTAGTTGAGATGGCTCTGAACTGAACTCACGTTTTTAAACTAAGGAGCGAGCCGCCTTATAAGCTAATATGCCGCGGCGGATCTCACATAAATGTTCATTACTTAAGGGGACAAAACTATAGTGCTCGCAAAGCTGCCTACATGCGCATATAGTCACACATTTGTTCTTCTAAAGTTATGCCCTACAATTCGAAGCTCCTTGAAAGGTTCAGTGTGACGGCGAGAGATTTTCGGCACATCCGTGTACGGCGCAAGAACCTGCACATAAATAATCACGTGAGCAGTATTTATGGTCGCACCAACAACACCTGGTCATATACGAACAGGAACGGTGCTCCTAAGAACACTCTGGCCTCATTATATATGTAAAATATGTCCGCGTTATTAGATATCCACGCTATGTAGAGTTCCCCGCGTAATGCACACCGCTACTCGTAATTTTCTCCCAGGCAGGAAAACGAAGGAACGATTGATACTTTACAACGAAATTCGCGTATTGCTGATTCACGAAAACTAAACGTGATCACTCTCAAATCGTCGTGAAGATATAAAAAGACGCCACTAATTCAATAAGCTTTTATCAAGTCGAATGCATTTACAGAAATTAAAAGATGAGAAAGAGGGTTTGAAGAGCAAAGCAGGCTCATTATTATTATACATAATAGTCATCTATGATAAAAAAACATTACAAACCACCACATTATCGCATTACAATCGCCCTAGGCACCAGTTATATATAGGAAAGCCAAACATCATTACCGGTCATTCGGGGGACAACTATTTATATGTTAACGTCCCAAATTAGTTAGAGACGCGGTTCTCCCTTTCATTGCTAAATAAATCGATTAGAGAATATGCTAGGCGCAATGCTTTTTAACATTAGAAACGCGACACGCATGGTAGACCAATGTTGTTACCGCGAACGTTTTGCTGCGTATGCTTTATTAAAGATACAAAAGTTGGGTCCTCGGCAGTTATCAAATTTATCATCATACAGCTAGGCGTAATGGCCATGAGTAAACGACGGAGAAACAACTCAGCGTTGTCCAAAGACTCATTTTGCGATGTCCTATGTATAACTCACGCTGGCAAAACAAGAAATTAATACAGCGAAATTTGTTCGTGACAGGTATACGCCCGTATGATTGTGATCCAAATATTTCTTCCGCTCTCTTTTCTCTGCTTCCTACGGAGCAGGATAGGAAAGAAAGCATGCATCTGGTTAACATCTCTGCATTCCTTTCTCTTCTCTCTGTCGCGAAACCTCTTGTTTGGAGCTTTGTTGTGCGCAGTTTGCCCATCCCAAATTGTCCTATATTATGAAGATCGGGAAATCGTAAAAGCGAATAAAGTAATAAGGTATATGTCAGGGTTCTCCCCCCTCGGGGCGGCGGTGGAAATTACGCCCACCGCCATGGCACACCGCCCGCTTCTTTCGACAGAACGCAGACCGCTCCGACTGACCTTTTGACACGTGAAATGCGCTCCCGAAGAGCCAAAATCGCAACTGTGCACGCATAACAGCTCCCAGAAGTACAATGACGAGTTTTTGTAGGAGCGTTCATTTTTCACCATTTACTGAACCAACGCTGCCCCCCCCCCCCCCCCCTTCTTTCGCTCGCATAGGTGCCCGCCGCCGCTTCAAGATTTCTTGGGATAACTCTGAGGCATGTTATATATTGACAAACTGCTAGAAATTTGATAAGGTTTAACACGTTAATTTACCGAAACAATTATTACACAAAAGCTAAAAAGCAGGAAAAGATTTTAGAGAAGATGCTACGCGACGTGCTTTGTGAATCAGTCCAGCAAGATTTTCTTGGCTAACGCTACAAAACTTCCTCGATACGCCGAGAATTGATTCTAAAGGAAACTTATATAATAAGGAAGAGAAACGGCAGCAAAAAGAACGTTAAGAAAGCATTAAGACAAAGAAACACTTGTATGCCCGGATACATCGCATAGCTAAGTTGGCGCGATCAGCCGGTGCAGTTTCGATCGCATATGAAAACCGCATCAGTCGCTGGTACAACGACAGCCGTTGCCTCTGAAGATCGAAGAAACAAAACGGGCTCTGAATGCTGCTCTCCTACTGGCTTAGGGGGCAACTATTTCTACTCTTCTATCTTACCTAATTTAATCTTTTTTCTGCGTGCGATTGAAACAGATCTGTACGCAATAGCTTGCTGTCATAGGTTTTTTTTTTTTTTTTTTTTGCTCCGAGAAACTTTAGTCTTTCGTCTGGCGTACTCGACTACATCTCGGACTGGTACTTCCTCGTATGGAGCAATATGGCAGGGTTTTCGAGCTTAGGTTAGGTTCTGTTATCGTCCGCTGTGTCTGTTGATGTGAACGCCATTTATAAAAGAGGGTTTTGGAAGTTATCTCCTTGGATCTGCTTGCAGCTGACGTTTCCTCTGTCATTAAAGTTAAAGGTTCCGGAAAGAGCAGTTTCTTTTTTCTTTTTTTTTTCTTGGGGGGGGGGGGATTTTTGGGAAGTAACACACTTATGGGCTTGGATTTCCCAGTGTGAACATTTGTTCAGAAGTGAATAGAGAAGCACCTGATTATTGTTGGTTGACTAACTAGTGGCGTGAATATTATTATTTCTCATGAGAGCGACGTCAAACTGTTGTGGTAATCAGCCAGAATGTATGTTCAACATATTCTGCGCAAAGCCATCGTCGTAGAGGAAATGTTCGGTTCAATATGAATCTATAATATTTTACTCAGTTATATTTGCTTATTGTTGTTCCCAGTCACTGTGCCGTATAAGATGACGTCTTCTGCGTTATCGTTTGTGTTTTCTGATAGAACATTGCGTTTAGAAGAAGAAAACGAAAGATAGAAATACTAGGCCTTTTCTCACTGCCAACAAAAGCCCGCCTGTGAAACGCCTTGAGCGATGAATAGTGCCACGTCGAAACGAAGAGCGAGAGAGGGAAAAAACGCATAAGTGATTTTCAGAAGAAAGAACACTCACTCTAAAGGCACGACCAACTTTCACCTTCACAACAGCTTTCCTTTTCAAACCAAGACATTTCGCATTCTATTTTGTATTGTAAATATTTGCCTCCGTTGTAGAGCAATTGCTGTGACACGAATGCCGACGCTTTTATGCACGTGGCGTATGGTTTTAGACGAGAACACAGTGGCGGTTTCTTTTCAGGATATTCTTTTCGCGGTGCGCTGTGCATAACAACTTGAGATGTCAGCACGTGCGAGAGCCTTTCCAAATAAGAAACGGACACTTGCTTTGACAGAATAAAATCACATTTAAAAAATGCAAGCTCCCTTTCAGAAAGTAGCACGGGGCGTCACTTAGACACTCCGGAAATGGTGGCATAGACACTTTGAAGTGTTGGCCTCACGTGTTTCCTTTAATGGGTTTTAGATGTCTAAAGTGGCTTGACATAGCTGGTACCTGCACTTGACAGAAGCGACGTGGGTGCTTCAGGCTGGAACTAACGCTCGCTGTCCTCCTATGCCTTTATCCGCGAGAACCTCCTTGTCCTTCTTGTATGTCCTGTTTCCTCCCTCCTTTCTCCTCCTCCTCCCCCTGTTGGCTTGCTTGTAAGAGAAGAAGTCCATTTGGCTATCATAACAACCGCATGAATGCATTTTCCTAATGTTCTTTTTTTCTTCTCTTATTCAGAAAAAAAGGTACCTTTGCACTCTATTACCTGGTGCGGTGCATTAGTTTGCCATAACCATTTTATGCAGTTCACTGCAGAGTAGCGAAACATTTAAGTGCATAGACACGATGTGGACGGGTGAAATATTCGAGTGTGATGGTGGAATTTGTGATTTGTAGCGCAATGCTTGATTACGGCGGCACTTTTTATTGAAAATTCGGCGTGCGTCGCCTTCAACATGTTCATACGGACACTACCATGAGGCTGTGTATCCCAGAACGCTTATTTAGAGACACTTCCGGTTGTGGTGACGAAAGTCAGTCACATATGGGCATGGTGCTTGTGCGTGTCATACGCTAGCGGATTTAGCAAAAAAAAAAAAAAGTAAAAAAGTTCTGAAGTCGTCGATTGGGAAACTACTTATACTTTTTTATGTATTGCTTACTTCTATGCTATACCAACTAAGCGAACGGATGTGGTCGTCACGAGAAAATGGCGACAGCAACTCCTTAATTAATTTTTTGCTTCAATAAATAATGGTTGCAGAGCCTTGAAGCCCTGACATGCGTGTATGCTGCAATATTGTTCGGGATGCTTAAAATCATCGGCAGCCGACAGGCGGTCAGGAGACGTTCGGATCAGTTATCTTCTAGGGGCTCTGCTCACCGGATATATTAAATAGCTGCACCCGTCACGTGCGCGTGTGAATGACTCATTAGCAGCGTCAGATTTTCTTACAAGTTGTAAGTCGAAAGAGTTTGACAAAAAAAGCAACTACGTAACATGATTCTGCATTAATATGTTACGAATGAGGAAAAATACCTCTGAGACGATAAAAATGGGCAAGCAGCTTTAAGAGAAGAAAACGCTATGTGCGGAAACCGTGGATACCAGTGTGAAGTGAAGTGGAATTTTTATATGCTACGTTTGAACAAAAGGTTTCATTTCACTTCATGGTATTGTGCGTTCTAGGTTAAAGAAATCTTCCGTTTAAATGGCATTGACCCTTGACTAGTAGGCGCGAATTGATGAGAGAAATTAGCCGCGTCCAGCCAACATCTTGCCTCTTTTCTTCTGAAAACAGTTGTCCTCGACGCCTTCGTTCAGAGAAGCAATTCAGTTGATCGACCGACTGAATAAGTCGGGATTCGAGGTCATCCTATACTCTTCTCATCTGGCGTCTTGCATACGCATGTAAGGAACAAAAACACAAGAAATGAGTAAGCTAGGTAAATTTGCCTGTGATGTGGGTATTCACTGGCTTCACAGGTTTCTGCAACGCGTGTCTACTGTTCTCGAAGCCCTACACCTTTATAAGAACAAATGATACCTCATATGACAAGGCTACCATGGGCAGTTTTGGTAATATTGCTACCATGATGACAGCTATACGAAATGCATATTTGCGAGGCGTTTATAAATGAAAGAAAAAATATTTTAAGCGCGAAAAGCACAGTCGTTTCGCAGGATCGCCGTGCTCATTGCTTTGAAGCGCATCGTATTTATCCTGTCCGCGTATTTTCGTTATGTTATGAATAACTAATGCGATAAGCATACACTTACACATCACCTTCACGCAAAGCGTCGGTTCCTTCACAGCATCTATGCACTCGAACGAAATGATATGCGCGTAGCTGATTAAACACGGAAAACTGGCGAGAACTGTAACCTGAACGGTGCTTACGCGTTCCTTACGAATTACGGCGCGCCTGTTCCAGATCTAACATAGTAACGGCCTGCACAGAAAGAAGAAGAAAAAAGAACGTCCTTACAGCAGCGCGAGCCTCTGAAATCTCGTCACGTTCGTAGCGCGAACAGCGACAAAAACGGCTCCGTGGCGCGGAAACGAGAAGAGAGCGAGATAGGGCCACACACTGAGCGCGACGTGAAAAAATACCAGCAAGAATCAGCAAGAAATTCCAGACACGATCCGCTTCTGTCGCCTGGTGCCATGGACGTACGTGCAACCTAGATTTGGGACCTGATGGGCTTCCGCGGAAGCCCGTCTGCTTATTATTTCGACGATGTGCCCCTCATCGTGCCGTTTTGTGTGGTCGCCCGTGAAACATTTTGTTTGCGGCCTCCCATACCGAGCGAGCCTCGACCACCCGTTAAGGCCTAACATTTCCTGGCTGTCACGTACGGCTAATGCGGTCGCAAGGGTAATGTCGCGCGCTCTGTGGCCGTCGCGAAATGGAGCATAGTAATGTGGATTTTATTGAGACAAAAAAAAAAACAGTGGTATTCGACGCATTATCATATAGTGCGTGTGTATGTCTGCGTGCTCGTACCATGAATAAATCATTGGAAGAAGTCAGACGTCACTTCGCACTTTACATAGTTTGAAACCTCGCACCTCATAAAAGCTTCATAGGCCCGCATGCCGTGATATAATCGCGACGCTGTCAAGAGCGCTCTTTCGCTTTTGCAATGTCTAAAATTAACGCGTTAAAGTGCCACATTTGAGCAGTCAATGAACATTAAGATTCTCTAGAACGTCTCCATAATGCGCATTTATTGAACTGGCCAAGATGATTTTTCTGAGAAGGTATAGAAGTCGCACCATAATTGTATATGCCCGCTTCTTTGCCCGCGATAGTACAGCGAACGGCGAATTTCAAGGTACCGACAAAAAAGTAAGAATCGTGATGTGTTTCTGCGCCAAAAGTAATTTCATTACCTGGTTTAAAACTCAGTGTTGCAACAATGGGACTGCTTTGTGTAGGCACTTAATAGTTCCCCGCAATAGAACATGGACAGTAACACAGAAAACCGAAATGCACGACAAAATTAGCATTATTAGATTCTGAGATCTTTCCGTTGAAGGTGCGCTTTTATATCTTTACGAGGAAAGAAAGAAGAAAGGAAGGAAATAGTAGAGGGGAAAAGGCAGGGAGAATAACCAGTTAACCAGTGCAGGAAAACCGGTATGCTCCCATTCACAAAGGGAGAGTGATGGGAAAGACTGAAAGTTAAAGAGAAAATAGGGAGAAATAGAAACGGAGCACATCAAGCACAATGTTAGCGTCAGTCGCTCCTGTATGGGACGCGACACCACTGTTACGGTCGCCCGTGGAACTAAGTTGTTTTCAGGAATTTCAGCATTGCCTTCCTCGCCTTCAACTGCTATGGTTTGTATGGTCGACATTCCATAATGGCAACGGCTGACATCCGTCGCCAGTCAGTGCAGCATTGTTGATATGCAAAGTGATATGCAAGGACCACCATTGCTCTTGCATGTCAACTTTTATTACACTGCACCCGTTCGCTACACTTCTGCTTGAAATTTCGTACACAAGAAATTCAGCACGGATGTCGAGATATTGCGTTAACATTGTGTTCCATATGTATAGCTGTTGGTACTTTACATGCCAGAACCCCGATATGATTATGCGACACGCCGGAGTAGAGGTCTCCGGAAATTTTCGCTCCCGTGGTTCTTGGATGTGCACTGACAGCGTTCCAAATGTAATACCGCAAGTTTACCTTTCGTCGACGTGCCGAGCGAAGATATAGGCGGACAAAGTCCGTACACGATCTAAGGACAGCAAGGCGCATACAAAAGAAGATACAGCGTCGCATAGATAAACTTGAGTCTCAACGGTGGGTAAGGTTCTGTGAGTCTCTGGACCCCCGGAAACCTTTATCGCAAATATGGAGAACAGTGCGAGGTCTGCGTACGCTTCCTGAGCAGCGGTTTCCGTTCAAAGCTTTAGCGCTTTACCAAGGTCGACGGGATATCGAGGTAGCCGAAGATTTTTGTGTGAAGATTGTCGGCAATGCAGCTTGCACAGGAGTACCTGCTACACAGAACACTCCACAGTCACTGGTCTCACGCATGGACCTGCCCTTTACCACTGAGGAGCTGGATGCGGCCCTTGTGTTGTGCAATCGTTCGTCGTCACCTGGCCCAGATGGCATCTCCTACAGGATCTTATGCAACCTGGGTGAGCAGGCGCGGAAAGCCTTGTTGGAAACATTCAACGACTCATGGCGAGACGGACATGTCCCCCAAGAATGGAAAACGAGCCGATTGGCTCCGCTCCTAAAACCTGGAAAATCACCTTTAGAGCTCTCGTCATACCGCCCAATAGCACTAGCTAGCTGTGTAGGGAAGCTGATGGAACGCATGATCCTCGCCAGACTGGAGTGGTTCCTAGAGCGCTACGAGGTCTATCCAAGTGTCATGGCCGGTTTTCGACGCGTTCGTTGCTCTATCGACAACGTTGTTGACCTCGTAACGTACGTCCAGCACCAGAAATTGAGCAGGCGATTAACCGCGGCATTATTTTTGGATATAAAAGGAGCTTACGACAACGTTTCTCACGAGGCCATACTCGACGCCCTTGAGTCCGTTGGTCTTGGTGGCCGAGCGTACCGCTGGATTCGTGCCTACCTACAGATGAGATCCTTCTTTGTGCAAACCGACGATGGGCCGACATCTCTGCACTACACACACCGTGGAGTTCCTCAAGGGGGCGTCTTGAGTCCCACATTATTCAATTTGGTTATGATTGGTCTCGTGGAACGCATACCAGGTTGTGTACAGATATCGATTTATGCTGACGACATCTGTGTTTGGACGTCAGGCGTAACACGTCCTCAGATACGTGCGAGGCTCCAAAAAGCCGCGACTTCGATATCGACATACCTCAATGAACAAGGTCTTGAAATTTCGCCTGCAAAATCGTCGCTGGTCGCTTTCACGCGAAAGCCAATGACAGCATATGCCATATCTATTAAGGGACAAAATATTTGTTACGCTAGGACGCACAGGTTCCTGGGAGTAACCATCGATCGGGACCTCTGCTGGAGTGCCCATGTGGCCGGTCTCAAGAAGCGCCTAACGGCCACCTCACAAGTTTTCCACTTCCTTGGAGGGAAAACGTGGGGTACGTCAGTGAACGCCATGTTACACCTATACCGGACGCTCTTTCTCGGGTACTTGAGATACAGCTTACCGGTGCTGACTGACACCTGTAAAAGTAACCTACGCACACTCGAGAGCGCGCAGGGCCAGGCACTCAAAATCTGCCTCGGATTGCCACGCTGCACCTCAATAGCGGGAACTATAGCGATTGCCAAAGACCTTCCTGCCACCACTCACATCACTTTGGAGGTGCCTCGGACACACATTCGACACCTTGCTCGTGCTCCTGCCCACCACCTCGCCTCGCTTCCAGAAGACCGACCCGGTGCCTCTTTTTGTAAGAGGCTATCGGCATACCGCGAGTGCCTCCCAAAAAATTATACTCCTGCTGAGAGACTTCCGACGCCTCCTTGGTGTTTGGCCCGTCCAAAGGTCCGGCTGACAGTGCCAGGGATTCGGACGAAAGCGGAACTCTCACCGCCGGCCTTAAAGCAGCTGTCTTTGCTAATGCTACATAAGGACTACAGGAATCATCTTCAGGTTTACACTGATGGCTCAACAACAGCAGGCAGATCTGCAGGAGCTGTGACCTTCCCTGCCAAAGCAGTGGATGTACTGTTCAAGACGTCTCATGGCACAACATCGACTGCCGTGGAGCTTGAGGCACTACGCACCGCACTTTGCGTGATCGATGGGGAGCCACCACAGAAATGGGCCATCTTTACAGATTCCAAGTCAGCCCTTCAGTGCCTTTTATCGGTCTTACGTAGCGTGCCGCAAGACCAATTAGTGCTTCAAACACGACAGCTCTATCACCAATTAACCGACAAAGGCCATGACATCACGTTTCAGTGGCTACCAGGCCACTCTGGGATAATCGGGAACGAGCACGCAGATCATGCTGCGAAACGTGCCCACGAAATTGGAGTGCTGCAAGCCATCCCACTGTCAAGAACGGATGCAGCAAGAAAACTACGCTCGCTTGCGCGTGATATGACGATAGCGCAGTGGAACACTCCTGGCCTTCTACATACCCGTCTACACCGCCTCGACCCATCACTGCGACTTCGAGTTCCGCATGGGCTTACCCGCTGTGAAACGACCGTACTTTGCCGACTGTGGCTAGGCACGTCATTGACGAGAAGTTTCGGCTATCGCATTGGACTGGAAGACAGTGCTGCCTGTGTTCACTGCGGCAGCGAGGAAACGATTGCACACGTCCTCTGCGATTGCCCTAGGTACTGCTCCCAGCGACAGACTCTCGCCGCAGACTTATCACGCCTTGATGGTCAACCGCTGTCCGAGCAAACCATATTGGAATGCCGGAACGATAGTGTCTCGCAGCGGAAAGCCACGAAGGCTGTGCTCAAGTTTTTGCGCGCAACGGGCCTCATGAACCGTCTCTGACACATGCCGTGCTTGTGTGTGTGCGCGAGTTGACCTCTCTCTTTCTCGCTTTCTTCTTTTCTTCCATTTCTTTCCTGTCTCCCTTCACCCCTTCCCCAGTGCAGGGTAGCAAACTGGATATCTTCCTTCCGGTTAACCTCCCTGCCTTCCGTCCATCATCTCTCTCTCTCTCTCTTACCTTTCAAGGAGTGGTGTATTCAACACGGACCTTTCTCCAAATGTAATCCTTATTGACGAGATTGCATGAATAAAAGTAGCTAAGTAGAGAGCGCCCTAACTAGCTGGCGCGATGCTGCGGGGCACGCCATATGGGCATTATATTTCATGGTTGTTAGCAAAAAAAAAAAAAGAGATATGCAGTAACAAACGTTTACATATTGCCTCGCACCATATTTCGCATTGTAAAAACCATATATGCTGCATCTTCTTCTACTCAGTGTGCATTCTACACAAATCATAGTGAATTCCTCAGCCGCTTAATTACGAACACACATTACGATGCGTTAAACTGAAGTTAACCAACAGGAAGCATCTGTTGTTGTCGCGCTACCTTCAAAGGGGATAATCACCGTTCGTCTTATGAATAAGATTGCGTCGCTTACATCCAGACTGGCTTTGTTTCTGTTTTGTAGAGTGCTCCACCGTCGGCGCTACACTAGGAATATAAGGTACGATAGTGGATACATTCAATAAACAACGTAAACTGATGAGATTACGATTTGGCGTCAATAAACGTTAAAAATAAAGAATCCTGTGTAAAAATACTAAAACTGTGTGATAAAAGAAAATTAACAGGGTAGTAACTCTTCACCCGCCTACCCCCTGAAAGCACTAGAAATGCGCTATATCCTCCACCACAATAGCACCCCGTAAGAGCCGGACGCATGCGTCTCGCCGCTGTCATACGAGGTCACGCTTTGCCCTGGCAGGTCGTACATCATGCCTCGCAAAATGTCACGCTCTAAGAAATGGGGTCATACAGTCATCCTATTGCTCAGACACTCGCCGCTTGGGCGCACTTCCGAGCCAATCATTTCATGCCAGTTCTCCTCCGCTATTGTCTCAGCAAGAACTCACAGCGTTGACGTCGTACCTGGAGGCAACTGTAGTGGAGTTCTAGTGAAGTTATACGGAGCCATTGGTTCGTAAGGGCATCTCGCAAGTGAGCCGCCAAAGCCTAACCACTCGTCATTCATGACAGTCGGTAGTAAAGGCGGCTCGTGCAACGCAGGTGTGCCAGCTGCATTGCGAACGTATTCGCCGAACGACTGACACAGCTCAACTCGCGTTCCTGGCAAGGCTGCACAGTTTTAGCGAGACGGAGCTCACACTCCGAACGGCCGGTTCACCGAACACAGTGACGACTGCGAGCAGGAGACGACCGACTCCGGCCCTGACTAGCCGCTGCGTTGGTCCTGGCGTTGATTGAACGGCCACCAACTCTCTTGTACGCTCGACACTGCGCGATGCCATGGAGATGGCACCGTATATACGACAGCGCAGAAGAAGGGTGCGCTCACGGAGACCGACGTGTCTTGCTTTCTTATGCTCCATCCCAGCAGAACCATGCAGCGCTACGGAAGCTTCGTCCAAACTTCCACGCTCAGGCACGGAATTAGCGGCGTCTCTTTCATGGCCCTATGGCCCGTATTCATGTACTTATCTTACCCTTATCGCTTGTTTTCCTTATCGCCCCTGTGACGTTAACGCGCGTTAAGGGAACTAAAATGGTAATCAGTGCGAAAGACTGTATCTGGCTTGTTTGTAGATACTGGACTACTTTGTTCCTGAAGCATGATCATGGCACTGGGGAGATAGGGAAAACAAGAGATAAGGATAGGGTAGGTTTATGAATACGCGCCTAAATCTGGCGCGTTACCAAATGCGTTGCAACCTGTGCGGATGTGTGATAACTGAAGTTACGCACAAAGATCATGCGGTAGACCCGTAGGCGCCTAGTCCCACCGCTGCCACCATGTGTGAGAGTCGAGGTCAGTCGATGAAGAAATTTATTGGGAATGCAAACGGTTATATATACAAAGTGATGCCGTAGTGGCGCTTGCGCAGTAAGAACATAAAGCGTGATGTGGCGCTTATTCAGCCTTGCTAGAATAAGTTGCGAAACTGGTTTTCCGGCTCATCCGCAGAGCTAAAGCATCCAGAATACTGCACAGTTCTTGGCGAAGCGCTAGAGTTCGCTGCGCTCAGCGTCATCAATCATTTTGGCCCGCCGAATTAGAAAACAACGAAGAGGCCCAGCGAGCTCCATGGAATCGGCGACACGGAGGAAGTTCTTTTCTCGATCGCGACCGACGTGCCTCGCTGTCGTTGAACACTGCAAATGTGTATGAACGTATTTCTTTGTTTTGCTACTTTCCACCCGCGCCGGCACATCTGACTCGTCTTCCATTTCACGGACGCTGCTAGGAAATGTGCGTACGTTATGGCAGTTCTTTTAGGCGGCAAAGTTACGACTATAAGCGCAAAGGAATTCAACTTGGATTTAAAGAAGCGTATTCGGAGCTTTGCGCAGTTTCGACATGTTTGTATGGGTACGTCTTTATGAAAGAAAAGACATTCACTGTATAAGTGCAACTTCAGAGAGGAAGCAAAATATAGAAAGAGCATTTGCTCCCGTTACTTATGCGATGAAAACTTTTTTTATTTCTCTTGTTATTCACTCCGCAACCTTTCACCTATTTTATACCACCGGCAACAAATCTGATCTATGTATCATAAAACTTTCCTTCTGTTACTAGTGTGTTTGTGTCGGTAAGCTTTATCACTTAATCTCGATGTTCTGCGATACTTAAAGACACCGGAATATTTGAGTATAGTGAGCATTTGAAGGTATCAAAAAGATCCTAAATATTTTATGACACAGAAAGCGCCAGTTTACGGGATAGCAAAAGATGACTCGCGTGCAAACACAAATAGGCGAAGCAGTCAGCGCTCAAGATTTCGTCAAAGTTAGCGAAATATAGAAGAACCGACGTGCTAGAAAGACTAGCAGGTGTCTCTTGAGTCGGCATTGCGCTCTATGGATCTTGCGTTAGTCGAAACGTCAGCTACAGACGCGTGAACATTTTCGATTCACTAAATACTATTTGTAATATAGGTCCACGCAAAGCAGCAACAAAATCTTTTTCTATCAGCACACAAAACATAAATCTGCAGTAATGTGTTAAGGTATGGGGAAATGTGGTCTATAAATACGTCTGCGAGTTGTTACATCAGCGCTGTTTTACTATTAGGCCAAAGGCTTGCGGCGTTAAATAACGACCAAGGGATGCTGTCCACTCGTCTCGACAACGCACATTAATAAGCGCCTATCGCACGTCTCGTCACGCGAATAACGTACGATGTCAAAATACCCCGAGGGACGACTGGGCGGTGCGATCAGTGGAAGTGAAGGGCGGGCGCCGCATCTCGGTGGAATGCGAAGCGAAGCGAGAGAAAGAAAATAATAATAATAAAACGAACACTACGCAAAAACAAATTCGGCAAGAGGCACATTTCCTATTGGCGAATCTCCGCGAATCTTGAGTGCCACCTCGCTCGTAAATTTCCGGGGCGCCTTTGAAAGCGACGGACCCCCCCCCCCCTCCATCTGAGCTCTGCCGAGAAGAGCTCGGGCTATATATACAGGCATCGAGCCTGAAACGTCGGCGGTGGAGCCTCGGGGATCGCAAAATGTGGCGCGGAGCGAGGAACGCTGGAGATGGAGAGGGATGCGATCGAGAGCCCTAATTATTTGCCGCCTCCGACAGACACCTCCATAAATTCGCGCCACCACGTCTCACACATCGCGGGATAAAAGCGTCGGTGTATACGCTGCTGCTCTCTCTGTACGTGCCTTCTTTCCTTCTCTCTCTGTCGTTCCCGTTCACGCGTTGGTGTCTGGCCTTAGCGTCACTATAGCGCAACGTTACGAGATCTGCCCCGCAGCGAAGCCTTTCGGCGCCGCTTGTGAAAGTGGTTATAGAAGGATCGACGCCTCGGTTTTAAATCCACGCAGGCACATTGTGTTGCGCATCACTAAAGCTGTGCGAAATTGCTAGATATGAAACTTTCATGGGTTTCCCAGCTAGATTCAAACATTTTTTGCTCCCTACCTGCGCTACCCGCGTCTGCTGCATAAAATAGCGTTGCTTTTCTTTTCCTAACGATAGCCGAGTCTTCCACGATTTTATTTTTTTCCACTAGCTCAGCAGGTGGCGTGAATAGTAGCCGTGGTTACTCGGTTCCTTGCACTAATTCTGCATGCAGACAGACCTTTACTAAACAGCATCCGGACGTTGTGAGAGAGATCTTGGTATTAAGCTAGTTGTTAATGCATCAAAGATAAAGGAGAGTAAATTGGCAAGCTCGACACCACACCCACAAAAGGTACATACATACATCCACCGCACACAGGGCTGTGTGTGTGGTGGATATGTACCGACTCTCCTTTTGTGTAGGTGTGTACTTCGCGGCGAACGAGCCTATTTACGCTCTTTCAGTTGTCTATAGCATCCAGATCAGGAACGGATAAAATTTCCACGAAACGTACTTCTCGAATACGGCCCCAATCTTGCCCGATTCGAAATTTTGTCTGCGTTACATAACACAGCGCGCTTTTTTTTTATGTGGGGTATGCGGAGCAGCTACTATTCAATAGCATGGGTCACGCCTACGCGACGCTCTTTGCTTTTGTAGAAGCGCGAGCAATGCTTGAAACATGGTGGAGGCACGACCATATATAGCTGCGTGGGATCCGAGGATTTGTTTGGCAGCACTTTCATACAGCTATAGCCGAAGAGCTACGAGCTTGGGCCAACCAGTGTAAATGGTCGGTGCTGGTCGCTCAGAGCGATACTGCGCCCGTGGTGGATGAACTAAAACCGGCAACGAGTGCGAAGCTTTTAATGGGATTTTCCTTCATCACGCTGTTCCGTCGACACTCCATAAAACCGAGACCACGGACAGCAGGGCGGGGATTACTTCGCTCTGCTCCGAAAATGTTGTCGGAACATCGGGCGCATTATAGGTGCTGCGAGCCCTTTTTTCGCTGCCCTCTTTACGCAACCCGCCTTTATGGTCGCTGCGTAGTTAACGTGTAAGGATAACGCGGGTCATTGCATCACCGGCTACAGAATCCGAATGCAATATTGTGGCCTAAAGATGCAATAATGCGCTGTGGGATTATCCTGGAGAACGAGTGGGATGATGGGATCATGCGGAAAAAATGAAGCAAGCTTCGCCTGCACAAGATGAAAGACTAAGTTGTCGCGCTTTAATTTGTGAGTGATCGTGTTATCTGCGTTCCATCTGCGGCAATTATTCATCGACGTTGCTATGTTACGTTACGCGGCTGTGACGCGCTGTCACCAAGTGCTTTTAATTTAAAAGCATTGTGTTCTCTTTGTTCTCCTCCGCCGCCATCCGAATGAAATTCTAGTGGTGGACATAAAAGTCCCTCTGCCTGCTTCATTTCTTCAAGATAGAAACACCCAAGTGCGCACGCATGTAGACTTCTAGCAGTGCATTGTCTCGTAATACCCAATTCGATCATAACTGCATTTGCGTAGGTATTACAGAATGACGCAGAAAAGCTTGCCAGTGTGGGTGTTGAACGTGACATGTAGGCTTGCGCCAGTTTTACAGCGTAAGACCACTAACTCAGAAGTTGGAAATGCAAAAATTATATCTACGTTATTCAGCGATGCAATTGCAAGTGACATCATTCGCTCGTATTTCGCTACACTATCGCAATAGCGTCACGTCCCAACAGAAGCCGCTCTTCGGAATCGTCGATATTCGTAAACACATGTAGGATCTTTAACACGCTGTGCGCTTTACAAATGCAACGCGTTAATTTTTTAGCGGCAGGTCCGTACCTTGTAAATTAGTCATAAATTTTGATGACCTTGAGTATGTATGGCGCATGGACATACGCGAATATCGTCAGTAGGTGGGAATCCGTGGAGTGTTTCCCATAGGACAATAAAACAACAACAACAAAAGCATTGGATCTCTCGATATAAAACACAAGCTGAAGCCAACATCAGTCTACGGTGTCACATTAAGGTGAACCATCATTCACAGCTTTCAATGACTGAATTGCTGACTGAGTGGCGTAAAACAAAGCAACGTATGGGAGTGGGCTAGTTCGTATACAATAAAGAATAGGTCCAGCGCAAAAACTACACCGTTGAAGGGTGACAAAAACTAGACAGTGTTCTTGTCGCTTCTTAGTCACCTGTCTAGTTTTTGCACTGAACCAGTTCGGTATGACGTAGGGCAACGCCTAGCGAACAAAGCGCAAAACTAGCTCATTTATTATAGCAAGAACTTACCGTTGATGTACAGGTGCTCGCAAGATGACCTCGGTATAATGATTGCTACTTTGTTCACGGAAATCACAAGACAACAAAAGAAAGTTTCAGTGTATTGCGTATGATATAATGCTATGGCCGCAGTAAGGTAGGCTCCTCGAAGAACCATCACTGCAAGCCGCATTTAACGCCATATAATGCGCCGAACGTACAGAAAATAAACAAAAATAACCATAGAGCGTTTATTCGGGTGGACCAACCAATCGGAAAAATAAGCCCACGAGCGTATGCGAGCTCTTGGAGCTCGCATAAGCTTATGCGAGCTCTCGTTATGAAAGCCCTTGCGAGCTTCCCTAACGCGAGCGGCGCTGCTCTGCGGTACCGACCAAGGAAGAACGGTCGTGCGCAATCCATATAAGGTCAACTCGAACGTCGTGCATAAATGAAGGCGGCCCCGCTATAACGCAAATGGAACCACCCTACCACCGCCGAGCCACCTTTCGACGTTCAGAGAGGAGCGAAGAGTCCAGAAAGAAAAGGATGAAGCTGGCACAGGCGCGACACGGACAATCGCAATCGGTTCAAGGTCATTACGCATTCCACTCACGTGCGCGAGAAGCAAGAAAGCCCGAGTTATAATTACGCCTCGCTTATTAATGGTGTGTGGTCGAAACCGACTGCCACCCTATGTGTGTGTGGCACACTCATTTTGCTCGCAATGTGAAAATGGCTTCGCTGAATCTATCTTGATTTTTTTTTTTTTTTGAGGGCATGCAGCGGCAAAGTATAGTAGACTTGGAAGCTTCTTGTCGTGGTGTCTTCCCTATTCTAGGAACTGCGCCCACGGAAGCACGCCCTTAAATGTGCAGACAGCAGAAGCTTCAACGTCTACGGTATATTGGCCATTGGGCGTGCGTCCTAAGTTATGGCTTAGGGCAGCTCGCCACATGTGTGTTCGTGATTGTAAGGTAACTAACTCGTGAAGAGATAAAACATGGTGGTGTAGGTTCGAGAGAGTGCATGCGCGCGTTCTTGAGCCTGTCAAGCAGTAGAACCACTTTTAGGACAGTTTGATACCTGGCCGTAATGCTTAGAGGGCAAATCGCGCGATTGTTTCAAGGTCGAAAATTGCTAGAGTTGGCGTCAAGCGACGCGGATTTAAAATGAAAGAAGTATAATGCATGACATCTTCATACATCTTGTTTGTTCGTTGCGTTTGTAGTGTTGGTGCTGTGTTTGGGTGTATGGGTTCCTGCGGGACATGACCAGACAGTACAGTCCCCGCATCCTTTGATCCCAGCAAAAATTTCCAATAAAGCTTTCTCTCTATCTCTCTCTCGGGTCTCTTGCGCACAGTGGTTAGCCGATATCGCCACGTCATTGCCATTTGTCATCCGTCGTCAACATGCAGCCCAGTTTCTCGAGCACCTGAACTGCTTCAAGGCTAGCACACAGTTGAACGTTGAAGGGGAAAGCAACGGACAAATTCCCTTTCTTGACGTCCTTGTGGAAAGAATCTCAGGCGGCCTAAAAGCGAGTGTGTTTAGAAAGCCAACAGACTCTGGAAAGTACCAGCTTCGAATCGGCCCACCCCATTGGCCAACAACGACCCGTCGCTACGGCCCTCTATTCCCAGGCATTCCATGTTTGCTCCAGCCCCACGACACGTACACAAGAGCTGAAACTTGTGAGAAGGGACCTGTTAATGGAACGGTTACCCTAACCAACTGCTCAGGACTCAGAAGCGTAAGGCAGCCAAGCTCGGCCGTGAAACGGTATAAGAAAGAAGCGAAGCGTGCAGCAATTTCTTACGCAGCGGGAAAAATCAAGGCTCTCGCAAGAATTTTTAAAGGCTATGGTGTCCATGTAGCTCACGTTTCCACTCGAAAACTTGGTCAACAGCTAGTTCACGCAAAATACCCTCTGGAGTGCGTGGACTTCCCGAGAGTTGTCTACAAGATACCGTGCGGGGGATGTAACGCGTCTTACACCGGCGAGAGCGCGAATTTCAAACGGCGTTTGAAATAGCACTAAAATGACGTAGCCAGGGGCCACACAACCGCGATCGCCTTGGCGGAATATCAAAGTCAAACTGGACATATCATTGACAGGGGCGCTGCAGCTATCATCACAAGGTAATAACATTTATCCGCATGCCTGCTTTTAGAATAATTTTGCATTTAGTCGACCGACCGCAACATAAGCAGGACAAAGGGTCAGAGATATACACCTGCACGCTGTGCCATCTGAGCCATAAATAGCCGCACGCTCATGCTGACTTCAAATTGGCCCGAAGCGTCAATGCACTTTAATTTTTACTTCGGCGAGTGTATGTGTTTTTCCTGCAAGAAGGCACAGCTATGCCTGTATATCTAGCTTCCCCACAAGGGGAGGAAAACGCTGCGATCGAGAAAGGGATCACAAGTTACATAGCCATTTCATCGCTGTTCACTGTTTGCTTAGAAGAACCATTTTAAACGATTGTATTGGGAAGAAACAGAAATAAACGTAAACGGATAATATCTCTGCAGCTTAAGCTTTTCTGGTGACATTGTACTTTTCGGCAATAATAGCTACACATTGCAATACATCATTGGATTTCAACAGGGAAACTGTTAAAGAATGGTAGAGGATTAATAGTTAATTTGCAGAAAGAAAATGATGACCGATAGCCTGGCGTGACAAAAAAATAATTGATGACTGGCCCAGCCCCTATGATCTGGGCGAAGTTATGTTATCCACGTCACTTGCGAGCCCACCGGCGCTTTTCTCATGAAAAACAAGAAAACGGAGTGAGCATGATAGCTACAAAAATGATGGTAATGATGGTATACTTTCGAGAGCAGTATGCCTGGAACAAAATATTATTAATGTACAAAATGTATCTATTAATTATTCTACTACGGTGACTGCATTGAAATTTTCAGTTACATTTAGCTGGGACTCCAGAGTAGAATTGATACACTGATAACAAGCGAGAAATAACGGAACCATCCGTTGAAAAAAGCTACTACCCAAGTAGAGATGTTGTAGGTCGTGAAGTTGTCTTTGCTTTTTTCGCACACGCTAATTCTTTAATCTCGTGGTAGATGCCCTTTATTCTGCGACATTTGTATACAATGTGCGTA
The DNA here is from genome assembly GCA_013339685.2 of Hyalomma asiaticum. Taxonomy (NCBI): domain Eukaryota; kingdom Metazoa; phylum Arthropoda; class Arachnida; order Ixodida; family Ixodidae; genus Hyalomma; species Hyalomma asiaticum. Next base: position 94,144,936 of record CM023486.1, read on the forward strand.
TTAGACGAAAAAAAAAAGTCACGTTCCGCAGGAAGAAAGTACACACCTACAATCGCGCAAAGCTAAGTGCGGAAGAACGAAAATGAATAAAAATAACAACTCTATGCAAGTTTGGAGTGAGTCAGTGAGCGCTGAGTGTCACGCGTCAAAGATCAGAAAGCCTGATGAGGGGAACGCCCAATATGCTGGCTTGATGGGATGGTATTCTAATTCGTGGTTCTGCGTCTCGTTTTAGTCTTTTATACTGTTTTGCCGCAGAAACACGGAAGGGTCACGGTAGGCGGGCGCAGGAAATTATCGACAACGTTTATTCGCGTCACGAAACTAACGACGAGCGCATGCGCAGAGACATCCCGATGACTGTTCGCAGCAGATCGCCACACGCAAGTTATGCATTGCATGGCGCTTCAATTACTGGGCGTAGTTGCCGTGCTCTTTCGCAAGATCACTCGGAGTGATCCTGCGTTATGTGTGTAGAATTCCCGAAGTGAGGCAGAATAAGCTCGCCTCTAAATATGGTGTATGACGGGGCTAGTGGGCGATCCATACAAAACGTTAGTTGTCATTAAAGTTACGCCTCTGCTGTTCTTGTTTTTTTATTTTCCGTTTCCTGCTGAACAAATCTGAGCTTGCCTTTTAGATGGTCCGAATTTATAGAACAGTAGTATCTTGTACTCTGACTTACACAACTGTTCTGATAAGTTGCTCGTTTTGTATTTTTTGAAAGATCACGAATCACTCACGAGAAAACAGTTACGTTGCATGCAAACTACACCATTGGAGGCTACTCTATAAAGTGGAGACCAAGGCTGAAAAACAGTAAATCTCGGCGGCATTGTTGAATCAAATATTCGGCGGTACTTTCTGACACGGACGGGACAGTGGAGAACACACAAGCGTCCATCCTGTGTGCTCTTTCCTACCCCGTCCGCGTCAGAAAGTAGCGCTGAATATTTCATATAACAATGTTCGACCAAGTAGCCCCGCATCGTGTTGCCCAGTGACATTCCTTGTATCGTCTAAAAAAACAGTAAATCCCAGCGTCATTCCTTGTATCGTCGTTGCTGTTACAGCTGCCTACCATATAGCGAAATTTCTTGATGAAGAGTAATGCTTGCCCCGGGCACTGCCGAAGGCATCATACGAGCTACTTCTTATTGCGTTCGACCTGAAAGACTTGGTCTAGTTTGCCTTACTTAACATTTATTTATTTATTTATTTATTTATTTATTTATTTATTTATTTATTTATTTATTTATTTATTTATTTATTTATTTATTTATTTATTTATTTATTTTGCTTTAGGTACTCAAAATGCTTTCTTCATGCCAACAGCATCGACCTTTACCTGACTACCTAGGGCGAATGACACTATTGTCTCTCGCGTTACGGAATAAAGTGAAGCAGGCAACAGAAGGTAACCGAGATTTAAAAAAAAAAAGAAAAACAAAACCAACGTTCCGAACCGCCACACCGGCTTACATGGGCCTGAACTAGCTGAAACTGAGTAGCGGCAAACAAGTAGTAGGCCTGTGTACTAACTCTGTGTCATTACAGCCAGATCAATCGTAAAAGTGGAACGGACTACTCCCAGGATTTAACTGCAGCACGCTGTTCTACAGACAAAAAAAAAAAGGTGTTTTTTCTCTCCCTCTTTTTGCTGCAGCTGCTCTCACTACACTCTATTTCGCTTAGCTCACAGCCGCCATAAAGGGGAAACGTCAACTGCCATGAGTTAAGCTGGTTTTGACTCTTAATACTGAGTGAATAATGTATTTTTATTTAAGTAATAAGCGCGGAGGGGTTGTCATCATATTCTGGTATGGTTAGCGGTGAAAAAAATTGAAACAACGTAAAGCTTTGCGTTCGGTAACTGCAAGCTTAAGAGTGCCCGTTCAAAGAGATGGCATGTATGTATGGAACACTAGAGCACCATGCACACTGACGACGCAGAGCAGTAATTACTCATCGCTCATGCCAGTGCCTTCATAGAGGATTTCATAGCTCTTTCAGGGATCTTTGGTGTCCAAAGGCCTGAAACTAAGGGCACACAACGCGAGGGCTGTTCCCTCTAAATATCATATAGGACATTGTCGGTTTAAAGGCAGTTCGGAGCACATGGCATTCAGCGTTATAAAATTATGTCACAAACGCAATATATGTCCACGTTCTCTCCGCATTTGGACGAGCTTATTCACAGAGACCTCAAGTAGTTAAATAAGAAAAATTACGGTTTCGTGAAAACCACCCTAACCAGAGGTGCCAGAGTAATATTGCTACAAAGAGCGAAAAACCGCCTTGTAATTTGTAGATTGCACCTAATTCAATGTGTCCAGTCCAGGAGGGAGACATCTAGTGGCACTCGGGTTGCTTCGCGAAGTGTGCATTTTAGAATGAGCGAGCAAGCAAGAGGCCCTCACAGCATCTGTTCTCCACAATGGTGTCTAAATTTCCTGTGTTTCTTAAAGGGCTGACCGCAACGCATCATCCGGTAAGTAGTTGCTCACTGTCCCATAATGCATTGACAGCTATTCGAATATGACGTCATGTCCCTTCGACAGAGCTAGACGAGGAACTTATCTTGTAGAGCACCACAGCGAGTCATGAATGCTGTGTCGTAACGCTGACTTCAGACTCTGAGGAACTGCCTTAGAACCGAAACAAAGCTACCTAGTTTCAAGGTTGGACTTTCACGATATGGTAATACAAGCTCTCAAGGCTGCCAGTTCTCCCGCCGTAGATGTCGTTTTGTGGTCGCCTCCAACGAACTCTTAAACACGCTGACGTGTGCCAGTCCCCAAGGAAGGCAATAATTCCCACAAGTATATCGACAGGTAATGCTCCTCAGCTGCCTTGGCCAACTTCTGAAGAAGATGGAGCTCGTGCGTCTAGACTGCGGAATTCTAGACTGATATTGGAACGAGCAGAGATATAAGGTCAAATAGGAAGGCCGTTTTATAATAACAAGGATAAAGCCGGCACAGTCCCAATCGCGGACCGAGAGAGTCTACACCACTACGTCGTCTCCTTCGTCTTCCTAGCGATCGTCGTCTTCCTTCCTTTCGTAGCACCGTGACGATATGTATACAGTTCCTACACGTCCCGATTTAGGAAGTGCCTCACCAACATTGACAACGTTATCGAACGCGGTAACTGTGCAAATCACAACAGAGAAGGAGAAGGAGAAGGAAAGGAGGAAAGACAGGGAGGTTAGCCAGTGCTCACAGTAGAGCTTTACGCAATGCCATGGGAGCCTTACTATCGTACATCAAAGAAGGGTACGACAATGTGAGCCTAGAGGCAATCCTAGTTGTGTTGAAGTATATATGTTTATGGTAGACGTGTGCACGCGTGTATTTGCGACTGCTCAAAAGGAAGGAACATTTACATTGCAGCTAAAGGTGCGGATGGCACAGCGCGCGAACCGATGCTTGGAGTTACACAAGAGGGTGTTCTAAGCCCTACCTAGTTGAACGTCTACCTGATTGGCCAGGGGAAAGCTGTGTCATCGCTTTTGCGGATTTTTGTGTTTTCTCGTGGCATCAATCGGTTCGTGGCACTCGATAAAAGGGAGCCAAATAAATCGAGAGGAAAAGGCTGACCTCATTGCATGATTTTTGGGGTTTCACTGCTCCGGAAATTTCGACCACCTGTGTTTTATTGTTTTTATGCGCACTGACATTGCAGCGTACACGGGCCTCAACATTTCGCCACCATCGAAATGCAGGAGCCGCGGCAGGGATTCGATCCCGCGACCCTCGGATCAGCAGCCGAGTGTTATAGCCACTAGACCACCGTGACGGGGCACGGCGGAGCTCCGCCATACGCATCGGGTGTACGCTTTTGTTGAAACTTGCCTTATTAGCAATTGTATCACTAAGTTCACACCCTATTACAAATTGTTGCAAGCTCTTTCTGTCGAAAAAAAGAACTTTCCTTCTCACTGGGGATTCATCTCTAGCAGAACGTATAAGACCTCATTTGTAAGCCGCAGAAAGTATCGTTTTTCATAAGTAGAGCCCTCGCTGGTATTCCCCGGACGGCATCTAGCTAGCGCGTAGACGTCGAGAGCGAATGCGGACGATATCGACCGAGAGGGCCACACAGGCGAGAACACTGGCCTTTGTGTCCCATTCCAAGGTTTGTTTGCGCGAAGAATGGTAATGACGTCGAACGCATAACAGGACACACAATTTGCATATGGAAAATAGATGTATCGCCGCTAGGCGTACTTCGCGGAAATTAAAAATGCGTGAGCGACTGCTTCGACAGCAGTGTACAGCGAGTCTTTATTAGAAGCTTGCACGCGAGTTGCCTATATCAGGATTTGTGAATGCGCTCGTAAGACACTGTGCGAGGCCTTGTCCATACCGCTGATATTTATGCACGATGACCCTAGGAGACACGTATTCATGTTTCCAAGTCTTAATTTGCAGTTGCATTGCATAAGGATGGCGGCTGTAAACGCTAGTTCGTGAGCCTGGAACAGGTAGTGGCGTGCGTGCATGCGTACGTGTGTGTGTGTGTAGTGTGTGTGTGTGCGTAAATACACCGTAACTGCTACTTGGAGAGTATTGAGCGTAATCTCGTATGAAAAGTACCGCGAACGTGAAGACGAAACTCGGCAGGCAGGGAGGGCGCTTTAGGAAGGGCATGCCACGATAGTTCTTGTAGTCTACGCACCTTCCGAGAAAATTTGTCATAATAAACGTTGCTATTCGAACTCGAGAGAAGGGGACCATTTTTCACTTGTGAGATTGTAGAATAAGTGGCTACGGAAGAAATATGATAGAATAATTTCAATTTTCGGTACATACTGGACATTGTAAAAAAAAATTCAAGAGTAATCGGATCTATAAAAATTTCTCCGAACAATAAGTTAGTTATCAATTTAAAAAAAGAAGAGAGAAACAGCTCAAATAACACAGCACCTCTGTGCCGTGATTTTACGCTTGACACCATGCGTGCACTACCTCGATGGTAATCTTAAAGTGTTTGTTTCATAAATAAAAAGTTGCTTCGAAACATCGCTACCACTATTGCAATTACAGTGCTCGACATTTAGACATAGACGCATCGAGAACGGTGCACGACGGTCATTCAAATTTTTCCAAAAGAAAATGAAGAGCTCTTCACCAAGGAAAAATAAATTATGCGATTACAGCAGCCACTTTGTTTCGAACACGATAGAATTTTCGGTGTGAGTCTGCAACAGTTCGCGTAAGTCGACCGGATACGTTTATCATTATTTTTTTTTCACTTTTCTCAACAAAGCAAAAAAAAAAAGCCTTCCGCTTACAGAAATTGACTGGCTTTATCCTAGCTAAATTAGCTGCTGCATGACTAAGCTTTCAACGTAACTTCAAATTTAAATTTTTTATGAGCTTTTGTTTCTCATTATGTTATCGAAACGTTTCTTGTAATGAACTGTCGATCCAGAAACCACTCCTCGACTGCAGGCTTATACTTTATTACACTTCCCCTGCCGACACGTTATCGGGGCATGTCCAATGAACGATATAAAAGGTTTTGCTTATCCTATGAACAAAAGCGGCGTTTTTGTTTCTGCGTCTTTCGACTGGGGGTCGGGGGGCTCTGCTCTTATGGTGGTAAAATTTTCCAAAACTTTGCGTTTATCCTCAACCGGAATAAATTAAAGAACGCACGTGTACGATGTGCTTGTATTTGCTTTTTCTTTTCAACTTTAGCTGTTTTTAAACAGGTACCACGCAGTCATATTGAATCCGAGGAAATTGCGAAGCCGGAGTGGTTACAAAGCCCGGCTTTTTTTGTGCTGTCCTGTCAGGCGTGTCTCGTTCTTCATTTCGGAATAACGCGGAAATTGGTACTCGCTTCCGTTGTAGCGCTTCCCGAGTCTCGGTTCATCCCTGATTTAGGATACGCTTTAGTAACTTAGAACGGTGCCAAATTTTTTCAAAATCGAAATCTCGATAAAAACAAGAGGTAAAGGAAGACGGCCCTACAACATATTAAAAGCTTAAAAATATTAAGTTCGGGCTTTTTAAGTAAATTTTCTACCTGTAGTTTCGGAAGCTGTAGGCTTCATCGAAATATTTCAAGGCGGACAGCCGGTTTTATTAACCCGATGCCGGAAAAGAATACAAGGAAACCATCAGCTATGACGCAGTGATGTTCCATACGCATTGGCACGATGAACAGATCGCTAAAAGCGATTGGGAACAGCGAATGTCGCAGAAGCCAACGTTTCGACACGTGGACTTGTCTTCGTCAGGACAGCGACTGCCTTCTCCAGCGTTCGTTTATGTACGCCATTGCACGCCAACGTTTCGACAAGTGGACTTGTCTTGGTCAGGACGGCGACTGCCTTCTCCAGTGTTCGTTTACGTACGCCATTGCACGCTCTCGCCCGTCAGTGGACGGGGGAGAACGTGCAATGGCCCTCTCCCCCGTCCACTGACGGGGGAGAGCGTGCAATGGCGTACGTAAACGAACACTGGAGAAGGCAGTCGCCGTCCTGACCAAGACAAGTCCACTTGTCGAAACGTTGGATCCAGCGACATTCGCTGCTCTCAATCGTTTTTAGCGATCTGTTCATCGATTCAAGCCTCCGTCTTCTCCTGAGCTTCTCTTCTAGTTTGGATTTCATACGCACTGGCAAGCATGACTACTCGGAACATTCCCATTATACTGTAGTAAGCATTGACTTCAGGAGCCGTCTTATCAAAACGTTCATATTAGCAAAGGCAGCCAGTGGCCTGTTTTTATGTATCAAGATGAGGTACACTGAACAAGTACAGCTGACCGAAGTTCGGTCCCTGCCAACGAAACGTATTTTTTTCCACTTCAATTCCTTTCAATTTATGCCATAATTACTAGACTAGTGCTGAAAACTGCACACGTTTTCCCTATGCCTTCCTTGGTGTAACTGTCCGTTGAATCTATTAGGTTGTGTCTAACAAATACACCAGTTCTTGATTCATTCCCCTTTTGTTATATCATGGGGTGTGTCTCGTTCTGGAAGAATGTACCTTTAGACGGAATGTGAGGGTTCACTTGTCAGCAGCCATCTCGTACTCAGGCCACGCACTACGTGACGCCTTCTGACAAAAAGGGCGTTCCACACTCGCCGCCATGGCTGTGAGTGGCACTTACACTCCCAGGACTAAAATGTAATGAAATGCCCAATAAAGTGGACGAGGCAACCACGGCCGTTGTAACACGGTTCGTAGAGCTTCGGTCCCGTTATCCGAAGGTCCTGCGTTCGACCTCTACCAACGGCTCGTGTGTTTTGTTGTACACTTTAACTCCTTTCCATTTGTCGTAATTACCACACTACAGCTAAAACCTACAAATATTCACCGTATGCTTTCCTTGCCCTCATCGCCTGCTGGGGTCATTAGGTTGCGTCTAACAAAGAAACGAGCCGTTGATTCATTCCATTTTCGTTAGTTACGGGAAGTAAGAAACTTTCCCATCTCGCATAATAAAATATCGATATGCAGGTGCGGTTCATTTGCTGATGAATTTAAAAAAAAATTTAAGCGTACAATACAAATCCTTTACATTAATGTTTGTATTGTGCTGTTACTCCTTGACCCGCCGCAGTGGTTTAGTGGCACTCGGCCGCTGACACGAAGGTAGCGGGATCGAATCCAGGCCACGGCGGCTGCATTTCGATGGAGGCGAAATGTTGGGGCGCGTGTGCTGTGCGATGTCAGTGCACGTTAAAGAACCCCAGGTGGTCGAAATTACCCGAGCCATTCGCTATGGCGTCTCTCATAATCATATAGCGTGGTCTTGCGACGTTAAACCCCAAAAGTCAATCAATCAATCAATCAATCAATCAATCAATCAATCAATCAATCAATCAATCAATCAATCAATCAATCAATGCTAATACATTATGTGCCGAACAATTCTTGAATTCAAAGAGGTTGGTCTCGCATGAAAAAAAAATGAAGGCACATAAGTTCACAAGAGCTGCCTCATACGCGTGTATCTGTAAGGTCGCTGTCATGCAATCACTACCTTAAGCAGAACAAACTCCCACACTTAATGATCGTAATATGTTCAGTCACATGGCGGGCTCTCCATTAAAGCACGATATAATAGCAAGGCATTTCAACTATAACCTGCACTACGCACTGTTCTGGCCCAGTTTAACCAATCTGTCCTAACATCAACATTCAAAAGCGATATAGAAACACACAGTATGCAGTCATAGCACATCGCAGCCTCCACAAACCAAAAGACATGCAGCCGCAGTGAACATCGATATAGATGCGCGTGGTTGCACATGACGTTAAGAATATTTGGGCATGTATTAGTTATTAAGAAAGCTGCTTTTATTATAGAACTAACAGTCTATACAAATTGTGAATGACTTTCTGGTGCTCGTTGCAACTTACATTTAGCTGGAATATCAACGGCTTTACTCACATATTTCGTCAAAAAGCGTATGAGGCCATTCTATATGCTTCATAAGGAGCAATGAACGCTTACGTATATATGCATGCAAAAGCTTCTGAGAACGGTTGTGCACAAAGGAAATTATCAAAATTTTAATTATGTGATCTTAGCGGAGCACTCTTGTGTTCTTAGTTCCTAACTGTTGTCTAGCAAATGAACGTCACTTACCGCGATGAGCACCTTAGGACCACCTTAGCAGCAGCGCTCAAGGGAACAGATAACCACCGATAACATGTCATAGGATGCAGCAACTAGAATAAGAAGTTCAGTAACTAGATGGTCAAGATAGAAAACACTTGTCGTTAACAGTGCTTTGACACTTCCAGCATTAGCTGCTCTAGAAAATTATGTCCGATCTTTACAAGCACTATTCTCGAAATGCCGCAATATGTGAAAGTTGCCATTGATGACATCACTTTCTAAAGCAATACCCACCATCTTCAAATATGCTCTGTGCAAGCAACGCTAAAAAATTTTTTTTCTCTTGAGCCAACGCGTATTCGCAGCGGCAGAGTTACGCATTAATCTGAGTACAAGGGCTTCAATATCGAACGTCAACCGGACGCGATATCGCAGGAAAACGAGTTAAGCGAATTGCCTTCTAGCGAGAAGAGCGCAAGACTAAGCACGAGATACAGTGCAATGTTGAATCGGTATCATTTTTTCTTTAAGTTTGCACTCTAACTTCTCGCGTACATCCCATAGTTCGCCTCGTCCACGCAACGTAATTGGGTGAGAATTATTTGCTCTTCGGTCTTCGCGAATACTCCTTTCTTGCTATTCTCTTTGCCAGAATGAAGACAAAGAGAGAACCAGAGAAACTAGCCAGCTCTTCGGGGATTTAAATTTAATTATCGCGCCCTGAATCGATTCTCTGTCTACGCCTTTCCTCCGCAGAGTGCTTTTCGCCCTTCAGAGCCTCTCGAGCGCACATAACGTGTGCGGGTCCCGCTGGATGGGAGTTGTTTCAAAATTGTCGCGCCCTGGCGGACTGATATGAATCCAATTATCTGAAATCGAGAAATGGTCACTGCGGGGAATTTTTCTTTCTTTTTTCCAGCTAGCACCATCGTCACGGTGCACCGGGATCGACGTGGCTGTGCCTGAAGAAAAATTGAAATTTAAATGTGGACGACGTTATTGGGAGAACCCTTACGGGTTTTGAAAATATTTAGTTTTCATTGAAGCGCCGATCTGTCGCTATGGCGTGCGTCTGTTTTCAGCAGTGCCCTTTCGTCGGTAGTGTCGACGGAACTGTGGCTTAATAGTATGAACACCGCGTTTTTCACGCGGAGTAGCCGGATATCGCTAGCGATATCAGAACGTGTTTCATATGGGGAGCGTAACTGCATCGAGATGTGCGGCGTCGTATTGAGCGTGAGGGCCACCCATTAGTTGAAGCGTTAGCGCTCCGAACATTTTTCACTCGAAAGTTGAATCACGTGGCACCACTTCGCCTATATAGTTAGCGCTCAGCCGGAAATTATGCCCCGGAAGTGAAGCCGGATGACCGATATCTTATTGAGGGCACGACACAACGTAAGGTTGCAGCTTAAAAAAATAACATCACTTTCCTCACATGCTCTACGAGTGAAAGATGGCCACTCTCTGCGAAGATGCTACTGTCCACGCTTTAATGGCTTTCGTAAGAATCGTCGAAGGCTTGGCAAGAGCTGGATGCAGCACTTTCCCCAGGAACCCAGTCTTCTGTATGATAATTAACTTAGCGTTTACGTTACCACGGCACATTCGCTCGACCTCTAGTCAAGGTGGCTGTGTTTCAGGCACATTCTGGGGGCAAAGGGTGTTTTGAGCCTTGCTACTAACATATCTTTTTCAAACGTTTTCAAAACTGGTGTCTCTGTTATTGTACTATTCTGGAAAGACAAAGGTGGCCATGGAGATCCTGTCGCATGTATGCCGTTGGGTAGGTGCTCGAGGGAGAGTTGCATGAAACTCGTCGCCCATCGATCGCAAGGCTAAGAGTGGATGCAGCTACATACACAGCACCAACCACCATCCTTTTCTCTTTATTTTACAAGAAATCATTCCAACTACAGCAGTAAAGCACTGAATTCTGGACACGGTGCTGAAGGCAGAGTATTATGTCACGCAGATGCTAAGAAACATATGAATTATCTCCAAAGAAAGAAATAGAAGACAATTATTTTATGCCTGAGCACGAAATGCAGTAAATTTTATTTCCACCGGCTAGGAGCGCAAAAGTTCTCTTTAAACGTCCCTGTTCCCGAGACACATGAATATGCATTGACGCAAGGTGAAAATTTTGAGAGGAAACTGGCATTTTCAAAAAGGCCACTGAATGACTGTAGTATACACAGTTATGCTCCCTGCAGATGTATAAATAAAACACTCGTAAGCATGTAGCTGCCATGCAGACAAAATCTTTTACACAAATGTTTACAAATAAGCATTGAGAGGCGCTCACTGCCATGAGAAGCAATTTTTTTCCACCGGCTAGCTAGACGTGCAAATATGAAGGATGCCAGGTTGGGAAGAAAGCCGCGCGTTGAACGGCAGCCGCCAAACATGGCTTATTGGACACCGCTATGAATAAACATAAACGAAAAAAATTGATCGCTGCCATCTCTCGTTACACTAATACTTCGTGCCGTGATCGGGTACAGGGAGAAAAGTAAAGGTCAGAATAACACGGACACAGTGGCCTATATTCCGCGGGTTCTGGAAGCCAGAGAACAAAAAAAAAAAAAAAAGGAACGAAAGTAAGCGTTAAAGCATTCTATAATGGCGCGGTGTAGAGCGCATAAATAACAAAAAACGGCAGCCCGATGCCGCTGCGGTTCGCTGCCTGGCCATTACTTCGGAAACACGGAGAACCGAAAGTTTCGCTTTCTTTTTTCTTTTGTTTTTAGCTCTGGAGCAAGGAAGGAGCAGAGGAACCGTCGACTAAAGTTTGGCAGTGATTGGACACGCGACAGAGGCGTAATTGCTTGCACCTGCTCTCTATGGTCGTGTGCTGTAAACTAATTTCAGCAACCCCAGTCCGCTCACACACATAAGCAAAAGTCAAAGTACATGTATAGTAAGAGTACATATAGTATAGGACAGACTTTGCAAAATAGATTTTTTTGGCATTGAGATTTACTTCAAGTTTATGACCGGTTATCATTTCGCATGCTCTCATGTTTGTTCTCATTATTTTAAGTATGTAGGACGGTACTGCATTTCTTCATGAATAAGCTGCGGCGCGTTAGAATATTCTAAAACTGAAAGTTCGCCGTACTAAGCACCGTACAAAGCAGTCAGCGTGACTAACTCTTGTTCTGCCTGTTCGTTTCTGTTATTATGCGCACAACACTTTTACGTTGAGCCTCGCTATATAAGATGAGACAGCTAACCATTAATGTTTTGTCAAGCTCATCGTAATAATTCATCTGCGCTATACTGTACGCAATTTCTACGGACTGTGTCACTCGGCAAACTCTGAGAAGCCGCATCTGAGTTGCAGAATACGACCCCACCGAGCGTTCACTTTGCCAAATCACACATCGAAGCCTAGCATTATTTAGCCTGCTTGTCCGGAAAATTTGTTCGTCCGGGTGAAAAAAAAAAGAAAGCTTGTGTTCCGTCTTTGCAATACCTTAAAGGGCAACTCCGGTGATTTATCGATGTCCACTGATATTAATAAAATTTTCAGTATATATTGTCCTTGGTACTGTAATAATATATGCCAAGTCAGGTGGTTGCAAGTCATTTAGTTTTCCTGCAAATGAATTTTAAAATGTTTTAGCGGATTCCCACGCAGGCCACCCTGTGTTTTCGACGTCATCACCTTCAACGCCGCCGACCCGAGCCAGCGGGCCGTCAAAAGCAAAACGGCGATATTTCAGCGCTCAAATCGTCGTTGTGAAGTTCAGAAAAGCTGGCACAACTCAGTATATTGTAGGATGACCTCGTCATCGCCATTCTTCTGGCACCAGCTCCATGTTTTCATGGCGGGGAGGTTGTGACGTCATCGCATACGCTGCACGAAGCATCTACCCATTTCGGTTTCGGTTCGAACACGACTTTCAGTTGGTTATTTAAAATTATTGGTGCATTTCTGAGCAAACTGAACCACCCTGGTTGTTACCGGACTATCAGTACCACAGAAGAACATTGATATCAGACCATGGTGACAAAACCGCCGGAGTTGCCATTTAAGGCGAAACGTCACCGCGTGCATTCACCATGTCTCGCTGCTCCTTTTTCCGCTGGCCGCTTCTTGCGCCCTCTGCAGCAGCAGATAGGTCACGTGGCCTTTAGAATTCTTGACTAACGTTGCCGCTACGTTTCTTTTCAAAGTCATGAGACTGTGAAGACTTTCGCCTTGGTATCACGTGTGGCGCACGCGCGCATTTTCCGGGTATGTGCCACATGTAATGGGGTATGCGCATTCCCATACAAATGTTTTTAAAAAGATTCAATCGCGTCGCTGTCACGTTTCCCGTTAAGGGCAAAGGCGTTTCCTGTCGCCTGTTTCGCTTCAGTTGTGCTCGCACCCGCGTGCCTGCCTTTTCACACCACGCTTTAGTAGTGCAACGAACCAGGTGCAGCATAGCTAACTTCGCTGTTTTCTCGTTCTTTGTCAAGCTGCGAAACCGAAGGACTAAACATGTACGAACTATAAGCTCCAATATCTCACTTTTCTGCAAGTATGCAAATATTTGCCCCATCATTTCGTAACGCAGCATTGAAAAACATGTATTTCGATGACGGTACGTTGGTTTTTCATAGGAAGGTTTTGTTTACAGAGCAAAGTGGCAACATTACGAAACTATGAAAGACCGAATAGAGTCTATCAGAAGAGGCACTGATAATGTGTCCAGTTTAATCTTCATAAACCCAAGTTTATCTGCTTTACACGACTAACTTTGTTCGCGCAAAGAATGGTACCTGCTGTAATATGCAGGTACCATTATTTTCGCGACCCATCTAAACCCGCCCGCTGTCACCTGTTGCATAAAAACGAACGACGAAGCGCGGAACACATACAGAACCTAAGAGTATGTTTCCGTCCATTGATATTCCGCGCATCACGCATGTTTGTGGCATTTTACGTGATTTATATGACAAGTGAGTGAATGCATAGCACCACGTTGTTGTGCTGTAACACTTACGCAAAATACCACCTGTGTGGCCTCGTGAGGTTGGTTCCATCAAATATACTCGCAACACAAGCTAACACTAGCCGATAGTCTATAAAGTAACGAACAGTTTTAGCTATAGCAAGAACCAGAAAGAAAGGGTGCCTTTGCTCGCACGCTCTCGTCGTGACCTGGTTGTTCGCGCCCAAACTATCGTGAGTGTAGCCACTGTCTTCTTTTTTTAGCTTCCGTCGCGCCCCGGTGTTATCCGGCCGTGTTCTCACCGGCAGCCGCTGTTTCTGTTCGACTCCCACACAGTCTCTCCCGCTCTCAATTTTTTTTTGTTCGACCACGGGCACGACGAGACGTGAGTGAATCACGTCGAAGGGCGCCGAGGGGAGGGAGAGAGGCGCATTACATTAACGAGTTCGCGCGCGGTGTGGCCATCAGAGAGACACGTCGGACACGCTTGTTTTCCAACTTCTCTCACGCACCAGCGCCCCAACCCCCCCTCCCCCAACCGCGCGCTGCCTCGTTCGCTTCTTATCCGCTTCTTTTGCGCCGCTAAGCTGCGATGGCACGGCCTCTCTCGTGGCCCGAACCTATCTGAGAAAATTGCTCGGCACAGTCCATTTATAGCAATAACATGTTTAACCACGTATCGGCAACAGCCGCCGCTCACTCGGCAAACGATAACTCGGCCTAGCGCCGGGCACGCTGCTACTAATCACGATGTCGTTTTCGCTGCAGATGTAGTCTGGGTCAACATGGTTCATACTTCGCAGTGTGGAAGAGTAACTTAGAAAAGAAACATGAGACAGGGCCATTATTATTCGTATCTTCTTACAGTCTACGTCGCTCTGTATGCGCGGTAGCACGCTATTTCGACTCTGCTGCTCATGAGGTCACGCTAGTCGCCGAAAGGTAACTCACCATAGTATTAGCGTGTTGAACGTCGACCAATACCTCTTGCGCTATACCAGATGACAAAGTCTTAAGAGCGGTTTGGTAATAACTTATCATTCGCGAAGAACTACGCTGATACAAAGGACAAACAGATATGGACATCACAAGGAATATCAGCTAGAAAGGCAACGTGCTGTATGAGTCCAGCTAAGTTCACTTGTGGTTCATAGGTCTTCCATGTCAAAATTTCTCAGACTAGATATGGCATTGTAGAAATCGTGCTAAACCGACCTCAGCTATACTCCATCTCGAAAGTTCCTCTCAACAGTCTGCAGACTACAGGAGCGCTTAGCTGCAGTGGCAAGGGCTTTTTTCGCGCAACCTTGTGGTTAGAAACGCAAAGCCGAAATCGAAAAGTCACCACAGCTGTTGGTAAATTTCGATGCAAGTTTAAAAATGTCAAAATTACCGCATTGCTCATTTTGAGCCGTTTGAAACTCCAAGCCGCAGCGGCGATCATTGTGCTAGTATCTACATATGAAACAAAATTTGTATGTCAACTCATTTATACGCGTTTTCCAGGTCGAACTCGAGAACCGATTTTAGCAGATGGCGCTCGTATCACTACATTGAATCGAAGCGGTAGTACGCCGTCCTTTGATATGTTATCACATTATCCAAAATATTTTAGGCGAGTGGGAGTGGTCAAACCATGCGTACAATGTACGTTTGAACTGCAGAATAACACTGCGGAAAGTTGTGATGGAATGTGAGTCATCATAACAGAGGTTTTGGTTGTTTGTACATGAGCGAATGTTAAATTATCCTACAATACAGTAACAAACGTCATAGCTTTCTAGCTTTCCTTGGGAAGAAAATAAAGATCATACTTCTCTGCTTTACAAATGTTCTCTATGCGTGAAAACCTCGAAAAAAAAAAAACGATGTGGCATAAATAACGTTCTCCTCCATTAAGAATGCATGCAGATACTGAGAGATAAGTCAGTGAATAGTATTTCTCGATTGAAGAGTTCATTCCAAATTTGTCTTTAATATGAAGTATTATTTTAGTTAACGTATTCTAAATTCTTGCTGCATTAGAGGAAACAGTTTTGGTCATCGTAAGACATATTGGTAGCACACCAGGACCCTGATCATTTTTCTAACTTTCGCAACTGTTTGCAAGATGTAGGTTACATGTTTTCCTGTTTTGAGACCTTTATCAAATTACAATCTCGCTTAGTGCCTTCCTCTAGGGCAGCTACGAGAGTAACTGCAGGCATTTGTAGACAAAACCAGAAATATTCAGAAGTCTTTCAAAACACAAGAAATGTGGTTAAGGGTTTCTTTGAAATTTTCTTCGGAAACCCAATGATGGATCTGATTTGTTTCACTTTCCAAAACCACGATATGGTTACGAAAGACACCGTAGTGGAGGGCTCCAGAAATACCGACCACCTGGGGTTCTTTAACGTGCACTGACATTGGACAGCACACGGTCCTCAAGATTTGACCTCCATCGACAAAAATAAAAGAAAACAAATAAAAAATAAAAATACACAATGTAGTCATGTAATACGATGCTAATTGCTAAAGGTAACATAGAAGTAATATGTCACGCTGCCCTGGTTCGTGGCAAGTTAAAAACAGCCAATGCGCCTTTCCAAAGAAACTGACAACGAATCTCAAAAGAGGACTTTTCTGCAGTCATGGATAAAAGCATTTGGGGATCGCTATTGAAAATCCGCATAATATTTCACACCAGCCAGACAGATAGTTCCATGTACACTCTAGCCCATACTTATTAATCGCTGAATTTCCTCCGCACAATAGGCTACCCTATTAGCAATTATCCTGGCTACTTGCACCCATAGTAATGAAGGGTTATCGAGTAGAAAACGTACTACCCACCGATCTTAACAAAGTCATATTTTGTGTTTTCAAAATATGTTACAATGTATTTTGCCTTAACATGGACAAATGCTTGTAAACTTGTGTCCGTTAAGCAATTAGAAAAATACAGCAATAAACAGCTCCACTAACGTGAGACCTGGGGAGGTGCAAAGCATTGATAGGTCAGCGTTTCCGCAGGAACACATCAATCGCTGAATTGAACCGGTTTTCATCAATTATGCACATGTTTTGCCTTGTCAACAGAAAGTGTAGCTGATCCTGGAGGCAGTATAGTCAGACAGTGCTGTGTTCTAACAGAAGCGATTAACGAATTTCCGTTAATTATTGCAACTAACTCATGAGTATTCCTGCGTTTTAAAGTAGCTTAAATCATATTAGTTTACTCTGAGCCGGTTTTTGACCAAATATACACTTGTTTTCGACCATAGTTTGACCGCTTGCTTTACCGTCACTGCGACTGCCGACTGGAGACGCCGGCTGGAGAGGCCGACTGATGTTACCGACTGGAGGTGCCGACTGGAGCTACCGACTGGGGAAGCCGACGGGAGAAGCCGCCTGGAGAAGTCGGCTGGAGACGCCGACAGCCCGAGCGCATAAGGTGCTTCGCACCTAATACAACCGCTGCAGAAGCGACAGGTAAAGTAAACCATGAGCATACACTGAGATATCGCTTTACAATTTCCGCATCAGAAATTGCAATGGTGGCGCTTTTGTTAGACGTTTGAAATCGCGAAAAGATAAAGGCTTTGCATTTTGAGCTTATAGTTGCGCGTTACTGACAAGCAAGCGAGAACGAGCAGCGTTCTATATGCACGTACTCTGAAAGGATATGAGAGAAATGTGAATGTTATTAATCGGAGGACATCAGAGAGCCGCTGTCCAATGTGCGTGTCGGACATGGCCGCAGGAGACTCGGGAAGCGGTACTGAGCGACTAATTTCCGGCCGAACTGCGGTGGTGGTGTGAATTACCCTAATGGAAAAAGCTCGGACGTCCGGCCTCAGCGACGATACGCGAGACACGCGTTCCGCTGACACGCTCGACTCGGCGCTCGATGAGATCGAGCGAACACCGCCCATCGGCCATCTTTGGAAGAGTCAGAAAGGCAGATGCCGTGGCGATTAAGACCACTTTCTTGAACTTACAATCAGAAGGAGTATTCCTGGTGGTGGTGGTCGTCGTCGTCGTAGTGATGATTGTTGTTGTTATGTGAGGTTTAACGTCCCAAAAACAGCTATGACTATGAGAGACACCGTAGTGGAGGGCTCCGGAAATTTTGACCATCTGGGGTTCTTTAACGTGTATTGACATCGCACAGCACACGGGCCTCAACACTTCTCCTCCATCGAAATGCAGCCGCCGCGGCCGGGATTCGATCCCGCGACCCTCGGATCAGGAGCCGAGTATCGTAGCCACTAGACCACCGTGGCGGGTCATCGTAGTGATGATGGTGGTAGAGATGATAACACTCCAGGCGGGGTTAGCCTAGAAGATATGACCAGCCATTTCTCCACTTGAGCGTTTCTATACACGTCGTTAATTTCACCGAGTATCACCTTAATCCTTTCTTTCGCAGAACGCCAGAAGAACGCAAGACACGCCTTTGTGTACTATCCGCGGTGCTTATGGAAAGACTGTCTGTTCAAACCAGGAATACCCACACCTTTTTCTCCTGTCTATAGGAGCCTTCTCCTTCGAGGACAGTCGCGCTTGCGGAAATAGGAGAATGGTATTAATGCGTCAGAACGGGTTATCCACCCTTCTGGTGTTAGTGTGTCGAATTGGGCTGGTGGTTGTCGTACAAGCTTTGTTAGATACCTGGGAAAATTATTGGCGTAGGTCTAGGCCACCCACGAGGAGATTCGGAGATCCTGTCCCCTCGCCACCTCACGGACTTGTTGAAAGGCACTTATAGTTGATCGTGTTGGACGGAGCTGCGCGACGCGGCCGTCCATAGCGACTCTTTCTTGGACGGCGAGACAGCGCTAAGCACGAGACGAAGACGATGTCTGCCTTCCTCCTCGGCTCGTCCCTGACATTGTATGCCGGCCTAGGAGAAGGGCTCTATTTCGTCCACTTTACTGTATTCAGTACAGCCAAAGAAGCCGTCTCACGGATAATAAATGTCCCCTGCGGGAGTATTCATTGATACCGTTTTTACTTTGTTGAAGAGTTAGGGTTCAGTTAGTCGAGTGTTTTAAACGAAGAACTAATGTGGGGGGCATTAGAAGGGGAGAAAGTAGTAACGTGTTGAATTGATGTGTCGTCTTCTTTGGTCACCCCTGACACATTATAGACACCATGGAAGACTGGCTTGCCTTATAAAAATGCCACTTGTAACGCTTCTCTTTTGCTGTCGGTCTTTGAAACGAACCCCTGATGTGATGAAACGCCAGGAGATATAATACCGAACATGGGAATATCCTACTTGAACTCCAGCGAACGGTAATGACGTAATGTGCGAATTGAACAAAAAATGGGCGATGTAATTGTGAAATAAGGGTATGCAAAGAAAATTTGTTTCATGGTTTCGTCGAGGTGAGCTACACTACGTCGAAGAAAACCGCCTTTCACTGCGGTAAAACTCAGGAAATAGTAGAAAACTGCGACTTGAGCAATGCAGAGAGGAACTAACACAACTGAAACCGTACGGCGAGCTTTCGACCCGACATCATTTACCGAATTTCCACGAGTATAGATAAATAAGAAAAAAAAAAACCCCGGTACTTGCGGCTGACAGCAACACGTGCTCCCAAAGCACGGGCTTTTTCACCCAGAGTTCCGCTCGGCGCAGAGTGAGCCCGTACGACGGTGCAAAGGGCTCACAATGACGGGATCAGTGCAGCGGGAAACTGCCAAAAATAAGGAAAAAAATAACATTACCTATAATAAAGCCGGGAAAAGGCGCAGGGGACCACTAAATGCGTGCTGCGGGAGTGTATATGGGAGGGAGAGGTTGCGTTTCCCGTGGCCGATCAGGCGTAGCGCACCGCCGTGCCGAGGGTTGCACGCGCTGCTCCAGAATCGACCACCACGCACCGCGCGTCATAGCACCCGAAAAATGTGCTTTTACTTTATTTTTCGCGTAGCCGTGGTGGTCTCTGTTGTGCCATGACACTTCGCTACCGTTCGGTGGAGGTCCCCAGCACTGGCGTTAGCTGTCGCGAAAAGGAGCGAGAACTCGGTGAGTCACGAGGCCGCGGTGACGTTGAGGTGTGGATGATACTAGACGTACTCGTGAAAAAAAAAAGAAAAAAAAGAGAGCGATGAAAAAAAGAACAGGAAAACCGAATGCTAGCTCCCATCTCGTAGCCATTGTCCTCGCTGGGGGCGCCACTTTGCGCCGCCCGCATGGGCGACGCTCAGGGTGCATCATCCGCGCACGCACGGATACACTCACAGACACACCCTCCTTTTCCGCGGCGGCAAGATGTGGTTTTCGGTGTTTTGCTGTCACTACAAAGCCGCAACCCAAGCCTGTGCAGACAGTTGTCAGTGTTGACTTGAGTACGCATCTGCGTTCAACCAACACAATAGTAAAGACTCCGAAATGCCACTGAAGTCCTGATAAAACATGGCCGACGAAGTTTTTCGTACATTTCCTTGCTTGCTTTGTTTTTCCTATTCGGGCGTTTTCTTTATAATAATAATAATAATAATAATAATAATAATAATAATAATAATAATAATAATAATAATAATAATAATAATAATACATTGGGTTTTACGTTCCAAAACCATGATATGATTATGACACACCCCTCAGTGGAGGGCCGCAGACATTTTGACCACCTCAGGCTTTCCAACGTGAACTGACAGAGCGCCGTACGGAGGCATCTGCCATTTTCGCCTCCACCGAAAATGCGATAGCCGCGCCCGGCATTAAACCCACGTTTTTCGGTTTAGCAGTCATGTACGCTCCGAGGTGGACGTTTTTTTTATTTATAATTTCCATTTAAAAAGAAGGAAAATGGTAGGAAAATCAGACCAATAACACTTCTGAAACGGCTGCCGTAAAAGCTACAGAAATCTTTGGCTGTGAGTCAGTTACGATTCATTGATGACTAAATCAAGGCTATACCACCTGAAAGAAGTAGGAAATAAATAAGTGAAAGATTTTGATGTACCTAACCTCTCGGAAAGACTGTATTACCGACAATGCCGTGCAGTGGTGTCATTCTCGTGGTTTGTTAACGATGTAACATGGAAAGAGTGCTTGCTGGAGAAACCGCGAGAAGAAGGGGTAACAAGAAGAGAAGGGTGCTCGTCTTCTACTTCATCGCCGTATCCTTCTTCCTCTCTTTTTCCTCGTCATCGGCTCCTTCCTGTTCTTCTTCAATGTTGTCGTCTTCTTGGTGGGCTTTCTTTTTTACTCCTCCTCATTCACACTTTGTACGCTTCCCTTGTGAGCCAAATGTTGTCTTCCTTATGTTGAGTACGCAAGAATATCAACCGAGTAGTTGATACGGACCGCACTGACAGCTGAGTGCTTGTCCAGTCAAGCAAGGTACTTTATTAGGAAGGCTATGCCAATAGAAACGAATGCACGCTTGCACAGCTGAAATGCACAGCTGCTGTAGATGCAGGCGCTGTTTCCTGCCTCGAAAATTTCTCGCTTCAGTGGCGGCGTCCTATCTGAGCACCAACGGAGAACGGGGAAAAAAAAAAACTTTCCGTGTCAGAGGCGTAGTGGCGGGAAGCGTGTTTTGATGAGCGAGCTGATAGCTTAGACAAGCGTGAGGATATCTCGCACCGGGCATTCCCTGACGCTTCAATTCAGCGTGTGTAGCGTACCGCGCAGCCTGTGCTTGCACAAGGAGCAGTAGGACTGACGCGCTACCGAAGACAAATCGCTGTGTCCCGCTCAACCCCGAACGGTCTGACACGAATCGCAGGGTGGCAGTGGAGGTCTTTTCTTTACATGTTCTTTTCTTCCAGCTCCCATCCGCCCTTGCGATTTCGGCCTTCATTCATCACGATTCGCTCAGCCCAAAATGGATGCAGTGGAGAGGCGTCGCAAAGGTTCGCGTAAATCTTGTCCACCAATTCACTGAACTGAACACTTATATCGTAGGGCTATTACACAGAGACTAAACAAATGAGCAGCAAGGCGGGGGCGTCCTTGAGCTGTGGGGAAGCCACCCCTACGAAGAGAGCTGTATAGGAAATCAATGTCCATATAGGCGGGTGAACTCAAAAACAAGTCATCTGAATGCGCATGGAGAGATATGGTAAAGGACGCTTTTGCCACCACTTAACGCTTGTATACCTGCAGACGTGGAGCGAGCAAGGAGCGAAATAAAAGTGAAATGTTTAGCAAGGCATAGCCAACATCTTTCTTTAGTGTATTCAGAAGCCAGTCATGCTATGACGCAGTGGTCGATTTAGCTCTCGGTCTGCGGTTGCATAATGCCAGTCGTGATATTTCACAGTACGAGGTAGCTGGTGCCACATTCGCGTGCAACAACTTTTGGTGAGGAGTGCTTGTTGTTCCATATGATGTTCTGTGAGCGTTACCCTGCCGCTCACAATTTTGTTACTATTCCGAAAGATTGTTGTCATGCCTCTGAAAGGCAAATGCTACCACTACGCAATCACAAAATACCCAAGCTTTAAGAATCAGCACTTCTCTGAGGTGCTTGCCTAATAATGCATAAGTAATAAACATATGCTTCGAAATGACACGATGACACGAATATATATATATATATATATATATATATATATATATATATATATATATATATAGTTTTCTCATGGGCGCATGGTCTTAATATACACCATGGTCTTAAATATTAAGACCATGCACCCATGAGAAGACTTTCATCTTGAAAAGGCTGGCCTCCAGCCGAAACGTCAGAATAAATCTTATGTTTGTCACTGTGTCTTTCTGATAGTATATATATATATATATATACAGAGAGAGAGCCAGAGAGTTCTATTGTCACATTGCAGCGAACAGATAATAGAGCATAACTGTTCTTATTTTGTGCGAACTAAGACAAAAATATCATGCACTAAGATAACAATACTAAAATCGTGACACTGTGCTATTGACAGAAGAAAAGGAAGGGGGGAGGGGGGGGGGAGCACGCCTCACTCAATACATGCGACTAAGAATACCCAATGACTACGTTGACAAGGGGGGTCATAACAGTGCTTCATACTACGTCAGCGATGGGTGGGAAAGAAAAGTACAGGGGAAAGAAAATGCTACGGTAGAGTTGGTAGGGAAAAGAAAGGAACTGGTGACCTGGTTGACGGTACGAAACTCAGGGCCAACGGAAAGACGAAGGCTCGATGTTGGCTCGTTTCGTTGTGTGCGGAGCGCAGCAAGAAGTAACCGAAGGCAATAAGGAACAGAATAAGACGATACGGAAAGAAAAGAGGATCACGATCGAGAAGGCAAGGACACAATATCGACCGTAGCACAGCCAACACCAGGTAGAACACATGCAGCAAGAAATGAAAGCAGATAACGTCAAAGTGAGGAGCAAGCGTTCCCTCTCCACCAGCTCGCTGTACCAGGGAAGCTAGCTCATCGAGAGGCAGCTCGGATGAAGTGGGCAAAGAGGATCGCGGGATAGACGCAACAGGGATGACGTCAGAAGGTGGACGAATTGTGGAGGGAGCGAAGAGGAATGTGGGAGGGGAAAGATAAGATGAGAGCAAACACGACGAGAGATGAAGCAAGATACCAGGAACACAGAACGCGAGACCGAAAAAAATAGGAGGGGTCACTGGAGGACACAGAAGAGCCAGGGTGATGCTCCATTAGTTTTGTTTACGCTGACCTGGCTCCTTTTGTCGTGGAATGCGGCGGCAGTGTGTATAGGATGGACGTGATCCCTCCGGACCAGTGGGTACACATGACCGTTCGTGTCTGAAAGCGGTTGATGGCGGCGTGGGAGACGCTGGTGATGGTGGACGTTGCCCCATACAAGGAAATGTCTGGAAGTTTTCAAGGCGTAAAATTAATCGCGACACCGCGTCGGCTACTCCTGGCATTACATTACGGAAACGCCACGAGGCGCTCTTGATGAAATGTGCAGCGACTTTCAAAATTACGGTTAGGGTGATAATTTTGTGATTATGGTGAGAGGGTTCCCAAGACACTGGCTAATTTGAAGCAGTATAGATCGAAATATACAGTGTTGCAAATCGAAATATACAGTTTCCAGTGTTGCAGCGTCGCCTCTACAAAGGAAGGCTTTTGGGAGTCGTACAAGGAAAAAATAAGGCGATAATTTTAAGAACTAATTTTGCTGCGTTGAACAAGGGCTGAAGAAGTATGAAAGGACTGGCATAGAAGACCATAAATATAGTGAAAATAATCATTAATAACATAATCAAACGTACCAAGGGCTGAAGTATAACAGACGACAAAGACAATTTGCTAAGACTACACGCACCTGCCTTCTGCCGCGGCACAAATGAGAAAAGCATTTAATTTATTAGCTGCGCCAATAGTGGATAGCAAAGGCGCAAGGCACCACGTTTACGCTGCTATGTTCTATGCTTATATAAAAACCACATTTCGAAGGTCCTCTCAAAATAGAAAACTATCAAAAAATGGTCTACCGGTAGTAGAGAATAACTTTAGCTATATTATGCTAGCCAAACAAGGATGTAAGAGAAAGCGATGCCACCCATACATACGATGATTGGCGTTCGCTTAAGAGGCTCCAAACGAGTTGAAGAGAGCCCGAGGTGAGCTTCTAAAGACTTCTGTCACACATATCTCAATGACGGTAAAAGATACACTCGGGGTGTCATCGGGAGTCGCCGGCTACACCACGGTGCTCGACAACGACTAGAACGTTATATTCGCCATGTAGAGAACTACATTACCTGGTTATGCACTTAATGTAATGATGTCTCATTAACAGTGATGAAATGCATTATTTACTAAACGAAAGACAAGAGTTTCTGTGCTAGACGGCCAAGGGAACAAATATATAATGGAATAAGCAGCACCTAAAGAAAAGCAGCACAGTATTCGAATTTTTATAATAAACAATGGTATCGTTTAATACCGTTATTAACGTGACAGTATTCGCACAAGAACACACAACACAGTTTCACGGACCACATATGTTTCTAACGCCAACACATAATTGTCAAAGTATAAGCTTGAATTGGTTGGCGTATAATTAATGTCGAGTATACTATCTAGCATGCGTTTCCTGAACAGTGCCTTCGTATTCAGCGTAGCAGTTAGTAGGCTTGTTTACGCAGGATTATTAAGTAAATTTCATGGCTCCGTACGCCCCTCCAACATTACCGAAAATAATCTTCCCATCCTCACCTTCCTCAGGGGAGAATGCACTGAAGAACTCAGAGCTGCCGGAGCATCGACGGCTGATGCAGTGTGCGCGTGAGCCAACGGGGCACTGAACTTAGGACTGTTTGATTTATTCTAACCCCCACAGCTGTTGCCTGCTGTGAACTTCTAGAAGTTAACTCTACTAGGGAGATGCTTCATCACATTACAAACAAGTCTTTCACATTATCTTCGTTTTCTATATTGTCTGGTGTATTTGTCGAGGTTTCTTTTGTCAGCCCAATGAAAAAAAAATAAATGGGGGTAGAAGCTCCACACTAGTGGCGCGAAGACTGAGGTAGCACTGAAAGAGTTGCCTTTCCCCTCATAATTTCCCTCTTCCTCGCCCCAATATTCCCTTTCCCACCGATTTCTATCTTATACTTTACAAGACTTTGCCATGTTCTTTTTTCCTCTTTCCTTCATCTCATGCTTACTTCCCTTTCCTAGTATTTGCTATACTACACTGCACGTGCCTATGCTGTGCTTCAACCACTCCCATCCTCCTCCTCCTCACCATAGGTTGCATTTCCCACCCCCTTGCTATACCATACTATACAAGGCTATGCTATGCTTTACACTGCCCCTCTTCCTCACCTTTCTTTCCTTTTTCCATCTACCTGCTATACTATACAAGGCTGTGCTTTGCTATGAAACGCCCCGGCTGTGGGGATCGAACCCGCAACTTCGAGGTGCGCCTGAGGTTCTCTGCGCCTCACACGGCGCACTGACGACACTGCAGACACAGTAGTCGGCTGGGGGGCATGAGACGAAGAGAAGGAAGAAGCGCACGCCACGTGGTGTGTCCGCCAGCCGCAGTTTTGCCAGTGTAGCAGAGGGCTGAGGTCATTAGTGCAAGAGAAGAAGCACGTGTGCGAATGCTGAACATTGGGCATTGAACAGAAGTGCACCCGCATTCTTGGGGATCAGAAGCAATGGTGATGAAAGTTTCTGATACCAGCTATTTCTTACGGCGAGAAATAACAGCTTCGCTGTTAGTAGTCATTTCTTAAGTGAGGATCTTCAGATATAAATAAAATACACCCCAGAACACTCGCTGTGACATTTTCAAGAAACATGATGGCGGGCGTGCCTTCAAATAGAAATGGCTAAAAAAATAAATGTGTTCCGGGATAGCCCTACCCACGTCGCCTACGAAGTAAAGAGAGGCGCGTATTTCGAGAGTACATAAATAGTATTACGAACAGCAAAATAAAACCCGACGTAAATATCAACACCGCAGCGCAGATACCAAAGTGTACAGAGGAACGAGAGCGTAAAACAAACGCACATGCAGGAAATTATTTTACCAGGAAACAAAAACTGAAAATATTCAGGTATTACCAAAGCGCGGCAAAACTTTATTTTGCACAGCTTACGTCATTTAACGAGGCCAGTGCATACTAGGACAATTAGACTACAAAAGTTTCACACACGATCATCTTCAATTGAGAAAACTGAGCAAAAAAAAAAGAAAGAAAGAAAACAAGAAGAAGAAGAAATCGAGAAAAAGCACAAATTATACAGCATCTCATTTGCGTCTTGCAAACATCAGAAAATGAAACCGGATTCCCCACTACGGTTCGTGAGATTCTTACGCGCTTTTCATTTCTAGAGGCACCATTAGAGCTGATGCAAACGAGTCTTTTCACTGGCAAATGCGCGAATCCTGCCCAATGAGTGCTCGTCTCTGCGAACAGAGGAGCAATATCATGCTACCTTTTCTCTGGTTCATTGTTGTACCGTGTTGTCCTTTTTTTTCAGTAATACGGTTCTCGCGTTGATTCAATGTAGAACTTGCTTCCCTCTAATGACACCTATTCAAATTTTTGCGTTTTATCTTTTTTTTCCCAAAATAATGAACCATATTTTTCCGTACTCCAAGCTTGTGCCGCTGTCTAAAGACCGTGATTCCGAGAACAATTTGCTCGGGGAAATTTTCTCGTTTGTATCTTTTGACTTTCTAACTCTGAAGCTCTGGGATAAAACGTCGCAGGTAAGAAGGAATATAAAGGAGTCTGGTTATTTCAACATCATTTTGCGAGATACTCCGTCGTAGAAAAACCATGCTGTCAACGTTTCTACTTTGGTAGACCGAGAGCGCTGGTTTTCGTTTGGTTATGTAAGAATACGCTAACGGCGTGCTTGCTGTTCGTTCCGAACATAACGAGTTTCTGAGTGTGAGACGTTGTATGTCAATAGCATGGAAATTTGTTTCGCAAAAGCACTTCCACAGGAGCGTGTACGAAGTCATAGCACAGTGTTTCGTCGAAAGTAGCCCCATTTCATAGACTGCCGCAAAGAAAAAGAAAAGTAAAGAAAGTAGCACAAATGTGCTCGTATAGCGGCATAAGATGATAAAGTAGTCTTACGGGCCCTACAAACTTTCTTCTTCTTTGCTACCTTTAGTTAATTACGTAAAATTGAAAAGGAAAATGTGCGCACTCCTCTTCCTTATCACCGTGCAAAATATGCAAATTACTTCGAGCATGCTGACGACTGTTGAGCAGAAAATGTACGTACACCCCAAAAGCAATAATGAACGTAAAATACTTTCAATTCTACTTAAAGTGAACTGACGACCCTCAAAATAGAGGCACCAAATTTATCCCAAGAGCGTACTAAAGCTTCCGGAAGGCGTCTTCGCGTCTGCGGTATTCACCAAAAGCCCTCTATTACTCGCCTGTAGAGCGTGCTTCTCTGCAAAGTGCCTCATGCTGCGGCAGAGCCAAACCTCACCGAACGCAGGAGAGGGCGCGACAGGCGCTGCGTCGTCGGCGGGCACACGGCGGCGCAGTGGTACACGAGGGGCCCAATTAAATGCGGTTTCGTATTTCAGTCTGCACGGCTCAGGGATCTGTCCACGTGGACGCGCTAATGGCTTCCTCGTGCCGTTAATGGGTCCCAGTCGTGTCGTTGTCATCGGTGCGGTTTGCCGCGACGCCGACAGGAGACGAGAGGAGCCGATGCAAAAATGGCGGCCACACTCGTCCCTCGAGCAGGAGACTATCGTGATCATTTCTGTGCTCTCGTAATTACGCACTTGCTCATCACGTCGTCATTACTGTTAGTATGTTTCGCTCGCTCCAAAATTACATTTGCACACTAATACCACTCTCTGTGCTGTTGAACGTTAATTATATATTTGCCATGAATGTATAAATGTGACCAGTTGCTTCAGCTGAACGACTGCGTTTTGAATGTCAAGTAAATAAGCGACCCATTTATTCCTCGTAATAGTAATTTTGATAAGGAAGCCGCATATTACATTGTTGGTGGCGTACAAGCAAGCCATTCATTTGCTAGGGTATACATTCTATTTATAAGTAGTTCGACCGAAAGCTTTGTTGTAAACATGAAGATGCATAAAGAAAACAGCACAGAAACAAACAGACAACATTAACGAATTAAAAACTCGTCTAATAAAATTAATTTCGCGGGCACAGATGAACTGTGAGACTTTGAAGTGTAGTTGCACCGCAACGTGATTTTCATCACCTTAAATTTTCGAAATGCACATTAAGGCTGTAAACACGCTTTTATTCGCATTGTTTGCGCTACAGTTTTCGCAATCATGAAAAGAAAACATGTTTTCCTGACGTTAAAAGCAGCTACAACCTACATCCGTGATCTGGGACGCGACAGCAGAGAAGGAAAGAAAAGGTCCGCGCCGGTTGTTTCTGTCCTTTCTTCAAAATGTATTTTTTTTTTTGAGTATCGTAGAAGAGCTTCTTGCTGGGCGAGTTGGTGCATGACTTATTTCTTTTCTTTCTTTTCTGAGTATGTCGCTCAAGGAATGGACGATCACAGGAAAAAAAACGAGGCAGACAGAAAAAGCGCAAACAATCAACTGCATGCCCTGCAACAGTGAGCATGGAATACCAATACGCCCACGCTTTTGCTCTCTCTAGTGGAAACCAACGTAAATTTTCTAATTTGCAATCTTTATATCTAAGTAAGAGAAATTCGGGGGTTCTGCTAATCAAGACGTCGCAAACTTTCGAGGTTCCTTCAATGTTTTTAAAGGTTGCCTTTTAGTACCTCTTTTTCTTCAGCAAAGTTCTTATTTTTTTAAAGACACTTTGTCATATTGCCCAGCTTATTTTCGTCCCCCCTTGCTACCTTTCTTCCCTTCTTTTACACGTATTAATTTCCCTTCAACCGTCTCCTTCCAAGTGTCGTAGCTCGGGCGTTGAGCACAATATGCGAAATCCCAGAAGCGTAATCGAGTTTTAATGAGACCTGCACCTCGGGGGGATTTTCTTACGCACCGGCTTATTTGTCCTCAGCTGCGAGACAAGTTATGAAAGGAGAACAACAAAAACTTCGCACCGAAGAAAAACCGAGACTATACCTGAAGTGAAAATCCGAAGAGATTCGTTAGCTGCTTTTCTTCAAAGCCCAATTTCGAGATTGTCCATTACAGGCGCCTTGTTCCTTTATTGACATCTTTCTTGGGGGCGCATTGTCTTTGCTTCTAGTGGCAATGCTTTTTGTGGAGAAAGTCTCGCAGGCACAGAAGCCTCCCACTTCTGCCTTGTTTGTGCCGATAGCTGGCGGTCCTTCATTTGTTTGGCATTCTTCTTAAGCTGATGATTTTCCTCCCTCGTTTGGGGCGGGGCGGGGCTTTCAGATGAAGCGATCGGGAAAATATTTTCATTTAAGGATTTGAACAAGAGTCCCCAGCATCTTTGCGGTTAGTTTCCTTTTTTCTTCCCCGCGTGTTTCAGACCAAAGAGCACCGAACCAGAACCTACTCAAAGGGCACCGTCATTGTTTTAAATATTGAAGTCTTGTTTTCTTTCTTGCATAAAGATAAGAAGGAACAGTGTAGGAGGCTACACCCAACTCCCAAAAATACGACCGTGCCCTTAAGGCCTGTTTGTTATTTCGGCCCTCTGTTTGCTTATCGTTAGTGTAATTACGTACACCATTCGTTGTGTTGTGAAACTGTGCCGTTCAAGAAAACTTTGAAGTATCGTCTCTCCTGGCAACACTGATATAGTGTTGAATTATTGGGCGAACTTTTTGGTCTAGCCTGGCCCTTCGCTTTTTGTGAACAGAACAACAATGAGACGTCGGAAGCGGAGCTGAATCCTCTATTCCTTTCTTAATCTAATGTGTGCGTAATAAATCCCAAGTGAAAAAAGGAAACTTGAAGATAAATATTTTCTCTGCGTTCAAGAATAACAATTGAACACAGGGTGGCCCACCATCGCTATAAACAACTATGAATTACAGCTGAGATGGGCTCAAGCCTTCTGAGGCGTTAAGATCCATGCGGCAGCTTTAATTAAACGCTCAGGACGAGTGAGCGAAAAATTCAACTACTCTTGCCTGCTTGCTTGCTTGCTTGCTTGTTGGAAGTAGAAAAATAAATTAAGTGCTTTTAAAGTCGACGTGCGTCTATGCAACATGGCAGCCAGCAAGCTATCTTTCGGAATTTCAATGCACTATAAAAGTCCACAAACGCTGATTGCACACATGATTGCGTGCGTGTTATTACATAGGCTGCGATTTTGTGGTGGCGTCAGTGAAGAAGGTAGGTGCAAAGCTGTCACGCATTGGTTTGAGGATTGAAAGATAATTCAGTGCCCGGCCTATTCTTTTTCATTGAAAGTAGCGAAGTGTTTGCTAATGCACATGTATTATGCAAAGATCTTACGTGGTGTTTATCGCTCTAAGTTTAGCATTGTCTCGCGCTGTCGACACTGATGTGTACTAATCAACATAGCAATATTTTTATCCTTACGTCAAAGGTGTTAGAAATGCTGAAGAATGAGTTTTTCTTCTAGAACTTTATTTGCAGGCTCGTTTTTGTCTCGCAGTTAGAAAATATTTGAGCGTTTTTTAAGCACATACTGCAACGAAAAAAAAAACAGAAAAAAATGTGCTGTGTGCTAGGAATGTAGTCCCGAAATTGAAAGTAAGCCCTGAAATCGTTTTATTTTGTTTACTATGGCGCATTTTCGTTTTCATGCATGCTACTCTACGGTTTTCTACAACTGTATTATCATATGGAAGCACATGCACAAATTAGAATAACCTTAGGTTCTGGGCACACGCGTTACTTTCTTTGGAAAAAAGAAGGATGCGATTCTGTGGCTGTGTTCCCTAGTTTTCTTTCCGCATTGCTGTGAGAAGAATTTCGATGTCCTCTTTTATGCTGCATTTAGACATCGTCTACTACATCATTTTTGTTGAGTCAGAAAAAGTGGTCTATTTCAAATACTGGGTGACACAATTTCTCAGCTTGCTTAGTGCGAAAGTCTATACGGACGGACACAATCAAGAATGCCGTACTAACGGCGTAAGTCAATTTCTGGCTAAAAGCATTGGGGAGGACACTGTCTCCTGCAAGATGCCTGTTCGCATTGCAGGAAACATTCCTCTAGCGATAGTCGAAGCACCGAAAGGGGTGGGTTCTATATTGTTGAACATGGGAAAAGTCCCATGTGCGCTGTGAGTTTTGAGAGCATCTTAAACACCCCAGGTGGTCAAAATTTCCGGATCGTTACGTTAAGGCCTGCCTAGCTATTATACCTCGATCTTGTCACGTAAAACTACAGCTATAGTCGCATTAAAATAAAGAACAAAAGAAATACAGTGCACAATGGACACGACACATGGGCACAAAATGTGAAAGTATTCATTATAGTACTGTTACGTTCCGGTACTGAGAGATATTTTATTTGTTTGTATTTTACCGTTTTTTTTAACGAAAATGTTGCACCACAGAAGCGTTTCGTATGGTCGTTCCAATAATCCACATGTTTCCGTGAGATTCATAAGGAGATATATGGTAAATATTTCACAAATATATAGAGTATGTCTATGAAACATACGGAATTATGGATGATATATATACATATGGAATATGTATATAGAACATACTGAATGCTTGGAAGAGGGAACGGAACTGTTCACTAGTGTTGTTATCCATTCAGTGCCACAGCGTACGATTTCATTTCGCCATGTATCCTTGACGACGCCATTGGACTTTAAGATTCAGCAAAGATAACCTCAAGCGGTGGTTACAACGCATTTATGCCGGTTTCGCTTTTTATTTGTTCGATCGGCAAGCACAATTTCTAAAGCTTCGACATTACGTATGCAACGTTAATGCCTGCACGAAGCATAATCGTTGTCGCGCTTGCTTGCGGTTGCCTTTTTTGCAAACTGCGCGCCGGCCATTTTTCTGTCGCTAATGCAAGGTCACGCTAATTAGTGTTTGCACCCACCGTGAGGACAGAGAACTAGTCACAAAAAAAGAGGATGAGAAGGGAAAAGCGGACCCTCTCTTGCCCGCTATTCACACCCTTGCCCTCAGTCCACTGTTGGACGATAGTGGCTGTGAGCTCGACACCCTCGCCTGTGACGTCACGCTGAACTTACCGTAGGTTTAGATCACGCTTAACTTATGGTTAAGGATGACCACGCCGTCGCTGTTCCTACGGTTTTCACATCGTTGAAGTGGCTCGAATTTTTCTTTCACTTTTTCATTTACGGCTTTCATTCATATGCTTTCGAGGCACAATGCGTTTTAACAGTTTACATTGAATGTTTGTAGATCGCAACCAGGCTCTGTAAATCGCCTTGTCGTTTCAGCTACGCGACTCTTCTAAATGTATTTTACAGAAGTGAGCCGGAGACACGAAACCAAACCACCGAAACCAGAGCCTTCTCGATCAAAAACGAGTAATAACTTGACTTCACACTTCAAAAGAGGTTATAAATTCTTAGATTTAGACAGGCGCAATACGACTATCCGGATGAAAGCGATGACCACGCAGCAGAAAGCAAACACTGCTTCGTCGTCACCACTGCGTGTCACTGGAGCCTATCTTCACTCTTTAAATATTTTACATTTATCCGCCGCAGAAGCGGCGCGGAACGTCTTCCATCGGCTTGTCGGTCGTTTTTCAACATTTATCAAACGCCAGACAAAGAAGGCACGTCCCGGCGAACTTCTCGTATCGATACACTGTTTAGTTTCTCGTTTATTTTTCGTTATGAGACTTTCTTTTTTCCACATCCTACTCCCTTTCTACGCCGGAGAACGGTCGGCCGCATCCGTAGCTGTCTCGCTTTTGTGTCTATGTAGCGAGACGTCAACTTCATATTCTACGAGTCTCCTTTTGTTCGCGGAAGCGACGTGGTGCTTCTTTGTTCGCTCCTTGAGATCCATCTATACACTGTACCAGTAAAAACGTGCAGTATTGTGGGACCTTCAATGCAAACATGGGCGGTCGACACTGCGTCAAGAAGCCGCCGTCACAGAGTCTTGCGTAGCTTCATACGTGTCAAATGAAGCCGAGAAGAAACCGCAAGCTGGATAGAGACAAAAAGTGATAACGGGACTGTACGGAGATGCGGCGGTGTTGTGAGGAAGGATAGCTTGCACAACCCCGTAGCGCTCCCTCTAAGAATGCTGGCCTATGTGTTCTTTGCTTCAAGTGTCAGAAACGAAAGCACCATTTAGCACTGTGCTGTGTAGCAGGCAGCTCTAAAACTGGCAATGTGTTCACTTTGTAGCGACATCAGTTGTGCGACGCGTATGCTTACAGTCAACACAGGCGTACGGTCAATGACGCTGAAATTATCCGTCGCTCTTTCCCTATGGGACATAAGAAGAAGAAAAAAGCAAAAATAAACACTGGGGTGAAG
The DNA here is from genome assembly GCA_013339685.2 of Hyalomma asiaticum. Taxonomy (NCBI): domain Eukaryota; kingdom Metazoa; phylum Arthropoda; class Arachnida; order Ixodida; family Ixodidae; genus Hyalomma; species Hyalomma asiaticum. The sequence goes on from CM023486.1 coordinate 94,178,305, forward strand.
CGAAATTTAGAAGTGATTCTCTCGCAGAAATACGCAGCTCAGTGCGCCTCAACCGAACAAATTATAACGGAGAAGATAGCGAGCTCTTGCACATAGCCCAGTTAGCAGATGTTACATTGCAAAAAAAAAAAAAAATAAGAAGAAGAAGAAAGTGAGAACGACTTCTTGAGTAAGGGCATGGTACGGCCTCCACACCAGAAGAGCCATGAGTCGAATGCCGCATTTCATGGCAGTTTTAATGTGACTAAGTCCGGGAAAGCTCGCACGCATACAATGAAATCAGCTGGCGAAACACAGTGGTCCTGTATGATCGTTTCGAGAGGGCTTTGTTCTACACTGGACATAAATAGGATACTCCGGTCCATGATCATGACGCCGAGCCCACCTCCCCCCTCCCGCTTTTTTTACTCATTATTTAGCACACTGTTTTGGTAATGAATTATTCTTTTTAGGTGCACTTGCACGTTTGCGTATAAGTTTACTCGATTCGGTAATTATGATAAAACATAAGGGCAATGCATTCCTTTCATACCTCGCACCCTTTCCGCTTCTTTCAGTGTAGCGCGGTTATTTCTGCCTCCTATATTACCGTTTTCACTAGCCAGCTACAAGTTATCACATGCTTGGATCACGTCCTAATTGCTGAAGGAGCAGCGTGAAATCATCTATTACTTGATACCTGCTCGCGGGTTGTGGGAAAAGCACACCAGGGTTCTTACACCAGTGGCGACTGTTGAAGCTGACATTAAAGCGAGGCGTCCAGTATAGTCGACTGACGCTAGACGCACTATAGTACAATATTATATAATTGGTCTCAACAGCTGAAGCATTAGACAAAGCTAATCAAAAAAGGGGCTGTGCTTGCCGTACGAAGGACATTAATATAAAGTTAGCCGTAGTGGGAGACCCTCGATTAATTTTGACCACCTGGTGTTCTTTAAGATAAACCGAACATCCGCCAGAGTCGACATTTGGATCGTTGGTAACCCACAAGCATGCTTAAAACGCACAAGCAAGGCAGAGACGAAAAATCAGATGTTACGATTGTGCCGTTCCGAAAATGCGCATCTTCCGAAAAATGTTCCGGTTATGCATTTTTACTGCTGTTAGCCCGGCAACTACGTTTGTCTAGACACCTTCATTATACGCTGAAAGAAAATTTTTCGAAAGCTTAACAATGATCACAGAAAACACGTGCCCAAGTAATCATACATGTCGTGCACGCCAGCTTACGAGTTGATGCGCCAGTATACACTGCTGATGGTGCAGTAGGACTGAATATACCACGCATATATAGTATCCCGGCATAATAAAGCACTGAAACCATTAGCGCACGCAAAGGCATGACCTCTCCGTGCAACCCTGCTCAAATAAACGATACCCCACTGGTCTTTGCGTCAGTGTGACAGTATACCACAAACACAACAAGTGTAAAAAAAAGAAAGAACGCCGTCAGCCATTATGCTCAAGTGTTGTGCCTCGCTGTAACAGGAGCACTTACATGGTTATGGCGGTTACAAACACACCTAACAGATGAACCAACTTAATTGCTACGGCCGCACATTCACGCACGGGCCGCTGGGAGCGCGTTGTGCACCCGGCTGGCGGTTTCCAAGCAGCGCCAGCAACATCGATGCCACCCCTACAGCATCGCATGAGTCTCACCTTGCGTTGGGCTGCGCTTATATCGAACGGGCTGCTCCCACTGCGGGCCACGAGGGGAGGAGAGGGAAGAACGCACAACGATCACAAAAGCTCGGGCGATAGTGAGGCGGGTGAGCGCGAAGAGGAAGAGAACAGAAGCAATTTGAAGAGGAGGGGAATACGAGACGGCTCGAAAATAAAATAAGCAGGGAATAGCGTTTCGTGCTCGTCGGATCTGCCGGAGCCCTCGCCTCGACTCGCTCGGTGCTCGAACTCGGGAGGAGGGGAGAGCAGGGGAGGGGGTGGCGTGAGAGAGAGAGAGAAGACAGGCGAGCGAAGCATCTGGGCCCGCTCAGACAGCGTGCTGCCAGCGAACGGTACGCGGCCGAGACTTAACAGCGGTTGCGTGCGTGGTCTGGGACCCCGGGTGCGCGCGGCTGTTTTCCACACCCGAGGGACTCGTGACCCCCCGGTCGAGGTTCCGGGCAACCTCGGCGCGCTTGGCGCGCTGTTCGTGCGCGCTTCTATTGACGTGCATCTTGCAGCGCCTTGGTCTGTTGCGGGAAAAAAAGCTGGTTCGAGATGACGTGAAAACGCCAGGACAACTTCAGTGCTGGAGAACTAGCGAACTGTTCCTGACCCCGCTTTAGAGAGTGACAACAGCTCCTTCTGTTTCTGATCTCAAGCGAACAAGGACAAACAAAAGCGGTCACGTGCACCTGAACGTGCAAGTTCTCAAGCGTCAAAGTGGTCTAGGTGCATGAGTGGCTTTCTAAGAACTGGATGAACAGTGAATGCCTCCTCGTGTTGCAGTGCAAATGTGAGCATCTACTGTCACCTTATCACAAGCTAACGACGCTCGCTGATACGGCTTTGTGGACTTCATCTGGACATTGAGACTGGAGTAAAACTGTGTAAAGTGGACACCAAAGCTCAGTACATCGTTTCATAAGACATTAAAGACATTTTCTTTTTCAAATAGACAAGAAGAATCTCACGTGGATACGTGTTGGAAGGACGCTAGGTTCATTTTGGGATACTTAAGACAAGTGCAGGGATATCTCCTTCCCATTCATCAACAAGCTCCCCATAGGACGGTAAGTTTGTCAATCTTTCGCATTTCGTTTTTTTTCTACATTTGTCATGTCACCAAGTGACGTCACGCGTGAAAATAAAGGCGAGGCGAAGAAAACGTGATTAGCTAATTATGTATCTATGTCGCGAAAAAACTGCATTAGCTTCATGTGCAATCCACCTTCGTCTATATCTGACTCCCTTTCGTTGAAGAAAGGTCCATGGCAAAGTATTCATACAGACTTCGTCTTCATTATTTGTTCAACAATACACAGATAAAGCTTTTCTAAAGCACGCGAACTTGACCATGAAAATCCTACTTTCCGCACGGTGACAGTAATTACCGGGACACCTTTGACTGTAAAACGCTGTGCCACTTGATTAACTTGGAAACACAAGACGTGTCAGATCAGTTAGTGAGTATCGCATCGTAGAATTTCAGCTAGTCGTATCAGCTTGCAGAACGAAATGAATATAGGAAAAACTAGAAGCAAAGGTGACAGGAAGTTATATTCAGTTAGGCGCACTAAAGTATGTTAAATAATAAAAGAGGCATGAGGTGAGTCTATAACATGATTATAAGCTTCTTTCCAAAATGAAAACTGAGAGATGGCTTTGGATAGAAGACAGATGATGTTGCATAATGATTCATTCGGCAGTTGGCTCTTTAACGCAAATTTGTATCTGCATACAAAAGAGCGTCTAATTCAGACATGGTATTCATTTCCGTTTCATATGCACCTCGAGCGAAATCGGAGCACGGTATATTGTTTTACATCACATTAAAGACATTTTCTCGCTAATCAACCGCCCATTAACGTACAGTATGGCGGGTACCAAGTCTATATAAGAGAGACACAGAGAAACGCCTAAGGGAAAGACAGGGAGCTTAACCATAGGGCAACTCCTGTCGGCTATAATTAAATATTAAAAGAAGCACTATTATAGGAAACGCACTCATCCTTCTCGATGCAAATTTACATAGACAAACTTGCGTAACTCCTTTTCTCGACAAAAGGAAGCATGGGAGTGCCAACGCACAAAGTCTGGGTAGATGTTTGTTTTTATGCAGTTTTCTTAAGCTGAAGGGTGTGTGTGCGCGCAACAACTTTCGACAGAAATGCTCGTAACAATGCCAGCCAATCCCGAGGCCGGACATATCAATAGAAAAATAGGCCAGCCAATGGCAAAAAGTACTGACGAAAAAGAAGTTCCATAACCTCAGCATAGGGTCTCTTTTAAGAAGCTGGATGTCTAGCCAACGTACGCAATTTACACTACCCCAGTCATCGTACTGTACGCATACATCCCAATGTTAAATGGAAATTTACCATTCATGGGGCTAATTATACTGCTGCCGGGCTATACAGAGATGCACCGCATTAACATTGTGCAAGCGCGTCGTCTTCCTTTTCCTTCCATGCAAATCTGCGCAGTACGTGTGCTGCACTGCCCGCTTTCAAACATGCGTAATTAGTCCGCAACGTATTGTGAAACAGTCTTAGCTGAACGACATCAGAGGTAATGCCAGTTATTGCTTCTGTTGTAGCTCGAAAAAAGACAAATTGAGCAAACGGGAAACACTAGCACACGGCAAATGTGCGCGGTCTGTAAAAAAACGTTAACAAACCAGATAAGGCAGGCTGAGTGAAGCACACTAACACGTACATCATAAAATGTTGAAACTAGCTTCTTGTACGTAACAGGATTTAAATTTTGTATGATATTATTCCGAAACGTGGTCACACCGGCTAAACATTCAATGTCTTGTCTAACTGAAGAAGAGTGCGCATTCGTCGAGACATCAGCAACATGACTGAAGAACGAACAGTTCCATGTGAATGTGGATGTGGGCTTTTTCGATGTGGAATTTTTTGGGACATCATGGAAGATGCTGACGCGGAAATGCAACGCAAGACTCTAATTTGTGATGCACTTATATATCTGGTGTAATGTTGCGTACAGTTTTGTAAAAGAAAGAAAGAGTAACACTTGACAAGGAATGAACGACTTAAGCAGCGCGACAACGTTACACAGAGCGGAATAATGAAATGGTGGAAAAGTTAGGCTGGCTGATCACCTGGAATTCTACAAGGCTCGCAAGACAAAAGAAGGTGGATGAATTAGCCAGCGACACTATTCATTAACCACTGCACAGCAGCCGTCTATTCTTCAAAACACATTGCGAAATATAAAAGACAAAGAACACAGCAGACACCATAGAAAAAAAAATACTGTAATCTGAAACCAAGCGCTTGCATTGTTTTCTAATTCCACGCGAGAGCCGATCCTTGCCCCCTGCTCCCACGCATGGCGCTTTACTATGGATGGAAAGAAAGCACCGAATTGAGTAACTTGCCAGTTTACTACAGTGTCGCAATGCACAGGGTTACCCGTCACTTGCATCAATAGCAGGCGCGTTACACGTATGCTACAAAAGCTTCCGACTTGCGCATATTTTGAATCGCTCAACTCACCTTCAGCCTTTGTGTTTGTTATTGACGCAGTAAAAACGTGAAGTCTTCGGTGTAATGTGTTTCAGGCTATTTGATGTACTTCTGCAAATTCTGTAAACACAGTGTGTCACTAAAGTATGCTTAAGCACCCTCACTCAAATTATGCTTTCAGGACAATGCTAAACAGTGACAACTTAAAACCGAAAGACTCGTACAGTGATGTCGATGTCTTCATTCGTGGAACTTTTTCTTCGTGTGCAACCTAGCCCTATAAGTGCAGCTAAGGTCGACTTACTCACTAGCCTAAGTCTCTATACGACATCAACGCGGTGAAATATAAGGATGCACTTTTCGAACCACTGTAGGCATTAGGCTTAAACATTCTCATTAATCGTATTCAAGATTGCTTGTACTGAAAACGCTTTTATCTCGTGCTTAGCGAGGCACGCCTTTCTCGTGGCGTGCTACTGGCGTTCTTCTAAGGTAACCTCCAGAAAGCTGTACACAAATGCAGTATTTGTAACTACGTAACGCCTTCTAATCACAGCTTAATCTTCAAAATATTTGACGCATAATGCTTGTTAAAGGCCAGTAAGGCCAATGTTGCGCCTCGATAAGCAGAGGCTGCATCATGGTATACTTCTTTATTTACTCTCAGAGACTAAGAATATTGTACTAAAGCTGTAAATTTGCACTGCGCGTTCTCGGAGGTTGGCTTCACATTCCAATGCCGTGCAGCATTCTAGTGAAGAAGCTATACTGAGGCACAATTTCATTCATTCATTCATTCATTCATTCATTCATTCATTCATTCATTCATTCATTCATTCATTCATTCATTCAAAGTTACAATACACCACAAATCCTCCATCACAAGTTCTTTCAAAATAATTCATCCGTGGACCGGTGATTCAAGTTTTCACTGCACCGTGATACCAGAAAAAAAAAAAAGGACAATCAAGAGGCAGGGGCAAGCGCAGTAGAATTTCAGTGAATAGACCTTTAAGAAGCTGCAACCAATTTGTATCCCTCGGAGCGCGCCGCCCGGGAAGCAATTACGGACGCCGCGGGACAGACGCTGCCGGCGGGCAGAGCGATCTTGCCAAGAATGACGGGAGAAAAGGCGCGGGACCTGAAATAGCGCGAACAAGCAAGAAGACAGTCGGCGCTGCGACCCAAACGGCGTCAGTCTCGTCCGGAGCTTTCCTCGGGTCCATTTCTGTCGCGAGCTTTGGGGGCCAAAGCGATTCCGCGATTGTCATTAAGGGTGCAGAGTGAACGGACCTCTACAGCGCCGAAATAACGACTGCCCTTTATGAAAAGCATAAAAGAACTACAGAAATGGTAATGTCGGCCGTCTGAGAAGCCTGTCCAATTACCGTCCTTTTTTTTTTTTTTTCGTAAGCTCTAAAAGAGGAAGAATGCACGTAAGCCCACTTTTCTTTCGAGTTACCTTTTCTTTAGAATTGATTCGCTTAAGGAGCGACAATTTCGACGACGAACGGACGAAATTTGAGACAAAGTTGAGACGATAAGGCAGACTTGTGGATGATCTCAACTTTGAAAACGTTCTCTTAGACGTTAATTTGGATGACTCTAAGACCGTAATGAATGAAGAGGAATGGCAAGGAGCGCTTAACCGAGCACGTGCTCGGTTGAATACCCTGCACTTGGAAAGCTGGAGAAGGGGCTAATAGATAAGATGTAGGAGAGAAGAGCAGGAAACATTTAACAAGGGGACAGTTAGTGAGAGCAGACGCACGAAGCGCTGAAGCACTAGCACTAGTGAATAGTTCACAATCGTTCACGAAGACCCGTCGACTTTAGGAAGCACAGTAGCATCATCGCAGCCTTGCTCATACAGAAGCGCTTAGGCCAAGGACCCAGGATCTTCTCTACAGAAAGTAGTCGTCCATCAAGGTGGCGAAGCTTAGCTTCTAACTAACTTCGTTGAATTGCGCAGGATGCGCATTGGCAAAGCACGATGGCGATTGGCTCTTCATTGCCGCAATAACAGCATGTCGGACTGTTCGCCATTCCTCAGCACAACGAGTAGGCGTTCGCATATGCCACACTCAGCCACATACGGCACTCTAATATTTCTTCGTGACAGGCAGTCCTGGTGACAATCAACTGATTGATTTCTGGGGCTTTACGTCGCAAAATCAGCTATGATTATGAGAGACGCCGTAGTGGAGGGAGTGGAGCTCAATTGGCAGAGCGAGCGCCTCGGACAGGCGTTGGTCCCGGGTTCGAACCCCGGACCAGGACGAATTTTTCGGCAGCTAGGGAGCTTTCATTTCTGGAAAATCCGTATGGATTTCTTTGTAGCCTCGTGCTACAAACGGGTGGATGCGAATTTTCCCTTTCGCTTCGATGTATTCGAATATTCGGAAATCCTGCGCGCTTTCGTGAAGTGCCGAAATTGGCGATACCCATTCGGATAACAATCGGTATTGCACGAAGTCATGATGCCGGCCAACGCCGCGTGCGCGAGTACGTACGGCTTATCGCTGCCAACATGCGCTATCAAGATAAGTATCTTCAACTACCTGCTCGGCCGCGCTACTGGCACTCACACAACTCTGCTGATGTACCGCACACTCTTAACAGGCAGCGAAAGCACGTTACCCTGTCATTCGCACCCGCGTCCTTGTGCAGGATCTCTGCGCATGCATTGTGTGGCCTCAATATGTAAAAGAGAAATAATCCTTGATGATAGTCTTTAGGATTTGTTACCACTTATTTTACGCTGCGATATTTTGTCAGTACACTTACGATATCACACGCTAGTCTAGAAAGGGCGCTCCCGTAATATATATTTTTCATTGAAGGCCTGATAGCACCATCTCTTAGAATAATTATGGTTTAAGTAAGGTAATGTTGTCGAAGGAGCACCTGTGTTTTTATATTCGATATTCGAAGCTGTATATTCGTATTCGATCCGTATTCGACAAATATGATATTCGCAAGGCCGCTAATATTTATGAAATTACCAGTGAGCGTTTGTGGAAGATATACAAGACATAACATCGATCCTAATAAACAAATTTTTATGATCTATAAGCCAAGTCTACATAAACTCTCTCACTATAACACGTGAACAAATCGCAAAATACGATTTGAACAGGGAATGTCGCAGGAGCCAACGTTTCGACAAGCGGACTTGTCTTCGTCAGGGCGGCAACTGCCTTCTCCAGCGTTCGATCCATCTTCCCCTGAGCTTCTCTTCTAGTTTGGATTTATAACACAGTCACTCTTGGAGGTTGTCGAGCAGAATACCAGCACGATAGCAGTAGGGTATCGATAAAGAGGTGCTAATTCTACTAGGTACATTTTCCATAGACGACCAAGCCTAAGAAAGAAACTGGAAGCAGTTGTCTCGACTGAGGGCATCAGCGAACTATCTTAAGGCGCGCTAAAAAGAGAAAAACAGTGCCTTTTTTTTTATCACTCCATACCTTCTGCACGGACTTTTACGTATATTAGACTACGGAAAGGCCTTGCAAGCAAAACGGTTCATGTATCGCGCACTGAATCGACCGGCAGCAGTTACCAGATCACCAGTGCATTAGAAGCAAAGTGATAAGTCAATCCAATAAGCGGTATGCTACAGATGTGAGCTTTAATTACGCATGTAAGTGCAGTGTGAAGACAGTAGTGGTACAACACAGCGTGCGAAAATACTTTTGTACGCAGCATTCATCTTCTGTGGCATACGCTGTAATTCGGTATGCACTTCCCGAGAAGAGAATTGCCCTAGTCCAAGTCATACGAGCTCCGTAAATCAGTGAACGGCGAATGAGGTATACGTCGATTGAACAACGTCTTGCTCTAGCGTACGACGCGAGTTAGGCATGCCAGACATCGTTCTTGCCGATACAGCTTTCTGGAAACAGTTACCAAGCAGTTATACGACACTTGCTTGTTCCCATGTTGCACAAAGATTCGTACAAGGGGCACTTACGAATATTAGACGCACATATAACGCACGCCTCGCGTGCTCATTTTTGAGAACCCTCTTAGTGAGGTTCAGTAAAGTGGAAAGTCGGGCGGGTTGGTCATCGTTAACCGTCGTACCATGTATGGGAAGCAGTGCACTTTTATCAGGAGGAGCGGAAAGACGTAAGCAAACCAAACGCGCGGCAAGTGTCATGTTTTCTTTTTGTCTTCCTGCTTTGCCTGGTTGAATTGCCTTGCTTCACCCATACAGCATGAGAACACTCTTGACTAGCTCGTCGCGATGGTTATTTAAATATCTTGCAGCAAGTTAGAGGCAAGCGTAAGGGAAACGAGAATATGTTCGGTGAAGAGAAAAACTACTCGACTCGGTTTGAGTGAAGTGAGTCTGCTATAAACTGTAAGTTCTGTTCGCTCAAAAGACTGACTGCTTGGGTTGGGTAATGAAACACTAAGTCATACGAGAAAGGAAAAAAAAACATCTTAATGCGAAAGCCATAGGCGTCTTGTGGAGCAATGACCTTTCGCGAAGCAGAGCAGGCACACAAAGAGGCAAGAAATAAAAGAACAGTCATGTTTGCTCGAAATAAGTGGCACAGTCGCAGCGTAAGCTACAGGAGCAGTCTCTTAGGTGCACTTCAAGAACTGTTTCGGGGTGCGTACTTAAAGTACCGAGATATGTAAGTAGTGCTTTAATGGCAATGCATCTCTCTTATAACACACTTAGCCGCGCGTTGCAGTCTCAGAAGTCTCTAGAAGGAATGAGCAGTGCGACACTGTGTTAACGAATTGAGGCACAACCGTTCGTAATAGGTGGGCTAAATTTACGCTCTGCTTTACGATACCATGCGTTTGCACGGCGGACACGTTCTTACGCTTCATTTTCGGCTGCACCAACCAAAGAGTGTTGGCGGCATCGTAATCTGGCCGCGCTTTCGACATCACGTACTTGCGTTTTTTTTTTTCCTGTAAACCTATCGAACTGTCCGCCCGGCTTCGACGGTAAAATGCTGCTTGTGCTCCTCTCTGCATAGCGATTTGTTGTGCCCGCTGTCTGCTGGCGGCAACCGTGAGCGTATCTTAACGACTTGCTTCCTCGGCAACTGCCCGTGCGTTGTGAGAAGGCACCAGAGAATTACCAGTTATGTTTCAAATACAGCTAAAGCCGGTCTGCTCTCCTTTCGTCTAATGGCCTCACAAGCGGAACCGATTACGTCACTTGAGGCAGAAAGCATTGGCTTGTTCCATGATCGCGGAGACATACTCAGTAACGCCTTATTTTTTCATTTTGTATTCAACAAATAAAGAAAATAATGTGTCTTTTTTTTTTTACATTAGCAAAACAAATCATGCGACGTATCGGTGTCCCCAGTAATGTAGTTTGTTACAAGAAGTGCAGGCGGTTTCCAGCTGCATTTGAAACCTAATTACAAATTCTCTGGTGCGTTCAGTGCGATAATACTTGACTCATGTGTTCATAGGAAGCCTCCACGGCCACTTGGCACTGTTTTCTGACTATCTTCACTGATTGCTGCCGGGCTTCTTTAAGACCGACCAGTTCACTGACGCGGCGGCGAATAAAGCACAATGCAATAGGACGACAAATGTACGGCGGATCAGACGTCCATGCTCGACGGCTGATCCCGACACACGAATGGTCCTGGAATCCGGCCGAGCTGCTTCTCGCGGCGGATAGACACCTGGCTCGGTTCCGGCTCATTAATAAAGGCGGCGCCGTTTCGTCTCAGCCGCGCGCATTAGCGTAACTCCCCGTTTGTTTCAATTAGCGCCCGCCCGTCGTTTCGGGCCGTGCCAGCCGCTCCGTCTTCATTTGCCCAGACGGCAACCCCGTGAGTATCTTTAGCGGCCTATGTAAACTACCCCGATTTCCGGTGAGTTCAGCTGGCCTCCCTCAATGCGCGACCTTTGGAGCGTCTAAAGTGAGCCTTGCGGCTTGTTAGTGTTAATCCGCTACAGGCTACCGTGAGTAAAATACCAATATAGGCTTGGCTTTCAGCGCTGATGTGTTTCAAAAGAAATGCATAGGCGGTGTGCAATCGCTGCGCATCGTTCTTTACCCCTAAATTAAGTACTTTGAAAGAAACTGCTGGAAAATCTTATGAAAACGACCTCTTTCTCTTTTCTAATGTTTGCACGTTTTATAAGCTTAATTACATAGACACGACTGCAGGGTAGATGAGAGACAATAAAGAACGTCTGCTTCACTTCGCTGCCTGAAGTCTGCAAGCAACACGTTCTCCATAATAAATTGCGTCTATTTCATCAAATGTAGCGCATTATCCAAATTATAATGCGTTCAACTCGTATCTTTCTTCGTCGCAGGCTTACATATTCTGCACTAGTTGTTGATCAAAGAGAAACATTACTGATTCAAGGCACAATTCGTTTTTTTTTTCTTTTCCTTAACTATCCCGCGACAATGACGCGCGCATTTTTTCGGCTGTTGTGGGGAGGATAGTCCGTATAGGCCACCTCTTGAGAGACAGCTCAACCAGCTCTGAGTCGTAGGAACGATTGATTGATTTGTGGGGTTTAACCTCCCAAAACCAGCTCTGATTATGAGAGACGCCGTAGTGGAGGTCTCCGGAAATTTCGACCACCTGGGGTTCTTTAACGTGCACTGACATCGCACAGCACACGGGCGTCAACATTTCGCCTCCATCGAAATGCAGCCGCCGCGGCCGGGATTCGATCCCGCGACCCTCGGATCTGCAGCGAGTGCCATAACCACTAGACCACCGTGGCGGGGCAGTCGTGGGAACGAGGATGACTAATAAGACGGACACGCTGAATAGCACGAGCCAGCCCTGAGCTAAGGGCCCCAACCTACGAAGACAGTGTCTCGCTATATTACAAATAAATGTGTCTTCCGTTTTCTTGTCTGCGAGTACACACACGATTTGTTACATTTTTGGTGCCTCCTGTAGAAACCAGAGTGAAATGTTGCGTGTTCCGCATGCGAACGTTTAAATTCTACACGCAAATTTCTCTGCTAACTTTCTTCGCTTAGTGAGAGAGATTTATTTACAGGAAGGCAGATACGTCGGCTTGAGCTGTAGTTTGCTCCGGCCTGGTGCTCTACGCTGGGGAACGAGAGGAAAAAGAGTGATGGATGATGATGGTGAGATAAGGAGGTGCACAGGTGCATGTCACGTGATGGGCCGAGGCCACTCTAGAGTCGTGCGTCGGCTCCAGTGGCACGAAGGGAGATTCTTCGCTTAAAGAAAAGAATAAATGTACTTAACGTTACGAATATCGTAGTGCAAAAATGAATGACTAAGAAATCGAGACTATTTTCGATAGTGTCACGTAGCAGTGACTGTGACAACGTGAACGAGGCTGAAGCTGCGATTGTCTGCGTCACAGTTTCCTGGCAAGCTCTTGCCCTGAAGCAGAGGGAGTGGTATAGCACAGTGATAGCGGCCGGTCACTGTTGCCATTCGTAGAATATGAATGCACACATCAAGTCCATTGGCTACTTATGCATGTATCATCAAAAGCTCGGGATTATATGGCAGCTGCTCGTGTGCGCTGGAGAATGTATGTAGTACACTGCTATTTAAATGGTGCGTGAAATCTGATGAGAAAGAGTTACTGCGCTGTAAAAATAGGCGATAGGGTTGAAGAAATCCTATGTACAGAAAGTGGAGCCTTGCACAAGAGAAAAAAAAAATCTTCGTTATACCCGTTGAGGAAGGTGGCTTCAACATAGAAGTGCAAGAATTTATATTTCACAAGGATTTACAGAACCTCAAAGGACGGCATCCGAAGACGACACCGCTCGGGTTAGTTCTTTAGGGCACGATTTAATGGCACAAAATCGTAATTGGCGGGCCGAAGTAGTACACAAGTTCAAGGCCCCGTACAATTTTTTTTTTTTGCATTTGATATCGTCAAGCCTCAAATATTTAAAGCAACAACCCTTCCGTAATGTTTTTACATGCGGTATTGTAGCGACAGACATGTTTTTTCCCCCTCTGTGCGCCTGAGGTGGTGAACGAAAACGTATATTTCTCCCTAATCCCGCATCCGATAAAACAAATGACATCTACTAACTACACAATGTCTAACCGTGAGGGATGTTGTAATCTAAGGCTCGTCGTACGACCGATGACGTTTAGCGGGCACCAGGATTTTCGATTTCGTTTTTACATTGTCCGAGTATCAAAATGCAAAGACAAGAACAGAACAGGGGATCGTAATTCTGACCACGCCCGACTCGTCTCCCTATACCTCTCAGGGAGTCCGGCCCGTCGCGGCACACCCTCCTCGATCCCCGGTTACGACCGTCCACACGCGTACGCGACCATTTCGACGCACGGTGCCCGAGTTTTACAGACGTCGTTTGCGTTTGCCCGAAAAGAAAAAAAAAAAAAGCATGCTCCACTACGTGTAGGCTTAGCAAGAAGCTCAAGCAAAAGAATGAAACAGGAGTTCGCTTTGACCATGATCCGTCTGAATAGCAGATATCATGTTCGAAGGAAATGCGCCGATAAGCTATCCGAGTTCGATAATGTTTCTTCCTGGTATGAGAGAAGATCTCAGGTGTGTGTGTGACGAACTAATGGAGAGCAGCAACTGTTCTACTGCAACAATTAATCAATTGCCATCGCAAGATATTGCGTGCGCTGGTTAATCGTCGTGGAGGACTCACCCATAAATTCGCCTATTTCTAGCTACCTTGGAACTTCGTTCAAAATAGTCATTCCTCAGTGTATCAGCCAAGGCACACCTCTCGAGCTCGGCAGATACCGAACATCATTGAAAAAGAGACGCGTACACATCGAAAGCGTCGCATGAAAGGAGTTCTCAACGTCCTCACGCTGCACGTGAAAAAGTAAGGAGTCTAATCAGATCGCATTTCATGCACAAAGCAAAATTCGCCATGCTTCGGGCACTGATTTTAGGAAAATTATCTCGATCATTCGATAGATGGCTGGAGACAGGGTGCACCGATTTCCTTGCCTGGTACATCCTTTTGCCTGCGACCCAATCAATAATGCTTCTACCGTTCCCAACGTGGGTCTTCTTCAAGGACTTGCAGAGTTTAACGAGCTCCCAGAAACGCATCGGCGGAGGACATGAAGGGCTCCTCGTTCCTTACACGATATCAGGTTTAACAACTCCCGATTATTTGAAGCATCGAAAAATATAATCTAAGCTTAATAACACAAGAGACGATGCTACGGCATCTGGTGTTCCTACCGAGATGCACTTAGAGTGGCGCTCTGAGCTTCAAACAAGATTAGCGCTCAACAATATTCAAATATATGGACAAAAAATAAGCGTGTGCAGCATCAATGTCAGTCGATTCTCACTATATTCCTCTGTTCTTTTTATTAACTAATTTTTCTTTGTGTTTTTCAATTATCCTCGCTTTGAAATATTGATCCAATGGCTATACAATGTGAACTCTGCGTTGTAAGAACATTTTCGCTTGAGAACCAGCTTTTTTATTTTGAGGTTGCTGGACAGGTGTGCCCAGTTTCTTATTACTGGCAGAGCTTCCTGCACTAGTCACCGGCTACATGAAGGCTGTTACTATGTTCAAATGCACTGGCACGAGTCAAGACAGCTTTGGTACAAATGCTAGGGCAGCTTAAAACGCTCAACATTTAATTGCATACGCAAACAAGATAATTTAGTGAAAGCCCTCCCTCCCCTCATATGATAAAATAAAAAAAAAGAAAAGGGCTACCTAGTTTACGTCCATATCGAGAAATTTTCAAAGCCCAAGATGTAGAAGAAAGACAGAGTTAGAAATGTTTTATTCAGGAATTTATCGACCTTCCATTTTTTCGTTCATTTCTAGAATTCACCAAGCTGGATGAAACAAACAAAAAGAAGAAACACAAAAAATGGCAGCTTTGCAGTAGTTTCTAAGCAAAAATAATTTCTATTTCCTTGCGTTGTGAAATAAAAGAGTACTCGCGAAGTAAAGCTACTTGGTTCAAGAATTTAAATAAGAAATTACTTCCCTGTAAAATTCTGTAAAGTCAGCGCTACGCTAAGCAGAGCACGAAGTCCTTACTGACCTTCGTAAAATCAATGCAAAAGACTGCCTAATCAAAATATCGTTCGCCAAGAGACTCCTGATCCGAGATAGCGTTGCGGCATAAACAGAGAGAAACGTGTTTGAATACGAACATTGTCATGATAACTGATGACACGAGCATGGTATCGTCGGCACAGCTAGGTTGCTATGTCTATTATAGAACGAGGAGGCAGACCTGTTATCATGTTTTGCTAGTTGTTCAACACAGAATCTTGATAGAAGGATCTACGTCTAGGCACAAGAGTGTTTTTGCGCTTCGCCCTCATCGAAATGCGGCCGGCACGGCGACGGGAAACGAACTCGTAACCTCAAGCTTAATGCGGTCCAACGCCAAAGCCATTCTTTAAAGATGATTGCTATCATAGTTGTAAGGCCACGAGGCACGCAAATTTAATTTGGCCGCCTGTGTGAATAACGTTACGTCTTTCAACAAGGTGGCTTCTGGAGAACTTAACACACAAAAGAATGCATTAAGGTAATTTGGCCGTCAAGGGTCATCACAACTTGCTATCCCCTTAAGTCGGCATATAATAAAGAAAAAGAAATGTCTGGCACTATTCATGTTTGAAATGTTGGGTGAAATAAAGGAGCGTATACACTATCACCCCGTACACTCACAGCTACAATTTAGCGCGCGCCGCATTTCTGAGAAAAAAAAAAGAAAACTCCAGACGTACGCTCAAGGTGAGTAGAGGGGTACCACAGAGGTGCGACATTTTCGACGCCGTTAGCTTGCACCATTCAGGACAGCCATCTTAGATGCTTCCAGCGTAGCGTTCAAGTTTACTGCTGCTAAATATCTATAACTTCTGCAGCGCTCCAGTTTGAGCGTGGTGAGTACACTCCTGTCTGAAGCTCACCGTAAGGGGATGTCGTTATTCTCTTACGGGGCACACGCTTACGGGGAACAGAAGTTTTTATTTCATTGTGTCCAAGGTTAAATGTTAATGCCGAAGTCGTTAAACAAGGGCACATCAGCACTGCGCCATCTTCGTTGCAACAGGTACAGTTCTTCATGCCAACAGAACGGTTTTAAATGTCCACGGCATCTCCGCTAACTGCTTGCGCAACCTCTCGTGGAAAAATATCTGCAGTGCATGGTCTTCGAGTGGGAACACGCATGATCCGTTCGAACAGACCAGTGAGTAATTAACGAAAACATACGTTTCGAGATCTGTTCACCCCATGAGCACAGCGTGTTAATCGTGTCCCTTATCATGATTAGCGAGAAACTAAGTGCTGACTTATTCTAAACGGCTCCCGTGTATGAACTATTACACTGCGAGCATTCAGCGCTCGCTTTGGTTATGCAAGCTCCGGGAATTCGAGGTATACTGTATGGTTTTAGCGGGTAAGGCACGGCTTGCGGCGAAGCAGGGCTCAATTAGGAAAAAAAAAATGGTGTCCCTCGCAAAGCCCGAGCTCGCGTGACCGTGGCGGCAGGCACCACAAAACGCGCACGCAGCACCAGCGCCAAACACGTTTAGCCAACGCTCGGTACATTTGCGCTGTACGCGAGAGCGCTCGAAACACACGCTCTCTGCTGCGCTTGCGCTTGCGCTTAAAGCGCCGAGAAGCAGGCAGGCAGCCAACGGCTCTGCATTCTTCTGGCAGGCAATTTCTGCCGCGGTGTGCGGCTCGGCTTCGTCGTTAATCTTTCTGCGAGATGCGCGTTTACGCGTGGAAGACAAAGCGTTGCCCGCCCCGCCGGCGTGGTGCTGCATGGGCCGTGACAAATGGAAACTGTCCGCGGGCACCGAATCAGACACCGGCTAATGAGCTGGCACGGCGTGGTGGCACACTTCGTGCAGGCCTGCGGCGCCTCTGCCGCAAAACGCGCTGCGGATGTTGCTGCAGCCGTTGCACCGGAAAGCCCCGCCTAAACCACGGTGGTTGGAGCTTTGCGGTACACACTGGCATCAGGCTCCATGCTGTGAGGATCCCGCTTGCGACAATCCAACAGGTACAGAGGAGCCGCGAATTTAATATCTGCGTCGTACCGTCGCACCCATGCCGCGTCTTCGCTGCTGGTCGCGTTCAAAACACGTCTGTGGCCTCGGGTGGGGCGAGATTTCTTTAAAGCGGCGTTACACTGGAATTACACGTTGGTACACATTTGTACGGCCTCGGGTGATGCCGGCTGGGAGATGGCTGAGATGCCTCCCGCCTGCGTCAACAACGCCGCTACTCCTGGTGGCCGCGAGATATGTTTTCTGTTGCCGATGAGACGCGCTAGGACATTTTAGCAAACAATGCGGGAGACAAATAAGGCACTGAAGCAGAAGTGATTAAACAACGTGGCACCACTAACTCTTTTATTCACTGTACACCAAGGATCTTGATTTTTTTTTTTTTTTAAGGCCTGCGGCACTAACTTTTCAATGGTGGGGCTAGACGAAAGTACGAAGTGCTCCCTCCTGCGTACGGAGTAAATCTATTCCTAAGTTTTTGCTGAATGAAAACAACCGCCACACATTCCAAACATGAACCCTTTCTTGTGTCGTACCAAGTGAAGAACGAAATACCAAATTATACTATTTTGTGGCAACTCACACGCTACAAGGCAACGTTCCATCGTGCAGTTGAGTACCCTGTGTGACTGAAGATTGCTGACAGACGTTCTGTCGAAGTGAATAAATGCTTGAATCTTCGTCATGCCAGGATAATTGCAGCATACTTTGAGCGCTCTTCGCGGTTTTTAGTGGATGTTACTCTCATGCATAGCATGGTTATACATAAATGAATTCACTGTCAGTCTTTACTTTTAGAACAGCGCGCTTACATTTTTCGCATTTGAACGTTCTGATCTTCTGATCTGATTTGAACACTGAAGATGAACATGGCATAATACTCCGTACTGTACAGATAAGGAACACTGCTGCAAATATGGCCAGCTTAGAGTGCGGTATTTAAGGGAGAAGCGCAATCCCATACGTGCGCACATGCTTTAACTGAGTCTAAAAAGGTCATAGTCTGAAGGAAGACACGCCAACTCTTTCTTTTACGGAATGGACAGGCCATTGGCTTTCGATTTTAAGCCCCTCGACGGTTATATGTTTCACTGCTTGAGTCAATGTGTTTCCATTTTGTGAAAAGTGATTTTCTGTTTTTTTTTTCAGCCCGTATCTAGAATCGGAGGAGCCCGCAGCGTTAAGGAAACAACGATTCAGCACTGAGGCGTTCATGCTCCTCCCATTCTTGAGAGTGCGGTTTTTGTTTTCGGTGTCTATTGGGCAAGTTCGCAACTAACGATTTACTGTTTCACTCATAATCCGAACACCTCGAAGTAGTTGTGGACTACTCCAATGATGCGAATAGTAAGCAAATTAAGTCATTTAGAAATCGCGTCAGTTATCGCTGCGACTTCTGCCGACGTAAGGAGTCGCACAAACACAGCGACGATTAACAATTCGCCGCCTGTCGCGATGTGCATTAATAAGTTATATATATATATATATATATATATATATATATATATATATATATATATATATATATATATATATATATATATATATATATATATTGTAGCGAAAAGTAACCAACCCTATAGTGGGGTAGGCTCTCCGGTGTGATCTAGTGGGTCTGGATCTAACGCGCACTGCTCGTGCTCGCCGCTCGCTCTCGGGGCTCGTGCTTTCAGCCGTTGAACAAGCTACAGGTCGGGTCTGAAGCCAGCCTTCAATAAACGCCCTTTACAATATATATATATCGTCAAGTCCACAAAAATTCATTGCAATAATGTATCCCTGCGTCCATCGGAGGAGTGTTGATTGAGGGATACCATCAATTATTTTCTTGCTAAATTCTGAGCGCGCACCTTTTTCTTTGTGATTTTTTGTTACAAAACTCTCACGCCCCCTCACCCCCCCCCCCCCCCCATTTCCCTTACCGCTCTCAGTTATCCCATTTCCTTTTCCTTTCGTTTTGCTCCCCGACGCTAAATCGATCTGCCTCGGGCGGCAATGGATGATAATGACGCTGCTTCCTGATGGAGAATGGGACTCCTACGCCACTTCACGGCTTCAGCCGTATAAATATATGATCGAGTAATAAGTCCAGATGCGATGAGCGCCCGCCGCGCTTCGAATGCCTTTCTTTTTTCTGCGTTGTATCCCATCAAAGAATGTGGATACGCACCGCACCACTGCACTGACGTACAACATTGTTATCTGAGGAGCAGTTAAATAACGAAACACACGCGTTCGTAAAGCCAGCGGAAAAATTTCGTTCGTTGCCACGGTGACGCTGAAATATAGTTGTGGTGATAGTAATTTCTCGTTTTCCTGGATGTTGAAGTTGGATGTGCTTTCATTCATTTACGAGCATATTATAACAAATAAATAAATACAGATGAAGAGCAAAGATAAAGATTTTATGCACGCTGCAATAAAACCTCCTTGCAGGCTAGTTGGTTCATGCCGATCGGGTATTGTACTGCGCGAGTACAAAGGAAGCAAGGAAGACAGGAAAGAGCGCAGTTCACGCTTGACTAAGACCGGCTTTCCGAATAGAACAGAAACCAAAGATATCTTCCGAAAATACACGTTCCTGATGATCTGGAAATTTACATCTTGTGTCAGAAAACTTAAGCTGTAAAAGAAGAATGCATGCGACGATACTGTACTACACTTGTGCCACTAGGACCGGCTATACACGACCGATAACACCGCTACCGGTAACAGCGATGGTACATTGGGGGCGCTGCAACATAATTACGTTAAGAACGATACCACCCAGAAGTGTTTTTGCTATCGTGATACCAATGGTAATGCACTGCCTCATTTTCGGGATCGAGTTACAAAAATTGTTATACATAGGAAATGGCGCCTAATTGCCAAGGATCTCTAAGTTGTTCAGAAGCATATAGCTCTTTTTACTGTGTGGCTTGGCTGCCGTAAGTTTCGCATTCCACCACGTATATACAATTCCTTTTGTGTGTTAGCACTAAATGGAAATGCAACTCAATGCAGCAACGGCGAGCAAGGGGCTTCCCTGGGCTATAGCTCGTACGCTGACTTCACGAAACGTAGCGCGAAAATTGGCGACAGGAGGCTGGTATGACAAAGTTAAAAGCGAAGCGCTCAGGGATTTCACACTTCGTTCCCCATTTCTCTGACTATCTTACAGCAAGGCCTATCATCACATCCATCAAGGCCAGCAACCTAACCAGAACAGATACAGCCTGGGATTACAAATGCCGGCTGTCTCTATACCAACGCGCATATGCAAAGTACGTAAATAATTCCCACCCAAAAGAAAAAAAAAAGGGGGGGGGGTGAGAAGGCAACGTCAAATTGCTTGCTCAGTGAAATATAAGTTCCCTAAAAGCGGAGTGCTCTTTAGGGAAGATTGGGACATCGCTTGCAGTTCGCAAAAAAGCGAACGACAATCCGACATTGAGCCGCCCAGACCAGTAATTTCCTCCTTCCCCGAGGCGACGGGCCGTAGAGTCACAGCGTAGGGGAGGAACGCCGGGACGGGATAGTTCCGAAATGAAGACCCGCGAAAGCCCAGCAGGGCCGTCATCTACCATTCCGACAGAGCTGTTTTCCGTGCGATTCGCTCTCTTCGTTTGAGTGCGTGTTTTTTTTTTCTTTCTTTCTGTAACACGAGTTTCTAGTGCCGAGGCGTCGTGCACAGGCGATTCTGCACTGCCACGGTTGTAGGGAAAAGAAAAGCGTATCCTTAAACACGTTTCTCAACCGAAAAGAAAGAAAGGATGAAGGGGGAGGCCTCAGTCACCCGGAAGGGAATGTTAGGGGAGGGTACGAAGAGAGGAAGACTGAGTGATTTTGGCTCGCGAAACTTCCGCTCGCGTTCCCCAAGAGGCACGGGCAATTTGTCGCCCGCACAGGCAGAGGCGCACGTTACCGACTCGCCTTTTTCTTCCCGGAGAACTATACGTTTTTTCTTTCTGTCTTTTGTCTTCCTCGAGCCGTCACAAGCCGATACAAGTAGTGGCAAAACGAATGTGCCCCGTAGGGACTCGGCACGACGTCAAAATATGCGACCGGTAGCCCTGGCGACAGAACGGAAGGGCATAAAAGGAGGCATAGCTGTCACTGGCTGTCCGGCTGCGAGTGAGACGGCAAAGCGGCATGCCGTTAAGGCGAGAGTCAATACCGGGCTCGCACCGAGCCACCTCGAGACCTGAGCAAACGGAGCGAGCGATATTGGCTGCTAGCTGGCTCGCCCCCACCCGCTCGACAGACATACAGGAGCGGAACGACTTCGGAAACGAAGCGGCGCCGCTTCGTCTCCGCCTGCCGCTGATACGTACGGCGATAAGCCCCCGGTGCAGACGGTACGTTGCTCGCGCAAGCGCGTGTAGGTGTCACAAAGCGTCCTTGTTTTGTGCAGCGTTCGAGCGAGGAGCGTAGTAACAAACGCTGTTAAGTCGTTAAGGTGTTACCTGCACGTAATCATCACCATGGTACTTAAAACGATCCCGTAGCACTCACTGCAATGCGACGCAGGATAAGTGCACGCTGCAATAATTCTACACCTAGTGCTCCTTCGGACAGCAACTCGCAGTCCAGTACGCCGTGTGCGGCATCTTTCGCACTGTCCGGAACTTCGTACCGCTCATGCATGGCTGCCTCCCCTGTCTATACACGTAGGGAGGAAAATATAGCCCAAGCCCCAACGGTTCTCGTGAGGCGGCTCTCTTCGTCTCCGAAGGCGAACTCACCTTTGACTCTATTTACATTTCCGCTGAACGTCTGTCATGTATGCCTCGTTCTGACATGCTGACTCGATTTCTGTCGCGTCTCTGCTTATCGGAAGAGGACGCCGAGGCAGCGGTTGGAATAACGAACGACGTAGGGCTCGGTCTGTGAGGAGACGGCACAGTCGGCGAGATCTCCTCGTCAAGAAATGCCAGCTGCGTCCGAGGACGCTATCTTGCACTCAGGAAACGCGACTTTGGAGGTGTGCGCACACCAGTGATTGAATTTTAAGGCGTTTTCTCTTTGAGGAAGTCACAGGTGTTTTCTGCGCTATATTGATTCAACGAACGCAGCAATAAAGACGCAGTAGACTAAATAGTTAAAGGATGAATGTCGGTGCACACTCTACAGACGTCACTCACGTCAATATTGATAATCTAGGCAAGGTGTCAGTTGACAGCAAAAAAGATTTGATTAGAAAAACACAACTTAACATGAAATGAAATCAGAAATAAATTAATCATGATATCTTGCTTCCCACCTACAGATTTTTGCACCCCGAAACATCTCAGGCGATACTATCCTCGTTACATTTCAGAAATGTGGCCCGTTGGCTTAGTTGGTCTGACATACCTATAGCCATATTTAGCGCGAAAGTTACACGAACACACGAACACTTTTTTTCATATATATATAGAAACATCCGTCACCATCAAGGATTCATGCGCCTGGGCTCGTACGAAATATATCGTCTGCCACTGGACGCTACCTTGCCAACACTTACGGATATAGCTTGCCAAAAATATTCCGTAATGTAAATTACACATCGATGCTCGGTTCCCACCTTCAATTTCCCTTTCAAATTACTGCCGTGAAGAAAGTCATTAGGTCTAATTGCTTCGGCGCTCAAAAGAACAACTACGGGAGGTCGTCCCGCCACGGTGGTCCAGTGACTATGGCGCTCGCCTGCTGATCATAAGATCGCGGTATCGAATCCAGGCCACAGCGGCTGCGTTTCGATGGAGGCGAAACGTCGAGGCCTTGTACCGTGCTGTGTAAGTGCACGCTGAAGATCGCCGGATGGTCGAAAATACCAGAGACCTCCACTACGGCGTCTCTCACAACTATGTCGTGGCTTTGGGACGTAAAAACCCAAAAATCTTCACTGTGGCTGTTATTTGAAGCAGCCGTATAGGGCGTACGATCCATACGCATGCTTGCTTTTTGAGCTATTCTTAAAGCTCAAGAATATATCCCAAACAAAATCATGCAACAACGAGTCACCTACTAGGTACTATAGTACAGTATATATATATATATATGAGCGCACTACCTTAAATAGCCAGTCTGCTCGCTGTAATAATGGAGCGTGAAAGAAAAAATATACTAAAAACGCGAAATAAACGAACACCTTCATCGAACATATGATGAAAGAGAAAGTCGTTCAGCGTTGTGTCGTTACGGGATAAACTTAGGGGCAGTAGCGGACCGCTTTTCGCATAATTATATTATATTGTGAGTATCGGAAGCCGGCGAACTAACGAGCCGACTATGCGCCTTCATCGGTCCGCACGCCACGTTTATTCCTACGCGAAGCGGAAACTCGAGTGGATAATGCCGCTTGGATAGTCCGCTCAGTGGCGCAAAAACAAAAGCCGCTTGTGGAAGAGATCGATTCGTGACGATTGCAGCTGACGGCCAACTAGTCCCCGTTTCGCGTCCCCGTTCACGTCGCACTGCAGTGACGAGAGAGTGAGGGACGTACCACCCCTGCGCTTTTAAAAAATAACGCTTAGAAAATTGAGAAGCCCTTTCCATGTCGGTTACACGGGCCTCGCCATGGTGGCCTGGTGGTTATGGCACTCGGCTGCAGATCCGATGGTAGCGGGAACGAATCCTGGCCGCGGCGGCTGCATTTCGGCGGAGGCGAAATGTTGGGGCCCGTGTGCTGTGCGATGTCAGCGGACGTTAAAAACCCCAGGTGCGTCCGAGGACGCTATCTTGCACTCAAGAAACGCGACTTTGGAGGTGTGCGCACACCAGTGATTGAATTTTCAGGCGTTTTCTCTTTGAGGAAGTCACAGGTGTTTTCTGCGCTATATTGATTCAACGAACGCAGCAATAAAGACGCAGTAGACTAAAAAGTTAAAGGATGAATGTCGGTGCGCACTCTACAGACGTCACTCACGTCAATATTGATAATCTAGGCAAGGTGTCAGTTGACAGCAAAAAAGATTTGGTTAGAAAAACACAACTTAACATGAAATGAAATCAGAAATAAATTAATCATGATATCTTGCTTCCCACCTACAGATTTTTGCACCCCGAAACATCTCAGGCGATACTATCCTCGTTACATTTCAGAAATGTGGTCCGTTGGCTTAGTTGGTCTGACATACCTATAACCATATTTAGCGCGAAAGTTACACGAACACTCGAACACTTTTTTTATATATATATAAAAACATCTGTCACCATCAAGGATTCATGCGCCTGGGCTCGTAAGGAATATCTTCGTCTGCCACTGGACGCTACCTTGCCAACACTTACGGATATAGCTTGCCAAAAATATTCCGTAATGTAAATTACACATCGATGCTCGGTTCCCACCTTCAATTTCCCTTTCAAATTACTGCCGTGAAGAAAGTCATTAGGTCTAATTGCTTCGGCGCTCAAAAGAACAATTACTTCGGGAGGTCGTCCCGCCACGGTGGTCTAGTGACTATGGCGCTCGCCTGCTGATCATAAGATCGCGGTATCGAATCCAGCCCACTGGCCGCTGCGTTTCGATGGAGGCGAAACGTCGAGGCCTTGTACCGTGCTGTGTAAGTGCACGCTGAAGATCGCCGGGTGGTCGAAAATACCAGAGACCTCCACTACGGCGTCTCTCACAACGATGTCGTGGCTTTGGGACGTAAAAACCCAGAAATCTGGCTGTTCTTTGAAGCAGCCGTATAGGGCGTACGATCCATACGCATTCTTGCTTTTTGAGCTATTCTTAAAGCTCAAGAATATATCCCAAACAAAATCATGCAATAACGAGTCACCTACTAGATATTATAGTACAGTATATATATATATGAGCGCACCACCTTAAATAGCCAGTCTGCTCGCTTGTAATAATGGAGCGTGAAAGAAAAAAAATACTAAAAAAGGCGCAATAAACGAATACCTTCATCGAACATATGATGACAGAGAAAGTCTTTCAGCGTTGTGTCGTTACGGGATAAACTTAGGGGCAGTAGCGGACCGCTTTTCGCATAATTATATATATTGTGAGTATCGGAAGCCGGCGAACTAACGAGCCGACTATGTGCCTTCATCGGTCCGCACGCCACGTTTATTCCTACACGAAGCGGAAACTCGAGTGGATAATGCCGCTTGGATAGTCCGCTCAGTGGCGCAAAAACAAAAGCCGCTTGTGGAAGAGATCGATTCGCGACGATTGCAGCTGACGGCCAACTAGTCCCCGTCTCGCGTCCCCGGTCACGTCGCACTGCAGTGACGAGAGAGTGAGGGACCGTACCACCCCTGCGCTTTTAAAAAAAATAACGCTTAGAAAATTGAGAAGCCCTTTCCATGTCGGTTACACGGGCCTCGCCATGGTGGCCTGGTGGTTATGGCACTCGGCTGCAGATCCGATGGTAGCGGGAACGAATCCTGGCCGCGGCGGCTGCATTTCGGCGGAGGCGAAATGTTGGGGCCCGTGTGCTGTGCGATGTCAGCGGACGTTAAAAACCCCAGGTGGCCGAAATTTCCGGAGGCCTCCACTAAGGCGACTCTCATAATCAGAGCTGGTTTTGACGTAAAACCCCGAAATCAATCATTCAACCACATCACGTAACGCGCATGACTAAAGAGGCTCGTTTGTTGTGTCGCTGGGAGTGAAAAGATAGCAAAGGCGGTTGGCGCGTGCTCCGGCTACTTTCCCTCTGCTGAGCTCAGTCTCGACGACCGGATATGAAGAACAAGCGTGGTGCTTTCTGCCGAAGAGCAGGCTATGGTTGAGAACGGAGCCGCGAACTCTCCCGGGACAGGGATCGCCGTCGACATGCATAACATGAACGGAAGGAACAGTGCACGGAAGAAAAGGAAACTTAGAAGGAAAGAGAAGGAATAGTAGCAGGAAAGCTGAACGAAAACAGGTACAAACAGGTACATCAGGCTTCCGGACGCCAAGCTTCACTTGATCCCCCCCCCCCCTTTTTTTATATTTTTTGGCAGGGCTGGTGATTTCTTTTTTCGTTTTGCATCCATTGAAATAAGATCGGCGTGCCAAGGAATCGAACCGACGTACTCGACCACTGCAGTGCTACATCTTACTCGCCAAGCTGTCAGCACGAGTCAGCAAGAAAAAGCCACTGGCTCGCAGCTATGTGGCCAATCTGAGAAATACGCAGCCTAAGCTTTTTTCTTCTTTTTTTCTCACAGCAAAAAGGCAAACCTAGTTGACAGCGCACTAGGAAGCACAGGCAGGCGCTTAGCCGGTTTCATCGCACCACTCTCCGTTTTCATAAGCGGCGTTCGCTCGTGCTACCCGTCAAAACAAATCACGAAGTCCAATGACCGCGACTATATGGCTTCGCTTCGAGTCGCGCAGCCTTCTCCGCGGGTGCTCCGAAAGCTGCTGTTTGTGTAGGGAACGCCTGTAAGAAAAACAGGGGAGGCGGGGTTCTCCTCCCTCCACCCTGTATATATATATATAGAGAGAGAGAGATCCCAGAGTTCCGGGCCGATGTCCGGCGACGGGGAAAGGAAAACCAATTGTGGCCGAACCGCTCGGTGGGAGATAAAGGCAAAGAAAGGAGAGTGGATGGGGAGAAAAGGAAAAAAAAAAAAGAAAGTACGTTGATTCGTCTCGGCTGGTCTGGCGGAAACCGGGCAGCCATCGATTTACGGAAGCCATTCGATAAGGCCATTATGGTGCCGATAAAAGGCGCTCGACGCCCAAACAGTGGACGAGCTCACTATGGAGCAATGCTTTTGCTTGCCGCGTCGTTTTCTAGCCAATGTTCGTGTTTTCCTTATGTTTTATTTTTCTTTGTCCTCTGCCCACCACGAATACCGATACTGGTGTTTTCTTCCGGCCTAACCGTACTCTCGATTTTGGGCCATTGGGGCTGGGAGCTGTGGTTACGTGTTAGCAGCTTTCCTTTTCAACGGTGAACATCGTTGCGATAGCTCTCCAATAATTCAACTGAGCCTCGTATATTTCCAGCGCCCTCTTTGGAGGTGTTTGCGTTGTAACATGACGGCGTTAGGATCTGAAAATTTGATTCTGATATTGTGGTAGCAGCATCTCTTTGCACATTGAATTCTTAAGCTATTATGTCCTTTTATTGAAGTCCAGTGAAGAAAAGCGCGGCAGCTCAATACAACGAGCAGTGGGCCGTTGAGGCCTGTTTTCGTTTTCGTTCTTGCTCCCCTCCCTCCATGTGATGCTAAGCAGGCTGCACTTACGACTCGTCGAAAGGCCACCTTTGGGGGCCCGCGAATGCATGCAGATTATATACATTTTAAAACCCCGAAATCAATCATTCAACCAGATCACGTAACGCGCATGACTAAAGAGGCTCGTTTGTTGTGTCGCTGGGAGTGAAAAGATAGCAAAGGCGGTTGGCGCGTGCTCCGGCTACTTTCCCTCTGCTGAGCTCAGTCTCGACGACCGGATATGAAGAACAAGCGTGGTGCTTTCTGCCGAAGAGCAGGCTATGGTTGAGAACGGAGCCGCGAACTCTCCCGGGACAGGGATCGCCGTCGACATGCATAACATGAACGGAAGGAACAGTGCACGAAAGAAAAGGAAACTTAGAAGGAAAGAGAAGGAATAGTAGCAGGAAAGCTGAACGAAAACAGGTACAAACAGGTACATCAGGCTTCCGGACGCCAAGCTTCACTTGCTCCTCCCCCCCCCCCTTTTTTTTATATTTTTTTGGCAGGGCTGGTGATTTCTTTTTTCGTTTTGCATCCATTGAAATAAGATCGGCGTGCCAAGCAATCGAACCGACGTACTCGACCACTGCAGTGCTACATCTTACTCGCCAAGCTGTCAGCACGAGTCAGCAAGAAAAAGCCACTGGCTCGCAGCTATGTGGCCAATCTGAGAAATATGCAGCCTAAGCTTTTTCTTCTTTTTTTCTCACAGCAAAAAGGCAAACTTAGTTGACAGCGCCCTAGGAAGCACAGGCAGGCGCTTAGCCGGTTTCATCGCACCACGCTCCGTTTTCATAAGCGGCGTTCGCTCGTGCTACCCGTCAAAACAAATCACGAAGTCCAATGACCGCGACTATATGGCTTCGCTTAGAGCCGCGCAGCGTTCTCCGCGGGTGCTCCGAAAGCTGCTGTTTGTGTAGGGAACGCCTGTAAGAAAAACAGGAGAGGCGGGGTTCTCCTCCCTCCACCCTGTATATATATATATATATAGAGAGAGATCCCAGAGTTCCGGGCCGATGTCCGGCGACGGGGAAAGGAAAACCAATTGTGGCCGAACCGCTCGGTGGGAGATAAAGGCAAAGAAAGGAGAGTGGATGGGGAGAAAAGAAAAAAAAAAGAAAGTACGTTGATTCGTCTCGGCTGGTCTGGCGGAAACCGGGCAGCCATCGATTTACGGAAGCCATTCGATAAGGCCATTATGGTGCCGATAAAAGGCGCTCGACGCCCAAACAGTGGACGAGCTCACTATGGAGCAATGCTTTTGCTTGCCGCGTCGTTTTCTAGCCAATGTTCGTGTTTTCCTTATGTTTTATTTTTCTTTGTCCTCTGCCCACCACGAATACCGATACTGGTGTTTTCTTCCGGCCTAACCGTACTCTCGATTTTGGACCATTGGGGCTGGGAGCTGTGGTTACGTGTTAGCAGCTTTCCTTTTCAACGGTGAACATCGTTGCGATAGCTCTCCAATAATTCAACTAAGCCTCGTATGTTTCCAGCGCCCTCTTTGGAGGTGTTTGCGTTGTAACATGACGGCGTTAGGATCTGAAAATTTGATTCTGATATTGTGGTAGCAGCATCTCTTTGCACGTTGAATTCTTAAGCTATTATGTCCTTTTATTGAAGTCCAGTGAAGAAAAGCGCGGCAGCTCAATACAACGAGCAGTGGGCCGTTGAGGCCTGTTTTTGTTTTCGTTCTTGCACGCCTCCCTCCATGTGACGCTAAGCAGGCTGCACTTACGACTCGTAGAAAGGCCACCTTCGGGGGCCCGCGAATGTATGCAGATTATATACATTTTTCTAATATTGACCGCTTTAGTCATACGAACACTGTTTTCTCATGATTGCTAAGTGTTACTATGCTACGCGTACGAAGAAAAGGTAAAAGAAGAAGAACTATGCACTGGAAATGCTGAGAGTCATTACCAAGTGTCACGTTCCGCAGTACTTAGCAATGCTTGAGCGTTTGATAGTTTTACTTCTTATTTATTTACAAATACGACTTCCTCTAATCACTCGCCACCGTCCGCTTATTCTCGCCTCTCTAAACTCTGCACACATATTCGCTGCGGGCTGCTAGTCGAACAAGCGAAAGAGGTTCTATAGAAATAGGCACACCCTACATACCACGGTGTTTATTTTTCGTTCGTGCATACTGCGGCAAGTACTACAGGAGAAATTCCACATGCCCGATGCAAACCTTTAAGCGCATAGTATTATGGTGCTTGCGTGTTGGTTCCGTGATACTAAGTTTGTTTGATTTGCGGTGATTGACGGCCGTAAGCAACGGAGATACTATGCAAATATGCCTTAGAGGAGAGTTTCGGATTAACTCGGTTTGCCAAACATGTAATTAAATAAAGATTTCCCTCTCACCAAAAGACTGCGCAGCCCTCGACCTCACTGCGGGCAGCAGAACGTCACGGCTATTGAGCCACTGTGATGGATGATCACTAAGGTTTGCGTACATGGCGCCTGATAATATAACAGGCTCTAATAAAAATGAGGCAAGCAAGTGTTTCTTTTGTGGGGAATGCTTCACTACTATTGCTTCACTACCCCAGAAAGACGAGTTCAAACAATTTCCTCGCTAAGATGTGTCTCAACGACAGAGAAAGCACAACGCATAATAAGAAACTCCCTCTCTCCTAATTCCTCATAGAATTCGTCGGAACAAACTTGAAAAGCGCACGTCGAACAAGCCATCATGTCTCTCGGCGGACACTGGAGACGCATACGTCATCTTAGTCATAATGATACAACCTAGAGTGACCCCTCCCTTGCTTTAGGAACGTTCTAGTGCGGTCCACACACACACGACGCACTGCCAACATCTCTGTGGCAATGGTGTCACATTCGACCTTCATCGTAAGGTTGGTGCGAACATTTCGTTTTTGTTTTCATTCATGCTATCCTGTTACTCTGTCTTCAGCTGTCCTAAACACAAATAAATAAAGAGTAAAACAAATAGGCAGCGAAGCTTGTACTTATCGGCCCTTGAACAATAATAATGGCAAACCTTCTAAGCTTGGAGCGCACAAAGTAATGAGTGAAAAAGTAGAAATGGAGAAGCAATGATGCTCTTTGTGCACACAGATCGAAGAACACGCACTGGCGCGTTTTGTCCTTCCTATTCTCCGCGCGCAACACTAAAAATGTGCAATACACCAACAACCATACACTACCAACGTCGTAAACGTTGTTAAATTATTTCTCATTATAATTTTATGCTTTTTATCATTAGCCGTTTACGATGGATCAATCATGGTAATAAATTTGAACAGTGTGCAGCAAAGACCACTTACGAAGCGCGAGAACGAATCGTACTCGAATGAAATTGTTACCTTGACACAATGTAAGTAAATTCGGATGTGCGCACGTCCCACTCCCCTCCTTCCTCCCCCCGTTCTTTTTTTTTTCCTATACAGGTGGTGCTTTCGAAGACCGCTTCACTATTTTAGTTTGGTTACAGGGGCACAACTCGATTATGCCAAACTCATGCAAAAAATTCTAGACATGATCCAGCGTTCAACGTTAAGCAATATATCATGCCAGGCATAAATACGTCCAAGGGAACGGATTCTCGCCGCTGTTGCAATATATGAAATACCTAGTAACGTTATGGCTATAGCGAAAGCGCTGGTGAAACTTTTTAACAGCAACAACGACAGCGAACGTTGAAATATGACGGCAAGAACTACGACAACGAGAAAGCTGTTACAGCCAGCCCGGGCCAACACTGCAAGCAGACATTGAGCGATGCGCCTGTCTTTGTGGCCCGCAAAAACAACAAAAAACTCCCCCTTTTTTTATTCAATCACAGGAACCATCACCGTTTTCTGAGTTAAAAAGAATACCAGAACGACAACAACAGAGACCTATAAGCAACAGAAAGAGTGACCCAAGGAGGGACCGCGTCACTGCAAATGCGGCGCGCGCCGAATAAAGCTGCAGATTTATCGTCGACTCACGCCTTCCACACCGAAAGGAGGACCTCGTCCCGAGGTTCGGCGACGTCGTTGAACGCCCTGCTTATGCCGCGGAGTAGGCTTACCGAGGCGCCCGAACTCCTGAGCTCGCACACGTCAATGTCACAAACCAGAAAGCTCGGAAGCCTGCTGCGCTTTGGCTATGGTTACATTTTTTCCCGACTCTCCGTTGCCGACCGTTCTTACGCCACTATCCTCAAGTATATATATATATATATATATATATATATATATATATATATATATATATATATATATATATATGTGTGTGTGTGTGTGTGTGTGTGTGTGTGTGTGTGTGTGTGTGTGTGAGGATCCCAGTGAAATTTCGCAAAGGGTCGCCGTCGCATGGGTCGTGCTCAACGGGTTTCGGAAATGGAAGCGCGTGCTTCCTGTTGGAGCGTGCATATACACACGCTGCAACGCGGTACCACTTCGCAGCGTAGCGTCGACTTATGCGTAGTTCCGGTGTCAGCTTGAGAAAGGAATCCGAAGAGCGCTTCCCCTTTGCGTCGCACGACGGTTTCTGGGGGGGAGACAAAGTTAGAGAAGGATTGCCTTCATCCGGCTCTGCAAGAGAAAACAATATTAAATCGCTGAGGAAGTTCCGAAAGAAAGAGAATATATAGTCGAGCTATCGCCCACCGAAGACAAATCGATACAGGAAACGCTAAGATTCAGCGAGCGATGGCGTAGAAAAAAGAAAAAAAAAGGATCCCATCACTTTGCCGTGTGAACTGTGGGTCTTTTGAAGTTATGGTAGCATATTTTCTTTTCCCCTCTGAAAGGTACGAATTATTCGAGCGGCAAACGTAATGCATTTGGATATGTTTTTTGGAGCGTTGAATGAGTGAGGGATGTGATAGTCCAGCCGACTATTGGCTTCGTGGTCCTGCGTCCATGACTCCTTTTGAAGCTGCCATTGGACCAGCCTAAAGATTTGCCGGTTAAGCTATGCATGGACAACTTATTCGCCTCCTTCACAGTTACCTGTATGTTAGAAAACCAACCTACTGAGCGCAACAGGAGAGAAAATTCTGTATCGTATCGTATCGTCATGTATTATATTGTACTGTATTGTAATGTATTGTGTTGTATTGTATTGTATTGTATTGTGTGTAGCTAGTATTGGTGTAAAGTACGAAAAGGTAATTTAATTACGGACATTTTAATATTCCACGCCAATTAAAATTGACAGAAAATTGTCCTCCGAACTTTCGGGACACTGAATAATGAACGCACGTGGGCAAGCCTACTTAATTCAATACATCATAGGCTGAATTCACCGATGATTTGATAGCAATAGCTGCTTTGTACTGGCTGGCAACTTTAGCTGTATATGGCATCAAAAGTGGCTTGTATTGGTTTTGAGGAAAAGCTCTAATGTACGAAATTCTTTCAGTAGAGTATAGGATTTTTTTGAACTCGGTCACAGAATACTGCCTGGAGATCTCAGTGTAAAATGGAGCTGTGCAATAAGCCGTCCGTATGCAGACATCGCGGAATGTGGTAATCAGGCGATTTGACTTCTGGGCTTTTACGTCCCATAACTACTACATGATTATGGGAGACGCCGTGGTGGAGGGCTCCGAAAATTTCGACCATCTGGGGTTATTTAGCGTGCGCCAACATCGCACAGTACACGGGCCTCAACATTTCGCCTCCATGGAAATGCAGCCGCCGTGGCCGGGATTCTATCTCGCGAACTTCGGATGAGCGACCGAGTGCAATAGCGACTAGACCACCGGCAGCAGGGTCTTGGTGACAAGCTGTGAGCATCATTGTTACTAGCGGCTTTGTTGTCTTCGGCAACGTTTTGAGCATCGTTGTCGAGGCTTGAGATAGCTCAAGTCTGCATTTATGAATTGTACGCGTTGCCGTAACATCTGATCAATGTGCACATAACACGTGGTGTAGCAAGGTAAGCCTCATACAAGGCTAGCACCTCCCTCTCTCCCTCTCGAGTTCATTTTGTTCCTCTTGCGTTCACCTTGACAGGCCTTCATTTTGAGTGGTCATCATCTTCTCGTATAGTCATAGGCCCCTTGTGAAATAAAGTCATGAGAGCAGTCATTCGCTTATTGAACAAAGTTGGCCACTCCCACATATACCTTGGCAAGGATTAAAAAAAAAAAGACAGTACCACAGCATGCCTATCTCCGAACGACTTCATTATTGGATCACGGTAAGCGACAGCTGCAGTGTGACCTTTTCTTCATTTCTTTTTCTTCTTCCTTCTTTACTACCCTCCTAATAAAAGGGGCACACACTGCCGCCCTGTTCTCCAGGCATTTCTTTTTTTTTTTTTGGCTCGCCATGCATTGATGTCCTCTAATTAGAATAAGCGATCCCTGAGCCAGTGTCTCTCATCCTCCCTTTTCCCCTCTCCCGTCCACCCCTCCTTGAATGCATGCACTCTTCCTTGCTACCACTATCCCCGACGCCCCCTGCCATCCTTACTTTGGAAGCTATCAGTGTTTGCGAGCGACCTGGCCCTGGTTCGTGCCAGGGGTCAGACTAGACGGCTTCATTTACAGTGAAGTGCGTGCTCAAGCGACTCCGCGAACACGCTTGGAGTGGCCTTCACTGAGAGAGCGACGTCGCCCTTCTAGTGTGCCTTTGAACGGGAGAGGTCGCGCTGTCCATTATGCGCGCACTTTTCGGCGCGCACTGGAGGTCCGCTTCAAAGGCGCCGCCGCCGATGTGTTTAAAGTCGGGCGGCAGCGGTCAAGGCGGGTTCTCGTCACCGTCTCTTGAGGAGACGCCAAGCGGAAACTGGAGCAGTTTGAATGAGTGGCTTTCTGTTTTTTTTTTTTGTTAATATTTTTTACAAGTACCGAACATCATTCATATTCACGATCTATAGTTACTTAGAGGGACACTAAAAAGCACCAAATTTATTTAGACTGATAAATTGTCGCTCTATTGTCCTAATGTTGTCTGCCTATGTCCAGTATTAGAAGGGAAAATGATGGTTAAAGTTTGAACTTTGAATGCCGAGCCGAAACATTTATAGGATGACGCCACAAACCCCGTTCCCTTTTCTTTTTTTCGTGTTCTAGCAAGCCGCATTGGTTCAGTCACGTTCTCTGAAACACTTGATGTTTCGTTTGTGGGTTACTCAGAACGCGATATATATCTCTTTTTCCATGAATAATTTTGCAGGCCTTTGTAGACGCCGTCGAAGATTATGTGCCGGAACGTCCGAGCAGGCTTCGCCACTTGAATTTCATTTTTGCGCATTTTCTAGCTTACGAAGCGTCTTCATCGCGCGAAAGTAGTGTCGGTGGTGATACGAAAAGACGCTTTTACTAACACGAGAAAAAAAATGTTTTTCACTTTAGTATTCTTTTAAGCATGATTCTCCGTGCTTTGTAGTCCGAACAATTCCTAGGGACACGTTACATTGCGCGCAAGCACACGGCACAAGTTTACAGAAAAAGGAAATTTAAAAAAAAATCATGTTCCAGATATGTTTTTAGTTGCAACCATGTACCACCATTTCTACATATTGTATATTTTATATTTTATATTGTGTATTGTATGTTCGTGCTCATGTCAGATTTATCTTTACTTGCAACGAGATGCTATACCGTTATTCCTATCGTATATTGCATCGAACGTTGCATATTTCATGGCCGTGCTGATGTCAGAAGCAGATGGGATATGTTGTATACATAGCACTTGCAAATACTGCAACGCTGCAGTCGCTTGCGATTCCACGTTTTGGCGTAAAATGAAAGATGGCATGCCTACAGAAAAAAAAAAAGAATACAGTGCTCAATAAGTGAAAATCATGTGCAGAAAAGCAACCACAGTCTACTGAGATGTTTGTACCCGCACTCTCATGGCGTAGGCAAGAAACAAAGAATGAAATAAATCTTAGCTCGGGAATAAGTCAGCAGCCGGGAGCTCCTTACACGCAGCAGCTGACCGCAAATTCGCTCCTCTCGCATCTCTCGAAGCACCCTCGAGTTCGCGTGCTCGAACGCCAGAAAGGTACAGCAGGTTGAACATCAAAGGGTGCGCGCACCGGAATGTGGAAACAAAAAGCGAGAAAAAAAATAAAATAATAGAATTGACGGGTACGGGGCCGGATGTAGCACGGAGAGAAGGCGTGAAGCGGTAGATCAAGCCAGCTTTATCCCGCATGTCATTTGCACGCGCAATGAGGAACGTCGCCGGGAAGCTTCCCGAGAACGCAAACGCAACTGACGCGTGCGTAGCTCCTGGCACTCCTGCGGGGAATAAATCCGGGCGAGAACTCGCATTCGGCGAGAAGGGGGCAAAAAAAGAGAAAAGTACGTATAAACAAGGAGCCCGAGAGATTGTTGACTCACACCGCTTATCCCCTTCTTGCGTGCGACTCGTAAGCGGGAAGGGTTGAAAGAAAAAGAAAGATAACACGAAGAAAAAGTAGGGGACGATGTTGTGTCATCCCGTATTCAGGTTCGTAAATCACGGCTTCGGTATCGACTCAGGTTGGCTGAATGCCGAGAGAAAGTGAGAGAGAAGTAACCCCGTACTTCATCCGGCCCCTGCCTGGTTGTGGCCATGCTTTGTTGTTGTAGATAAGGTGTAGATGTATGTAGCAGTTTGAGCTGCATGAGGAAAAAGAGGCGCGTTGTTGGGGGAAAACGTGCACAAGGTTTCGGTACGACGAAGGAGCCCGTCGCTCGTTCGTTACCAGAAAGAAAAAGAGTGCGCCGCTTTAACCGTGTGCAGCAGTGACTCCGATCATTCTCGGTCAATGCACGGCAGCTAATCGCTTGGTTTATAGGACCAAGCGGGTGGAAGTATTTAGGACATTCATAAAATGACTGCCCACATCGAAGTACACGTCAAAACACTTACATGCTGACTGACAAACTACTGCCAGAACAGGCATCTGATTAAAGCGATAGCATCACATAAAGAACATGAAATAGAGAGACATAATTGGTATATGGGGTATGTGGAGTATAATAATAATAATAATAATAATAATAATAATAATAATAATAATAATAATAATAATAATAATAATAATAATAATAATAATAATAATAATAAATTCTCAAATGATAGTTGCACAAGTCATTTCAGCTTACGAATATTTCTAAGGCGTGTTTACCCCTTCATGAAGCAGAGCGTAATACGAAAATGATTCTTGTATCTAAATACTTCTTAACGACGCCTCTATAGGCCTAAATAGCTCGCTGCCAATGCCTCTGCCTGTTCCCTTTGTCGCCATCGGCACCAGTTGAGTTTCTCCTTCTTTCTGTTTCATCGCAGTGTACAGGTGGTACAGGTGTACGCTACTGACGTTCCAAGATTGGTAAACATTTCCCTGTCTTCAGCCGGCGTGGTAGATTAGTGACTGAGATTGTGCGCTCGGTGGGTGACGCGGGTTCGATTCTTCGCTACAAGGACAACATTGTGATGAGGGCGAAATGAAAGGTCACCGGTACACCTAAAACTCAGGTAAGCGCTAGGGACCTGCGCGCGGTTGGAATCCGGAGTACCCAACCATGGCGCATTTCACAGTAACATTGTGGTTCTAGCATGTAAATGCGTAGAATTTATTTTTACTGTGTCCGTTATTTCCGCCCAATTACACTGATTATCATCCATACCACCATGGCTATATTCCCAGCGCTTTGCGGACGTGCTATCACCGTCATTGTGTACGGGCGGCATCTCTCTAGTATGTTTTTTTTTTCTTTCTCTCAATAAATGTTGATTCCTCCTATCAGCGCGATATGGAGCGTGACAAGAAGAATGCCTGAAGGTGTACTGTGCGTCGTTCAGTCAACACCACTGACAGACGGGAACGTACTATTTTGCACTTGCTGTTGCACTGATCTGTAACTGAATACACATATATAGCAACAATATTGATGCTTCTTTTACAAAGTTACCACCACCCCTCCCACTGGAAAAAAAGGGAAAAAAGAACTCCAGAAAAGTCGTCACACATTTTTTTTTTTTTTTGGTTCCGAATCACAAAGTATGAGTCCTATCCGTGTTTTCTTGGCGAAATGGCATTGTAAGTCACAAGACAGCCATCGCAAATCACCAGTGACTACAGCTGCCGCATCTGAACGACCTCTAACCTTACAGCAAGTGAAACCCACTCCACGAACTGGTCGACGCGCGGTGACGCATTCGTATCAGTTTGCGCGTAAGCCCAGTCTTGGACAAGCAGAGTACTTACGCACTGGCTTCGATGGAATGGCCCTGGCTTGACCTCTGACCTTTCTTGCTTCGGGCAAGTTTGGCGCACTCTCCGGCGCTCAAGAAGCCAAGACGGTCAGCAAAACAATGGCACGAAAACAAACACGGCCACGAAGTAAGGATATAGCGGTGCTTTAAAGCCTGCAGCCGAAGTATATATCTTCAGGGATTCAATGCAACGCTAAGTTATGGAGCTTGTGTTGTCACGCTCCAGCGGACTCTGTTTTTCCGTGTCTTACAGCTTGGATGATCTTGGGATTTCCATGGCCCGAGGTCTTTCCTCTTCCTTCTTTCGTTGTTGCTTTATGTACGTTTCGAATAATGCTGCAGTCGCGATGTCGTGATTCGTAATCCTTGTCACGCCTTGATGAATCTCCTCATTTTCGCCCGTGGCCATCTCATTCGAGAAAGCAAAGTCATCATGTTCTCCGCCAGAGTGTAAAATTAAATGACCACGTCTCCATCGTTTTCTGTGTGCAGTGTTTGCCCAAGTCTCTCTGCTTGCGAAGTAGGAGAAGACATTTATGTTCTTGTCACAACTAGAAAAAGAATTATTCGAGTGTGTTCTCATTCTCTTCGAGATTGTTATTAATTATCGCTGAAGCGTAAGGTATTTGCATTTTTAATATCTTAAACAAATAAAAGTAAATGAAAAAATACAAATGAAACATAGTTGATGAAGTTATTGCTGTTGGGAACGACATTTTTACGGAATCTGCCTCTTTTCTTTCTTCTTTTTTCAGATCTCCTTACTCAGAGAAGATCCACTGTTATCTACGTCGAAACTCGCCTGGTAAGTGTTTCTCAAGTACATACCGATAAGTAGTCGTAGTCTTGCTGAATGATAGATAAGAAGCAAAGCTTGCGATTTTAACGTGTAGGTCGTTGCATATTTTCCGGTGATTACTAAAGTTCTTGCTAGCCGCAAGATGGTCACATATAACACACCCGGGTTTTAACGAAACACTTTTAGAGTGGTGAAATCATGAGCTTTGCACAATCATATTGCGAGTTGGGTGTCAACAATCTCGTTTGCCTTAGAATGCGCTTGCGCGAGCTCTGCGATTATACCGGAATGTGTATTATGAGGTAATTAAATAAGCGGCAGACATCGGCTTTGATTTACAATCCAAGACTGGACTGCTGCGCTTAGTGTTGCTCAGGTGATCTGCGTGTTTCTGGCATCCCTTGGCCGCAAGTTGCCCTTATGAATGATTCAGTTTTTGACATAGCCTCTTGGCAGCATTGTTTATTCCTTATGATATCTACAATGTTGGGAATATTATCACACGTCGTTCTCGGAAGCTATATTTACATCGCATTTGTACAGACAAATAGACACACAAACGCACGCACAGATCACTTTCCTCAAAGCCGTTATGAAGTCTCAGGCATTCGTACAACATCGGGAGGGATGCGAACCTGAGCTGCTCTCAGTTTTCTTGCGAAAAACGTCTAAACAGTTTAATCCACGAGAGCGAAACATGTGCGCTCTTTGCTATAAAATAAACCACTTCCTTCACAATATTTCCAAGAAAGAAAGCGGTTGATTTCTGGGATTTTACATCCAAAAACCTGTTCGCGTCCTCCGAAATGCAGCCGCCGCAGCCAGGATTCGATCCCGCGACCCTCGGATCAGCAGCCGAGTACCATAACCACTAGACCACCGTTGCGGGGCAAAGAAAGAAAGAAATACAAAAGAGAAATCATGACCCGACGCACCATAGGCACAATTTTTTTTTTTTTTTTGTAGCTGTGGCTCCTCTCTCTACTACTAGAAACGAAAGAGCCCGCGTTTATCACGACTAATAAGCTACTCATAGGCATCGGAGACAAAAGGGCTGACTGGGAAGTGCAGTACAGGTATACCGTCTGCGAGTAATAATGCCGCGCGCGTCCACACTGCAGTAATTCCTAAAAGAAACGCCCAGTTTCGAGGATTCCACACCGGCAGCGCCAGCTTAGAAAAGCACAAACTAGAGAGCATGGTGTGTTTATGTATGGTTGAATGGTTCGTAAACCACCGAAAAACGGGCACAGCTCTTTAATAAGTGACCAGCGGTGCGCATACATCGTCTAGCCTCCGCCATAATGCTACCTATAACTGAGATGCCAACACATATAACTTATATCATGCCGTTCCAGCATCCATGGCGTCATTCCTTTGAACAGAACCAGGGTTATTCATTTAGTGGCTGGAGGGAATACAATTCTGGAGGCCCCTAATACAAAAATCATACACGCATTCCGGTTTTCATGCACTGATCAGGTAAATTACTCATGGCGCTGCCGAATGGTATATCTCTAACAGCGCCCATGTGGTCTGCTACTTATATTCCTGTAAAATTTTGTGGCTATATACTTGTGTAGACTGAAAATGCGGCAACACACAAGCTTCATTACTGACTGATAAAACGCGCGCAACAAAACTATCCAAGTTCAACTGACGCTGTGATTCGGTATACCGTCGTTAGCCTACGCCGCAGCTTTCACAACGCTGACCGCTTTTAAGGGTAAGTAGCACGCGAACAAGTTGGCGTCGCTGCATCGCGCGACGTGCCCTGACGCTGAGCCTTTGGGCCTACCATGGCACGACGACCGCCGTGCAAACAGTCACCTACCGTGCGCTCTTTTTCACCCGCGCCAGAGCAGAAAAACTCGGGCGAGCGCTCTTCGCGAAGAAGAAGCTCGCTCGCGACGTAAACGAGCGCTCTCGTGGCACGACGGAACGCAAATGAGCTCGACGCAACCGCGTTTTCCGGCGAGTAGCACGCACGGATGAGCAACAACCCCCGGAGGCGCGGAAGCTTCTTGCTAAGCCTTTTCAAGACCGGGTGCATAGAGACGATGTTGTGATACCTGTACGTATTACTATAGGGCTAAATTAGTGCTAATGCCTACAGCAACAGATGATGGGGGTTGAAATGATGAGAGGTTGAACGAAAGTTTGGCTTTTTATGGTTTCTTATTTAGTATATGACTGTGTAGGTAAATACAGCTGGTTTTGTAAGTTTACTTTCGTTCCAAAAGTAATGTGCAGAGGAATTTGCGATCGACGATGTTTTAGTGGGCACAATTTTGGGCCGTCCACATTGACACCAAAGAAAAAAAAATAGAACAAAGATGGGATGCGCTAATGCCTCGAATTCAACGAAAAATGAAGAAAGCATTGAACTGTGGCGAGTTTTTGTGAGATATAATAGTCATGTGAAGCCACCAGATCATGACAAGTGTTCAATGGTCAACTGTTCCTTGGGACTATGCTTAAGTTCTGCACGAGCATTAGTCCTATACTGCTACAATCCCTGTCAATATGAGTTCCTTCGATTCACACTGCGCGGGTGTAGCAATGGAGATGTGCGTCCCACTGACCACATTAACCTTCTGTTCCTCCATGGCAAGCAGCTCAGCCGCTCCGTCTGTCAACTTTTGGTAGTAGAATCAAATGCTGCTGTATAATCGATTATTGTTATATTTAGGAAAAGAAAACCACTTTTATTGAATGAAGGAGTATTAGCCATCATTAAAATATGCGAATGGAGGGGGGGGGGGGGGTAGTATTATGGCTCTCAGGCGCTTCACCGTGTTTCCGTATAATATTCAACCCTCAAGTACAAACTGAGTTCTAAAGGCTGAACTTGCTATGTGTTCATTGCAAATGCAGTGAAAGTGGGCCAATTCAGCAAGGTCATTCTGTTTTTCTCAAATAACGCGACATCCGCTAGCTGCCGATAGCAACTATTTCTTGTCCGTTATGATGCAACACGATCAGAAGTCTCCAACAAACTCCCAATAAACTATTATTTCCTGTTTGCGGACAACAGAGTGACAGAGAAAGAACAAATATTTATTGATTCAGCGTGAGCAAGAATCAGTTATTTCTCTGAGTCAGGTGGACGGCTGAACTAAATGTTTTCTATTTTTTCCGAGATGAGTACATAGATGTACATCTGTTTTTTAGTAACTTGACAGATGTTGCATGCTATAGTCTAAGGTGCTGTACAATGCGCCATCCTCACGAGAAGAGGTGCGTTATGTAATGGAAATGTTAGCACTCTGAACATACATGGGCCAAGTTCACATGTTATGCGGCTCCGTGCCCGACACGTTTTCTGCAGCTCGTAGCGGAAAGGTGTTCTAAGGGTAAACGTGCTTTCTTGAAGCGAATATTAGAGGACACTTGTGAGCGACGCGCGTTGTTACGAGGCCCGGAAAACCCGGTGACCAGCGCGACACAATGTAGATGACCTAGTTGGAAGATTTCGCGGTTCGTTCCGCTCCTGACGTAGCCTCCTGTAATCTAGGCGCCATCTCGCAGGTGGCGCTTTTCGCTCTGACTGAGACCACGGTTTCTTGACCTCGCCACTCCTTCTCCATGTTCAAAGCGTTGAATTATTTAAGGACTGAGGGTATATGACACTGTTATTTCAACGATGTGCCTCATAGACGACCTGCTAGGAGTTTAGATGGTCCGTGTGAGGGAGCCATTTCGAAGGCGAGCGATGACACCTCAAGAAGCAGGGAGAAAGGGATTAATGGATGTAAGGAGGGGAAGAAATTTTGGCTATGTGTAACATCAGGTGAAGTTAACTTTTGCGGTCAGGAAGAACACCAGGAAGAACAAGATGCCCGACCCAAAAGGATTAAAAATGAGCACAGCATCTGTAGGCGCGTGTGATGTTTTGTTTCACTCCAGGTGGAGAAAACAGCTGCAGTGGGCTTCGTTGTTGAAGAGACAAATTTGCAATAGCCTCCAAGTATTGTGGAGCGTATACCTAGCCTTCGACTGACACGATCACCACCGTAACCGATACAAAAGTTGCAAAATGAAGGTAGAAAATCCCAGAGTTACTGTTGTCCTTTTGTTTGGACGAAATAAACGTCTATATGTCCAGGCATCATTTTCTCTTTTTTTTTTCGGACTTTCCTTGAAACGTAACTTGCCGCAACACCATCATAAATACTGGTAATTACTAACATATTACGTGCACCCTAGAACAAAGCATGAATACTTGGAATACTCGAATCCGACAGTGAGAAAACTTATTTGAAAACGTGCATCGAGATAGTGCTTTCTCCTTTTCGCACCATAAGGATTGTCGCCTGTCAAGGCAAGATATTTAAAGGGAAACCATAATGTAGTGAAGCACTCTTTGTTGTATGCAAAATCAAATACATGTGCGACTTCTAGCTAATATATCAGCCCGTAATACAATGCTCTTCTCGGGTAACAGTGTAAATTACAGATTGGTGGAACTCGTAAAGATTGATTTACAAAGGCGTCAATATGCAATTTCTAGAACCAGGACACTTTGTCTAACAACAAATGCTATTGAGTGTTTGTTTACATGGTGCTTCGATTCAGCAAAAAAAAAAAAAAAAAAATGGGCGTAGACATATGCCATCAGAATTTTGAGCTGTATGTTTCGACAGCGCGTGTTGATAACTCCCCGGAACGGCGTCGCCCAGCCGTTTCCCTCAACATGGTCTCAATTTCCGAGCGTTACCTTTAAAATAAGGGCTGTCGTGGCTCAAAAAAAAAAAGAAAGAAAAGAAGATGGTATCCCACGAAAAGAGCGTCGACGAATGAACGAATTTTCCAGGGATTTAGCGAAGCCGCGCCATCCCTGGGTGAACGCAAGCGAGATTGGCACAGTTATGGTGTATATAATAAAAGGAAGGAGCCAGTCATGCCATCGCCCTACCTTGTTTATGTACCAGTTCGCGTGGAAAGGTATCGCACAAAAGATGCAGCTCCGCTTCGCGCTTGCTTTTTTTATTATTTTTTTCATGGGGACGTATTGAAAGCGAACAAAGCGGACTCCTGCGCAGAGGGAGGCCCAGCAGCCGGTGAGGGAAAAGTGCTCACTGGGGTTGACATTGTGCCCTCGGCACCCCTCGCGAGGCTTTCCTCTGGTGATCCCGGTTCAGTCTTGACAATGGAGACACTGCGCCCGTGCCGGTAATAGGCATGGCAGGCCGAATGGGAGACGACGAAGAAAAATAATAAAAGAAACGGGACAAACGTATCGGGAAATTTGATCCGCCCATTTCCGTTCCCCTTGCCGCGAGAATGATCATGCAGAAATGCAGAAAAAAAAAAATGGCGAGGCTTGAATGCGAGACAGAAGATCGTGTTGTGGGGAAGGACGGCTGAAAGGCGATGGCTCGACTGATTATTATTTATTTTATTTCTTCCCAAATAGACTGCACATGTGAAACGGAAGGCCCTCGCTGAGGCCAAGGAACCTAAAGCAGCCATTGTATGCTGGGCTTTAAACGATTGTGCAGCCCGAAACGGCAAGATGGGCTCTATTCTTTACATGCGTCTTTTGTGTGTGCGCTATTTCTCGTATGCTTTTAACAATATTATCCATTCTATTTGCGGGGCTGCGAAACTAGGTGCCTAGGAAGAATATTTCCTTAGGAATGTTACGTGCCTTTATGTCCCGTTCTGTGGATAGACCACCCACTTACGAAGCCTGTGAGGGGGAGGCGGCGAAAGTGTCAGAGTGTTCATTGGCAGAGCAGGAGAACGGGAGTAAATGAATTATTTGTGCGAGTGATCGTTCAGGCCGCTTACACAAACACAAACGCGTGTTGTCATTACATTCAGCACGCCCGTTTCTACGAGGGAATCCTTATCAGTGTCTAAGCGACGCAGCGTGCTAGAAGACCCAGTTTTATAGTGCGGTATAACGGTGTCACGAGATACTTTACAGAAGCCGTAGACGAGTAGTCGTCTACATGATAAACATGACAAGTAACTATCTGTATTTAACACTCGCTGTATCGTGTTTTATATTCACCATTATAGCCTATCCGTGATCCAAAACAGCCTGGTTACGCGGAGATCGCGTTTGTCCGCGTAGATTATTAGGCAAAAAAGAAAATGCTAGCCGATTGGGACTGTAATGTGCCATTCTTTGTAACATGCAAATAAGTTCATAATAACGAGTTACTAAGAAATATTCCTTTCATCTTTATAACGACTTCTGAATAGGCTCGTGCGCGTGCATTTTCCAGCAAATCGTTATATTTGTGTCTCATATTTTAAAGTTTCCTGGCTTCACAAATAAGCTATCCCTAATAACCTGCCAGATTTCTTTTTCGTTATCTATTTCAATTACTTCATGAAACCACTTTTTTTTTTAAGGCAAAGCTACCTCTGCTGTTATCCACACAACAGAACTGCGAGAAGCATTTACCTTCGTTGCAGCCTTCATCAGTGATGCTACAAAATTTATGCCACGTACACCA
The DNA here is from genome assembly GCA_013339685.2 of Hyalomma asiaticum. Lineage (NCBI taxonomy): Eukaryota > Metazoa > Arthropoda > Arachnida > Ixodida > Ixodidae > Hyalomma > Hyalomma asiaticum. The sequence goes on from CM023486.1 coordinate 94,223,081, forward strand.
GATAACTTTAAGTATATTCGATCGGGGTTTTACACTGCGAACTTGTTCTACCCCCGTTTAACCTTCTTTTTTCCCTTCCACCGCTTTTTATTCTATCAGATCGAGCTCGGCCTGTTTCGCTGCTTTGCGTTATCTCAACCCATATACTGCATCTAACTGTATTAAGAACACAAAGGCTTCCTTCTATTGCGTGATGAATTTGCCATAGAAGGATTTATCGTCGCCCCTTTCCTCAGAATTCAAGAAAAGGCAAGCTACGTGCTAAGCCGTATAGTGAAGCTCAAAACTGCACTGCTGCGAGTGTAAAGCACCTCTATAAATGAGCCTTAGAAAAAAAAAACTGTCGTGCAAATCTTTCGTGCAAGTAGAAATAACAATTCAGCTGTAGGTTTCTGTCGCCGCGCGACGCAGGCGCACCCTCGCGGATGGGGCTACTCCCGCTGATCACTTGGGTCAATAGAGACCGGAACTTCTTGGCTCGGGATTAGTTTGGACGGCATTGGGGGACAGCTCTGGGGAAAATACGACGAGGCAATGGAAGGATCGTAAAACGCCGGTCTCGTCGGACCCGGCCCTTTTTACTGCCGGCCGATGTGCTGCGGTCGACGAGGCGGGGTCCCACTTCCGTGGTCACGCTTTCCTCCACATGCGTTTTTTCTTTTCTTCTTTCGATCTTACTCTCTCACTTTATCGCACACATATATTTTCTTGCTTTTTTTTTCATTGTCATTGTCGTTCCATACTGTGTCTAGCTAAAGCTGTGCAGTATTGAGAAAGGCTCATGTGAAACGCTGGAGCTCAGAATTTTCGATGGCTTTGGAAGAAAAAGAGAAGAGGGCCGGGGGCTTGTGTTACGCAGGATCAACCACATGAGTGAACTAAAATTGATCAGCAAAACGTAGACAATGTTACCGGTGGTTTCAACTGACGTGTACAAACAATAATGACAGTGTCTTCAGACAAGATTGCACATTCGTTAACTGAACTTGATTGTCTTATCAGTGCAGCAGCAGCAGAATACGTTTCTCGGAGCTGATTTTTCATAAAATGATTTTGTTTCATGAGATATTTTCTGCGCCGTTTTATTCCTTTCTACACCCAGAAACATCACTTCGGCGAAGCGCTTCGCCGTACAGACTTAGAGCTACGATTCCCGCTTCACTTACGCAGATGTAATGCAGGGCACCCGAGGGGTTTATTCTTCCACGGATGAAAAAAGAAGCAGCAAGTTTTTCAAGTCGCTTAACCAAGGAACTTTTCCGCGACAGACGGGCTTAATTGATGTATATGGAGCTACGCAACACGGAAAAAAGACACTCGCGCAGCACAATGAGCCACCAGATCATCCGGGCTAACGAAGCCTGTCCCCACCATTATCATTACACTACATCTTTATCGCGTCATTTCTAAAGCTTTTAACATTTATCGCAATGTATTTCATGGCTTACTGTCGCTTATTTAATCTTCAGGGCAGTTTTTCTGTATCAAGGCTATGATCATGCAGTTTTCAATTGCCGAAAGGCCCTATTTCGATGGAATACAGTTTAAATCGTCAATTCTTGCACAAAAAGTCCAATCAAATACTCACCATCTGCGTAGCACAGAAACGAATGGGCATAGAAAAGGCGCAGATGTGCAGTCGCCGTACGGGTGATGTATGCTGCATGTCAATAAAAAAAAAGTTCGATGGAAGGAAGAAAATTGCACAGTGCGCATTCTAGCTTTCTTTAGTTTTGGAATGGTGCATAGAGAGACAAATACATGGACAGACAGAAATGATGTGTAGCGATACAAACCATGTAATTGGTGCTGTTCATTATCACTAGTGTCATTGACCACTGAAGTCCCCGCAAGATAAAAAAAAAAAGGCAAGGCCGAACGAGAGTAAGCAAGCGGTAGTAAACAGGAATAAAAGGCGGTTGGGAGTTGGGGAAGCATATCGTTACTTAAGAAAAAAAAAAGAGAAAAAGAAAGCCGAGATTCAGTTAAAGCAACGATGTAATTATTTATATTCATGTGATAGGCATTCTTAATCGCGTGTGAACGTATGTTCTTCAAAATGTTGAAGGCATTTCTTCAAAATGTTGAAGGCATTTCTTTCTTAAACAGCCGCTGTAGGAAAAACGATCTACTTTTACGGTGCTCGAACGCCGAGTTGCCGGTAATTTCGCAGAAGAAAAGGAAATATCGAAAAGCGTTTGTTGCCGACGTGTCACAAATTCAGTTTCTGTAGGTTTCATTTTCTTCTTTCTTGAGATAGACTACTATACTTACTTGTCGAGACTCAACACTTACAAGCTACGCTCTTTCTCTCTTGTAGGCTTTAGGTTCATCAATCAAAATTGATTGCCCAACTTCTAGGCAACCGTTTACCTCAAGCGCTGGAACATCGGGTCAACTCACAAACTATCCTGAGTTCACGCTGCTGTTTCTTCTCTCTCTCTTTCTTTCCTTTAGTTGTGCTGGCGGCACACGGCACGGGCTTCATCCCGGGTCAGTACACGTAACACCTAGGGATAAGTGAAAGTAGAACGAAGAGAAGCGCACGGCACAAAGTTTAGCAAAAGTTAGCGAGCTGCGCTGCAGAGGCGACGTTGAAAGCGCTTTAGCTGTGGTAGCCCGTGGTTGCCATGACGACACGCCGCGCAGTCTGGGAGAGCAATAGGGGCCGGTACATATACACACACGCACGGTTCCCCGAGAAACATTCTTTCAGAATGCGTGCAATCGAAGCAAGCTCTAGGAGAGAGCGCGCAAAGGGAGTGAAAAGGAACGAGTGCAAATGGGCCAGGTTGAAAATAAAGAAAAAAAAAAGATATCGACGGGCGACCCGAAAGGAAAGTCTAAGAGGTAAGCAAGAGAATGGAAAGTAGCGACAAGGTATGAGGATACGAACATTGTGAAAGTTATATTGAAAACATCAATAAAGGGAGAGAGTTGGAGAGGGCCACAACGACGGGAAGGCGCTAGGGTTTTGCAAATTTGATGTCAGAGGCGATGAGATGGCGCTCCTTTCGCCTTTGTTGTCAGAACGCGCGCCCCCGCCGTACCTCCTGCCGTGCTCGGTCTGCGCATCTTGCGTGCATGTGTTATGGCCGTTCGAGCGTGTTTCCTAATGAAATGCGTTCGGAGAGCGCGTGCGCCCGAAAAGGAAAAAAAAAAGGAGGAAACGGAAAATGAGTTGTGCTTTATGCATTGTTGTTCACGCTATGCCTTCAAAGCGCCAGTTAGTGATGTTTTGTTTGGTGGCTCTGAAGAGCTGTTTATGGAAGCGGTCTGGTCAAGAACTAGTTATAAGTTCATGAGCTGAAACGTGGCCGCCCTCTTCTCTGCTCCTTCATTTCTTCTTTCGGTACCATGAATAGTAAAGAAGTCACGTGACCAACCTGTTGCATTCGGTGCCTTATTGATGACCGTGCGAGTGAGCAGAACATCAGAAAGTTCACAAGAAGAGAAAACCTGTCTGCGAACTTGTTCTATGCACGTAGCGAACTTTAATACGTATGCTTTCGATAATAATAAGAGGAGATATGGAAAGCGGAGATGGAAAGGGGGGGGGGGGGGGGCGCTAAGTGTACACACTCAGAGCGAGAGAGATAGAGAGAGAGAGAATGACGTTGACCAGAAAGCGTTCACACTGCTACCCTACGACTGCAAAATGTGCACGTGAAAGTAACATTACTGCACCGTGAAGGTGAGCGCATGTGTGCTCAACACAGTGTACGGAAACAAATACAACAGGAGTGGCAACTTCATGATATACATAAGACTACTATTAACAAAAAACTCTGTTTATGACTGCGCCATTACAACATTTGGCACCTAAAGACGCGTAAATAGTGAGTCCCGTTGTTGGCAGAACGGTTTCCTCTTACGTGCGCTCTTGAGCTTTAGCGAAGTGTATTTTATTTAGCAATAACGTTTCCATTGGTCGCCATATACGAAGAACTCGTTACCGTTGCTTCTCCATTCAAGCGCCATCTTCCCCTGAGCTTCTCTTCACTGTATAGTATGGTATAGCAAGGAGGTGGGAAACAGAAGTGAAGATGAGGTCGAGGAAAGGAGGAGGGAAAGGCCACCAGCTCCTCTCTGACCTAGCCTTGCGCCCCTAGTGCAGGCTGTCCACAGTTCTTTTTCTTTTCTTTAAATGCATGCATTTATTCAAACTATCATAGTGAATATCACAAAGAAAGAGAGGGTATGGTCGTAATTCATGACTAATCATACAGGTCGTTTACGTCCACTTCTACGGTCGGTCATGAATGGTGCCGCTGGCTAACACTCTGAATCCGAGTGCTACAACGATCACATATTTCATTTCACTTGTACTCGCCTATGGGCGCGAATGCATTATGTAGGGAAAGGTAGCTTAGTTACATGTGACTAGCGACTAGAGCAGCTGTGTAAACGAAAATAAATAATTGCAGAAAACATCGTAGATAAGACATCGCGTGGCAGTCACAATTCCAAGACAGGACACAATATACTGTTGACATGTATTACGACGAGGAAAGACTGGATGCAGAATCAGAATGTAGGGTTCTTTGTACGTAGAAGAATAATACGGGGAACAGACAACACTGTCTCGGCAGGGCACGTTATAATAAGTATATTTGTATTGCAACGGTGTTGGTTAGACTAAATAGACAAGAGAAGCGCAAGTCAAGACTGTCGTTATAGAGCCTATAGCAGACCATGGATGGCAAAGAGCAGCCCATGGATGGCCCATGGATGGCAAACATGTTCTATGGCCTATAGCAGCCCATGGATGGCAAAGCCACGAAGCTGCTGCGGCGTTGGCGCAATTTCTCCGAGAAACCGAACTTGGTGATAGATTGTGCCTGTGCTCTGACAAGTGACATTGGCATTGATGTGTCGCCAAAGTCTCTTCTCTCCTTTCCCTCTTTACTTACCTATCTTCCCCTTCCCCAGTACAGGGTAGCCAACAGGAGATCTCCTCTGGTTAACCTCCTTGTCCTCCTTTTACCTTTCTCTCTCTCTCTCTCTCTCTCTCTCTCTTGCCGCGTGGGGCAACTATATGTCACACATCGCAAGAGTGTGTGGAAGTCACCATGACAACTAAACAATAATTTATTACGAAGTTCTGAACTTCATTAGCGGAACGTACGGGCGACGCAGCCCTTAATACCATCAAATGGGTCGTTTAATTATAACTTAATTTTCTATTACTGGGAGCGGGCACGATTTGTTCCATCAGCACCCGTTGTAGCGCCTCTCTAGCAAGCTCGGCTTGCACAACGCGATAAGAACGCAAAGCCCCGACGCGCAACATTGCAAGACAAGCAATAAAAAAGGCAACGGCGGCGGAAATCGATTACGCAACACCGTGGCGGCGTGGTTGTTGGTTGCAGCCTGAGAAAAGGGGACTCCAGGGGAGCGTTTCCTGGCTGGAGGACATGTTTGGGTGGCTTCTAAAACATTCACGAGGAAAGGACCTGCGCTGTTGAGCCTCTGTCGACGCGCATTTGCGGAAGTGGCCCTGCAGCATGGAGCCCCTACCGGAAACTCAAGCAGGAAAGATGGTGGCACTCCGGACGTCGCTGAGCGAGGGAGGAAGTGCGGGAGCGATACGGAAAATAATCTTTCGGCCAAGTGGATTCGAGGAAGCACGACAAAAAAGAAAAAGTACGTGATGTTGATGAGAGTTGAGTCGTATAGTGACACTTTTACTTCGACGCATCGGCAGCGCTAAGCATTTCAGCGAGAGGTTATAATTAAGCGCGACGTTATCGCTTCTCTGCTGCATTGTAGTTATTCGATTTACTGGGCTTAGGCAGCAGGCTGTGAAGGACGCAATCGCTAACAAAACAGGTTTAGTCATGACCATATAGGCGTCTCTAGCCGCCGCATATGCAATGTAATGAGACTCTTTCCGAGCCAAAACTGTTTTATCTACTGAAGTGAAATATTTGCTATGTTAATGTGCATACCTATATATTTTAAAAATTAGCTACTGCGCTTGTGATGCCATTGTGCGCAAACTTTTGCTATTAAGGTACGTCACAAAGGAGAAGTGTTTTACATCGGTATTGTACGGCACGGGAATATTGTAAATGCCATATTCTTCTGGCAATGGTGGCTGCTCTATATGCAAATATGCGAACAGGCGTAGTATTGCGTTATACAGTGCACTGTAGTGCATGCAGCCGATCACGTTCTTGGCCCAGGCGCGGTTTGGCTTTATTGCGCAGGGATACGCGTAAACGCGCTCAAGAGACAGCAAATCAACACTTGATGTAGCAGAAAACGCCGGTGTTTCGGCGGCCGCACATGCTCACCGCCATTTATGAAGGCACTTTGGGAAGCACAGCCCGCCTACCGCTTCGTTCATTACCTAACGACATCTAGTTTCAATTTGCAACATTCTTGCGCTCGTTACTACGAACAGAGCACAGACGACGAGAAATAGCAGCAGCATTGGCAATTATGGACAGCTCCTTACGTCGGCTTCTCATGAACACGGAATGTTCTTTTTTTGTTCTTTTCGTGCATCTCATTTTCCTTATTTATTTGCTTCACACTTATCTCCTCGATAAAACTCAAATGAGCATCTTCTTGTATCTGTGTGATGAAGCCGCGCACAATGGGCACTTCAAGTTTACGTAATGCTTTTGCCGGAATCCTGTGCAAGAGCGCATCTCATAGAAGAAATATCCGTGTACGTGAGCGGCATTCCTTGTTTTGCTTTGTCTGCAACACCCGCTTTGAAGTTCTAAGCCACGCGCAGTAATGGCTAAGTTGAGAGGTCGCGCGCGCGCGCGCGCGTGTGTGTGTGTGTGTGTGTGTGTGTGTGTGTGTGTGTGTGTGTGTGTGTGTGTGTGTGTGTGTGTGTGTGTGTGTGTGTGTGTGTGTGTGTGTTTTACAAAGAGAGACAAAAAAAAAAGAAAACGTGCACTCGGAGAATTCACCCGACGTAAAGGAAGTTAACGTTGAAAGGAAAAGAACGGAGTTAGGGAAAGTGCACTTTGCGCGACGTTAATCGGATTGTCTCGGCCTCGTGTGCGCCACCGCCTTTTAACCTCTGAGCGAATGAAATGCTCTGAGCGGCCAGTCAAAACAAAGTATCCTTTGCTTATTTTCTTTTTTCTTCTTAAAGCCCTGCGCAAGTCCTCATCTCCTGCGCAGGTAACCCGTACCAAAACTGCACATACCAGTCAGTTTGATCTATATGGAACGTTTACATAGGGCAATAGGAACATTCACCACTCAGATCCCCAAAATGTTTAAGTGGAAGAAACTGAGCCGGGGGATGCGTAACGTAAATTAATAGCTGTTCGCTTGCCTTCTGAGCAATATATCGACAAAAATCGACTGGTTCATTAAGCAAGTCGCAGAAATCGAGCGGGCATCAGTGACGGTGCCCTCAGTATGCGATAGCTTGGTCAGACATCCAGCACCAGCAGGAGCCACGCTACAGCGCGCGACCGATAAATATTGCTACCTTCAATTCCTCAACTGCTGTATGGTACAGCGGAACCACTGATTTTTTCACGCTAAAGAAACGCTGTTAAGAAAATCAACTAGAAGGGGAAAAAAGGAGTACACCTCTGGTGACGCCAAAATCAACACGAGCTCCGGCTGCGGCTTCTTATAGAGCTGTCGCCAAATGGGATTCTCCCATAACTCGGGCCCAACCTGTCCGCGGCGCCATAAAAAGGCGTACCGCGTCGGTCGAGCGCTGCTAGAAAAAGAAAAAAAAAATCAATGCAAATGGAGTAAGAGAAAGGCAAACATAAAAAGCGTACAAGCAGCGAGACACGCACTATGCGAGAGACTGGATGTAAGGGGCGTAGCGGGAGGAAGATAAAGAGAACCAGATACACGAGAACGTACGAATAAGAAACCTACGGGACGAGGCCGAATTTGCATTCTCGGTAAGTAAATTTTATTTCGAGGGCCCTTTACTCCCCGCCTTTCTTTTCTTTTTTTTTTTTGTCCTCGTTTGCCCAGATTCTTTTTTTTTTTATCGCGTGCGGTTTTCTTGCTATGCAAAGAAGAAAATTGTTCACCGTCCACAAGAAGGTGTAATCAAGTTTCAAACGTGCATACTTGTTCAGCAAGTGGGGAAGAAAAAAGAAAAGACAGGTAGCTTAGAGCGAAAAAATGTAAGCAAGCGCTGGATGACCTTTTATACACTGTTTCCTTCATAAAACAAGTTTTGAGAGCTTTCGAAAATTGTATAAAACTCTCTAATATATTTTGTTTTCCTTTTATTCGTACAAAGACAAGTAGATGTATGCACAAGGATCCCGCTTTTCTAAAATTTTTCGTAATTGCGTGATGCTCGGAGTGCGGTTACCATTCAGTCCCCCCATGATGTAATGACCCTAAGCCGACGAAATTTCAAAAAACGATAATGTTTGAAAATATTAGTGTGCCTAAAGTCGTCATTAGTGACATACGATAATATTTTGACACGATGTCTCCCATCCCACGAAATCGCTTATTTTTAAACAGATAGAGCAATTAGATAAGCAAATCTGCGATGAATGTTTAGATATGTCTTCTCAGCAGCATCATAGTTGTTAATTGTCCCTCTGTGAATAGTTGCAACCACTCCTTCGGATTTCCCTTTGTGTTCAACCGCAGCAGGAAGAGGCGTTTTTCGTTTATGAGATTTGCAAAGTGTAGTTTCAACAAAGTAAGGATTGATATAATTCGCGAACTCAAAACGTGTAAATTGAATCGGCAGCCTCTCCTCTATTTCATATTATCCCTTAATTAAGCAGCATACAAAAACATAACCGCGTAATAATGTGACCAGCGCATCACAACACACAGCCCAAGAACCATACATATAACTCTCCGTGCAGCCCCAGAAAAAGCGTTCGTTTCGTACTTAACGCGCACAACTGGAAAGCCATAGCTTCGACCAAAACGAGAAAAGATGGGGCAGACAAGTGTGCCGCGCACTCTGACTAATAAATCTTTTTTTATGCGTCGAAAAGGGAACACATTCCGCGAACCTGGCACAGCTTAGCTTACAGAGGCGGCGAAGAAAGGGTACAAATTCTTGCGTAGGAAGACGCGAAGCAATAATTTTAGCGTATCTCTGCGCTGGGTTGTCGTCGTTTCTGTTTATCTACAGGATATTTTTAAGTTGGGAAACACTTGAACCACTGGGGGACGTGCCTTATCTCCCGAGACCCAGAACCACACCAAAACTCTCCTCGGCCAAGACGGAGGGCTTCTCCTTTCTAGTACTCTTTCTGCGGTGAAGCACTCTTAGCAGGGAAACTTTAGCTTACGGTTTGGTAGCCTGCATTTTGTTGAAATATTTCTGAGCGCACTCCATCGTCTATTTATCGCCTGCACCAGGGCCAGTGACTTTTGCAATTACAAATTTAAACCGCAGACGAGTTTAAGCGCCGTCTTTATTGCTCAGTAGAATCTGCTGAAAGTAAAACCACTTCCAGGAGCTAGAAACGCGTGCGTTTTTGTTTATCTCCGAGTAGAACCGTGAGAATGGAATGGACGTTCTTAACCAGCGTCTAGCAATTCATGACCAGCAATACTCAACTGCAGCCGAGAAAGGAAAGAGTTAGTCATTCAAAGACGAAGTCGTCAGCAAACAGTCAAGAGAAACAAAAAGAAAATAACAAACAGGGAAGAAGGATCGTCTCCCCCGTAACTCGGGCACGAAAATAATTTTTGCTTACCACGACCTTAAGGGAGTCCGCGGAAAAAGCGGTGCGTCACAATTTTCCGCATTTCAGAAAAGCGGAAGTAAATATTCTTTAACCACACACACACACACATACACAGCGAAATACCTTAAACAAATAAGAACGTCGTAAAGAAGGGCAGCGGATTTTTTTTTTTCTGTTTTCGCCACGCAGCCTCGTCGCAACGCCCATTTCAAGTTTACAGCTCCCCGAAGACGCCGTCACTGCCTTTCTGGCAGCACCGTCTCGAAACACAAGGAGAAAACACGGTCTTCCATGCGTTGCTCTCGTGGGGATCCGTGAACGACGACACGGTGCTTTTGGCGCGGCTGATCCTCGTCGTCCTCCGTGGTCGTTGCAACCAGCTGCCGCTTCTGTTTCCTTGTTCCGCACGATGCCCTTTTGCAGAGTAAACTTAACCCGAGAAAAGCTCAACGCTCAGTTTCCGCCCCGTCTTCCTTCGCATCCCCTGCCGCCTCCTTTTTTTCTTTCCTTTAGCAGTTTGCCGGCTATCTCGGAAAAACATTACGGCGGGGCTACAATTGCCGTCACAAACATTGGGCGCCGGACAACGAAGCGGCATCGAGATCTCAGCACCTCGCCAGACGGGGGTAAATAGAAGAGAGAGCGAGTGGTGTACTCTTCGAGTGGTGGGGACAAGGGAGAAGCTCAAGATGGCGCTGGCGTCGCCGTATTTTGGCAAAAGGCGACCGCAGTTTGCTCCCGCGGATGAGCACCCCAAGTCAGGAACCATGGGTCGAAGAGCGCGCGCTGTACCAGAGCTGCCAACAACCCAGTGCTCGCGAGAGACGCCTTCACGGTCGCACCCTCGCCGACTGGCTCGGAGAAAAGCCGCCCCGGACCCAGACGCCGGTAGGCCGCGCGTCTGTGTACGCGCGGTTTCGGTTCACGAAGCATGTAACGAGAAGCAAGTCCAGCGATAGGAAGAAGATGAGGTCGAGGATAAGAACAAAATGTGCGGCGGGCAGCGTCCGGAAGCGTGGCCGCGATGGCGCAATAGCACACCCCAGCGAACGCCGGCTCAGAACACGGCGGGAAGCGAGAGGGCGGCCATAAGACGTCGGACAGGCTCGAAGGAAACAGGAAGAAGGCGCCTTCCTCTTCCTTCCCGCTGCGCTGGATCAAGGCGAGCTGGAAGACGGAAAGATTACATAAAGAATGACGCCTGGGATGCGAAGGCGGCTGACCGTGGGGGGTCCCTTCCTCGGGCGGGCAGGAAGAGAACCGGCGATTATGTTTTGCTTCCTGTTTCTGAACGCTGTACTGCGCGATAGGCTTTTCCAGGGAGCGATACCTCCTTTTTTCCTCCTTTTTCCTGGTGGTTCAAAAAGCGTGACCTGCCTTGTATGTAATGATTGCAGCATCGCGTCATCTTCGTTTTCTTTCTCTCGCACTGACTTTTGGCGGCAAAGTCCCTATAAGAGAGACACATAAAAATGCTCATATTTCTCTCTGCTTCCATCACAGCCCGCTGATTGTTGTCCCTTGGGGCGTTGCGAACGCAGAACGCGCCGCTATAAACCGGAAATGAAGGCCAGTGCAGGCGGTGAATAATGAATAAAAGAAAAAAAAAACGGCCCTTTGCCTCCTTTATAAATTGTCTTGTTTTCTGCTTTCGATATATTTTCGATAACGGAAGTCATAGCCAGCAATGTTCTCATCTTTCGAAAAGTTTCAATTTCCGAACAACCGCTGCTATTCACAGTTTTGGTGACGGCACCACAGCCTTGAAACAAGGAAACGTTATTTTGTTTCCCTGTTTGAACTTCTTAAGCCAAAACGATTGCGAAGGACATCAGCTAAACAAGAAGTTCCTCATATAGCTTTAGCAGCCTCTGCTGTATTGTTGCATGATTATTATATAGCTGACACTAGCACAAGTAAAGACAACAGGGCCCTACCAACTCTGCAGTGCACTTTGGTGTGCAGTTTCGGGCATTTTTAGGTGGATAGCTAATAGAATAGCTTACTACATAGAACATTAGGTGGCACAAATATTCAGTGTGCATGTCATTTAAAAAACTTTAAAACATTTCGCGTGTCGTCAAGGTTAGCCTATTTTATGCAGTCGTAATCAGCGCTTAGTGACATTCATTTAACTTTTGACGCCAAATGTTGGAATTTAGGTGGTCATTTCACGATTTTAAAGATCTCATGAGATGCATGGCATGCCATTTTGCATTTTTGAATTCTTTGGGAGGCGGAGGGGGGTGGGTAGGATGAGAAGATCGCGTTTGCTTAAAGATTTTTAATAATGTAGGCCTATTTTGGTCTTATAGCATGCAGATTGTTAAAGCTCAACTGGTGTAAAATACCTTAACGCCAAGGTCATCGCACACTACCTCACAAACCTCTCTACCTAACTGCGGTGGTTTATGGCGACCAAAATCGATGTATAATTATTTTCATTTGGGGCCACAAAGAAAAAGAGAAAGGCAAGAAGGAATGAAAGATAGGTTTCGCAAATCACTCATTTACTGCCCAGATTCTCGTTTGTGTAATGTCTCTGCCAGTTTTGCCCGATCAATATTTTTAGTTATCTTGGTAATGAAATGTAATCTTGCTAGCGTGTACGGACGTTGTAGGATACACTGTAACAGAGAAGCATAAACTCGCACCGTGAGTGTCTTGAAAGAGAGAGAGCAGGCGGGTATGATGCTAACCTCACGTGTCTTGTGCTATAGAAGGCGAATGGAGACTATCCTCCGTGTCATACATCAGGTGCAGCGCTGTCATTGCTAGTGCTCTTGTTTACGCCGCGTGCTTCCGCGACCGAAAAATTAGTGCATTGATTGCGGTGAACGAAAAACAATAATACCTCGATGGCAGCCTTAAATCACAACGCATTTTTCATCAGCTTCACAAAATACACTCGTATTGTTGGGGAAACAACCGAAATATGCGAGTTTGTAATTTATGTTTGTCGCTTGTTTGTCGGAGCGATACACTTCTCCTTTTCTTTTAATTTACGGACTACTTGCATAACCTTAACAGCGTTGCACCTGATGTATGAAATGGAGTATAGAACTAAGACCGTCAGCAAGTGATTAGATAGATAGATAGATAGATAGATAGATAGATAGATAGATAGATAGATAGATAGATAGATAGATAGATAGATAGATAGATAGATAGATAGATAGATAGATAGATAGATAGATAGATACCGTTTGGGCACTCGCCCAAACGAGTCTTTTTCGTCAAGGAGCACGAAAGTGTTCTGAAATATAGTCTAGGCAGGAAGGCATTAGGAGTGTAGCATTGCATGCATAGATACGAAGCCTATTTTTGACGCCGTTTCTAGTGTCACTCTGTTGCCGAGTGCGAAGGGAAGTCGTTCCAAGTCCATAGCGAGCGCTACACGCACAGAGTACGGTACAAAGGCAGCGAAACAAACAAAGCGGCAAATGGTTAAGCAAGCATTAAAAATGCGCTCCTCTCGGGCAAAGGAAAGCATAACGATGTACCTCTACGTGCTCGCAAGACGTGCGCGTTATCCGAGATGTGTGGCTCTCCCTCGGGCCCACATCGGCGCGCGCGCGAACGTGCTCCCGTGGAGCCGCCTTCATCCGAAATGCAACATTATAATCTCCTCGCTCCTCCGGTTATGCGGGCCGGCGTACAATCTGTTTACATTCTGCTGCGCCTAGGCCTACTTTTCCTCCTTGAATGTGAAGAAAATGTGCGCCAAGTTGGCCGCACCAGATGCACGAGAGTTGCGGTCCTCTTGAATGTAGTTCGTTGGCTGCGGTGAAGCCAGCCAGTCCTGACTACCTGTGCTTATAAGAGTGCTTGCGTATCTCGTCAGAACCGTTTCTTTCTTTAGCGTATTTATTTACTTGTTCTATCGGCTTGCACATCCTGCGAATGCACTTGGTTGGAAGGCGCTTCAAGAAGGCGCTTCAAGTGTTGTCTTCTTTCAAATTTTATGCTTCATTTCTATGTTTGCTTCTGGCTGCCGGCTGTACATGGTAGGATAGAAGTGCTTCTTTACGGCCGAGTAGAATAATGCTGTTTCTAATTAAGGTGTTCTTTTAGCGGCACAAAACCAAGTGACACTCTTGCTCCTTGCGTAGCACCCTGCGTTTGCCTGGGACCTCACAACGACTAACAAAATGCGTTATTGTATTAAAACACCAAAAATATACACTGCCTTGCATAATGGCTCTGTCCCTGAAGATATGATTAATCAATGAATGAATAAACGACGTGTAACAATACTGCTGCATGTTGAATCTGTGCTCCGAAGGCAACGACGGGTGATACGCTAATACGACGCTGAAGAGAATCCATTGCGACATCTCGAAGCTGAAGCAGCAGGCATCATAGGGTTTCCAGGGAACTCTATTGCAGGCGCCGCATGCCGCGTGGTAGTTTAAACCGCATCCAGGAAGATGCACCTGCAGCGCTTGAGCCCTCGTTAGTGTCACGAGGCAGTAGTAGACTGCTTTGCTTCTAGATAGTGGATGCATCAGGCTACTTTTGTTTTTCTCTTGAAGTGGTGAATAGGAGAGGTTGGTGCCTTTAGTACGGCACCGGCTACTTCTCGCTTAGCAATCCCAGCAAAAGTTCAACAAAGTAAGGAAGAAAAGTAAGAAAGCAGAGTTTCACAAGACATGCACACTAGTAACACTAAAAGAGTCGGCCCTGTATACAGTTCAACAGTGCATGGGTCAGAGTTCCGTGCCGGCGTTCACATAGGAAGAGTTCAGGCTTCTGTGCTCGCGAGCCATGGAAGGAATTGGAAGTTCGATTTCCAGATCTGACGGCTGAGCCAAATTTGATTTCGCACCATATTTTCTTTCTGACCTATCCGAGTTGTCTTCCTTGGTTACGTCAGTTCCGTGACGGAAATTACGAGAAACAATCCATGGTGTCCTCTAGTAAAAGCATGTTTGAGGTAATAAAAGCGGAAACTTAACCGCGTCCAATCAACGATTTCCTCGAAATAAAAGCGCTTCGTGCGGTGCTCGTCTCACGGCGAGTACTAAAGCATTTATTCTAAACCGGCAGACGAAGTTATTCCATTGAATTTTGATTTCGTTCATAATTCACTGCATGCCATTATATTGAGCGCTATGAAAAGTTCGCTCAGCGAAACGTTTATATGTCGCTTGTGAACGCATACTCCCATCACCGTTCCTCAGGATGGACGATTCGTTCACTGACACATAGGGGAACGGCTGAAGTACAGGCTCGATATAGGTTGCACATCGTTGCAGCCTTTGAAGGAGACGAAGAATGCATCGTTTTCTTCTTCTTTTTATTTCCTTTTTTTTTTGTTTCCTCGATCCGCGAGGTGTGAGAACACCTCGAAAAACGGGAACTCACGGCGGCTGGAGGTCCGCAAGAGCATGCATGCGATGATGTGAGGCGTCGCCATGGGGATTTGTCGGTGATCTATCGCTCTCGCACTGGGCCAACTCAGCGCGCAACGATGTAGCGGCAAAAGTGCCGAGAGCGAGTTATCCGTGGTCGAGAGCGAAGCGAACGAAAACACCCTCTATTTCTCACTTTCTTCGGCGCGTACGTGTTTGTGCACGCACTGCCGAGCATCGAAGATTACGGCCCGTCGTCGCCATCGTCGCCGTGATAGATTGATACGCCTGGATAACTCGAGCATGGGAATGAACGATCAAGTCTCGGGTCTCCAGAAGATTAACAAGAGGCTGCACAGCGCCCAGCAGAGCGCACGCGAGCAGAAATTTTCTTTTTATCTGATAAACTCGACATTTTTAGACATCGTCTCGGATTACATGCTTCAGAAAACGCTTTTCATATCTCTACTTATACGGCGGAAAATGGCCTGCAGGAATTTGAGCTCCCTCTCTCTCTCTCTCCATGCAGAAAACCGTTCCACGTGCGAAGGCTTTAGAAACTACGGGCACACGGATATTGTTATCGCAAACCTTCGCCTATATGATTTCTGACACGGGCTTTGTATGAGAACGTTCTTTTTTTCTCGCCTTTCTAATGTTCAGCGACTTGCCATGGCATAGATATCAATATAGTGGTCTCTGTGCTTTTCGCGCCACCCGCTGGAATAGTAATGATTTGCGAGGTGAATTTGAAAGGTACGTAATTGGAAAGACGTTTCCAGAGCAACATATGTCCAGGGCAAAATGCGCATAATGATGCAATTCTTTGGTTTGCCATTACTGGAATACAGAACTGCCAAGGTTAGCAGGACACACTGGATGGAGTGCCAAATGACGGGGTGATTAATTAATGACGGAACGCTTCGACGCACTAAATCACGTTATTTAGGCACTTAACCATTTTTGCTTCAAGAAGATTCGTTTCCCATTAAGCTTTTGCCGCATTACACCAACTCATGTATGCCCAGCATAAACACACGGAAAAACAGCCCGCTCATCGCACGTGACTCTCAAAGAAGAACTGGATTCCTGAAAGTGTGTTACATATTATGAATAGATAATATAATGAAAAGTGATGTCTCTACTTCATATTTTATTTCCCTGTCAGCACAACGGTTCGTAACAATGTTACAGCCACGGTGTGGTACGCGTGCGTTTCCGTCACTTGCGCCACTTTGAGTATGATGACGTCAACGCACAACGTGGCCAGTAATCGCGGGAACATAGATGGCGGTTTGCAGTGATCAGTAAAGTTGATTTGCGAGCAATGTGCGCATCTCTTCAGCCTGAAATTTGGCATAAATGACGAAAGTATGTCAGATAACCTACACAGCGAATTTCAATGAGATCCACAAATGCCGTAAAATCGCCGGAGTTGGCCTTTTCAAGCTCCTGGACACCCGGGAATTTTTTTCATGGGCAATGGAAGTTGCGAGTTCGCGCAGACGAGTTGTTCTGGCAAATGTAAGAGCTCAGAAAAAAATTACCGGCCCATCCACACCGTGAAAAAGTTTAGACAGCCAAGCTGTCTTAGTTTTGCAGTGACTGCGAGGTAATGGACCGTTAGATTTGGAACGCGTACGCTTGCGCTGTTTGGTCAAAGCAAGATCACGTAACCTACCGGCTCAGCCAATGTTGTTTCAGCGGACGCCTACTACTGTGCCGACGGCACACATTACCCAAAGACAGCTCCCTGTATAAGTTACAGCTAGAACTATATGCCATCCCTGTTTGTCACGACAGTGGC
Source organism: Hyalomma asiaticum (assembly GCA_013339685.2). Lineage (NCBI taxonomy): Eukaryota > Metazoa > Arthropoda > Arachnida > Ixodida > Ixodidae > Hyalomma > Hyalomma asiaticum. Next base: position 94,239,913 of record CM023486.1, read on the forward strand.
ACATAGGACAGCCGTTGCATTTCCGCCCAGGTGGACAGGAATGCTGTTGCTACAGTGGCCGCGGTTATACACCTAAAGAGGACGGCTTCCCACCACCATGTAAATCAATCAACGCAGTATCAATGTGCCAGCGATGTTGATACGAGCCATGACGAAATCGTCCTCGGCAATAGTAGTCACTGGAGTGCAGGGAATGAATAGCGCCGTATATAGGTTGAAGTGATTGCAAAGGGCACAGGTACGGAGCTGGTAACGCATACCAGATTCAAGCGCGTTCAGCCGAAGTGAGACGCAGGAAGACCTTGTTGCGCACAAACACCAGAAAGTGCAGGGTTGTGCAAAGCCTCAGTCAGCTGCTGACGCAGACCTCCGGTACAAAAAGGGTCACTGAACTCCGCTGCAAATGACAGAGTATACGCCTAAGCATAAATAAGTATGCATGTATTTTTTTTGCTTGTTTTATCGCGCACAAGAGGAGACAGTGCGTCAAGTGCGCCACTGTGCCCCAAAACACAAGCGCAATTAAAGCAGGCAGAACAGTGGTGTTTATGGAAAGGTGTTTCACTGCGCTCGGTACCGAGCGTGCCAGTGCGGCGGCTATAGCGTATAGGCTGCAGCCATTATCGGCGTATGCGCGAGCATTTTCAACGCGTCCGAATCCCTTTTTCTCTTTTAACCCTTTGTTCCGCTTAGAATCGATGCTTTTATGCATCTCCATATGTGCGAGAGCGTTGCTGGTGTGGCGTGCCGCGGTACGCTTCCATGCCAGCTTGGAATCGATCGAGCTCGGGGACTCGTGGCCGTTCAACTCGGCTTCTATGAAGCGGACAGGTATTTGCGTTCCTTAGGAAACAAACACAGACGAACGCTCCGCCTTGAGCTTTCTTGTGCTGCCTGCGTTATAAGCATTCGGATCTGCTAAGTGAAACATATTGTTTTGTTATCAACTATACATAACTATATATATTTAGGCTACACTCTATGAGTACCCCAAGATTCCTTAATTGAGGGCTGTCCCTTGAGGGCGACGAAGCCTTTCAGCAGAAGTTCGTGGCTTGATTAAGGAAATAGTGGAAATGTAAAGCGCTAAACGACGATTACAATCTCATAGTAGTTCAGCGAGTATAACGCCTATGTAACGAGAAAGAAACTGCTGTGAGGGGTTAGGCATTTGTGTAGCTGTCAACATTTCCAAAATGCAGCTCCTTTCCTTTTGTGCCGTATATACCAAGATTATGCGCTTTTCTTATTCAAGTACACTAAAGATCTTAGCATGGGATTTCACAGGGATGTTACAATGCAACAAATAGGTGCAAGTTGCGGTGCACGTATTCTATTCAGGTGGCCCATGATATGGAACGCATAATGAAACAGAGAGAAGAAATAATACAATGGTACGGACAAAACGAAAAATATACACCACTTGATATCAGCGAAAATCGCTTTGCAACAGGTGCATTGAATGGACGCTGCCTTTTCAAAGTTACGACCTTTAATTTCCTTTAATTTCTTGTATTGTGTGTGTGTGTGTGTGTGTGTTTTGAGCAAGGCAGTACAAGAAGAAAACCCATGCAAATGCAAGAGTTTTTGTCGTAAGGTATTAGTATATTCCTGGTGGAATTTAGGAACACTTAGAACTAGGAACAATCTCACTTCGGGTACAGACGTTTTATGATATAAATGGCTTGCAAGAAGCTTTCTCTGTGCGAGAATCTTATTTACACATGCATGCACTGGTAAGCTTCATTCAAGCTTCCAAGGGCTACCGCTGACTAAATCTATAAGTATAAACAACCTTACAGTGGTGTCGTCTTCACTGTGTTCTGTGCCTATTGTTTTTTTTTTACAAAGGAAACACACATTTCGGCGTGTTATTCGCATATAAATAAATAAAAAGGATTTCGACGTACATCAGTGATGCTTTTCTTATCCCACAGGCCCTTGTGTGCTGGCTTAACATCCTTAGCGTGGTATCTGCCGTAACACGACAACTGAAAAAGACGATGTTTGACTGGTTCCCGACCATGCGGTTCGGGCACTAGCTGTCCCGTCTAAGCAAACAACGGTGCAGCTCTCCTGCACCGTAACAACATGATTGTGCCTGTAAGCACACACAAAAGAAGCTGGCCGTTCCTGTAAAAGCCGGATTCTCTCGTTTCAGCACTTATTGAGGTATGTGATCACGTGCGTCCATCTGAAGCCTGTTAAACCTTTGTTTTTCACGTTCTCATACAGTTCTACGGAATTGCGTTACGTTATTTCCTTACTATTTCGTATTCCTATGTCTGTTGACAAACACGCGCGAAAATTCGTGCCTACACGACGTTCAGAACGTGTCTCCGAGCGGCAGAGCACGCGCACGTATACATCCACGCGTGCGTCTGTGCGTGCGACACGCGGCAGTTTCGGACCGGCGGGAGGCAGCGAAGCTTCCATCCTCCGTAATCAGAGAAATAAAGAACGCAACGGGCTTCTATTTTCACCGATCGATACAACCGCTTTCCCGCAGCAACACGTCGGCGCCCATCACGCCCCTCGGCCGCGCTTTTCAGTGGCCCGTGGCCATGGAATGCAACGCGTGCTGCGGCTCCGCCACGTCTGCCATTGCAATCGAGCGCGGCTCCGACGCTCAGGCTCCCACCGAAGCAGCCGCGAGACACATTGGAAACGTGACCCAATTACAGTCCGAACACGAAGTCGCCCACCCTCGCTCGGTGGACGCCGACAGAAGGGAAGAGTCCTGAGCACTCGGCAGCGGACCAATACGGGACAGGTCTCCGAAGCGCCGCGTGCGAGTGCCTTTGGTTGTGGCGAGAGAGGCGAACGATAATTGACGCACGTGGTTCCAATTAATGGCGCCTTCAGCCGCCCGGACAGCCAATTCTATCCTGCGCCGCCTCTGCAACACCCACTGGCTTGCCGCTCGTGACCGGTGGCATTGTGTGGTGATTACTTCTGCAGATTTGTATCATATTATCAGCGTCCTAGCGCCACATTGATTCACTTCACTCTGATGTTCCGAGCAGCGAACGGGAATACGCGCCGAGAAGGGTGTACATCGAAGGGAAGGAATAGGTGCGATTCTGGGTGGGAAGTGTCGCGTGTGCTAGTAAAAAAAGGATAAAAAAGAAAAGCTGCGTCGTGATTGTCTAGCGGTAGTTCGTCCCCCTTCCGCGCCTTTTTTTTTTATCGGATCAAAGCGTCCATTATCCGTTATGAGAACCACACCCCTCCGTCTCGCTCTCGCGCCGCTAGACGTGCAATCAGAATTTCATATGACCGGCGCAAAGTAGAGTCATGGATTTACGTGGGTGGCAGGTCAGCGGCCATTCCAATGTACAAAGACTTTGGCTCGTTGGCTCACTCGTTGCTACATGACTAGCTAACGAGCTTACATCCAAATGTTCAATCAGATCTGCTTAGATAAGCTAGCTAGCTAGCTAGCTAGCTAGCTCGCTCGCTCGCTCACTCACTCACTCACTCACTCACTCACTCACTCACTCACTCACTCACTCACTCACTCACTCACTCACTCACTCACTCACTCACTCACTCACTCACTCACTCACCTCACTCACTCACTCACTCACTCACTCACTCACTCACTCACTCACTCACTGAAACCAGTCCTCCCTAGGAGTGCCACCTGTTAAACGCGGCATAGTCCGAAATTCATCACAGTTAGCAGCAACACATTGCGCATTGTCCAAACTATGTCGACCCCCCCCCCCCCCCCCCATGGTACCGTAACTAAGGTTAACCTGAACTGGTTTTCCAAAGCGGTATCGCGAAAAAAAGTTCAGGAGTAGTCGAAGCAGGATCACTTACGGAGATACGAATGAGGAAAGAAACGGAAATTAGCTGGAATCGATACTTCCTATTTCAATCGTAGCCTAGAAAAAGAAATGAATACGGAAAATAAGCTCGGAAAGAAGACCGAGACAGAAAGTGCGAGTGCGATGAAATATTGTATGCCCTAGCGGGAACAAAATGCTTAATAGTTATCACGAAACACGGTGTGTAAACATAAAAATTGGAGAAGCAGACAACACAGTCTTTATATTTTTCTTTTGTACCTGCGTCTGAACGCCTTACCCCCTTTTAAGATTATTGCCAGATATCCTAAACTTCTGTCTTTCTAAGCTTAGTACACTCATTTTACAGTTTCGTAGACACAGCATTGCTAGAATGTTCCAGTTGTTAAGCGTTACGAGATAAGACAAAATATACCGTGATTTTATCAGCGAATCTAGCGTAGTTGACTTCCGCAGTCGACGATAGGATGCACACAAACAAGACTGATTCCACGAAAACGAAAAGAAAAAGAAAGCAATGTCAAGCAGACTGATCCTTATAGTGATCCTCGCGGCGTGAATGGAACTTCTTTTCTGATGACGTTCGCTGTACGGATGTCGCGGATCGCTGACTGCTTTGCTTTGCTGCTCCAGTTCGTCATTTCCCAATGGAGGCCTTTTTGGTCGCGCGCTGATTGGTCGAAGGCCGCAGAAAGACGTGACGTCGGCCCAATTCGCGAGAGCGCACACAAAGGTGCTGAGCTAAGCGACTCCCTCCGCTCTGCCTGTTGCGTCCCTAATGAAGGACACGGGAACAGAACAACACAAGCCAGCAGAAACCGCTGTGGCTTCCGATCTCATCGCATTACACAGGCGTGTGCTATTTGCTTTTGCTTCTGCGGATTTCTTATTTTTCTGATTCATATTTATGCCGGTTGCCATGCCGTGTGTCATTGCGCGGGAAATAATATTTTCCTCCGTGCAAGTCAACTGTGTTTTGCTATAAGGACAGACAAGCTTTCTCAGCCATTTGAATAGTGTTATTAACAACTGGAACATTTGCAAAATTGGGCGAGATTGACGTTGTTCACGGTATGGCGAAGAAAGTGCGGTTTTGGGATGGATGAGAAGAAATGACAGGCATCGGTGCTAAGACTGGGCGGTCTTCCTAATAGCGTAGAAAAGGCCCTGTTTATTACACTAAGCATGCACCAAACTGCTTCCGTCAGCACTCTGTTCACTCGTCATTCAACCCTTTTTATTACCGTTGGTTTGACAATTCTTCATGACGGTCGGTGATGTATAAATACTGCGGCTATGTCGAAAGGAAAGTCCATGTTCTTGTATTTGCACGTGCATGCACAGTACATCGTGATCTAATGTAGCGGTGGATCTCGAGCGTATATTTTACAAGAACGTTGCTTAATCTAGATTTTCTTGAAGATACACCTCTATCGACACATTACTGATGTGGAATTTGGTGAGTTATCTCTGATATACAGGAAGCTGAATTCGAGCTCATATTTCTGTTAGCACAAAGTCAAGCGCGAAGAATTTAACAGGGTCGATTAACAAAGAGTGTTTTTGAGAACCCTTTCATAAAACAGAAATGAAGAAACAAGCAAACAAAGCGCAGTATCCTACAAATGTAAAATTTCAATGATAGCCTAGCAAGTTACAGCACTCCGGAGCGCTAGTATTGTCTTCGTCAAGTACTTTGCTGATGATAAAAAAGATAAAAACGATAAAAAGCTCAACATTGTTTCCACGAGTCGGACGGTCCTTTAGTGAGTGCGATGTCAGGGCAAACGTTCGTGTTAAGAAAATTTCCGGTCAGTCAGGCCCCTGAGAACAAGAAATGCGGCTTCATCCTTGCCACTGCTAGCGTTCCTAAATTTTGAAACGTGTGTTGTAACTACGTTAACAATGAATATAACTTCAAATGACTGAAGCATAACGATGGATATGATGTATTCGATTTTGATTTATCAAAGCTACACGAAAGTCGTTCAAAACAGCGCATTCTCTTTAGAGTCAAACGTCAAGGAATCAAGGAGGAGCGACAAAGCTTTGAAGGTAAAAAGTTAGAAGCTTGATGATATTGTCGAAGATCCTGCGCCGCCGCCGCCGCCGCCGCCGACGACGACGACGAAGACAATATGAAAGGTAGAGGAGTCGTCCTCATATATATTTATTTTTATTCAGCCTCACTGCGTTCCAAAAAGCCGAACACTGATAGAGATCGCGAAAATCATGGGCCATACAGATGACAATAACTTTATTAAACGAACGCTGACACCTTATGGTTTCAATCCTTTCACTTGGATGCCTCTGTGCTATGCTGAGCGCAATAAGTATTTGATTAAGACACCCTAACGGGCACATTCAAAATATATTGCCTCCATGAACAAAGCACTGATCACGTGGTTCTCTCCCAGAGAGTACGTGTATCTGGGATAATTGCTAGCAGCGGAACCTACTTACGAAAAAGGAAATTCTCCGGAGAATAAGGTTAGGCTGGAGCGCATACGGCCAACATTCCCAAATAATGATAGGAAACTTACCGCTGCATTTAAAACGAAAAGTGCGCAACCACCGAGTTCTCCCGACACTAACATGCGGTGCAGAAACATGGAGGACCATAGCAAAGACACTCGAGACGAAACTGGAGTCTGTACAACGTGCTATGGAACGAAAATGATAGGTGTAACCTTAAGAGGTAGAAAGCGAGCGTAATGAATCAGGGAAGAAGCAGGAGCAGCTGATAGCTTTACGTCAATTGCGAGAAAAATGTGGACCTTGAAAGGACATGTAATGCGAAGAACACAGAACACGTGGACAGTGAGAACAGAATGGACAACAAGGGACGGAAAACACAGTAGAGGCAGGCAAAAACTTAGATAACGCGATGAAATTAAGAAATTTGGTGGCGTATAAAGAGTAATCGACTCGTCCAGGACAGAACGAATTAGAAATTATTGGGAGAGGCCTTCACTCTGCAGTGGACTATAGAAAGGTGGTGGTGGCGATGATGCATGATGATAATGATGATGATGAAGGAATTATAGCACAACTATTGCGAAATACCCTGCTTCAACGAACAACACTGACGTTTTGCGGAGCTAGAAGTATGACGTCCAGAAGCTGTATGTTCTAATCAACAGCAATTGCAGTGTTTGTTTTGCTTTCTTGTAGTTGTTGCCGAAATACAATCATAGTTTATATTTCTATGTAGCTTTGCTCCACCGCTTCGATTCCGCGAGTCTCGTAAGCCTCACGGGAAGATCACGCAGCTGCTCCTCTATCAGTTCTCCTCGCTTGCCTGCGCCCAAAACGCAGAGCCGGAAAGTGGAGATACCTTTCGCTTGCTACTTCGCCGTCATGTGTTTGCCTGGTTTCTCTTTATTTCATTTTCATTTTTTTTTTTTTGCAAGTATATGTGGTGTCTCGTCAATACATCCAGAAAAGAAGCGATACAATGGCACCCTTGTTTCTCCGTTCGTCGTATCGCTACTTTGTTCGTTTTTGTTTTTCGTTTCTTGTTACATCCCGGAATAACACAAAGAAGTTGATATTTCTTTATTTCTTTTTCGCGCCTAGCCCAGAGTTTCCTTTTTTTTTCTTCACTTTCCTCTGGATCGCTAGGCGCATCTACTACTGGATATATAATTTATTTTTGCGCTTCTCCGCATCCTTGAAGCGGCTCATCTTTGCGCGTCTGTGTACAGTTTTGCGTGTGCGTAAAGGAGAAAAGTCGCGTAGTGCTTATTTTTGTGTTCTGCGAGCTTATTGATTTGTTTGTTCAGATACTGCAGCTCGCTTAGCGCACTCTATATTTACTTGCCTTATGAATGTACGCGAACAAAAGGCCCAATATTGCATATATTTCTTTGTTTTACTTAAGAGTTTGCGCGAGAGAACGTTCGCTGTGGGAGTTCTCTCTGTAAGTCTGCCAAGTAGGCTTACGGACGCTGGTGGGCATGGATGGCAAGTCGTATAAGTTTTGTTTTCCATCACAGCTTCTCTCCATCTTAGCCGTTTGAACGTTTCCTGCTTTTTTTTTCTTTCTTTTGATGAAGCGCTAGCTAAAGAAAAAAAAAAGGGGGGGTGGGGGGGGGACGTTAGAAGAGGCTCTTGTGTTCTTCGCTACTCTGTTCTATCAAGTCTGCATAGCACTCCATTTTTTCTTGAGAGTGCCATGTCTTCTTGCGCATATTTTGTGCAAGAGCAACGTCTTGCTTATCGGAGAAGCGAGCGCTTACACTTCTTAGCAAGTTTGACTTGACTTGTGTACGCTTTATCCGAAGAAAGAAAGAATGAAACAGAACATGGACAAGCGGCAATTTCTTTGTAAGCAACCTCAAAGACAGCCGCAAACATGTCATTGAACAACAGCTACGCCACTGCCCCTCGTTAGATTACCTAATTTAAGTACTGACGCGCACTCGTGCGTTGTGACCACACATTAGCTTAGCCAATCACGCATCCACGCATCGAACGACGACTTCGACGATTTGCCGTACTCTGCGCTGCGTATAATACAAAACCTGATCTTCGAGAGATACGCGCAATGATGGACATCTCACTTCGAAAATGGTCCTGCGTATGCTGCGCTGCATGATGAGAACAGTCGCAATAACTTCGCGTTTCCTGCGAGCTGCGAGGATACGGTGTCTGTGCGAGTCTCGGAGCAAGATTTGTTCTTGGCACGCGCTCGCTCCCTCGAGAGGTGTCGCTGGAACCCCGCGGGTCGATAGGCAATCATTCTGTCGCGGCCTGGCACACTCATCAGCGCCGGCGCAACGCCCAAGGTGGGATACTGACACTACCACGCGACCTCCCTGAAACTTGATCCTCCCTATATTCTATCCACAGCTCTTCTTTCTTGCCATAGACACTTTCACGTCGTGCGCTTCGTGACCCCGCTTGGGTGAATTTCAGTGGAAACTTGATGCTTTTTTGTGTCCGGCGCCATATTTCTCCTGAAATATGTCAGTTTTTGTTGCGGCACCTTCCGAGATACGTATGCACCGCGGCAATGTTCAAATTTAACGTCGAATGTAATGCTCGTACACGCATTGAAGACTCACTCTCTCCTTATAACAGGGGCAGTTAAATCCACTATACATTAGTAGTTCTGTTAGTTCAGTCACTGACCTACAGATGTCGTGTTTACTGTTCTCTTGCAGCCATCACATACAAATCTTCGTGACTAACAAGCCCATTTCGCAGTAAAAGAAAGGAAAAATATACAAAGAACAGTACAGGCCAACTATGAAGAATCTTCGGCAACTAAAAAGGGTAGAGAAAACGGATAATTATATACAGCACTGAACAGATGTTTGTAATGGTGGGCCAAACGTACTGCGCTATCATCTTTAGCCGAGCAGTGATCGGCATAACGTTGTGATACGGGCTTTTTTGACGCTGATTGCACCCTCAGACTGCTTCGTCACGTTGATTGCGTGCAGTACATATGTCCTCTCAACTATAGTTCCAATCAGTACCATCCAACGTCTGATGAGAACAAAAGACGGACCCTTTCTCGTAGCAGTACAACACTGGCCCGGCTTGCGTGCCCGAATTGAGCAAGACACAACGCTCTGTGGGAGCGAATCTGAAATCCTCCAGCCGTATAGACGAGAACGTCTAAGGGGGTGCCAGAACTGTGGGGGGTGGGCCATTCTTTTACCAGCACCTATTGGTTTCGTGCACCCGTCAAGCGATGACGTGGCATCAGTATCGGACGAAGAAACGTGATATAGAGGAAAACATTTCTTCGTGGGGCATATAGGACAGGGCATAGGGAGAACCCGGTTGGCGTGACGGGTTCGTGTTCTCCATCCAACCCACCAAGTTTGCACGCCAAGCGACGGTTTCCCGGCGCTCTCTCGAGGTATAACAGACAGCACGGCGCGCTGCTCGCACTGTATACGCCTCTTGATGGGTGCAGGAACCGCGCGGAGCGCAGATTGCGTGCCGATATTGGCGGGCGACGTAGCAGCGCCGTGCGTGTCGGCGGCAACTGTTCACCGCTCGATGTGATCGAGTGCCGGAGGGCCGCGTTTTCCGCCTAATCAAATTTCGAGAGTGCGGCTTCCACGCAGTCGCCTCCGTCGCGTGAGGCGAAGGACGGAACGCACGTCGCGTAAGACAATTTCCTGTTCGCGGTGCGATGGGCCAGGAAATAGCGCGCGGTATCATTCGGGCCGCGATGGCATCGAGTCTATTTTGCTTTGAGAAAGTGTACGCGCCGTTTCCGGGTTGAAATATGATATTCTTAAGCACACATTGTCGTGCTATGTATAAATCACTTCGTTCGTTGCTCACCACATTTGACAAACCATGCGGTTTCTAAGCCGCTAATAGCGAGTTCGTTGCCATGGTAGAATTTAAATTTAAACCAGCGTGATTTATTTATTTATTTATTTATTTATTTATTTATTTATTTATTTATTTATTTTTTGTTTGTTTGTTTGCTTATTTATTTATTTATTTATTTATTTATTTATTTAGCACGACAATGCACATATTTTTATATAATTCGCCTGCGTTAGTAAGTCATCCAAACACGGCACGTTCATGGGGCAATCACTCTTATCAGTTCCTTGCACAGCAATTCAGCCTGTCCTGTTACCTTCTCAAACGAAATTGTACCTTTCACTTACGTTTCGTAGATAATTGTAACAACAAAAACGAGTGTTAAACAAAAGAGTGGCAAAGTACATATTCCTATAGGGCAGAAATACCTGTGCGGATGTCAAGTTGCAGACCTAAACTAGGACATTAATTGTCGACACCTCCGAGCATAACTTTGCCTGTAAAAGTAAAACTTGTTTTCAATGTATCTGACCGAAATACAAGCAGACTCCCTGCCCCTCTGATAAATGTGGCGCGAGAGATGCCAGCCCCAAGAATCACACGTGATGTGCGGAAAAGCTGAGAGATTTTCTAATAGAACTGATATTTTACTGAAATGTGTATCGCCCCGCCACGGTGGTCCTCGGCTAAGGTACTCGGCTGCTGACCTGAGGGTCGCGGGATCGAATCCCGGCCGCGGCGGCTGCATTTCGATGGAGGCGAAATGTCGAGGCCCGTGTGCTGTGCGATGTCAGTGCACGTTAAGGAACCCCAGGTGGTCGAAATTTCCAGAGCCTTCCACTACGGCGTCTCTCATAATCAGAACTGGTTTTGGGACGTAAAACTCTACAAAACAACAACTGAAATGTGTATCAAATTTAAACACCTGCACTGGTGTCCCTTTATTGACAGAAAGCACTGTATTTGAGCAGGTTTTCAAAAACAAACTGTTCTGAAATAAGTTAGATTAGCGACGTTTCTTTACTGTTATGGTGATTTCATTGCTTGCAAAAGGTTCTGCGTGAAATGCTCGTGTTCTTTTCCTATGATGGCACGCAAAGTTCCGTGAGAAGGGTGCTCCTAAAACGGCACTCATTCAGCGCACAGAGCGGCATGGATAAGCAGAGTGCGCTGCTATCCGAATCACACAGTATGTTGCGCCTAACTTCACCTGCGGACAGGTTGACTGATACGGCTGGTCGCGTAAATTAAATATGCATCTGTGCACAAATATAAAGTGCTGTGAAAACCATCCGAAATAGACAACGAAAAAATTTGATAGGAAACTAATAGAAGCATGTTTCGAGTGTTTTTGGAATGCGATACAGGCGCTCACGTTTCCAAATTTAATTATTCGTTTGTTCGCCTCGTTTGACAAAGCAGTGTTCACTCGTTTCATAATTTACGGCTATTTTAATATCTGGAATATTCTTGATAAGTGATTATCAGAAGAATGAACACTTGTTAAAACATGTTAAGAAAGACCAATGTTATGCCGAATTTGATATCACGCGCTGGTGTACAAGATGAAAAAAAAAACGAAAAAAAAAAAGACGTTCGTACAAGATATTCAGGGACTTCATCGACAGAGCTGTTTTCGCGGCTCGCTCTACATTTGACGATGAGATATAGCATTAACGGAGAATTTTAACGTAAAATGCGCGTATCATGTGATAAATATGCCTGGGAATCTCGATGGCGATTGCGACTGCAAATGTGCACGCACGTACAAAACTTCACTTGCATACTCGCTCCTTCGTTTATTTCATGTTGCATGCAATGTATCGTATGAAACCATAAGCAGATTACTTTCCCCATGACAGAAGAATACAGTGGAACAACACAGTATCAACAGTTAACAAGCGAAGTCAAGTTAGGTTGTCCCCGGCCAACTCGAAGTCGACGGAGAACGTAATTTTTTCACAAATGGTGGCGTGTAGACCACCCAACGCCACCAAACCAAGATATACAGCCCATATGCCTCCTTATCAGGCAAGCACGTTTCCTCCACATTGAGTCAATGGACATCGATATTCTGTCTAGGCTGCGATTGGCCCCCGGGCGGATGGCTAAATAGCGAGCGCGCGTAAGCCCGAGACATATTACTGCGGTCGCGGTGTCTCGGCAGCGACAGGCGACTTGCATTGCGGAGGCGAGGCGCGGTGTCTGAGAGAGGAGGGTAGGGGGGGAGGGAGGCGTTCGTTTCGGCGCCGCTAAGACTGCCGCAGCGCACACATCCCATTATCAAGCGCCATTAAGCCGGCTCCGTTCGAGTCGCCTGTAACTGGCCATTAATTCGACGCCCAACAACTTGAGTCCGGTAAATCACTCGCGCCTGATTCGCCTCGATTACGTGGCGAAGACCGCGTGCGCCGGCTCCTTATTAGCGTCCCTGGCAGACTGTGTAAGCCATTCGTTACGCCGAAAAAGATAGCCACGGCTCCGCATCTTTTCTTGATTTCTTTTTTTTTTCCGCGTCGTGTTCGGCGAGCTCGACTTCCGCGAGTCGTTCGGAGAAAGCTTAGATAGCGACAGAGTATTACATTTCTCGTTACCGAACATATCGCGTCTCTGTCAAAAGGTTTCGCACTGCGTTAGGATAAGTTCAGTTAGTGTCATTTAGTAACAGTGATACCAACTCGAACGGGGTTTTTTTAGTACGGAACGCCATTTGCTACACAAGGATCCAGTTCACGTGTGCGCCGTTGCATGGATCGAGTGGCTTATTACCCGGCCTCATTTCCAGCGTTTTCGACAACGCATGATAATAAAGGTTAATGTTCAGTAATGTTCATATGATCGACGTGTGTTAAATAATCAACATACCTTTTTTGTGGCTCTCGTAAGTTCACTTACTGTCAGAAGTCAGTGGGTGGGGAGGGGCTCCTCAGGGCTCAACAAAGATATTTCCTCCTCCTCCGTTGATACAGTATGTCATACATCGAATACAGAATTGGGAATAGTGGGCCGTAGGAGTGACGAAAAGAAACATCAATTGGAAAAGTTTTTTCGAAATCTGCAACGCATGCATTTTAACTCATCGGCAGAGAGATTAATTCAGTGTTATTGCAAATACGACGTTGGCCGATATCAGCATTCTCACACGCTGATAGTCCTTGGGAAGCGGTGAATGTAAGAGAAAAAAAAAAACATGTTAAAGAAGCGTTGATGATTAGCAAAGAAAAAGTGGCTTTAATAAACATAATTTGTCGCAGTATTTGGGATGAATGCTAAGCAGAGATTAACAAAGTGTACTTCGATTCCCATATATCTTAGCGTTCTTATGACTTCGGTCGTTTATATTATTTTTACTAAACTGACCTGTACACTCTACGGCAAAAATGTTTAAATGTGCTATATATCAGTACTGTCAGTACTGATGCTATGTCATGCAACAGTATCGCTAGTTATTATTGTCATAATATTATTTCTCAGGATTCTCAGCGTTAAGAACTCTTGCGAGTGTTTTATGTACTTGAAGGCACGCACCCTTGTTACTCGCTTATGTCATACTCATAATTATTTTGATTAACTTTTAATAAAACCTAGTGCACCGTGTAGTATTTAGTCAGCTTCATTATTTTGTATAATAAGTTCAAGGAATCCTATTGAACTGCTAATGCAGACATTTCGATCGACTTTTTTTTTTTGCACTTAGTTTCAAAGCGTAGGGGAAGTTACAGAGGAATCCCGTAAAATAAGTTCCAGCATTTGTACTTAGGTGTACGTAAGACATCAGGGCGCCATGACTTCAAGTTCAGCTTCTAACTACGGCCCCCTTAATAACTTCTATCAATGACAAGCGCCTCACACAATCAGCTATCAAAAGTCTGCTCACTAAAGCTGAACACTTTAAAGAAAAATAAGCCGGCTGACCCTGGTTTATTAGCGTGAGCTGAAAAACAATGTTGAAAAATTATATAATATTAACAAAACTCCAAAACAAACATGAACATTTCCCGAAAGCGAATAACTGGCGGCCATCTGCAAAAAAGAAGGAAAGAAAAAAAGAGAAGGAAACAAGCCTAAGCATAACGACAAGCGACTGATACAAAACATCAACGAATAAGTTTGAGGACCAGCGGTGGAGAGAGCTAATGAGCGGGTCACCAACCATTCATTCGTGCAGACTTAAAGGGAAAACAAACGAATCTAAGAAAGACCGCGAGAGACTCGTACAAAGCGGACCGCTCGATACGGCGCCATCTCTGTGAACTCGCGTGCGCGAATCTGAGGACACGCCCCGAGCTGTCGCGCACAACATCTGTTCGTAAACTACTCGCCGCGGTCGCGCACCGGCCGTCAAGTACAGCGGTGCTTCGGCGATCGTTATGCGACGCATGGGCGACGCTCCTCGGCCATCTCCCCCCCCTCCCCCTCCCGACCCCCCACCCCCTTTCTTTTAACTGCGAGGGCAGGTAGCGCACTTTTGTCTCTTTAGCAGCGAAGCTGCTTAAGCTAACCGCAAAAACTCTTTCGTGACACTTTTAACAGCGAAATTCTTTAAGCTAGCCATAATTTGTCAGGTATCATGAAATATCACGTGACATTTCGTTACAATATTTGGGCAAGAACATTTGAGAGAGGGAGAGAGAAGAAACAAGGGAAGGGAAAGACAGGGAGGTTATCTATACGCGCGTCCGGTTTGCTGCCCTGCACTGGGGAAAGGGGGAATAGGGACGCAAAGAGGTAGAGGAACATTGGAAGTCTAAAAGTATGGTAAGCACAACCTTCCAATGCAGCCCTGCGGCTTCTTCTTTCGGTAGCAATTCTGTAACCATCGGTCGATTCACTATTTTGTGTCAGAACGTTCGGACACGCTGAGAAGGTCGCGGCCGAGTAACATCGGAGCCAGATTCCTTTCGTTAGCGCTTTCATATATAAGCTAAATGCAGCAGAACACGCAGCAGTCCGTCAGAAAGGAGGTGACGACAAGAGAAATAAGTCCGAATACAAAGAAAGAAAAAGACTGTTTGAGGCTGACGCTTCCCTAATTGCCGTTGGTATGTCAAGGGCAGCGAGCTCGTCACGAAGGAAGCGCAATTCGGCGGGGATGTCTTCTCGTCTCGCCCTTTCCTCCATCTCACCAAAGAATAAGCAAGAGGAACGGTGGCATTCCAGGGCAAATGCGTCGCGTCCCACCTTCACTGTGATCTCTGGATATAGCCTAGCTTATGCTTCTCGTCTAGTCACCGTTGTAGCTGCTTTCTTTGCCGTCCTTGGGGGAACGCTTCGTTCTTTTCTTTTCTTTTTTTCGTACGTTGAGCCTCGCAATCTCAATAAAGCGATAGCAGCGGCGAATCGTTGTCGTTTTGAATGTTGCGTGGGTGGCTATCAACCATCTCGAAACACATAGAGGAGCTGACTAACAGCGTGCCGCTTTGGTCCTCTAGCCTTCTCTCAAAACCATCCTGTAACCTCGACAATGCACGCTATACTCCCTAGAAAGCGTCGTCCTTCTTTGATAAACGAATGCTACACAGAGATTTACTGTGGAAGAATGGGGTGCAGCTAAAACAGTTGTGTATGAAACTTCAGTGTGTGTACTACCTTGGTATCACAAGATCACGAAAAAATTTAAGCAGAGTGTGCAAAGTTACGTTTCGGAAAGTGAACAAGCGGACTTGTCGGTAGTCCCGACATTCCAATCTCTTTATTTATTGCGAGTAGACACACATTTGCAAGCAGTTAGTTGCCAACAAGAGCTTATCTGTGTGCAATGTAAGGTTAGCGCGCTCGTCTAGCGTAAAAGTGCGTATGGATATCCTCAAAATTAGATGCCGATTTGTCACAGCTCGATACTACAATCATGAATGTTCCCTAAAGTGTGAAAGATATGCAGGCTTATACCATCATAAATCTAGAGCAAATAAGTAAAAAAAATAAACACACACGAGTTCACAGCTCACTTGCCAATCGCGGGGTCGAATCTCGGCCTGCGGCGGCTGCATTTCGATGTAGACGAAATGCTGAGGCCCGTGTGCGGTGCGATGTCAGTGCACGTTAAAGAACCCCAGGTGGTCCAAATTTCCGGAGTCATCCACTACGGCGTCTCTCATAATAAGAGCGTGGTTTTATAACGTAAAATCCCACAATTCATGGCTAGAGGACACTATAGTAATACTTTACACATATTTTTGCCGAAGGCCTGCTAAAGCATTTCTCCCCAAAACCCAAACAACCCCCTTCCTCACCCGTACCATGCAGGGAAGCGTGCAAGCGGACACTCACTGGCTAACCTCTTCGCTTCCTTTGTGAAGAAGATTCTCTCCTCTCTCTCCCCTCTTTCTCTCCCCGCTGTTGCGGCAACGGCAATTTGCCTTAGATGAAAGCTTTGCGACAAAGCCGCCAAGCACGCGAACTTGCACATCTCACTAGCTGGCATTGGAAAAGTTCCAAGCCCATGACTTCGTGTCTCGCGAACAGGGAACAATGAATGATACCGAAGGCCTGTCTTCTAAAAGTTTCTTGCATAAGTTATAGCGACTGCTGGTGAGGCGATCCAGTGGCGAAAAACACCCCATTTACACGGAATGATGGATCACGGATACTCTTAAGCAGCTCGAACGCTCTGCATTATTTCTTGCAGCACGCTCTCTCTTTCACCTACTTGCTCGGCTGCATCTCTTTTTGCCTTTGTGTGATTTCGGCCAACAGTGGTCCACCACGAGCAAGACAGGGGGGCGGTGTGCGGGAAACTTCTTTTTTTCTTTTTCGACTAGTGCACTTTCTTGCGGGAGCGCTTTTGGAGCCTGATTAAGATTGAAAAGAAGCCGAACTGTCGCGACCAGGCGTTGAGTGCCGCAATTTAAAGCAAACAAGATACTGACGGAATACCATCAACGATGCAGCGTAAAATGAAGCACAGAAGCACGAAGCGTAGTTAAAGCTATTCAAAGAAACTTTTAAAAGCCATCTTTATTTGACCATGCATGCACAAAAGGCTTCCTAAATAGACGAAATTTCTACCACAAGCACAGCGGGGACGCAGCCTTAAAAGCTTAGCTTTATGCTGAATATAACGAGCCTCCGGTCATGACAGGCGTCAGTTTCGAAGCTTTTTATGAAGACTGTGATTCGCGCATCACAATGACACATCACGTCGCACCCTATTCCACGCAAGACACAAGTTTTTACATGAAATCACGGGCGTTGGGATCTTGTTATTCTTTCATTGATGTAGTTGAAGTATCATGATGCAGGCGTGAGATCACGTTACGTCTCTGAACAACATTAATAAGACATTACTGCACTCACTTACGAAAATTTGGCATAAAATGTTCGCTGCTCTTCTAACTGTGGGTACCCTTACGGCCGTAAAGCACTAATATGATTCAGGACATCAACTGAGTAATTCCGATGGTCGAAACAAGCAGCATCCTCGATGATTTATAGCTCTGGTTTGCAGACGAAGTCATAAACTCAATACGCAGGGAGCATATATATATATATATATATATATATATATAGATATATATATATATATATATATATATATATATATATAGAGAGAGAGAGAGAGAGAGAGAGAGAGAGAGAGAGAGAGAGAGTTTCAGGCATCGCCCTGCCTGAAACTGGCTCATTTGCAGCAGGCTCCGATCACGGCTTCCCACCTCCCTCAATGCTGCACGCATTTAACCCCAGCACGCATGCATAAACGCGACTCCCCAAGATCTCAAACATCCGTGCGTGCGTTTCCGGAGGGCAGCGGCCCAAGCAGACACGCGAATAGTATACCACTGGCCCGCATCGAGTGACGTTCGGTCGGACGATGATGAAGTGTCTCCGTGGGCCAAGCTCGCGGGATGACGACACTGGGCGGTTTAAGAGGACGGCCTAATGGGAAAACAATCCTGGTCTTTTGGCTGGAGACGGAAGCGGCTCTGTCGACACAGCTGCGCCCATTGCGTCTTATACAACTTTCTTGGCCAGTCCACACGAAGGAAACGCTGAGTGGATTTTGATCGGTTATACCGTCGGCAGCTCAGTAACCCTTCATTGTGGGCCCTGTGGTTAGGCGTGAGGCGGCTATTCCATCTTTATCCACTTTCAGATACGTTGAAAGTAGTTGGGTGCGAGGGGTATACCCTTGCGAAAGGGCGTCGTTTTGTATTGCTTGATTTCTGGTAGACCAGCGTGGTTTCAAGAAGGAAACTTTCGGTGATGTTCGCAAGTTAGAGTGATTATACTTAAGAACGAAAGACTGTAACTACATACACCCACGACGTAAGAGAGTCGCTTATCAAATATTTGTGAGTGTCATAAGATGCCCTTACCTTACACAGAAATGCGCAATAAAGCACTCTTCGTTGGCTTTTGAAACGAGAACTCTCTGCTGGATATTCACGCTACAAATCACAATGGAACTCACACAGTGTTTATGTTTACCTTAAACCGCAAAATTTACGTGTTTGTTGGTATCTTATTCTCGAAAAGAATGTCCAGTAATGATGCAGCAAAACATGCTTCTAGAGAGGTCCCTGGGTCTACAAAGATCTGTCGTCCAATTCCTAATGTCAATTTGAAGTATCCACCTTCCTGCGGGTGTTTCTTACCCCCGTATTCATAAACGCTCCTCGACTCGACCCTTCACTCGAAACGCTCCTTGAGGGCGGTTTTCCAATTCACAGATCGCCCTCCACTCGAAGCGTTCCTCGACTGGAGGAAATATCGAGCGTTTTACTCGAGATAGTCAAGGTAGGGCCAGAGCTACCTTGAACCTTTCCTTGAGTGAAGTATCATGGCGGATTACGCTTCGTTTGTCGACTATGTGCTCCGCGTCGGCGAGCTGTTTGACGACGTGGAAAACTGCGTAGGCATACCACGACGACGGTTGACGTACCGGATAAATCCAATGGATCACTACACCGACAGCGAATTTCTGGCGCGCTACCGCTTCACGAAGTGCAGCGTGAAGAAGCTGCTTGACTGCTTGCCCCTTGACGAGAGCTGCAGCAACCGTGGCCAGCCTCTTCCACCAATGACGCAGCTTCTGATTGCGTTGCGCTTTTATGGAGCAGGCACGTTTCAAGTAGTGGCGGGCGACCTGGTGAATGTGTCTCAGCCGACAGTGAGCCGCATCATCGAACGTGTGTCGCGGGTGATCGCGAAGCATTTGTTCCCAGCCGTCGTGAAGTTCCCCGACACCGTGACGGGTTCCGTGAGACGATGGTCGAATTCCACCGAATTGCCAAGTTCCCCGGGGTGACAGGGTGCATAGACTGCACCCACATCTGTATAAAAGCACTACATCCGTATAAAAGTTTCTCCCAGGCACTGTCCTTAGTGCGCTTGGACACGCTGTCGATGTTTCTGTTTTCAATTACCGATCTGTGGCGCGTCACCAAATTACACAGTAATTCGCACTCTTCGCGCGTGTAAACGAACCTCTGTGCGGTCGTCGTACCGCCGTCGCGCGTGACGCTGTCGTTCCTGCTCATGTCGCCGTCTGTCAGGGCAAGCAGGACGCCACGAGAGAGAGAGCGAGAGAGAGAGAGAGAGCTCTTTATCGAAAGGCAGAGAATTTAGCCGGCGTTGAAATATCGCTGACATGCTACTCTGCGTGGCGAGGGAGTTTGGGGAGCGAAAGAAGTGCAAGAGACAGTGAAAAAGAAAAGAGAAAAAAAGTTGGGCTTTGTGTTTCTGACTATGATGCCTAATTGCGTCCAAAGACAGTTAACGTTTTCACCAACCCGCAGTGATGTGATAGGATGTGTTGCATGATGGGTGAGTGATGGTGACGATGGAGATAAAGTCTATCGAGTTCACCTGTACTTTGTAAACAAAAAGTCCATCGCACGTCTCTATTGTGTGGGGCAATCAAGAGGGCCTAAAACACACTGAGGTGATAAAGGGAGTTGTGTAAGTGACTGCATGCAATGTTCATCAATGTTCATCACGATCATCACTGTTCGCTCGGCATTCAAAGAAAACATGTTCTACGGTTTCAGTAGAGCCACAGTTGCTGCAGTGTGGGCTTGTCTCCTGATGGAAGCGGTACCGTAAGTCGTTTGAATATGCAATGTTCAGCCGTAGTCGATGATACAAAGTTTCCAAATGTCGAGGAATGTTGGATTGTAGTTTTGATTTGGGATATGGGTCGACTGAGTATAAGAAAGTGTGATGATGCGTCGGTAACTTCCCTAGCCGGCTCCTTTATTCGTAGGCGAATCGTTTAGCCATATGGGAATCATCAGAGTTGGTGAAACAGATTCGCTTATAGTTTTGATATCGAAGACCGTTACGTGCTGCTTCGTCGGCTTTTTCGTTGGGCAGAATGCCGCAGTGAGCTGGTATCCATTGAAATGTAATGCAGTGTCCTGCGCTAAAGCCAGGTGGTGTAAATAGGCAATGTCGGCAGAAACGGGTTGATGATTAGTTTTCTTCAGGTAGTTGTACAATGTTTGCAGCGCTCCTTTGGAGTCGGTATGTCACGATGCAACAAGCAGCTTGCACAGCGCACCACGGCACATCAAGATAAAATCTGGCGCGCGCACACAATACGCGAACAACAGTCGCACATCCCGACCTGTCCGGTCATGCTATCCCAGCGGATTCGGCCCTGGCGTGGCTTGGATGAACGTAGCATCGCCTGCTGTCGAAACTAGTTGATAATGTTTCAAATTTCACTTATAACTTCCAATACAACATGTATTTAATAATAGGTGATAATTTTTAAATAGTTGGCTAGCATTTCAACCGAAAATTCTCGTACTTATTGTAGTATTGGGCTGTATACCCTCGCTACCAGACGCGTCTTTCGTAACTCAAGTGAAGGAATGTTTCTCGAGCAGCCTCTTGGCGGAGGAGCGCTCGAGTGGCGTTCTTGAAACACAGCGGCTCCTTGAGAGGAGGAAGGCGCTGCGCCTCGACTCGGTGAAGTCGAGGAGGAGCGTTGAGTGAAGGTGCGTTTGTGAATACGGGGGTTAGAGTATAAAAATAGGGAAATAAGTAATACCCGTTACTATTAAATGCATTTTTAAAACCCAGTTATTGCAGACACCGTTGGTGAGCGCTAATGTTGTCTCTTTACACTGTTTTCAGGTGGACCGGCTGACGAGAGAAGCACAGGAAAGCCCACTTCACTACAAGGTGCGTAAAGTCTTAAATATGTGTACCTTGATATACTCACTTTGACGCAAAGATGGAATGTCTAAATCAACGGCAGCATCGGTGATTAAAGGCTGATGTAGAGGGCCTAAACCGCACCGCAGAACACGGAACCTACTCCATGCTAGTCCTCCATGATTTGTCCGTTTCCCATTGAAAGATAAAATTGACCGATTCCTGACCAGTGCCAATCCCATGATTTCTCAGTGTTGCCTTGGCATTCAGAACTGCCCAATCAGGGAGGACCAAAATATAATAGTACTGCCCCTAGATTAAGGCAGCGAGAGAGAGAGAGAGAAAAAACATTTATTTGAATGAAAAGAGGGATCTTCCTCGTAGGGTGGAGCCCTTAGTTCAGGGCCCCATTGGCTCGCGCCACTCCACGTGCTCGCTGGATCAGCCGACGCTGCTCCCGCGGCGCTGAGCTGGTCAGCGCAGTCTCCCAGGAGGAATGTGATGGTGATGGGATAGGGGAACAGCCCGGTGGACATGGGCATTCCCACGTGCAGTGATAAACTGTGGGCTGCGCTCCACAGTAGGGACAGTATGAGGGATATTGTGTGGGATGAAAGAGGTGTAGGGTGAAGAGACATGGGAAGGAATTAGTCTGTAGTTGCCGCCACGCGACAGCTTCCTCCCGGGTGAGGGAATGGTGTGGTGGGAGAAAATAACGTCGGCTTTGTCTGTAATGTTCTAGAGTGTCAGCGTAGTTCAATGGTTCTGTTGGTGCGTCGTCTGGATTGGACAGCTCTTCCGATGGCGCCCGGTTTGTAAGCTCTCGGGCTACCGCATTAGCGCGTTCATTGCCATGGAGAGAGGCGTGTCCAGGTGTCCAAACGATACGCACCCTGTGTAGTAATGAGGGGTGTAAAGATGTCAGAATGCGGTGTGTGTACGGTGTCACCATTCCTTGTGCTATGTTCCTGCAGGCAGTTTGCGAGTCAGTGACCACTGTCGTAGGTTCGTCCCGTGCTGGTAGGAGAGAAGCATGTACAATAGCCAAGGCGACAGCCGCCTCTTCCGCCATGGCACTGTCCTTAGTGTTAAGCGTGGCCGAAGCGCTTAGAGTGTCGGTGTTGTCTACTACGACAAGACACATGGCCTGTCTTTGTGGGTACCGTGCCACGTCAGTATAGAGGACCGGCGTATCAGAGGTACCATCGCCTAGAACGCGCATTAAAGCCTGAACCCTTGCACGTCTCCGGCCTTTATGACGGTCAGGATGCATATTTCGTGGAATGGGGGCCACCTGAATTTTGCTTCGAATCTCAAGTCCAAGGTTCTTGCGTTCTTGTAGCGCTTTGTTCGGCAGGGTGTATCCCAACCGGGAGAGAATATCAGTACCTTGCCGTGTTCGTTGGAGGCGTTGAATTTGACTGTTCAGGTGGCCTTCCACCAGTTCTCGGATGGTGTTGTGGACCCCAAGTCGCAGTAGGAGCTGCGTTGACGCGTATTGGGGTAGTCCCAGAGCCGCCTTTAGTGCCGTGCGAAGGAGGGCGTCCATCCTGTTCGTCTCGGCTTGAGTAAGGTTATGGTAGGGGAGGTGGTAGGTGAGTCTGCTAATCACCAGAGCTTGCACAATTCGGAGGGTGTCTTTTTCCAGAAGCCCATGTCGGCGTTTTGTAATGCGCCTTATCATGTGCGTTACTTGGGCAATTTGTTGGCGTAGTAGTTGGACAGTATATGTAGCCTTGCCGTTGTGTTGGATGTGGAGCCCTAGTATGCGAAGTCTATCTACCCTTGGAATTTGGTCGCCATTCAGATGCAAGGTTACGTCTGGCGGTTTGTCTGTCTTTTTCCGTTTTTTGAACACGAGCAGAAGTTCCGATTTTTCAGCTGCGCAGGTGAGTCCACCGGCAATGGCGTACCCTTGGACTACATTGACGGCTTCCTGTAGTGCATCTTGAACGGCGCCGTCCGACCCTTTTGTCACCCAGATTGTGATGTCATCGGCGTACAGAGCGTGCTGCACATTCGGAAGTTGTTCCAGGAACCACTACGCACTGAAATTAGGCAGCGAAAGTAGACCACACTACGTAATAATGTCTTACAACGGTGGGAATGCACTTCGACGACGCTGACGAAGAAGACTAAGACACCCGATAACATCGGCGCGTGTCTGTGTCGTCAGAAGGACTGGAATATCCTTCTGTGCACGTTGCAGTGGAACATGTGAAATAATTTCAGTGCGTAGTGGTTCCTGGACTGCGCCACTTATGTACCATTCCTGTAGATGCTGCAGGTGTTACACATATGTAAACTGACCTAACAGAGACGGTGATTTTATTTATACTTTTAGGTAATACACGTCATATGGTTGTGCGTTTTCACTAAATCTAATGAAAATCAAAGCGCTCACCATCTGTCCCACCGCCAAGCGTGGAAATTCAATGGTGAAACATCCGTCACGTACTCGGTATAAGTAGGAGTCCCTGTACGAGTAGAGCCATTTCCTTCAACTAACACTTATATTTCGGCAGCTCTGCGCTGTACACTAGCTTCCTGATAATTGCTGTACTCTTTGATGATGCACGGGTACTTAAAGCTTTCATATGTCTGTCTATAATGTTTAAGTACGCCGAAAGCACGCTGCAGAACCGGGAGACGGGAGCACTGTTAGGCCGGGGGCAACGTGACACAGGTAGCTAACGTGGGCCACGACGTGGGTTAGCGCTGCTCTCGCAGAAAACATGCTCAGGTAATTACTAACTCGTGGCCTTCGCGACCACCTTGCTTTTAGCCGACGTGAAGGCGAACGGTGCCGATGCCTATAGGTACGGTAGCCGCAGGGCCACTAGCGCCCAAACCTTGCCATGACCCTTTCTTCAGGTACGTGTAATAACGCGACGTATAGGCACCTGCCCAGGCTCGCTCAGTAAGGTATGGGCTTCGTCAATAATAGCATGCAGTACTGTGGAAGCTAGAAAGATTGCGCTCGCTGACGAACGGAAGTGACATACCAAACATAGCGAACCGTTAAGCTGTGTTCCTCGGCCTCACTCAAGCCATTTGCTGTAGTAATAAGAGTATACACATGGAATGCTACAGCAAAGTCATGTTAAAATAGGACTTTGCTGTGAGTGGTTGCATGAATCAGCTGATGAAACGGGCAGCTAATGTTCTTTCGCGCGCTGATGAGCGATCGAAAGTTTCTTGTAGTATTCCTAGACTCGCAAGAGAGGTAAGGAAAAGTGGGGGAAGTATAGAGGAATGTTGACCAGAAAGGATATTCAGTTTGCTACCCTTTACTCGGGAAGGGAAAGCGAAGTGCGAAATGTTGAGCTAGAGAAATCTTATAACAAGGCTTAAAAGCAACCCTGACTTTAGCAATTTCCAACTTGTACCCAAAACCATTCTCAACTCACATACTCTACTCGGAAGCTTTTTTATTAACCACTGAGGCAAAAAGCCCTTTTCTAGGTGTAAATAGCAAGTCCTATCGAAGTGTCACTACTCTTATTGCGCGCACGTGCCAGCCACAGCGTTTCTAGCAGGTTATATCTAGGGCTAGGCCTTGCGCACGTGGTTCACGCGAGCTCACTCTTTGTGTCTATTTCTGCAATTTAAGCGCTCTGCGAGTCGCTACTGTGTTGTGTCGGGCGTCCATGACCATCCAACTCGTCTACATGGCTTCGACACTACTGCGCGGTTTCAGTGACAGAGTATAGACAGCGAGTCCCCGGCTGACCGACCTGCGTATCCATCCAAGGCAGGGTCCGCGCCCAGCCAAGCTAATTAGTTTGTTGGGGAGTCGGTGCGGAACGCAGACGTGCTGCTCCCTCGCCCTCGGTGCCCTAATGGAACTCTCTGCTCCTTTTTTCGTCTCTGCATACCGACCTCTCACCTCGCACGGTGCTTCCAATTTAGGGCGTGGTTGCGGCCGCTGTGCTCAGAGCCTCGTAGAATTGCTCTGCTTGGCAACCAAAAGCGAAGGAAGATAATAACGTTGGTACGAGTAAGACTCGCTTTCTTCAGTATACGTGTGGACTATTACCGTCGATGTGATCATGCCTGCTCGACGAGTTTGATTGCTTTTGCGTTCAAGCTACTTTAGTAATCGATAGACGTACGGTGCTTAGGGAATGAAACCCGATATTTAAAGATCAAATCACACCGACTAAAATGGACTATTTCTCGATATAACCACGTCGTGTAGCCTCAATGCGGACTCTAGAGGTGCTGTCGGTTCTGGTGCAAGTATGTGAACCAATATTACGCGGACGGGCCACGAATTGAAGATAGGAGCAACAAAACTATATGCATTACTTAGCTTTAGTTGATGCGTGAGTAATGTACATACCACGGCGCCCAAAAGAGACATAAAGAAGAAAGAGAATGAGTGAGGTTAACTACGCGTTGTCGAATTTGGCACGGCACACGAGGGGTAGCAAACCGCCTACCTACAAACGCGCCAGACTGCTATCCAGTAATTTGTCAAGCATTGTCCGCTGCTCTAAGAGATACAATTCTAAACCTGTAAAAGTTACCGCGACAATTGGCGAACAGATATATTGCCGCACGTTTTATTCAGTAAATAGATATAAAGTCTTACAGGACGTGCCACCCGTCAATCCCTGTTCGGACAAGAAAGTTGCCCGATTTCTACGGACTGGTGGTATACTTTGGAGAATATTTTTGCTGTGACACACGTAAGCCACATTTCGTAACCTCCGCAGCGTGTAAAAAAGCGAAAAATTATTTCTGACTGTTTCATGTTCGATGAAAGCAGTAAGCATAGTTGAACTAGAGAAATCTTATAACAAGGCTTAAAAGCAACCCTGACTTTAGCAATTTCCAACTTGTACCCAAAACCATTCTCAACTCACATACTCTACTCGGAAGCTTTTTTATTAACCACTGAGGCAAAAAGCCCTTTTCTAGGTGTAAATAGCAAGTCCTATTGAAGTGTCACCACTCTTATTGCGCGCACGTGCCAGCCACAGCGTTTCTAGCAGGTTATATCTAGGGCTAGGCCTTGCGCACGTGGTTCACGCGAGCTCACTCTTTGTGTCTATTTTTGCAATTTAAGCGCTCTGCGAGTCGCTACTGTGTTGTGTCGGGCGTCCATGACCATCCAACTCGTCTACATGGCTTCGACACTACTGCGCGGTTTCAGTGACAGAGTATAGACAGCGAGTCCCCGGCTGACCGACCTGCGTATCCATTCAAGGCAGGGTCCGCGCCCAGCCAAGCTAATTAGTTTGTTGGGGAGTCGGTGCGGAACGCAGACGTGCTGCTCCCTCGCCCTCGGTGCCCTAATGGAACTCTCTGCTCCTTTTTTTCGTCTCTGCATACCGACCTCTCACCTCGCACGGTGCTTCCAATTTAGGGCGTGGTTGCGGCCGCTGTGCTCAGAGCCTCGTAGAATTACTCTGCTTGGAGACCAAAAGCGAAGGAAGATAATAACGTTGGTACGAGTAAGACTCGCTTTCTTCAGTATACGTGTGGACTATTACCGTCGATGTGATCATGCCTGCTCGACGAGTTTGATTGCTTTTGCGTTCAAGCTACTTTAGTAATCGATAGACGTACGGTGCTTAGGGAATGAAACCCGATATTTAAAGATCAAATCACACCGACTAAAATGGACTATTTCTCGATATAACCACGTCGTGTAGCCTCAATGCGGACTCTAGAGGTGCTGTCGGTTCTGGTGCAAGTATGTGAACCAATATTACGCGGACGGGCCACGAATTGAAGATAGGAGCAACAAAACTATATGCATTACTTAGCTTTAAGTTGATGCGTGAGTAATGTACATACCACGGCGCCCAAAAGAGACATAAAAGAAGTGAAGAGAATGAGTGAGGTGAACTACGCGTTGTCGAATTTGGCACGGCACACGAGGGGTAGCAAACCGCCTACCTACAAACGCGCCAGACTGCTATCCAGTAATTTGTCAAGCAAGTGTCCGCTGCTCTAAGAGATACAATTCTAAACCTGTAAAAGTTACCGCGACAATTGGCGAACAGATATATTGCCGCACGTTTTATTCAGTAAAGAGATATAAAGTCTTACAGGACGTGCCACCCGTCAATCCCATGTTCGGACAAGAAAGTTGCCCGATTTCTACGGACTGGTGGTATACTTTGGAGAAAATTTTTGCTGTGACACACATAAGCCACATTTCGTAACCTCCGCAGCGTGTAAAAAAGCGAAAAAATTTTTGGACTGTTTCACGTTCGATGAAAGCAGTAAGCATAGTTGAACATCCAGGAAACGTCACATAAAAAAGGAAGCTTTAGAGTAGAGCTGCCAAGGGGGAAGGAGAGAGAGAGCATGAGGAAAAGCAATGAATTAAATGTGATAAGAGTTTCCGGTTACGTATCCTGAGCTAAAGCAGCGAATAAGCAGCATGAAACATAGCTGTCGAGGGGTGAGAGAGAGAAAGAAAAAAAAAGGGACAGAAGGCCATTTCGATTACACGTGTCCACAGACGCCGGTACATCGCAATAAGCTTAATGAAATGTCGTTGAATTGTTCTCCAGACTAATTGATTGATTGATTTGTTGGGTTTAACGTCCCAAAACCAGCTCTGATTATGAGAGACGCCGTAGTAGAGGTCTCCGGAAATTTCGACCACCTGGGGTTCTTTAACGTGCACTGACATCGCACAGCACAGGGGCCTCAACATTTCGCCTCCATCGAAATGCAGCCACCGCGGCCGGGATACGATCCCGCGACCCTCGGATCAGCAGCCTAGTGCCATAGCCCCTATACCTCCGTGGCGAGGCTCTCTAGACTATGTGGACGCTAATAAACGCCTACCATAGTCTTAAGTTTGTGACAGCCTTTCTGTTTGCCATTCGTTATGCAGCGTTCACAAACCCTTCTTATGAGTTTCTAAGTCCCGTCGATTATGTAGAATTATTTCTTCCGACAGAAGTGGCCGTCGGACCGTCAGGAGTGAGAAAAGCTCATTATTGTCTCAGTACATTTCATCGCGGACACTGGCACAAAACATAGCCATAATATAGCCATAACATAGCCATAATATTGCACAAGATTTCTAGGGTGAAAGCACTAACCATCTGCCACAACTTGCTTTCTTTTTATGGTGTCCTCTACGTAGGAATTTTTTTATTACCAGTGACGTGCTCAATTGCACTTAACGCACGAGAACGTCGTTCCATCCGCACTTCGGATTTCTGAACTTTCAACCAATACGTCGGAAAGTATTCAGACCTTATACACCGAAATGCTTGATGGATATGAACTTCCTGCGTTACTGAATACGCAGAATAGTGGTATTGATGTTTGCACTTGAATTGAGTTGTAGTTACGGTGACATTTGTTGCCTGAAACCTGTTCTCTTGTTTTTCCTTTACTATCCTCTCAATATCTGAAAGTATTAGATATGTCATTGCCGCAGTAGATTACGCCTCAAGCCAATATTGCAATTCCATCCATGTCTCACCGAAGGCTAGAGAAGGTTTTCACTAGTTTACACTGTGCACGGCGCCGTCAGTTGTTCTTATCAAAAGAGACCAGAATTTGCTGTACGTGTTTTACGGTTCATAGGTGGCATGCTTTGATTAATGAAAGCAGATAACTACGCTTGACCTAAGAGCACCAGAAAGAGAAGAACAAAAGATGCCTCGCTCCAGCTACGGCGACCATACTTCCGAACCCCACTGCGCAGCTAGCATGGCTTCGTCTTGGTTGTTTTATAAGAAGGAAATTAACTAATCGAAAAAAATCAGTCATGACAGTTGAAAATCTTCAAGTCTTTAAAAAACTGACGCAAGTTTATTATTACTGTTCCTTCTGTATTTCTCTTGTTTAATATTTTTGTTGTCCTGCCAGTATTCACTTCTCGGACACTAAGATTCGACGTTCGTCCTTTCATTACGACTAGACGGCACAGCGGTGCAACGACTTTTATGCATACGGGACGTAATTGCAGGCGTCGGTACAACGATCGACAGTACGGCCGCGAGTACATCGTCGATGAACCAACGCGAAAGACAGCGCGCACGAAAGAAAAAAAAAAGACATCTATAACGGCCCTCGCGCCAGGCCACGCCTCCTGATGAATACGTGCGAGCCGCGCGCTCGCGCGCGTGCAGGAAACGCAAACTGAAACGGCACGTCATGCGAAATGTACGAGCAGGCGCTTTTCCCCTACGTCTCACACGTGTCCCGCTTCGTGCCTGCTGTCTGTCGCGAGAGAGGAGGTTCAGGGAGGAAAGGGGAGTGGCTGTTCACGGAACGGCGGTGAAGCGGGCGCCATGGGAGCGTCGAGGAACGTCGAGAACGACACGAACGTCCATACATAATACATGGAGGTTCGCGCTCGCAGTCGCGTCCATGCAGCTCAGTGTGGTGAGTGCACGCACCTTTCATTGAGAGCGTGCCGGCCCCGGTTTGTGTGTAGCAGTGAACGCTTTTCGTCGGTGACACGGAAGATCGAGAGAAGGGAGTGGGGGGGAACGCTACGAGCTCGCAGGTTTGTGGCGGCGTAACGCGTCTAGCAAAAGAAGTTGTGGTAGGACAGGGCGTGTTTTGGTTCTTTTTGCTTCCCCATTTTGATATGTCGCTGAGAGACAAGAGAAAAATAGGGGCGGAACTTCCTTTCGGGGCCATAATTTCTGTGAGGGTGCGGAATCGCCCAGCGGATTATTGCTTGTTTCTTTCTCTTTCTTTCCCCCTCATTTCGCTAAACAGAAACTTACTACTCTGCGCGGTGGAGTTCGGAGGACCTGCGAGACTGTTGAGAGACGGCGAACTTTCGAAAAGCAGCTTGAAAGTAAAACGAAAAGAAAAAAAAGGAAGGTTTAGAGGAACGGTGGGTACAGTGAGAATCGAGGAAATATGAGATTGAACACAAACGTCGAGGGTGGGGAAGCGAGGAATCAAGTAAATCAGGACTGTCGGAACATGCGGTGCAGCTGAAAAAGCAGAAAGAAAAAGAAGAAAGAGAGAGAGGGCGGGAGAACGTATGGCGCAGGGTAGAGGTGGATGACGTAGGGGGGAGTCTTTATGGAATGGGAGAACGTCCGCGAAGCGGCAGAGTTGCATTTGTGAGCAGCGCTTCTCTTTAGACAGGTGCTGCACTTCCCACCTCGCTTCCAATCAATTCTCACAGCTCCCTGCGGTCTCCGCGCCACACCAGACGCGTTCAGTGAGCCCGGTTGCAACCCAGGCTCGTGATGTACTAGCTGTGCGCGTTTCTCTCGCCGTTGCTGCTCAGTTAGCGCACCTGTTTGCCATGCTCCGTGAGTGCGAAATCCCACGGTGCGGATTCCTTACGGCGGTGTGGTCTTTACGAGCGATGCAATGTGTGAGAGGTTGTTCAAAGCAGTGATAGGAACAGAAGTGCATAGGTCGCCCTGGGTGTGCAATGTAGAATAACTCCGTGTTGCTCGTCTTCTTTCCGAAACAAACTTCACACGATGCGGGATCTTGGTATTGCATAGTATGCGTATTTCAGTCAAGCATTATAATCTACATTGCCCACTGCCGGTCTTTGAAAAAGCCACATAGAGAAATGTATCCATCCGATAATCTGCGAATACAAACCATGGGTACATCGATAAAGAAAAGAAGAAAGCAGGTAGGACGCGTACACTCCATTTCCTAGAAAGAGACGTAAAGAAATATACTTTAGAGAATAAACATATCTTAGAATACGGCAAAGTGGATGTGTACTTAGTCCACAATGCCTTGCTTTCTGACCACGCCTCAGTTCCTCGCGAGCAGCATTAGCTGACATTCGAGGTTGAAGCGTGCTAAGTCTCTCGGTCGACGCTAGTTAGTGCTGTAAGAGATAATAGAAAGTTGGGGGAGAGGGGTGGGGCTATGGGTATTGTTCTGTAGTCCTTCTTGTATACGTCGAAGGTATCCGGCCTCCTCACACAAGGGGCATCGCGGAGAGAATTCATAGGGGCTCCCGGGTGACCTTGAGACGGGCGTTGGAACGCGCTACATGTGGAGCTTGGAAGTGATCTCTCCTTCTCTCTAGGTAGTGGCTTGCGTGCCGAAGGGCTTATTATAATTGCTGTCGCCGCGAAATACCCTGTCTGCATCTCCAAGAAATCTGCGAATTATTTCACAAAAACTAAACACGCTCTGTGAAGCCCAAAGATGCTTCGCCGCATATTGATGCTTGCAGTGGCAGAGCACGCTTTACAGGAAAAAAACGGGTGCCGTTAACTGCGAGATGTTTCGAAAGCGGTAACAGAAAGGGCACAATACGAAAATCAGAGCCTTTTCTATCGAGTTCGGCAACACAAACGCGCAACATGTATATGAAGATAAGCCTACTCAAAGCTTCATTAGTGATCAATGACAAAACATTGACAATTTAACAATACCCTTGTAAAGATGCAGGGGACAGAAACTGCCATATGTGCGTAACAAAACTTCCATCGAGTAAATCGGATGACGTTGTAATGCATAACTCGGCAACTTTAAAATGTACCGTTATCAATCACAGCTCAGTTATAGAAAGAGATATACTATGCCATGTGTGCTTGCTCAGCTGCGCGTGCAGTGGAAGACAGCGAAACCTTGCTAGGAAGTGGGCCTCAAGTGGTGTGGCTCAGCTTGCCCCTCCGAGCTGGAGAGGGGGTTTGTGAAGCGATGATTCAAAGCGATGATAAAATTCTTCGAGCTTGCAGTGCACGAAGAAATTTGACTCACACTGAGAAATACCCCACGTGAAGCTTAATCCGGCGAATTGTGGTTTATGTGAAAATAAAAACAAATATCATCTTAGGGGCGAAGCGAACGACAGACAATTTAGCTATCTTCTAAACGCACCCGCAGGCACGAAGTAAATGAATATTTACATTTCTCGGGTCACCTTTCTTTATTATTATTACTAACCACTCTTTACTATCTAATACTTAATTTGTGCGAAACCCTGCATCAGTCAGGCTACGGCTTGGATGATGACTGCAGTATTCTCTCGACTAGATGTTAAGACTGGTGGTCTCCCGGTTCATCTAGGAAGTGGATGTCGAAAAAAAAAAAAAAGAGGAAGCAAAACTGGCCGAGCCAAGCAGCGGCCCGGGCTCGCCAAATTTGCTGAGGCAGGTGTCTCGTCTTTACGGGATAGCGAACTCGACATTTCTGCGTTGGAGGAGCACTTCCCTCGCGTTTTATTAGCAGTTATTTTATTCCCCCTTACACTAACGCATTTTTTTCCTCCGACTCCCAGTAGAACCATTTCTTTCTTGTACTTCCCGAGAGCGAACGCGCGTGCATGTCGTCGTAGTCCGCGCGCTGAACGAGATAGCCGCGCTGTATAGTGGAGGCCCGCTCCCACGACTGCGGTGTGGGGCGGGCCGAGCGGTTGTAAACGCAAACGGCGCGCTGTTCCGCGCCGGCAGCGCCAACGTCTTTTCCATGTGCGCTGACTCGACTGCGGCGCGCTATCCTTGTTTTTTCTCCCCCGTTCGTTACTGCGAGACGACAGCGAGCACCCGCCGGAAGGCGCGAGCGAGTTATGTGCGTCCATTCTTTCTACACAATCTACTCCGCGCCGTTGCTGCCGTTGCTCCTCGACGAAGCGAGCTCGTGCGCTCGTGCTTGCTCGCCGCTTAGCTCATTGCCATAGTGCGTCTCGAGAGATCGGTGCATCACTGCTGAAAGCTAGGGAGCCTCGGGAGCGGGCTTGTCTGAGTTAGTTAACGCGTATCTTTAGTAGTCAACTTTAGGAGAGCGAATATACACGAACACAAAACAACTGTGACATTACGCAGCACAATGCTGCACTTGTGCCTTTTTGTAATATTTCAACCGGCCGATCTGGGACTGGCTAACACTACTGTTACCCAGTAAACCAAAATTGCCGTTAAAAGGTAAAAATTAGTCGTTATCTCCGCGCAACATATTGCAAGAGCGTTAGTTGTGTGCCATTTTTAAAGTTCGAATGCCTTTTTGCGAGCCTTTGAGGTTATGGCCTCATGAGCAGTAGTCCTAGCAGCGGGACATAAATATGACAGTCTTCACGACGACTCAACAGTCCTGTGCTTCTTCTCTATTGCATACTTGGATATTAAGAGTACAAGCAGAATTCCAAAACAACCCAGGTCTGTATCCGTTGCCACACAGAAACCTGTTCGCTTGCTGAATGCATTACGAGCATGGCCCAAAGCTCTCCGCAACGAACTAAAGCACTGCACCGTTTTGCTTTGACAGGACTCGACGTGGCTGCTTTCGCCTCTCGTGCGGGCGATTCCCGGGGAATTGAGAAGAAACAGCAGCAAAAGCTATACTCAGCAATATTAAATCGGGAGTTGGCCCACAAGCATTCGCCATTACTCGTTCTTACTTCCCTTTTCTCCTTCTGCCTTACTTCATTGAGGTTTGTTTCATCTAAGCGAGCGCGAAGCAATGCCTTGCGTGTATAGTGTCGAATGTTTTCGCTCTTCACTGTCGGCCTTACAACCACTGGGGCGTCGTTCTACTCCAAGTACCCGACAGGGAAGCAGCTTGAACCTATAACACAGGCTCACCGCATGTTTTCTTGCTTGCGTGGCAGACATATCCGTCTATTTATTTGTTTGTTTGCTTCTTAGATGGATCGGCGTTATTTATTTTTTTTTCTTCCCTTTGCTTCCAGCAAAACCCGTTCCCTGTCTTACGCATCTCCGGGAACTCGAGTTGCCTGGCTTTCATCGCAAGCTTTATGTTTAACCAGTGTTTCTTTTATCTCGGCTCCATACTCGCTCTACATATCCCAGGAACACATGCGGGCAGATGGGTTCTTAGGTTCTACATGTCGGCTTGTTTATTTGTCTCGCCGCCTCCAGGGCAGAAATAAACAAAACAAAAGTGGAATCGCTGTGCGTCCGGCGCATTGTTTATCGACGAAGTGCGCTGCTCCTTGCTTCTTTTTGCTTTCTTTCGGAGCAACTGGCAACGATTGCCCGAAAGACGACTGCCAGCTTGTTCGCGAGAACCGTAAGGACTATACTGCGAGGCGAACTGGCAGAAACGCATTTGGCTTCTTTTCGAGTGCTTCCGTTGCGCCCGTGTCCGCCTATACGCAAAACAGCTGTGCTTACACTTGTCTTCGAGCGCTGGTTCATCGTGGTTCAATTCTTGCGCGGTTTTTTGCTTGCTGCTGAATGTTAGGCGTCTTTTAGTTCTTCTTTTAGTCTAGTTGTGGTCGCGACCTCTCTCTATGTGATCGGCCGGGACGTTCTTCCGACTTCCTGTCATTCGAGCAGGAAGTGGCTGTCTTCGAAGTGTGTCGCGCGAAAGCGAGTGTATCCGCCTCACAGCCAATGGCTTCTGCGAAGTACTTTGTGAATACCGCAGACATAAGCACTTCGCAAATAGAGATGCGGCTGATGGCGCATTTCTCGTTCCCTCATTCTTTTCTCCGTTATCTGATATGTTGCCTGTACGACGTATTGATTGCTGTCGGTAGCTTTTGCGTGTGTTCAAAGAGTGCACAACATTGTTTTAAAGCGATTAATTCCTCATAAATTACATCACTGCTTGTTTTTGTTCTCCGTTAGTTGTGGCATTTCTCGTTCACTTATTTTTTTCTCCTTTGTCTGATCTGTTGCCTGTGTGACGTATTTCTTGCTGTCGCTAGCATCTGCGTATGTTCAAAGAGTGCACAATATTGTTTTAAAGCGATTAATTCCTCATAAATTACATCACTGCTTGTTTTTGTTCTCCGTTAGTTGTGGTTCTCGAAGTCGCATTGCATGTCATTAAAATAGTGACATGTTCGAATGAAAGATCAGGTACTTCCCTGAATGCAAATACTTGAGCATTGTAAACGGGCCTCACTGACCGTCTCTGACACTACCGTGTTTTTAAGTGTGAGCGATTCGACCTGTCTTTGTCCTTTTCCTTTTTCTTCCATCCCTTTCTGTCTCCCTTTACCCCTTCCCCAGTGCAGGGTAGCAAACTGGATATTTTTTCCTTCCGGCTAACCTCCCTGCCTTCCGCCTACCATATATCTCTCTCTCTCTCTCTTAAACATCGTAAGTTGAGCATCGCTGGTTGAAAACCTCTCACTCCATTCCAATACCCTACACCTCCTCGCACCTTGAATACCCAAGAATTGCCGCATCCTACAGCCTACGACCAAGAAAGCTATATGTCGTTATACAGTGCACGTTATAACGTACATTTATTAAAAACATGCACGAACGAAACCATACAGAACAACAAACAAAGTAGCTTGTTTCCAAAATAGGGCGTTTGGGAGTGCTTGGTCATGGAATACATAAATATTGAAAGACAAGCGCTATTGCCCGACCATACCAGAAACGCATGTCGTCTATAGCGGCGGTAAGGCTTTTAAAAATCGCTTTCTTCGATACTACGTCGCGGCAGATGATGCCGCTACTCTGCAAAGGTTGTTGGAATGGGATTTTAATTTTTATGCTTACTTCGAAGACATGACACAGTTTCTGCTTCAATAAAGCCAGTAGTTCGTAACGATGATGAATGGCGTGCCTAAACAACAACTTATTTTGAGTGATCTTGTTTAGGAGGAACAGTGTTGCTGTCTTAGCATGCCCGCGTGACATTCGTTGTCGTGATAACTTTGCGGAAACTAGTCAAATTTCTGCCCTAGTTTAATTTCGATCATACGGAGTTCATAGCGTAAGTATTAGAAAAATATTTCAATACTTAATAAGAGAATAGAATAGTTACTACACCATATTAGGGCCCTAGTGTCTAGTGTATTCGCGGAAATAGGGGATCTTCAATTCGAGTACCGCATAGCGTGTAACTTGATTCGAGATGTTATTTTGAATGTTTTGAACTATTGGCCTGACCCTGCACTTTACTCTCTGAAGAACCGGCATAGATGACATACAGGAATGAAGGGCAACACGTAGGCACGGCTACAAATAATGAGAAGAATATAGAGTAGAACCATTGGATACGATGACAAATACATTGGGCACAATAAGGCACCAGATATCGTGCCATTCACGTAAACGTACATCGAAGAAGAACAAATTTTTGAAAAAGAAACGATATTGATATATGTACCCCAAACTGGCATTACGTTAGGCCTGTTGGCAATCTTCAGGATTCATTATTTTGTCACTACAATGTCTAGGGCGTGGTCAGGTGGCGATGAATTGATGTAGTAACTGTGCATCGCTTTAGTTCTCTCTCTAGGTGTCTGTCCGGCCTCGTCGTGGTCAAATTACTGGATGTTCCTTTTTTTTAATTACGCGGTTATATGGGAGGACTGCTTGCAGCCCCAACGCATGAATTGACGAACTCGCGAGCCTTTATTTGGTATGCGTTCCTTGTCATGAACGAGCCGCCTTCACTAACAGTATGGACGTCGTCAGAATTGGTGCAAAATTTCTTCTGCGAGCAACCACAGCGTAAGACGCCTTTTTGTATGCATGAATATGGATAAGGCCGCCGATATGAGGAAACTTGTGGTCCGTAAAAGAAAAATTGCAACATATATCATTTGGATGTTCGTTATAACGCTTCGGTAGTGTTTGACGTTCAAACCACTTGAACTGTCGAATTCTTCGCGACTCCGATCTTCACTGCATTTAGCATTGCTTCAATGAGCCACAAAAATTTGCGTACTTTGTTTCAGTCTCTTCGAGTATATGGTACCCCTGATTCCCTTTAGGTCACTTAATAAAAACTACGCCGTGCACTGTCACCATAACAACAGGTTCGCTATAATGAGTTATGGATAAATGGGCAAATACAGAAACAGGACATCGCAAAATAAGAAACGCACGGAAAGATAGAGCGTGGAATGAGTGCTTGGTCTTTCTGTGGTGTCCTCTTTCCCGATTCGCACACTTAGTAATCAATCCTCGAGTGAAATACTTAGTATTACACAGAACGTTCCTGTTCTTGGCAACACAGTTGTCTTGGCAGCACTGTTCTTGAGACGCCCCACAACGGAGTTTATCAAGAGAGTAGTCTGCCATTCACTAACCTCTCAGTGAAAAATGTAAAGACGCCTTTTAAGGTGTCGCTGTTTAAAAGATGTAATTAGTTTCGGCGCTCCAATTCTTGGAGGTAAAAGTCAAAATATTATATTACTTATTCAAGGAAACACTACATCTGGGGATCCTTCTGTGTGCTTGTAAGTTCGTCTTCGCATGTAGAGGCGGTATATCGTGTCCGTTTCCAGCTCAGGTTCGCGGGCAATTTACGATACCTCCCTGCACTTTATATTCACGCTCGTAGTTAGTTCACCCTAGACAAGAATCAAATGTCTTTTTTCTTCTCTCGCGTTTAAGGTCGAGTCTTTATACCGCGTACCTAATTCCTCCCTGCTCTGTCCATGTTTCGTTAAGCTGAGAGAAGGCAGCGTGACCTGACGGCGCACGTATTGAGCCAGCCGCCTTGTGCCGTATGGAATTGCATTGATTAGGCAGATGCGGCTCGCGAAGCGGCTGCGGAACGACTGGGTCGTCAAAGGGTTCACGGGGGTGCACGTGGTGCTTCGCCCGTCCCGCCGAGCACATCAGCAGCCGCTCCACGTATGGACGAACCAGTCCTGTCGGTGATAGAGAGGCACACGGACGCACGGTCGCTCCCGCGGAGCAGCCATTTTGCGAATCCTGCGACCAGAGCGGGGCGTTTTATACGCGCTTATCTCGAAGCCAGTGACGGGTGCGCGAGTGACGTTGTAAATAAAACAATGGCCTCGTAAAACACGAGCTCCCAACAAGCATATAAAGATTGCGCTGGAAGCGAAAGAGTGGCGAAACACAACGCGTGGAGGCAGGGAAGCCACCTGGTCTTTTTTTCTTTTCTTTGTTGTTGTTGTTTGTTCACATCGTTCCTGCGTTTACGTTCATTGTTTTGTCCTTCTGCCATATGCTGCGATACTGCGATATCAGGTGGGGGAGCAGCGATCCCTGCTACGGGGGCTTCGCCCCGAAACGTGGCCGTGTATAAACGCAGGAATGGCCTTAATCGCGATAACGTAACATTGCCGGTCAGCGTGGGCTTCCCTTTTTATTACCCTGATTTGTTTCCACCACATTTGGCTTGACGGCAACAATGTAGGGATCCTGTAAGAGATTGCGAGCGTGGGGGTGGGGGGTGCTCCGTGTCTCCACCGAGCTGCAGGACACCGCGAGCAGCGGGCCCCCTTTCGAAGTGGGCTTAGAGGAAGGACTATCGCCTAATGCTCGAGGAGATGCGTATGCGGTGGCGCATCCGAACGTGAGACCGCATCGCAATGAAAGAGCGTTCCACGAAATTGAGCGCCCAGACACGAACAGCTGGGGAGTCCGTCCCGGAGCTGTGATAGGAGTTTTTGGTGATTTCGGGACCGCATTGCGCAGCACGACGCGTTTTCCCGATTCTTGACTGCGGAGAAAATGCGCGACTGTTATTGCGGGCAACAGAGACTATACAAAAGAAGGGGGAAAAAATGTGCTCCTCACGTCGCTTGAGGCAAAATTCTCTCTGTGCATGCAGTGTCCCGATGATTTCTTCAGTACGGATATGTGGTTCTTCGTATTTCAAAAGCAAAGGTGGAGTAGATTCAGTCGTTATAGCGCTTGGGTTCAGCCTTAAGCATAGTGCATAAGCAGCGAAATTACACAATACATTGAGCACGCAATTTGGCCGCTTGTGCTTCGAGTATTCAGGTTCATGAAGCCGAGTGTCAATATGCGAGCGCATGTATGAATGCATGAAGCGTATTACCGGTTCTTCACTTCCCTCTTCCTTTAATTTTTCTTTTATACTCGTTCCTCAGTCTAGGAATGCAAGCAGGATAAGATCTGGTAAACTTCGCTTAATTTTCATTTTCTTGTATTCCTCTCTCACATCCATCCTCGAGTGCGGGGTACAAGCAAAACAGATTCTTCGCACTGAAAACGGACTGCCTATGAATGGATTACTGAAATTAAAGCTACGTTTAAAGCTGTCCGATAATGGATATTTACTCCAAGTGTACGTAGTAAAATTACTGACTGCTCACCCTCGACCAATGCAAAGAGGGGTATCTATGCGCTCTCTAGGTTAATATTAAATCTGTACTTGAGTTATCTCACTCAAAGGTACTCCAAGAAGGCCCACATCCATTGCCGGCGCAAAAAAAAAAAAAGTTATTCGCTCATTAGCACAATTATTGAAGAACAAGTCATTCAGGTTCGTGCACTAGACCGGCCCGAATGACCATTTATGGTAGATTCATAGTACTCCTGTACATTACGTCATTCTTTGTCGTAGTGTTCGCTTGTTCCAGTATTCTTTAAACGTATATTCACCCTGTCCTTTTTCTGCCTGCGTAGGGTAGCAAATCGGAAGCTTGCCTTGTGTACCTTATTCCTTTTTTTTTTCTCCCTGCTTTCCCCCTTTCACTATGCACGCTTCGAAAGAGGCAGTATGCTGGATCCCAATTAGTTACAGGCAAAACTGCGTATATCGTGCTGGTAGGCACGAAAGGCACGTCCAGCTGTTTGCTGATATGCGGGGCATCGAGATCTCGTACTGATCCTGTATTCGTGCTCGTATGGGCCGCATTGTATGCCAGCAACAAGAAGAAAAGGAGTCGTTACCTTCGTTCCGTTGGACATTCGATTAGGCCCCGTCTGGTAGCCCAGGGTAGGTGCTCTCTTCTTGCCCGTAGCCGCTCGTCAAAGGATTCTGCGGTAGATTAAATGGGCGAATTGATCCAAAGAAGCGACCCATGCTCTCATCCATAATTCGGTGCAGTACTGGTTTCTGTTAGTGCCGTCAACGATTGGCAG
The DNA here is from genome assembly GCA_013339685.2 of Hyalomma asiaticum. Lineage (NCBI taxonomy): Eukaryota > Metazoa > Arthropoda > Arachnida > Ixodida > Ixodidae > Hyalomma > Hyalomma asiaticum. The sequence continues at coordinate 94,279,859 of CM023486.1, forward strand.
CATGGCGTACGGGACCTTCAATCTTAACAATATTCGTTTGCTATAATGAACACGAACTACAACCATAAGGCTTCGGAAAATGTTTTATTTTAATGGGCTGCTTCTCTTTCCAGAGTTAATAGGAATCTTTGAGCCAGTACATACAGCCGAAGTCCGAGGTCGCAATAAATAAAGCTCTGGAAAACGCTTAGCTACAAACCCGGGTCCGTATAATCGAAAGTACCCTACGCTAAAAATGTTTGCAAGGGAACATTTAAGCCAATAACAATGCTGCACTTATCACTAGGGCAGCCAAATGACCAATGGAAAAGAGCGCTTAGCGTAAGAGATGTTTTTGTGGATTTTGCCCCTCTTCCACTAACATTCTACCTGGAACCTTTCGTAAGAGCTCTGCGAACGTACATTATCGATTCGATCAGCAAAGTTGCGGTTGTTTAACGTGACTAAGTCTCGAAGTGCACGTCATTATCATTACTGAATTAGTGTAATAGCATAGAAGGGAAACTGACATTTGGCTTCTCGACTTGAGTATTCAGAACGCTTGTCGAGGTATTCTGCACATGTATACGTGTTGAAAGCTAGGGCTTTTCGTTGTTCAACCTTATTCCCATATAGTCGAACTGCGCATATAGGCCGCACAAACGCTCTTCATCCGTAATGGCACATTGACATTTTGCCGCTACGCTCGGCAATATATGTTCTAGAAAATGATCTATTGCTCTTTATAATAACTGATCTAGCGTACTTAATAATACAAGCATAAGAAGCAACTCTATAGATAATAATTTATGTCTGTGTAACGAAAAAACACTAATTCGTTCACACTGTCTGAAGAAAGCATACGAGCCAGTAAAATGCATTTCCACGCCATATAACGCACATTCACAACACTTTCCATTGACCGCCATAATGTTCCGCAGCCGATGTCGTGCAGCGCAAACTATTTATTATTGTCGTTGCAGCTGCCTCCTTAAGAACCTCGAAAAGAGTGCCTTCATTCTTCGAACATTGCTCCTCGATAACGCAATAAATTCCCGACAATATTGTTTTTTTAACCGTATATAGAGGCGACATAGTTCATTTTTTCTACCGTACTTGTCCCTTTTTTTCTCCCTCCGTTCTGTGAATGTGTCTACAGACCTCGTACGTATTTCACTGCGTGTTCTTGTCTATCCACAACACTTACGTTCACTCGCGCCAGTGTGTAAATGTCATTTATCTTCAGAAAGTAACGCAGAACAAGGCAAAAAGTAGCTCTGATACATCTTGGGAACGCATCGTATGCAAGTGCACGAAATCTTTGTTTTAAGTGGGCCCGGGATATCGATGTGTAATGTCTTAGGTCGCTGTGCTCACGCTAGCAGGAAGAGCCGACTCACTCCTTCCCTACTTACGCGTTTGGCCTCAGCCCACTGCTATGTGATAGTTATTATGCGAAGAAAAGAAAGAAAGAAAGAAAGAAAGAAAGAAAGAAAGAAAGAAAGAAAGAAAGAAAGAAAGAAAGAAAGAAAGAAAGAAAGAAAGAAAGAAAGAAAGAAAGAAAGAAAGAAAGAAAGAAAGAAAGAAAGAAAGAAAGAAAGAAAGGGTCTCGTCGTTTGTCTCCTGTCTCTGGTTACAGAGAAGGGAAAGGTAGACGCGCTGCAGCCCTCGAACCACTTCACACTCTTGCCCTCAGCCCACTGTGACATTTTCTAACATCATCATCACAAGAAAGGAACGAATAAACACAAGACAACAAAAGGTAAACAAAAGATAAACACAGGAAAAACCTCGATAACAACATTCACAAGACGATATCAACGGCTCATTAATAAAACATTAACAGCCCGTACCTTAGCATCGAAGTAGAACCACATATACCTTACTCGCAGAACTATATAATAACAGAACATGCACCCAGCTTAACACAACATAAGTAGAGAGATAAATAACTTTATTGGAGACCGAGGGAAGAGAGTCGGGTTTTACTCCGGCCTCTCTGGCGGCCGCTCTCACGTTGGGACGCGCAGGGAGTACCTGCTCGCCGCATCATGGGCCCTTTGGATTGCCTAAAGTTGAATAGAGCATAGCATATAATCCGATAAGAACACAAAACATAGACATAACAAACATCACATAACCACACCACAGCACGACCTAATCAAAACATAACGCAAACACAATGCATTAGAACCAGAGCACTACACAACCACAACACAAGGAAACAAAGGCTAATCACTGCTCCGAACTTGCTGCAGCTTTCACGTTGGGTGGGATCGCTTTACCGCTCGGTTTACCGCTGAGTTTATCGCTGAGTTAACCCTTGTTTTCTTGTATGGGCTAGCCCATTTTTGGTCATAGCATCCACAGTTGCGAAAGGTACGTGCTTATAGAGGAACAAGCAAGGCTTAACAGTAAAACAGAGTATCCAGTTTCTGATAAATATTGCTTTTTCTGTCTTTAGCTAATAGTGAGCCAAACTGTTTCGTAGTAATTACATTCACCAATGCCACTTAGGCATACTTCGGCATGTTTCGCATTTTGACAGACCAAACTTGCGAAGTTGTTTGTGCTGACAAGCGTAACTAGTATAACACGCACAAAATGCTGCATACGAAAAGTCTCCTTGGGTGCTTCTTGCACAAATGTACAAGAATCGTACTTTTGTTGATTGCCTGCCAATTTGTGATCGTTATTGGTGAGCCGCTTTCCACTTTCCTAAGCGCTCCACAAATGCGTCTGTCATAACCATATCGTGGTTTTAGGACGTAAAACCCCAGAAAATGACGAATCATTAGCAGCTCTCCACTAAAATTGCAAGAAACAGGTTATGTACTGTGCAGAACTTTCATTTATTTGCACTGTTTTCCGGCAACCGTCTTTAAAGTATTTGTCTAGATTTCGTTAGCGTCATTGTCTGCTTGTTCATCTAATAAATACCTAATAAACATCTAATAAAGACTGCAAGAGGAACAGGTATAAGCAATATTAACATATTGTTGTGCTATCCATGATATCCACTTTACCAGCGGGCATTCATACTCCTATCAATAACTGTTCACATATCTGCAACGTAGTGCATACCTACATCTGTTATTGTGTTCTTTCCCTGCTATAACGTAGCGGTTTTGTTTTGTGGTTCCCTGGAGAAAAGCCCATTGAATATCGTTTGCAGGGTAAAGAATGGCATTTACTCAAGTATGATGGCTTCACACCTCAATCAGCTCGACCTCCTTTGAAGACTGCGTGGATGAGCGTCGCAGCTCTTGCAAAACCGCCTTTCCACATTTCCAACTCTTGCGACGTACGTAGCTAGGATAACTTGCTTAACGTCATTAGCAAGGCGTATTCTAGAACTTGTCAATACCTTCCAAAGAATTCATTTCTTCGACTTTCTTTCCAAACTCCCGCCCAGGTGCAGGACATGACTGAGCGCGGACGCGGCCGACTCTTGTCTTGTACGCGTGTTCCTCCTCTGCAGGCTGGCTCACTGCGACATCTCAATACTAGACGATTTCCCAATATGGCCGCTCTCTCCCAGTATAGATGTACACCGAAGCACAGGGCACTTCGTACGCCGCTGCACGTTTCTACGGCGGGCGCGTGCGAGTCAGCAGGGACGTCGGTGCGGTGGAAGCGAGCACCGACGCGGCTCGGAGCGTGCCACGCCCGAGCGGATCCCGCACTGGCTAAATGATCCCGCGAGCCCCCAGCACGGAGTCGTGGCAGCACAAGCATGAGGGCGAGCTCCGTACAGCCAGGCCTCCCCTTTGCGCAGCCGTTTTTTGTCCGGTCCGGTTCGTAATTGACGTTGCCCTTTCTGTTTCTCCTCAGGACCAGATCCATGCCCCGTACTCTGTTATAGGCTTTCTGTGTTATTTCTTTTTGTTCACGTCTCTTCCTTGCCTTTTTATGCGTTGTTCGGTTCCATCGCGAGCTTGAATAATAAGGTTAGTCGGCGCACGAAGCTCTACTGTGAGCGATAGCAGCCTTGCCTGTCACGAGTGGCTTGAAGATGTAGAGTGATTGAGTTCTGTGCTCGGTTTACGGAATGAATGGTGTAGACATTAATGCGATTATCAAGTATTTAGTTTCTTCATTGCTCGGTTTACGGAAGGAACGGTGTAGACATTAATGCGATTATTAAGTATTTAGTTTCTTCGTTGCTCGATGAGCCTCAAGTAGTTTATAAGAGCAAAGACTACTGTTCATATGACAGTATCTCTTTCCTAGGTTAGAAATACCACAATATGAAAAGGGAGAGGCTTCTTGGTTCTTTCTGTCGTTATAATGGCTTGTGAGCATTCATAAAATCGAGTAAGTTGTACAATATCAGAAAAAATTTGTAAGGATGCTTCATAAATAATGCACTGTTATAGCTCTAATCTCTGCGGAATTTTATCGTCTTGGATACTGTTACGATAGTATTTTCCGTAGCGCGAGAACTGAATAAGACGAGGATCGACTGGTTCTTGACCATTCAATCGCCCGCGCCGAAAAAGAGGACTTCACGTCCCGATCTCAGCTGCCCACACTATACGAAATAGTGAGCTCCAGTGCAGCAATGCCTGTTCATAGCATCAACAGTGGCTCACTGCACGTTTATTTACTGCCAAGATTTATTTAGTTCATTTTTCATTTATATTATGGAGCCGTAGTCGAGTATTCAACATACGCGTAGATGAGCTGATGTCATTTGAATACGGTACCCACAAAGCAGGACAGAGGGCGCCGCCGCAATTTCGCAGTTTCGTCGTTTTTTGTTTTGTTTTTTCGTATACAACGGCCCCGTTCTCGCCAGCAGTTGTAAAATGGTTATCAAACAAGACTAATCTCCCAATCTTGCTCAGCTTAGTATTTCCCTTTAGCGTCCCTTTAAACACAGGCGCAGTTCTTCTACAGTGTACCAATGTGTATCACAATGACCTTGCGATCAAATGTTGGTGCCATAGTTTGCATGAAAATAGTTTCCCGTGCTATTCACGCTTCCCACACCGTTTCAAAAGTGTCTTGTTGATTTCTGCGCCTTACAAGAATTTCTTTTGTTCTTATTAGTTTGAAGGTAATACTAAGGTCGAGGAAGTAGTCCTGAAATGTTGAATCATATAATATACGAGTATAGGGACGGTCCGGAGAAAGACTCTTGAAGCAATGCTCTATTCTTGCGGCAAATACTTTGTCAAATAATAATTTTGATGCTTATAATTCATAGTTTACAATCATCGCAAGGTTGTAACACACGTTACTTTGAAATTCAGTTACACTGAAACAGTAAATGGAAGCGCGCTCTGAGTGGAGAAGGGCAGCCAGTTCTTGACATTAAGCAATAAACTTGAAATCAAATGCACCATACACTGTTAGCGCTTCCTCACAGAACGCTATGGGCGTTCGCACTGCGCAAGCGATAACAACAACAACAACAAAAAAAAAAAAAAACGTACGATCGTGATCGTATTGCAGATTCCCGGTATTGCTTTCCAGTTTTCCGAGGCATCTAAGACATTCGATTCTATCCCGAGACCTATATCTAAATCTCTCATTTCGGCCTTTCGTAAAGTGCTCGAAGACAGCCTCATGAAATTGCACGTGCAAAAAAACAAAGCGAAAATTCACTCGATTTAGAACTGCGCGGAAAGCAAAGCGCGAAGCCGAGATAAGGAGGGACCACGTTCCTGTTGAATCATACTCGCCTGCGTGCTCAAAACCTAAGGCAAAGCTTAATAACTTTCCGCTTTTTTTTTTCTTCAGTATTTCCAAGAAGCGCTCTTTTCGAAGCCTTGCTGAAAAAAAAAAAAAGCCCGAAAATCTTCTCCTTCGCCTCCCGCCTCTTGAAGAATCCCCGAAGGCAAGTCGCCTTAAGCACACTGCAATCAAAGAAAAATAAAAACGGAGCACGAAAAGAGTGGGAAATATGGCGCCGAATCTTTCTACTTGAAAGAAGAGGCAGCCTACGACATTAAGCCCTTTCTTTTTCTTTCTCCTGCGATTTCCCCACTTCATTTTGCAAAGTTTAAATAGGGCCGAGTGCCGCCGTTGAATATCAGAGTCAGTTTATTAGCTCAATCTTCCCCGCTAGCCACTTCAGAGACTCGTCTGGTTGACGGAACGCTTTTCCGCCATTCTCGCAGCAACCTAAAAAAAAAAATGGGAAAAGGCGGCGGAAAGTGAACATAGCCGTAAAATAAGTATAGGAAAATTCTTAAGCATTTAGTGGAAGAGGCTATAGACTCACGCTCATTGCGGTATATATGCGTTTTGCTCGTATACGCTTACAGGACCATCTTCGAGATATCCTTGTTTTATGCGCCCGGGGCTGCGTAAAGTATCTCGCGAGATTGCTCGTTTCTCTCTCTCTATCCGACCATTCTCTTTCCCGCCGTTTTTATCTCGACAGCGAACGCGACATTAAGCAAGCTAAGCGGGACCGGAAGCACGGGTGATGCTTCAGCACTTGCGTTGCTCTTGAAGTGCACAGTGGATGAAGAAGTCTGAATATATCGTTTTCCTCTTTCCTCGGGCGCATAAAATGTTTAGCAGGGGGAAAGAAAAACGTAAGAAAGAGAAACGACCGAAGACGGATTTGAGCCGGCGTTGTCTGAGCGAGCTTTGGACCGATCGCGCTTATAAAGGAGGCAAAATAAGCCAAACGATGCGACGCGTAAGCTTCGGAGTGAAATCACCCCGAGAAAAAGGAAACATAAATCGGGACCCCATAATGTCTCGTAAATTTCGCCCATTTAGGTATTATTTCTGGGCATAAAAATGAGTGGTTCATGCAGTCTAACGAAATGGTTGCATAATGGCTGCGTAAGAGTGCGGAGCTCCTCTAGCCGCAGGCAATGGCCGATAAGCCGAAGGCTACAATATCGAGCAAGCTTGTAATAAACTCTCTTGTGCCTTGGCTTGCTCGTGGTGTACTGTGTTTTGTTTTAGCGCGCGAATTTACAACTGTTGACCATGTCGAAAGCAATCGAAGCTGACGTTCGGCACAGGTATCAGAAGCGTCAGCTTTCGTGAAAAGCACTGCGAAGACTAATGAACATTTACGCCGTGTTAAAGGAACCCCACCATATTAATTCCACCTGTAATCATCAGAACTATTGACGTCATCGATTGCCTAATCAATCCTACTAGAGGAAAGAAACGCCGCAAACAGAATAGCGAGCAAAGCCGACGGCACTGTGTGTACGGAACTAAGCCGCCTGGTTGTAATTTCGTCAGTCCACCTGATTTGCCACTCCGCCATGTGCCACTCAACCACTCCTTTCTTAGCATGCATATTGTACCAAATGAGGAAGTATTTTAACATAGAGAAATGTTTCGCAATCACAAATATATGAAGTGTTAACAAATAGAAACCAGCACGCATTAACATATGAGGGTTCGGTAGCATGCGCCTCATGAAGACTGGTTGGAAGAGTACGATTGCAATCTCGCGGCTCCATCATTTTGATAATGAATCGGTTTCCGACTGTTGTCGATTGCAACGCCAGCTATGTTTTGTGCTGCTTGGAAAATTTCGTTGGTACATCTCTCCAGAGCCAAACCTACCACATGACAGCAGCGACTGAGCGACACTTGTCCAAACCCGCTAGCGTGCCGTATATTCTACCATGACATCTATACGAGATTGCCTCCTAGGTCTGTGGTCTAGAGCCAGCTACTAAAACACGTGCCCTGGGAATGTGAGTGAAACACAAAGACCTTATTTCGGATGGTCTCTCGGCGAGTTGGGCAGATGCCACGCACAGCTTAAAGCTTGCCGACCAAGTCTGAGCCGCCAAGCAAACCCGCGAAGCGGCGATGATTTAAGGCCTGGACATCTCGACCGTGGTATATCTGAGCTCACGTCATCAATCTTCAGGAAGCCCAATAAGCTTTTTTACTAATCAATCCCTGCAAAGAAATAATGCCGTGCATCCTGGACTGCGCAAACTTCGAGTGACACTGTGAGGCCATATGGCATAGCCGTTGATTAAACTGGGTCAAAGAGTTTCTTGGCCGCCGGTCTGTATCTTCTCAGCTATGCACTCAGCCATGTGCAAACTTTTACTTTCCTTGGTAACGGCTCTGTAGCCTTGTGCTGCTATACAGTGCTGTCGGTGACTCTGAGCTTGACGAACGTTGTTCTGTTTACCCTGTAATTATCATTCTGAAGTAGCTGGAGAATATTGACTTCTTTTCGCTTTGTTGCTTCTTTCTTTATTACGCTGAGCGTGATACACTGCATACACGACACATTTTCACTGTGAAGTGTTCCTGGAGTTATAAGTACCACTGCGTAAAAGCACATGCCCATTGCAAATGCACCTTTGCATCGTCGCCCAGAGGCCTACGTTCAACCGCCAATCGCAGGCCATGCAAACGTGTGAAAGCAGCCGAACTGAAACTGCTCGCTAGAAAAAGAAATTAGATAATTAATAATTGATGGTGCTTTGAGTGCAGAAACCAGCTTTTATTATGAAGCACATGCCGCTGTTGATGGCTCCGGGGTAATTTGCATATCTCGAGTTCTTTGATGCACACCTCAATCTAAGTGCAGTGGATCTTTCTCTTTTTGCTTTTTCCTTTTTTTGCGTGTCCTTCTCATTGAAATCCGGCTGTTGTGGCCGGTATTCGATCCCGCTAAGCTACCACGCCGGGAGAAAGAATATTGGGATTGGAATTGAAGCCAGTTCCAAGACTCTGCAATCTCAGTAAACAAAGGAGCTGGGACGCAAACGCCACCACCTTGCGAACGAAGATTCAATTCATTTTTCATGTGTCTTCAAATTCTTCCTTCTTTATCTCTTTGTGCATCTTATTCTTTCTTTCCTCGGTCGTCCTTCTTTCTTTATCACTCTATATATCACACCCACTGTTCCTCACCCTGGCTCCTCTTTCCCACCTCTATACTGTACATGCACTGTGCACCCTATGGTTTATCCTCTCACCTTCTCATTTTCGTCTTACTCACCCTTGCATTAGTCATCCTTACCCTCATTTCCCCATTTCATATCCTTGCTAAACGATGCTGTACAAGGCTATGCCATGCTTTACATCCCCCTCTTTTCCTTCCCCTCACTCTCACACCACTCCTCCTCCGTTTCTTTTCCCATCTCCTTACTGTACTATACTGTGTATGGCTATGCTACGTTAGGGCCTGCTTGGCACATACCTCGTTTCTGTGCCGCACTGCATGTAGAGAGACACTCTTAGTGCCTGGCCCGTATAATTATTCCATGCTATGACGAAGGAGGTCATGGCGCTCTTTCAGGAAATCTTGCACCGCTACAGGCTTACACAACCAAAGTGAAAAGTCGACCCTGGCCAAAGGCAAAATTATGGAAACACAATGCATACCCCGCCCCCCTGCCTCCCCACAACTACCACGTTGATCAAATTTTGCCTCTCCTGTGGCGCAACACTTTTGTACAGGCGGCTCTGTACGCCGCTCTTAAAACCAGTCCGACCCCTTATAACACCCCGAACTTCCATACGTCGCGGTGTTGCCACGTTCAAACTTTGCCATCAGGGCCGCCGACTCTTCGAAGAACAGAAGCAACTTACGCCGCGTTATTCTGCTTACAAGGAGTTTTCGAGGAGCGGGTGGGAGGGACGGGCTCAACTCTTTCGCAAAACCGGGGACGAGATAGAAAATGGACGCCCCCCCATCGGCTGTAGGGCGGAGCGGAGTTGCCCGCGCCGGCGGGCGAAAATGGATAAGCGGCAGCGCGAGACGGATCCGTCGCGGATGAGACGCCATTTGTCTTGGTCTCATGGCCTCGTGCGTACCGCTCGGCGCCATCAATCTGAGGGCCCTCGCACGCTTGGCGCCTTTGTTTTCCTTCACGACACGAGAAACCAGTATAGCACCCTGTGCGGAGCTAGCCAATTTTCTCCCGCACGGGCTATATCTTGGGGCGGGTAAGCTGTCCCTGAAAACTGAATGGTACGGCATATATAGCTCTGAGGGCATAGTTAACTGCGTGTATTCGAACAGAAAAAGAAACACAAGTTTGATGGAGACGGAACGGGACAAGAGATATCATTCTAGCTTATTTGGTATCTGTCGAGTTCAATATATTTTCTATCCGCCTATCAATGCAATATACCCGTCTGCGGATCAAGGATGGTGTTAACGATAAGTATACACAGGAAATGAGCTATCCTAACTAGATGTGAAAGGAACTTTCCTTGGTATTTCACGTAGCGAGACACTTGCACACGTCAGCCGCCTCAACTGCGGCAGTATAATATACTGTTACATTGAAAGCTTCCTGCCCCGACGTACGGCATCTGCGGGTGTTGGTTGCTAAAGGTGACAGATCAGTTCCGGCTGAGAACGTTCCTCAGCGTGCGTTAATACAATCTTAACTTTTCAGTCTGCCATTGAGCACTTCACTAGATGTGTTCGGTAACTTGGAGGGACTTCTACGCGCGCCGTCTAAACGCAGGCCCCTTAGTTACGTGAACACTTGAGGGATCAACTCAAATACAGCATTCATTTTTGCAGGAGGCATTAGAGAGATTCAAAAACTCACTTGGCTGGTTGAGGAGTACCGCGTGCCCCTAAAAAGTAGACTTATTACTCTACTTTTTTAAGAAAATAAAGGAGAGAAAAAGTAGGAAAAGAGAGGAAAAGTAGACCCCCGACCCCAACCCCCTTTCCCTCATAAAACCCTTGATTTTCGGATAACACTGAATGAATTCCCTGGCAAATGTCAACGCACTTTATATAGGTGGATTTGTCTTCAAGAAAAACGGAGTGGGGCTTGACAGATTGCAACGATATGTTGAAACGATCGCGGTGATGATGATGATAATGATGATGATCATAATGACAGTGGTGGTGGTGGTGGTTATAATGATGATGTGTAGGTAGTGCAATGTAGCGAGCCAGAAACGCCTGTTTCCTGCGTGACGCTAAGATAGCGCCTCTGGTGGCACATGACACTAAGATAGCGCCTCCGGCATAGCAGTGAGTGGATGAGACATCCTCAAGACAGCGCGGTCCTTGACAAAAGGAGAATACTGGTAGAAGGAGAACGGTATACTCAGCGACTGCTTTGCAATGCTATACCGATATTCGTAGTTGCTGGTGCAAATAAGTCAGAAAACATTAGGCTTTAGATAGCGGTGGAATTAGTGCAGCTACAACGTCACAACGGGGTACCCATTACACGGTGTGACAATAGCACACCGCAGACAAACAGAATATTGCAGGTAGCAATAACCATGGAAATGGAATGCTTCTTCAGCTCACGACGATATATTGACAGAGCTTTCTGCGCACGGACACCTCTCGACCGCATCGGGCCTTTGGAGAATGCCGCCGCAATTGGGTGCTCGAGTATTCGGCGGCGTTAACGAATGGCCGAGCCAAGGCATTCGTCATCGCCACATTTGCGGACAGACGGCGCCACTTGTGTAAGCCGAAGCAGTTAGTCATCCCCCTAACGATGACGGAAGAACGGAACGAATGCTGCCGAGGATGGCCTCGGGGCACGGGAAAACAATCGCCCATGGTTAAGAAGGCTGCGTACGGAACCCTCATCGCGCGAATCACAATTCCATCACGCCATCAAGGAAACCACAAACAAGGCCACCGGCAGCATCGCAGTACACACAGATAAACGGCGTTCATCGAAAGACACAAAAGCGTGCACGAGGACCTAGAAGGCAGGGCTCGAATGCCTCGCCAAAGTGCGGGGGCGTCGCGGCAAGGCGAAGAAGCGATACTGCCTTATCACCATCCTCCCGCCTCCGGGATTTTTGTCGACAGCCGTCGGTGATTTACGGGCGCAGCGTTGCTTCGCGAAACGAAGGGGAAGAAGAGGCAGGGAGGGGGAACGGGCCTTTCATAACTCTATCATTAGTTGCAGATAAAGATAAATCCGGAAGAGGGAAAGTATGACGGCCGGAGAAAAGCGACGGTCGAGGTTGAGTAAATCATGCTTCGACTGCGTGGTCTCGCCCATACTTCGTGCGGCCCCTTGTGTCCCGATCGGGGGGCGGGAGAAGCGGCGACTTCGGTCGGGACGGGCGAACGCAGCCAACGAGCAGTGGGGTGGGATCGTCTAAACGCGATGGAGATGGCCAGAGGGCGCCCCCCGGCATTCTTTTGATAAATAGCCTCGGTCATAATTCAGAAATAAGAGCGGCCGACTTTCTTTCTGGTCCGTATAGAGGAATCCGCGACACGACTGGTGGGCCTCTTCTCCTTTAGTGGCAGAACGGAAAGGCCCGACACCGCGCCAAAGTGGCGGGCGGGACGGGAACGATGGAGGATTGGAAAAGAGATGCGAAACTGCACTGTCCCCTGGTCATCATGCTCTTCTCCGCTGACACGGGGGGCTGCTTCCTCTTTCTCGTTCCCTATTCGCCTCCTCGGGACGGAAGGGGTGGAGATATTCGCCCGTCGTGTCCCGCTTTATTCTGAGGCGTTCCGCTTGTCCGAATGCGGTTTCCGCTTCACGCTTCGCTACGTCTTTGCATCTGCATATCATTTCGCAGTATACGAGCACCAACAGAAGCCAGACTGCTCTCCTCCTACACTTCCCCTCAGTTCGCTCTTTGTATTTTTCTTTTTGCAACGGAAGGTAGCGAGCTCGCGTCTTTTCTATTCCTCGCATCCCTCTCCTATTCATGGTGACTCCTACCTCATCGCGGCGTTGTTCTTATTGCGTTTTCGATCTGGTAGCCTGTTCTCTTAGATTGACCGTGTCGGACTCGGGCCCAATCTCGGCGGTTCGTGTGTGGGGGGTTTCGTGGGCGTTATTGATATGCTCCCGCTTTTGTAACCGTGTCAGGGCTGCGCGCTTTCATATGGAGATTGGGGCCGGTCAGATAGCGGGCGTGTGATTCCGAGGCGCCGCGATTCCTGGCGCCGGCTTGTTTATGAGTGCAGCCTTATAGTCCAGCTATATTCACTCGTTCCGCTGTTTTTGAAGAGGAAGATATCTCGCAAGGAAAGAGGAAACAACGAGTGCCTGGAGTTGATGTTCGAAATGCTATCTATTCAGAAACGCTGTAGCACTCATACTGATATTTTATTACGCCAGAAAGGGGAGCAATGTTTGCGTTGTATGCTATGCACATTAATGTAATGTGTGTCATATCAGTTTATGTCATATATATAGGCCTATTGAATATGGCATGTTATGTTGATCAGGGCTGCTCACGTAAAAAAAAGTACTTCGTTATTTGTAGCACGTATGCTTTCTCTTCCTTCATACGACAAACAGATTTCGTAGAATGTTAGCTGGTAAAGCTTGCTGAAATTTTCAGTCCAATAATATGAAAAGAAAACGCACAAATATCTGAAGAGGTATGAGCGACCCCGAAATGTCTCGCTTCCGGCACACAGTGACCGCGAGCTCGGTAACTGCCAATAGCATAGCCACAGAGTCACTGGATAGCCGATGAACTACCATGGCTAGTCCCACTCCCCACGTGGATGTTGCGTGGATGTTTTTCCCCTCCTTCTAATGCCTGCTGCGTACCCTCCCTTAAATCATCCTGATAATTTCGTTTGTACTACTTGCAAAACATTCTTGTTACACGCGCTTTCTGTGTTCTGTACACCTTCAGACATCTGAGCAGATAGGCCTTCGAATTAGTTTCCAGCGCGACGTAAAAGGACGCAGATTGTAAACTACTTTACGGCTGTCGTTTTCACTTAACAGAGGACTGCCTCAACTCAGAGCGGCTGCCACCGCCATCTCTCTTCCTTAGTCGTTTTCAGCGGAGAGGCGAGGCGCTTCGAGAGCGAGCCGCGGCATTGATGCGAAGCCCGCGCCTTGGCGATCTGTCTCCGAGCTCTATTCGCGAGCGAGAGGACGTCTTCATTTCCTGCTTGGCGTCTTTATTAATGACGCAACGTCAACCCACAAGTAGCACCCACCTCCCCTGTTTCTTTATTCTTCCTCCTCTACTTTTGTTTTATTTTCTCTTTTTTCCACAACCGCGCGATGGAATCTCGAGGGTACGGATCCCTTCCGTGCGCTACTTCTTCCTCCGTTATTCACCTAGAATGACGAAAGAAACAAAGACACTCTGCCCCCTCCCCATTACCCTTCCCCACGTCTCCTTCTCTCACTGCCTCTTCGGCCGCTCACCTTCGCGTTGACGTCACCAGATCTGTACGCGTTTCACTGCCTGTTTCAAGAGCCCTCTGCTGGGCCCAGCCTGTTGTTCGAGCATCAAGTTCCTGCGTGAATTTTGCTCTTCCAGTTTTGTTCCGCCTTTTCCAGCTTACGTGGTCCGTTCGTCCTGTATTCTGTCTTTTTTTTTTTCGTTATATAACTTTGTTACGCTGCTGCGGCCCAGTTCGTCTACGGAGTGGTACGTGCTGCATCTCTCGCACACGCCATACCAGCCTTCTTCTTTTCTAACTGTCAACGTCCTTCGTCGGTTTCTCCATTTTATAATCTGGTCCTCCTTTTTCCCGCTTCTTGCAGTGCGCTTTTTTATTTCCTCTACATTTCTTTCTACACTCTCACTTACAACGAAATTTTATTCTCGCAATATTCTCTCTTCGCACTTCTCTCTTTCTGCGTGATCTCTCGCTTGTTTCCTTTGTGTGGGTCTTTCATGCGAAATTCTTCGCTTAGTGCCTTCTGTTCTAGACGAATTTTCTGGGTCGTATTCGGGCGCTTTCTTTTCGTTCTTTTTTTTTCTCTTTAGTCTTCTTTCGTAACAGGAGTGCACTTCTCTCGTTGAGAACAGCGCGCCCAGATCAGCAAGGGCCTCAGTCGTAGGCGCGAAGAGCGCGACCACTCCCTGAGTGATACGTGATGCCTCGTCTCCTCGCTGTTGTCGAGCGCGCGCCCCCTGTCAGGCGTATATTGCTTTCCGGCGTGATTTGTTGGCGCTCGAACGCCGAGGCTGTCGAAGACTTTGTGAAACAGGAGAAAAATGCGCCGCCTGACACGGCGGCCATGACACCCGCCAAGTGGCGCCCTAAAGTCGTCTGAGCGAAGCAGGCAAAAATATATATATAAAGAATGGAAAGGAACGCGAAGACGCATTGCGAAAATAAATAAATAAATGAATCGATAAAATAAAATAAACTAGGATAACTGCGTCTTTTTGTAATCTTAACAGCGAATGTACATAGAGTTTGTTTAAATGCTAAAAGCTGCACCAGCATAGTATATCCCGACAGTTTTCCAATCTCTTACGTGCGTTTGAATATAACCTTGACGCTATTTTTTTGTTTTATTACAGCGTTTTATTACAGTATTGCATTTCAGTAAAAGCCGTGTTTGACATGATCTCTTTTTAATTAAATGTGAATTAAGCGAACAAAACCTCGAAATGATTGAAAAGCGTACTACGTGAACCAAAGGCATAATGCATTTAGCTGTGCTGCTGTAACTTTTATGCAGTGAACTGCTCAATAGTTTAAGGCTACGTCACATTGGCCACTCGGGTAAAGTAGTAGCACGGCTTCACTAGTAATCCACCTTTACAAAGTGCCATGGCCCTGATTCTTTGTTTAGGGCTAGCAATAGTTTGCCGACTCACGCTTGCCTGTTACCGAGAGTCTAGCAGCCATGGCGATGTTACAAAAACATGAAGTGGCCCTTTCTTTCTTCCGGCGAAAAAACAAAAAGTTCGAAGCGGGGCCTAGCCTAGAAGCACTAGAATTCCGCGCAGTACATATTACTCCACCTTGCGGGATTCCGCAGAACTCGTTCGCCATATTCATGCCCATTTGCTTCGAGTTGCCGGTGGATTCGCTCTCACGCTGTGAATCGCTAATCTCATGGTTAGCTGGTTAGCTCAATTAGGAGAGCGAGCGCCCCGGACAGGCGTTGGTACCGGGTTAGAACCGCTGACAAGGACAAATTTTTCGACCACCATGAAGCTTTCATTTCTGGGAAATCCGTTGATTTCCTTGTAGCCTTGTGCTACAAACGATAGATGCGAATCTTGCCTTTCATGTCCATGGAAACGAACTACAGATAAATCCCTAGGATGTGCAGTGTAACATCGCGTCTCAAAGTGTCCGCCGCCATGAAGCGAGAATTGGTGCATACCGGCAGGATTCCGCTCCTTCCAAGCGGTATATATAGGGATAAGTTGTGATTGAATGGAAATAAATGTGTGCGCACCTTCTCTGAATTGTGAGATACGACAGCCTACGCACGCGTCATTAATTGCCGACGTCAAGGAAGAGTGAACTTGTGATCCTAGTCTAATAGTTGAAGCGGCAGGCTTCGATGCTGGAAAGCCAAGAGGTTCTATGCAACGTGGTACAACAATTGTCGCTTTTATTATAAATTAGCCAAAACGAGATGAGACGGGAGCGTGCCTTAAATAATGCAATGATCCCGCCTTAAACCAAACAATTGCGCTGCATTAAGACACCGTACTGCTTTAGCGTGACGCAATCTGAACATCTGAAAGGACCTGTGAGTGGGCGTGTTGCCATATGACACATGGCAAAAAGTGGTAGCGCACTTTTGAGGACAGGGACGAAGAAAATGAAGACGGGACAATATGTTGACTTTCAACACATTGTTCAATGCCGGGGTGATGCATATACATAGGCCCTGCCACGGTGGTCTAGTGGCTATGGTACTCGGCTGCTGATCCGAGGGTCGCGGGATCGAATCCAGGCCGTGACGGCTGCATTTCGATGGAGGCGAAATGTTGAGGCCCGTGTGCTGTACGATGTCAGAGCACGTTAAAGAACCCCAGGTGGTCGAAATTTCCGGAGGCCTCCACTACGGCGTCTCTC
The DNA here is from genome assembly GCA_013339685.2 of Hyalomma asiaticum. Taxonomy (NCBI): domain Eukaryota; kingdom Metazoa; phylum Arthropoda; class Arachnida; order Ixodida; family Ixodidae; genus Hyalomma; species Hyalomma asiaticum. The sequence goes on from CM023486.1 coordinate 94,296,567, forward strand.
ATAATCAGAGCTGGTTTTGGGACGTTGAACCCCACAAAAACAAAATAAAACAGCATATACATAGATCAGGCGCGCGCAACGCAGTGGCTGCCGAGGGAGCCAACAAAGCTAAACAAAATAAACAGGACGATCAGCTTTACTTCTTACTTCCTGTTGGAAGTAAGCGCATTGTCGACCGTGTCTTCACTATCTCCGCCAGCGTCCTGAACAGTGCGCTACCTTCACACGCCTGCAAATCTGGAGAAATAATTTTGTTTGGCTACGTATAGCATCTTCCGCATAAGAAAGCAAAAGCAGCGCTAAACACAACAGCGGGCGAAGTAGCAAATAAAGGTTTCGAAACGCGTCGTCCAACGCCAGCGTTCCAGAGCCTGCGCCGGTGGACCCCTTTCCCTCGTCGACTGAGACAACCCTGCGACGCTGTTCGGCGCGACATTCGCGGTCCATTTATCGTCGGCCCGTGTAATTCGATTTGTTGTCCGCGGTGGCCGCGATGCTGCACGCCTATCGATATCGGGCCCCGCCCGGCCGGACCGTGCTCCTTGTCGCGCAAACCGATCGTCGCTTACAGCCGGGCGCAAGAACCACGACAGCGCTCCTTCTTCCACTTCCGTTCTCTGTCCTCGACCGTTGGCCGTCCTATTTTATTCATTCGCGGCCCCTTTTGTTTCCGCCGCTTCCTGTGTAGTACACATGGCCCTCCCTGCCTTGCGTTAGCTCGCTGGGATATCTGGACGGCACGCTGACGGCTGGTCTTCGACGCTGGGCCGTCCACGCCTAATGTTGTTTGCCGATGTTAATGCGCGTGTTTACAGCATCAGTCAACCTTCGGCCGGCGTTTGGCCGGCTCTGGGCAATTTCAGCATCGGCCAAGAAATGAGTAACATGGTCGACCTCTATACGCGATGGGGGGAAACCTTTCCTGATGCTTCACGTCGCCTGTTCTTTAATGTCTTATTATTTGTTATTTCTTTTATCGCGAGTGCGACAAGAAATGGTGAAATGTTATCGTTACACTTTGGGTAGGCGCAATGCAACTTCGCTGCAGTGACCGTGATCGGTAATGATGCAGTGTCATTGTAGCTGTGTTGGCACAAATGGATTCGGATCCCACTGGCAATAATCTCTATACGTAATGTGAGCTGACGTAGGAGCGTGGCATGTCGGTCGTAATGGCCGGCACTTTATAATTACCATTTTCTTGGTTAACGAGCTGAAGCAGATGCTATAAATCACAAACGCACAGAGCAAATTACACAGCGTGACTTTTACCTTTTCTTCTTATCCTTATTCGCCCTTTCGTTCCGAACCTATAGAAAACAGTGGTACAGCGAATACCTGACGTCTAACAAGAAAAAAAAAAGAACAGTTCCAAACTGCAACTATCCGTTTCTAAAATGCTAATTTCACTTCCTTGCGGTTCCCATATAGTTCTCAGTTCTTCATTCAGTTGTGCGTATAAATTGACGGTCAATAAATAAAAAATGCCAAAGAATGTGATTATATAAATACACGAAACGACGCTAAAGAACTCGACATGCATAACCATAGCTCATACTACTCAATCCTTATACTCAATACTCAATACACTTTTGCGCTCTTTACCTGCAAGGTGCAGGAGTGCGCTATGTTCTAACGTAGTTACCACGTATATTGTATTGCAATATGACACGTTATTAGCGGAAAAATGACGTACGTAAATATGCTCTGTTGTCACACACTTCGTGTCGATGCAATTATTTTGCGTTACCCGCTAGACTTACATGCATATGAGAAGATCCTTCTATTTACAAATGAACGATGCGTATTGTAGCCGTACGGGCCGACCAGGAATCCTATGATATCGCTTCGATGCACTAGCTGAAGCGATGGTCGCAACGCTAGTCACTGCGACTCGAACTACCCAATCGTTATGTAAACTCCTGGAAAACGCTTTGAACACTTTCATTATGAGATTGTTGGCTAATGTACAGCAGAAAAAGAAAGGACTCGGAAGTTGCTTTAACATGATATTACGTACTAAAATTCCTACACTTCGGACTGTAAAAAGAAATAATAAAGAGAAATGAGCACGAAATTCTGAAGCAGAAAATCCATTGCGCAAAAAGGTGCAGCTTAAGGCTTCTTCACTTCGCGCGTCCACCTTCATATTACCTTATAAGGGGCTATCTTTCTCAGTGTTCGATGCTCGCTTTTATTTTCGAGTGTCATCTGGCCTGATGGAAACGCGTGCAAACCCCTTTGATTTGCCTTCTAGGCATGTTAGTTTTGATTTGCCTACTACGCCTCACAGTTTAAGCTGCAAGAATTCGTCTCATATAAAGAAAAACAAACTAGAAAGAAGCGAGCAAGCTGCGTGCACGCATCGATAAATAAATTAGACTTCGTAGTGTATGAGATTACACGATGTCGTCTCGTTTCGGCACAAACACGTGAACGGCCCCTTGACGGAATTGAGCGGGCTGCAGTCTCTCGACGGAGTCAGCACTTTTTTTTTTTCCATCCCAGCGGAAATCGCGATGGCTCATGCTGAAGCTACTTTTTGTTTTTATGGTGATATCGCATAAAATTGCCCGCGTCGGGAGATGTAGAAACACGAGAAGTTACTAGCTAGGTTATTTTGTTCTTCACTTGTCTTTATCGCGCAACGCTGTTTCTGAAATGGGACGAATGCTGCGTCAATTCCCGCGTGACGTACGTCCCCTGACTCTGCATTTTCTTGGCTGCTCGTTGTATTAGTAAGAAGGCAGAGTACGTAGGGCACGACAACATTATTACAAGTTACGCTAAATATTTACAAAAACAAGAACAATTACTTTGTCTTTCAGAAGAGCAAGTACAACGCGACACAGTTTGTCTGCGGAAGGAAAATGCCAGGAAGGCGGGCAGGTTATTGCAGCAGCCTCTAAGTGGATTGCTGCAGGCACGGCCGAGTGTTTTTTTTTGCGTGTGACCTTTTCAGTAGGGCGTCTTATGCTTAACATTAAAACTTCGCTAGGCGGTGCGGAAATCGTGGTTAGTGATCGTGCAGCGTTCGTGGACAACAACACCACTCCCTTGTAGGATGCTAGCTCTTTTTGGTCGTAATATGTACGAGAGATACGATGCCTAGGGATCTCTCTGCAAATAAATAAATAAATAAATAAATAAATAAATAAATAAATAAATAAATAAATGCAACAGTCCAGAGTGAGGAGAATGCTCATTCGTGTTTGCAGAACTTGCCCGCTCAGCTGTCCGCATATTCTTTCGGCGCTTTAAAACGCTCTTCACTGAGCAGTAGTTTTGCCTTGAGTTCATGCTGGTACATTCTTTCATCTATAGGAATGTCTAAATACACCTGTAGCAGCTTATAGTCACCAAATCGCTTAGCATCCTCTGAATGGCTAGTCAATATTAGATGAAAGATCGCAAAATACGATTTAAAACAGGGAATGTCGCAGGAGCCAACGTTTCGACAAGTTCCCTTGTCGAAACGTTGGCTCCTGCGACATTCCCTGTTCTAAATCGTATTTTGCGATCTTTTCATCGATCTCAAGCATCCATCTTCCTCTGAGCTTCTCTTCTAGTTTAGTCAATATTAGGTTATTTGAAAATGGATAATTTCTGTTTGTCTTGTTTCATCGGAGAGCTCTCGGAGTATGTATAAAGTCGTGCGTGTGTACAGGTCTTCCCGCTTCCTGTTTACTAATATAATAGGTCGTGAACCAGTTCGATTTCACTATCCCATCTGTTCATGTTTTCCTCATCTCTGATTGGTGTAGAAGTACATGTGAGGAAGCAAGTGCTTGGTGGACTTGCCTATTTATATTCGCGTTTATTGTTCTTCCAGTGGAAGTGTTGTAATGCGTCCTATCAGGTGACGGTTGCAATCACAGTGTTTAAATTTGAGATCTTGTCCTTCCTCCGTCCTTATCAATAATCTCTCTAAGATCCTCGCCAAGATACGCATGGGTTTGGTTCTCTAGTTGTAGGCGGGACATACGACAACTTTGTCGGCTGCCCTTTGGAACTCTCTTGTCTTCAGAAGACGCTGTAATGTCCACAGCCTGCAAGCAATTTCAGCAGCCTTTTTTGCATTCCCAGCCAGCACAGCGATTTTGAGCGCCATTTCGTGAAGAGCATTATCATAAGCTTCCTGCATTAATACAACAGAACAGTGCTAGCCGTGTAGCCAACGCGTTGGATCAAGTGATTTGCGAAGTTAGAGCGATATGTCCTGCGTACCTCAATAGGCGCAAAATTTTCCCATCGAGTGGCGAAGACTGTTCCTCGTGTCCATTTTCCAAGATGTTTGACTAGGGCCACTCCTCCCATCACCCAGTCTATGACGCGTGCTAGAGACAACTGCATGAAGTTCTGTGCTTCAGAGTTTTCTTTCTGTGCTGGGTGCAATTAATCATCAATTCCGCTATGAGGTAAGAAGGCCTACTTACGATATCTTTCCTGTAAGTAGTAGAAGTGATTCAAGTGGCGCTTGAGACGTGTGTTGTAGCTCTGGCGTCTCTGGAACGTGCAGCTTCGTTGCACTGCGTAGATAGATTGGAAGAGCTCATTATCTTCACTTCTGCATGGTAATTATAACAGTTGTATAGAGATTTCATCGCCAGTTCACTCGTTTCATATATATTGGGCAAAAAAAAATGTTCATATCTAGGAAAGCTAACCGCTTGCCTAAGTATATGCTTTCTTGTACGCGTTTATAAAAGATTTTCTTTATTAGGAAATCATCAGCGTTTCTTGCATTCATACTGTTGACAAAACGTAATTAGACAACCACCGTCATGAGGGCATACGGCAGGATGACTGTACGTACCTACGTACAAAGATGAATGACTACAGACTGTTATAATTACTTTCATTTTTTTTTCACTTTCTACTGAATTTCGATGCGCATTCGATCACTCATCCTCATCTTCAATGTTCGTGTTGTTCATTTGCTTCGCGCCCGACCGGTCACACCACAGAAAGGCACGAGAACGCGCCACCGACCAATGTTCAAACGCGAGGAGGATCAAAAGCATGGACACCCTCCTCTCCACATTTCCCCCGAACCGGCTCCCCAGTGGCTCCCGTCTTCCCTAGGCCGTTTCCCTAGCAGGGAATGGGATTGATCCCGTCCCACTCGAGGGTCGCTTTCTCGCCCGAAAGCCTTCTGGCGCTGAGTCAGTTCGCGCGCGCTGTCCACAGTGGTCGCGCGGGTGCCACCAGTAGCAGTCGCGTTATTGCCACGCTCTCAGGTCGCGTAGCCGGCTCGCGGCGTGACCACGTCTTGAGGTTCTTCAGTTCTTCGTCTTCTTCGTCGGACGGCGTTTCTTCTTTCGACCCGCAGTTTGCGAAGAAACAATACCTCGTTGTGAAGCGTGACGACCGTGACGAGTTCCCACACATCGCCTGAGGCGGCAGATCTACGGCTGCAGACGCCGTAGTGAAGCGGTACGTACGCGCTTTGAAATCGCTTTCGCGGCGCACGTGTGCGAAGCGCTGTCGCCTCGCTCTATAGAAACGTAAAGAAGCATGTTAAACGTGAGGGTAAGTGCAGTGTCATTGCTTGATTTTGTAACGCCGTGTTGATGCCTAAGCATATCTGAAGTGCGCGAAGCTCGCGCTCGTGGGATTGAATACCGGCTGGGGCGGCTGCATTTTGGTGGGAGTGAAATGCAAAAACCACCCGTGAATATAGATTTAGGTGTGCATTAAGGAACACCACGTGAATAAAATTACTACGGAGCCCTCCACATACGGGGCGCGCCTATAATAATCAAACGCGGTTTTGGCACGTGAAACCCCATCAAGGAAGTACAGATTTTTCGGCTAGTTGGTTCGTTCAGGAAGATGAAGCCATAGCACTTCAGGAACAAAGAAAGGGAAGACAACAGCACATTGTTTTGCTTCATTTTATGGAACCCCATCAGTTATTATTATCTAAAGTGGAAAAGAAGCATGATCCCTGATATCTGTATACTTATCGTACGTACCCCCAGTATACAGGCTTGCCATCTATTGTTTTGCATACGTCGTGATTTATTCCAACGCAGTTTCATTAACCTTCCTTTACGTTGTCTGTTGTATTAATGCTGTAAGGCTTCGTTGGGATGGGACATCTGAACATTATTCCCATGACCTTTTCGGTGGCATATGTGAATGAAATATCAGAAGGCATGACACTGATTCTGGGTCGTGGAAACATGACCTCTGTATAGCACAGAAAAAGACACATTCGTTATTGAAGTTCTTGTCGCTGATCATATCGCGAAGAGTGTAAACGTGAAACAGAGTACTCAATGAAAAACAAGCGTGTACTTGCGCGCAACTCCGGCGGCTTAGGTTAGTTTATTCATGAGGCTAGTTTACCGGACATGTTTCGAAGTCAGTACTTCCTTTAACGCTGCAAGGCTTGACTTTCTTCTTTTCTTGTTTCTGCATGATCGAAAACGGTCACTAGAGCTGTTATTTTTTTTTTTTTCGTTTGCTGTCATATAGTTTATATTCGCCGAACAAACCGTATACATTAATAGTATTCAACAACCTGAACCTAATGATTTGGAGAAAAGACTGCCCCGTGTCATAACGTCCAATGCTGAATTGATCTCAAACGGCTAGATAAACTACGTTATGTGCTAAGCATAGGGTCACAAGATATGTATCGCGTCTGCTCCAAGGAAGCCAGTTAGTATTTCTTTTTCCACAGAAAAGGAACGTCGTTCTCAGTTAGCTCTATCAGTGACTTCGTTAGCTTAGCAACGATCCTCATAAATGGCGGAAGCCATCCGCCAGTCTAAGAAAGACATCAAGTGAGCGAAGATCGTTTAGCTAATGCACCTTCAACGTCTTGCGCACAGACTCCTATTTGGCGTTTTTTGTAGCACCGTCAAGTATACAGTGCCGCGGTGGACGACGTTGGCTTTGAGAAAATCGATCATTGTTTCCCGTATCTCAATTTCTGCATCGCTTAGCGCTTCCAAAATTTACCCTAGCTGGACTACTCGCCTTTGTATCACTAGTCAACAATTATGTCACAGATGTTAACTTTACAAAGGTCTTCAAGGTACTGCCTCAAGACAGTCTTCCTCCTTACTTTCTGCAATCACGCTGAATAGCATAAGAAAAGCAACTTGGCTCGTACGTAACAAAACAAAGTGTCTTCTTTGTTTCTGTAAGCACACGCAGCTGCCTATAGTCTTTCTGCATGTTCAAGCAAGAAAAGAAATAGATTGCCGCTTCCCGGTTGTATTGGTAGTTTTGTCAATATGTGGCATAAGGAAAGGACAAAGTATGTTTCTTGTTCAGGTGAAGAATGTCATCCTATTTGGGCGCAATGGTAAATGCACAGGCTCAACACGTGACGTGGGTGGGCAGACAAGGTCACTTTATATGTCTTCTTAGTTGGATGGCAATGTCACTTTTGACAAAGATGCTTCCACCTGTTGAAACGCCACCTGGCCTCATTAGGGAGTTTATCATGCCGCTTACGCAAATTTTATCCCCACGCATGTTTACGTTTATCGTCTTGCATCTTTCTCATAAATTCCTTCACCTACTTAACATCCGAGCATTATTTCTGTTCGCCTGCCCTCGCAATGTCTGCTCAACAGCTTAATTTACGGAAGTACTCCAACGTCTTCCATTCGCGATATGGCTTATATTATCGTTAAAATTAAATGGAACAATACTACTGCATTATGTTGGCTCATTTGCAGACTGACGTGTGTATATAGTGCCGCGAAAATTCTCGAAGTGGCTATATTTTTTATCTCTGCGGGGCAAGCTTTAGAACCCTCAGCTTCCGCAGGAAATCCTTTCGCACATCCGCATAAACACGTCAATGCTTCCTCGAGATTTTTCGCTGCTGCTCTTCTTTTGAAATCTTTCAGAGCTCTTTCACCGAACACAGTTCTCGTGCCCCAGTTTCTCCTGCTTGAGATTCGTCACCGGGATGCGCATTTGGTATTTAAGCCCAGGAAACCGTATTTTTTGTATTGGAATAAAAGGCCGAGAGCGGTCATTTGTACGTACTATATCTGCGCAGTCCCTGTCTTTCTGTATGCGCGCCGCGGACCGGACGTGGTCAGAGAACCGGACGCCATGGCGAAACTTTGTCGCCTATCCTCCCGAAATGCCAGTCACGTAGTGTTCTGTCGCGAACCTCTGCGATTTCTTGGCGGGTAGCTTCGGATTCGTCAGCGTTGTGCCACGGCAGGTGAAACGCCGAGAGAAGAATAATTCCGGCACTCTCTCAGTTATGAAATGAACAACTACAAATGCACAACTCCAAAAGAGACGTGTTCTCAGCCATATTTAAGTGCTACCCCTATCACCGAATGAACTGATATATTATTGACTTGCTTGAATTCTAAGCGTTCCAAGTCGTCTTTGCAAGATGTATAAAAGAAGTACCTTTTCAACCGCACTCGGAGGCCAGTTTTGCACATGCGACTGCTTTATTTTGATTACCATCATCTCTTGACTCCCTATATATACAATTTCAGCTTAATCGGGTGCTTGGTTAACGTATTTGCTTGAGGCTGTGCTCACCTAGTAGCTTCAGCCGGTAGCTTCTTAACCTTACCTGCTTTTCACTGATCGAATGTTCGTTAAGACGCTGTCATTCGTATTCGAAAGTTATCTTTACCGTTCACTGAACTTGGATGCATTGGCGATATGCATTGTCTCGGTGGTCGAATGAAGACTGCTATTGAATTCAGATTTGTTTTCCTTTTTATTTTTGTTTTTTTGTGCGAGGCATCTTTGTTGCAATAATACAGCAGTTAAAATTGCGAGAGGAGTATGTCTGATATAATACAACGTGCCCGAACTTCTATGTTTTGCAAAGGTCAGAAATTACAAAAAAAAAAAAACACACGTTTGACGAGCGAGTTACTGAACAAATGCCTTATCCATATATGAAGCTACCGAAACATCCTTCGGGAGACTGAACGGATTGCTGAAGGACGTAGCAGCGAGACAACGAAGTATAACAATTTCTTGATGTAAAATTCGAAGCGTAGTGATCCAGTATTTATGTGTGCTGAATAATAAAAGAACGGAACGAAATCTGGAAATAGAGAATACTTCCACTTCGTAGAATATGCGTATTAAAACTCAAAATAGAAATGATTGTTTTCGTCGTTACTGCTGCGCACACATGAGTCGCAATAGACTCCAGAGTATGAACGTCAGCGACTTCAAAATAAGAGCTTAAGTTAGAGAAAAGCAAATGGCTCGTTCCTTTATTGTTTCCGGTTACTTGAGAAGTCCGGACAACGTGAGCCTGTTACCCTGCACTTTATAGTTTCCAGGTAAAGAACAAATTTCATTTCGTCTCTATAGTGTTTTTTGCTATAGTCTCATGAAAAGTGCAGTGATGGATCAGAATAGAAACTAACATTCCACAGCCTCTCTCAAATTCCAAGAAAAACCAGTAATTGTGTGAGCTAACAGTAAAAGATAATACGCGGCTCTCAACATGCAACGTGCCAAGAGACCCTTCCAGATTACCGTGAAAATAAGAAACGAAATGAGTCACACGTGTTGCGTTCCTTTCTCATTACTTCATGGAATTCGCGAAATGAAAACGGCCTTATGTTCAAAAATAGGTCGCTATTGTGTTTATTCCGAAGCCGCTTCATAGCTGAAAGTCATTGCGGGTTCCCGGCGTGGAATGACTGTAAAATTTGGAGCGCCAGTGCTGGGGGCATAATACCTCATTAGCGGAGCCCATTCACGAGACTAGAGTGCCTCTCTAATGCATCGAAGCTGCGGCAGTGTTCGCAGACAGGGGACTCGCGCACAAGATAACAAAGACGACAATACGGGAGGGCGGCGAGAAACAAGAGAGCATTACAGCTCAGAGACAAAAGGCTTCTACTGTAAGGGCTCGCTTCGTTCACGGGCTTGCACTAAGCGTATCCATCTGGGCCGGACGCCCATAGACTTCCAAAGTTAATGTGCAGCGGGCGCAATCAATTGCCCCGTTGCTGGTGGAGCGAACGCATCTCGCAATGACAAGATCCCGCGTGCAGAGCAGTGCGCCTCTTAGCGCGCGGTGATTATGTTTCGCTGATTCAATTACAGCGCAATATCTGTGCTGCTGCTGCTCCGACCGGCATTTCTCTTTGCCTGCCGCTAGCTACCGCTGTTACTTTCTTTGTCATTTCGGTTGCTCTTCGTTGCTACGTTGTTCTAATGCTTACTTGGCTCGGCTAGCTGGGAAGGTTCGGCGATAATAGATCTGGCTTAATGCACTGCTTCTGCTTTTACTCTGGTCTTGCCGCTCTTATGAGGCTCGCTAAGTGACGCATATTTCATTTCGCAAATTAACAACACCCCCCCCCCCCCACCCCCTTTCTTTTATGTAAACGCCCACTCCGCTCTCTCCCGTATGTGCCTCTGCGATACCCGGTGCCGTGCCACTGTCGCTGCCTTAAGCAAATGGCTTCACCTAACGCGGCAGTGTCCTGCGGGAAGAAATGAGTGAAGGCTCGTTCATCGGCGGGTTCGCCGTTTTCTTGTAATAACGCGTACAGGACAGATGATGGATTGTCATGAACACCATTTGCACCTCGGAAGCGAGCGCTAATGAAGAAGTTGCAGTCGACAAAGAGCGACACGCGGGCACACTGCAGTACATCGTGTCGAATGATATTCCGGCTGCTAATTGTGAAGTTCACTACCTCTCGCCATTTCTCTCTTGCGCTCGTTCTCTCTACGCACACATATATATGTATGTATATAATATGGACTCCTATCATGCCCGTTTCGTTCCTAAAGCTGTTATGCTTAGGCTGAGCTGCAGCTGTTTTCGAGGCTGTTACGCCTGCGATGTCTGTGTTGCGTTTCTTTACTTTTGCTTGAACCGCACACGTGGGGAGCAGTGCTTTGATTGAACTTATGGACTTCAGCGTATTACTTAAGCTGATAATGAGGCTGATATTAGTCATATAGTATAGGCCCGCTCCTGCAATAACTGGTGAGAGACTCCAAGATATTTGCAAAGACGGTGTGACGTACCATAATCAATTCATTCGAAGCCTGTAAACGAGTACTCGGTGCAAATGCACTATAATCACTTAAAAGGTGCTATTCTACGCTAATAACTTGTATACCACCCTTGCATTGTTGCCATGTGCTTAGCGGAGCAACGTGAAGCGACATGAATTGAACTGTATTTTTCTTTCTTCTTTTTTAAAAAAGAAAAAGTCCGAGGCTTAATGTGGATAATCTTTCGCCTCCCCTGTATAGTTTGACTTTATAAAACATAACAAAAACATCACAATATGCACACAAAATTGGCGCACTTGCAAATGTCACCAAGAAACGGGTTCGAAGCATAAAACAGGAACAACGTAAATGCCTATTCGCGGTCACTTTTTAAGAGTTATATGAAATTTGTGACAAAGGCTTTCCACCTTTTATGACGCAGTCGCGCATTCCATTCGATTGTAATAACTGTGTTTTATCTGTGCGGAGGTTCTTGGATGACTTCAGTGACCCTATTCGAAATTATGAAACCATAAATTGCTCATATGGCAAGCAGCTCATAAATTTTGATAAATTCAAGCAACCACGCGTGCCGTGTTGCTTTGCCTTTTTCAATGTAAAGAATGTTTTGAATGACCCTAATGTAAAATAGACACCTTGTTTTAAATGCATACTTCCCTATACGCGACTCTCCGGAGGCCGTAATTGATTCGATCCAGTCACTTATTTTATACCACTTGTATTTGGCGCCTTACATTATCAAAATATTGCACTCGCCATTTGTATTATTATTGCGACTAGCGCAATCTATGAGTATTTCTCTAATCCTCAATAAATTATAAGTTTCGCGTAACAGATTTTCCAAGGATCAAGCTATTTAGCTGTGTGCATAAGTGCTTCAGTTTCTTTCTTTCTTTGTTTTTCCGCAAGGGGGGACCCTTGACCGAACAGCATACCACGTGACTTTCGTGCGAACGTGTCTGCCGCGAAAATGAGCCACGTTGTACCACTGTCTCTCTTTTTCTCTCTCCACGTTACGCCGCCAGATTTAACTCCGATGGAACTACGCAATTTTTTTCGAATAATATTAATAAAAAACGTGAAAGTTGAAGGTGAGCGCGCTAGGCGTTGCAGAATAATCATCCTCAACCCAGATGAATTCAGGCCTGTGAGTGAGCTCCGGCGTCTTCTCCAACGGTGAGCGCCGCCGACGAGGTGACGTCGTCGTTCTCCTAGGGCGGGAAATTATACGCCACGGCCTCCGCACATTCGAAGAAGCGCATTAAATCTCCAGCTCCGCGATAAACCGCGTCGCCTCCGAATGCTGCCAGATTCGGCACAAGTGAAGAGGAGGACTGAAGCGGGGAAAGGCTGCACAGTTTGTTGTGGTGTCCGCGCTCTTCTCTCCGACAGAAAGAGCGAGGCGTCTACACCGCACTTCGGTGCGAAGAGAAAGATTGTGAGAGGGAAGAGAAGACTACGAGATAAGCCGCCCGCAATTTAGTCCGCTGTTGTCGTGAGACGAGCTTGGAGCCCGTTCTGCGTATTACCATGTTAAGTCGAATTTAAGCACGCCGCCTATTTTTGGCGCTGCCCGTATTTCGGCAGCCCGTTTTTTTATTTACCTTTTCTTTTTTGTCGAAAGCGTAGGTATTATCAGGTCTATGTCCTTAACTGTAATGTCACTACTTATCTATCCTGGCTAAACATTGGAATTCCCCCCCCCCCCTCTTTTTTTTTTAGTGGAACAACGCGTGACAGTACAATTCCGCAAAATTGCCTTATATATAAGAGAGCGACAGTAGTGTGCCTGTAAATGGAAGAAGACCTCTACAGGCTCAGCGCCACAGGTGAACAGGTGTTTGATGTTCAACAACAGAACTCTGTAAGAGAAATCTCAACACGCCTGGCAGCCCAGTGGCTATAGGTGTTGGCTTGCTGAGCTCGAGGTCATGGCATCAAATCCAGGTTATGACGGCCACATATCGATGAGGTGCAGATTCAAGAAACAGCCGTGTACTTAGATTTAGGTGCATATTAATGAACTCATGTGATCATAAATTAGTGCGGAGTCCTGTACTACTGGGCATGCCTCATGATCACAGCTGGTGATAGCAAGTAAAACCTTATCAATAATATTAATAAAGAAATCTTAATGTAAGAACGAATGCAGTGTGCCTGCCTCCTTATACAGGACACTTTCAGGAGGCTACATAATGGCAAGTGAAACCTCAGAGTCCTTGTGAGTGCATGTAGTAGGCGCGTAACTTGGGGTCCACACTCATTATAACACTTAGAATATGTCGATGCTTGTCTCATTGAGATGACAGCATGAAGACGGAAAGGGCATAGTTGACATGATAACCACCGTTAAACACAGCTAGCACGCGTCTTCAGCCCGTATTTGGTATTGTTCAGCTTACTGTGCTAGCTTCCTGCCATGATATTCCATGTTTACTTTGTGCAGGCCATGTTACCTAGCGTTAAACAGCCATATGTGTAATTTCATCAATGTGGTCAAGTCCTCTGGTAGGTGTAGCGTGAGCGGAAGTAGGCGCTTTCAGATGTATTGCAACTGATACACTTGGTAATTTGATTCGCCATGACGCCGTTACGATGCCTATAGACGCTGTTAGACGACGTTACCTTTCTGAAAGTGTTTATTTCTTATTCTTATTGGTGCTTTTTACACCGCTTGATTAAGTAAGTATATGACATCACATAAAAGCGACGTCTGCCGACCTGGACGTATAGCCACTGATTGGCACAGCACCGTTCGTACAAGCGCCGGAGTAGCATCGATTTGGGGAAAACAAAAACAAAGCTAAAGCGAAACCGGACCTGTTCGACTGAAATCGAAGCAAGGGAGGTGGAAAGGGTGATCTTCGATGAAGTAGCTGGATGGCGAAGCGGAAGGCGAAATCTGCTCTCCGAATCTTGGGACAAACGTTTCTTGCTTTCCCCGCCTTCCTGCTCCTTCACTCTGCCGCGCCCTGACTCGGACGGTGGCTTGACCGTCTGTGTTTGTTTACCTTATGGCTTTTAGCGGGCCGGCATGTCCAGATGAAAACAACAGAATCGGCATCGCGGCGCCCGAGATCCGCGGCCCGGCACGAAGAACAGGCTGGCGGCGAAGGCGGCCTGTTCCCGCTCCGTAATTACATCGCACTCGACCGCGGGATTTGGGATCCCGAAAAAAAAAGAAAGATAAAAGAAAAAAAAACGGAACGAAAGCCACGCAGGAGCGAGTCAGCGGCCACTTTGCGTGGGTGAACGAGCCGCTCTCGAGACGGCACTGATGGAACGTCTTTTGAGGACGAAGCAGCTCCTGACGCTGTTGCCAATCTCCTCTGGCCTTTTTCCTTTCCTGTTCTTTCCGGGCTTTTATTTATTTTTTTTACGCACTTTCGGCGCCGACAACCATTGTTTCTTCTCCTCGTACGCGACTCCTTTGCACCCTCGACTGCTCTCTTTTTTCCTTTTCTTAGTCTGTCCCTCGGCTTCGTATCCGCCACTTACTTTCCGTCGTACCATAGTCGCGCCCTTTGTTGCTCCGCAGCAAAGTGGCATCCTTTTTCTCGCGACTCAGACGCTATAAGGCTGCGATGCTCGCTGGCGGCACATTCGCTCCTTCGATCCTTTCGGTGCGTGTTAGCGGCGGCACTCGAGTAGCTGGGCAGCCGTCGCGAGACGGAAGCTCGGAGGCTCGAATTAGGCGACACGGAATCATTGACGTGCGCACCTGAGGAGTAGGAAGGCTTCGGCGAGGGCTTTGGCAAGCGCAATTTGTGAGGTGGCATATTGTTCGTAATTCAATGTGTCTACTGACTCCATCGTGTGAGCCATGGGTTGTTTGAAGGGCATTAACGATACGAAGCCATGATTTTGTGAACGACAACGGGTTATGATCTGGCATTTAGCGCAAAGTAGGCTTCCAAGGTGTACGTGAAATTTTTCGCGTTGCGCAAACTGCAACGAAGATAGTGACTCGTAGCTATACATGTGGTCTTGACAGTGCTTCAATGCTAAACAGAAATGACTGTATCACGAATTAGGTATATCCGAAGAGAAAAGATGAAAGTAATGGAAGAGAGGAAGAGAAAAAGTAAGGCAGAGAGGAGCTACTTATAGGCATACACATGACTATGATTAATGTCTTTAAACCCTCAAGCATATTTTCTGACTCGAGATTTTTCAGGAATCTATCAGTCGCTTCCTTCTTCAGAGACGCGGAAAAATGATGGCGTAAGGAGCTTTGATTTGCAAAACGCCATGATACTCAACTGAAAGCTTGCAAGCGCTGGAGACAGGAAACACAGCACTTTATGCACTGCACGCTTTGTGCCGTGCACAGAGTTCGGTACAAAACGTGCAGTACGACAGTACTTGACGCTGTCGGTCTCGTTAAGTTAGTCATACGCACGTTAGGAGCATTAAATATGCAGTGCCTGCACCAAGACGAAAACCTTCAGAACTCCCCCTGGCAGTTTCCAGAGCGTTGATGAGGAGGTCGACGCAATCGCTGTGTTTCGCAAGTTGGATGGGCGTCGCCGTGCTAGTGTTGGCCAAGAATCGCAAGTCACGCTTTCTGAATATCCATTGTTCTTGGCAGCCTTTCTCTTAATATTCTTGTCATTGAACGCATGCCTGGAAGAGCTGAGAGGCAAAGCAGGTGGCAATGGCGACATGACACACGCGTGGCAGAAGATATAGCGGTCCGCACGGACATGTTTGCCCCTGTTGAAAGACGCTGACGGGGGGAAGAAAGAAATACAAGACGAGGACACGGGCGGTAAATAGCAACTAGGCCAAAATTAAGTTCTTCTGAAGGCGCAGAGGTCATCGATGAATGTTGGCGATGAGAGCGTTGCGGCGTTGCTTTCTAACAATCATGGCAACGCCCAGGTGAGACAAGTGATGCATTAGTATATGCGGCCATGCTGAAAGTCTCTGACAGTGGTGTGTGTGTGTGTGTGTGTGTGTGTGTGTGTGTGTGTGTGTGTGTGTGTGTGTGTGTGTGTGTGTGTGTGTGTGTGTGTGTGTGTGTGTGTGTGTGTGTGTGTGTGTGTGTGTGTGTGTGTGTGTGTGGGGGGGGGGGTCCTTCTGTCATCCCTTTAGGGGCGAATCACCTTGGGATCCCGCCTGTCATCGTCTCTTGTGTCCTGTCTTCACGTTAATTCAGGTTGCCAAACGGTGGTAAAAAAACAAGTGTATAGCAAATAAAATTGGTTCATAACAAACTAAACTTATGTAAACTAATTTAAAATAAATTAACAGTCAGGATTTAATTGTATTAATAACACAAATTTGTTAAATCCCGTCTCGGAATTGACTTCATACAAGTTTTCTCCTGTAAAGCATACTTTTTAGCACGCTTCAGCGTGTAACACGAAGGCAACTTACGGACAGTCTGTCAGTCGTTCAATTGCTTAGACCCGGTTCAAAGCAAAAGAGGGCCCTACCAGCTCAGCATGCGTCTTCTGCCTCTCATCTCCCATTAGCAGCGATCGACGTGTCGCTATGGGAAACACCGGCGCACACTGCCTGGTTCGCACCTCCTCAGCTTTCAGCGTAGTGGAACTGGCCTGCGGTTTCTTTTTTCTTTTTTCCCTCCTTTTCCTATCACCTTCTACCACACGCCCGGTAAAGCGTACTAAACTGGATTTTTTTTTCCGCATAACTCTTATCTCTCTCTTTCCCTCGCTTTCTCTAAGCGACTGTTTCCTTTTGAACGAGATGACCTTCTTCGCAAGGCGAGTTAGGTCGTCCAAGACAGTTAACAAAACGGATTGTTTCGTTAGTTGGCTTTCCATTTCCGACGGAGCAGATCGCAACAGGGCATAGTCCCTAGCGTACCTTCGCATTGTATGTGTGTCTATCGCGCCCTAACTGTTTCGGAAACGAGACAGTTATGATGGGATAGTCGGCTCTAACGTAGCCTACCTTCTCATGGTCTCACATTTAAATTTAAAGAAAAGGAATTAATACACGTTAGCAGGGTGGCCGTCGGTGCTCTTGGTGCTGTGACTTTCGAAGCAGGGCGACCACGCCGTCCGTTTGTGGGCTCTGCTGATTTATTCGGTGCATTGTAGGGCTCTTTGCTTAAACGAATGAACTGCGAGCTGAAAATTGCCGACCTTGAGGTTCGACGGGTAGTACAGTTATTGCTGAACACAGCCTTCACACAACATGACTTGACGCTGCGCGAAAGATGTGTCATAAGCGTTTCGTTTCTTGCTTTCTTAACCACCACCGACAACTTTCCAACTACCTAACGGCTATCGGCAGCGTTTTGAAAGTGAGCCTGATTGCTGTGGTTTTGTGTGCCAACACACGATGTGATTGTGCGTGACGCCGCGGTGGAGAGCTCCGGAAATTTTGACCACCCGGGGTTCTTTAGCACACAGTGCACGGACCTATAGCGTTTTCTCAAAGTGAGCGTCATATTCTCCATAAAATAGCCTAAATAAATCTTACCGGAAAGTATGTAGAACGTGAAGAACTAGTATGAGTGTTTGGTTCATTAGGAGAGAGAGAGGTAATGAGAGGCAGGGAGGTTAACCAAACGCGCGTCCGATTTGCTACCCTGCTCTGGGGAAAGGGATAAAAGGGTTAAAAAGAATGAAAAATAGAGGACGAGAGAGAGAAGAGCCCAGTGACACATACTACACATATATTTTTAAGTTTCTCCTAACGAGCCTCTAGAGACTGCACTTGTGCAAGGGTTCATTAGGAGGAACTGAAAAATATATGTATAGTATGCGCTACTTTTCGACTGAAAAGAATTTGAAACACATTGGTTCCTCAGCGGTCAAAAACAAAATAGTCGTGAATACAGTGGCATAAAGACAGTTAAAGATAAGTTGCGATGAAGAAAAGAAAGGAGAGAACGAGGCAGAAACAAAGTAAAACAACCAGGGAAATGAAACAAGTTTCAGTAAAGTACAGCTTTCTACAGCCTATGTATGTGTACATGCTAAATGCGTGCACGTGAGATACTAATACGACGGAATCTCGGGCGGTCATATGCCCCCTCATAAAACTGTACAAATACGGCCCCACGGCCGTTGCTCCTCGAACGCAATCTTAGCCAGGACGAAGAAAGCAACAAATATTCCACGCGGTCGAGACATCTCACCTGAGGGCAACGATCGAAAAGCGCACCCTTCAAAGAGGGGATTTAAAAGTTTGCCAGGGAATAATAAACAAACGGGCATGCGACGCGGGAAACCAAAGCTGCAATGTTTCGACATGTTCCGAGAGCACACGGTGCTTCCCACGGAGGCTGCTGCATTCAATACGAAAGGTACCACAAATACAGCGCCTCCTTTTACCTCGGAATCTTTTTCTCAACAAAAGGTTCTGAGCAAACAAAAAGATAAAATTGAAGGAGAGGAACTTTCGGAATTTATGAGAATTAAAAAAAAAAAGACATGGGATAAAAGAGGAGAAAAGGAACGCTGAGAGCGTATAGGGTGCATCATTAAGGCATTGATTGTTTTGACGCTCTGCGCAGGTCAGGAGTTGTTTGAATACCCGATAAGATCAGCACACTTTAAAACGGTGAAACCACAATAAAGTGGAGCACAAGCGCAGTGCGCAAATAGCAAGGTCAAAACTAAGCGATATATTACGCATTCGCACGTGTTCACGTGTGCGGTGATTATTTCCGTATCCTATACATTCCGAAAACTTTCGCAGCTGCTGCACTATACAAAATAGAAGAGACTCTAGCTTTAATTTGAAACGCGCAGCATGCTCTTGCATCCGCGGCCATCTCACCTTGCTGTAGAGACTGGGTGCAGAATCTTCGCATCGCCTGTATTTATTATTGGTGCACGCTTTACTGGCGAGACTATCCAAGCCAGCGTTCCTAACCAGGAAACTGCGACAAAAGGCATGCAGAATTTTGTCCGCGTTGAAGGAATTGCGCTGTTTTTGTCGACTGCTCTGCTTATTAATTGAATGTATTTAGGTGTTTGTTATTTTAAAACATAGGTGAGCAAGAAGAGTGTCAATATCCGACACATCCGTTAAGATAGTTGAGATGTTTTATCAAAATACTACGACAGTAAGACAGAGGTCGCATTTGTATACGACATACGCTTTACCTTTGCTTTACTGCTAATTAAAAACCTTTAATTAACCTTTAAATATAATTTAGAGCGCACTTTATCTGAATGAGGAAGTTCGAAGTCATAATTTATGGCACACGCATGTTTTAAAAATCCCGAAAGTTTTCGTCTATTTTAATATATCCAGCATCAATTCAAGGCTGCTACATAGAAACGAAGCCCGCCGTGGGCGCAGGAAAGGCACCCGCTGTGTGACGTCAAACCGGAATAAGCAGTGGTAAGGAAGTGACAAATCTTTAGTAAAGGTGCGTCTCAGCATAATCTGGTGAGGAAAACAGCAAGTAGCCTGAAGTACACAAGTAGTCCCCTTAGTCCTTGCATGTGACGTACGGAACTAATCTTTTCTTTTTCTTAAAAAAAAATTGTAAACAGGCGTAATTCTATATTTGACGTATCACAACATTTGAAAAAGGAAGCACAGCAAGCGATACTCCTAAGTGTTTTCACCGCACACAGCCAAAAAAACGTTGGAGCTGCGGTAAGGTCATTCGTTGGTTCAAGTGGCATGACTTTCCGCATTATCCTCTCTCTCTCTCTCTCCCCTAATTATAAGCTAGACTGCAAATTTTACAATAGTGGGAGAGTTCCTAATTATGCGAGGAAGTTTTAAACGAGTATTGTTCGCATCTACCGAGTCACAGGGTTTTTTACTAAGCATCGGTGATCAGCGGCTTCGATATAGGGTAGTGGAAAACTTCTGGGTCTCGGTGAAATTACTACATGTCAAAAAAAAAAGGAAAATACTAGCAATAACCAACTCTACACAGCCGAGTCTTGCAATGACACCTTCGCGAACAAATATAACAAAACTACAGCGATCTGGCGCATCTAGAAAGGGCGTACACCGCAGACTATATTATATGAAGCCTGTCGTTTCGCGCATCTCCCGCGTTCATGCCGCAGCCCTTCTTCGCTCGACTTCCACCAATCTTTCTTTTTCGCACTTTGCCTTCGAACTCTTTCGCAGGCATGTATAGGCGGTCCTATCGTCGTTGTTCTCCGCTAACTTTTCATTTCTCCCAGCTCTCAGCGGCAGGAGCTCGCGGGCGTTCTGGTCCACGCGGGAGGCTTTTGCAGCGAGCGAAAGGCGTTGAAAAGTCGTTTATTCTCGACGCCTGCCGCCGCCGCCGCCGCTGCTGCTGCTGCTGCTGCTGCTGCTGTTGTTGTTGTTGAGGGTCCCTTCGTGCAGCTTGGGCGACCCCGGCGTTCAGCCGCAACCCGGGCTTCGAGGACTTCTATTTACCTATCGACTTTGCGCCTCCTCGGGTTCCTATATTACCGCCCTTGGAAGAGAAAGAAGGCAGGGAAGGAGGATGGGAGGGTACACTTCACATCTTGTGCGTGTTGTCGTTGGACCACGTATTTTTATGCTCCTCGTTTCTTTTTTATTTCCGTCTGAGTGCCTCGACTCTTTCTTGTCGAAATTCTCCTCAGCCTGAGACGCCTTCCTTAGCCGAGCTGCTTGTTTTCTGTTCGCAGTTCTTGACACTTTTTCTTTTCGTTTTGCTTGGCGTACCGCGCAGGGACGGATGTCTTTGATGGCGCGGTAAACAAAAGCTCGACGGAACAGGGCCGTGCATCGGGGATAAGGCTGCGACCGCGTCGTGCGTTTGACGCGAGCCGTATTGCGGACGCGATGGGTTGACGGCATTCTCTCGCCTTGCGCTGCCGCCCTTTGCTCGGCTCTGCTGTTAATACCGCCGCGAAGTACTCCGGGCGCCGAAAAAATCTCGGAGAACTCGCGCGCCAAGGCGTGGTTTAACGCCGTCCTTTCTGCGGGATTTGTGCTCTCAGGCGTTCATAATGCTCTCCGATCCGCGTCTGTTCTGGATGCCTTCTTGTTTACGTCGCGTCTCAACAAACGTAAGCGGATTTCGGTGGCGCGAAATTTGTAGTGGTCACGCGACATGCGCTTATTAGTTACTGCTTGCGTTACGTTAGCCAAATCTGACGTTTCTTTGTTGCCGCCGAATTCAGCGAGATTTCTGCTGGTAAGTGATTTTTCTCGCAAGTGAACCGCCTGTAATGTTATACTGCGCATCTGGGCTGGCCTGATGGCGCATTTGTCAAGATTATTATAGAGTGAGGACCCAGAACTTCACGGTGCAAGAACTATTTTGTGAATACCTGCAGCAGTTATCTAAAAACTAGCTGCAAAAGAATAGGGCCACCTTGGCGGTGGCGGCCGCGACTACACTTCGATGGAGTCAAAATGCTAGAGGCCCGCCCTGCTGTGCGAGGTCAGTGCACGTTACAAAAACCGTCGACGGTCGAAATTTCGGGAGCCCTCAACTACGGCGTCTCTCATAATCCTATCGTCGCTATCGTCGCTGTAAGACGTAAAACACCACAATTTATTATTGCTATTATGAAATAATTAGGCCAATAAACGCGGTGGCTTAGTTATTAAATTAGGCCACCGCCGTCGCCTACGAAAGCAATAACTCTAGTGTACGTGCCACAAAATGCACAATGTCAAATAAAGAGTCGTATAAACTTCCTCTCCATGTGGTACCTCGCGTGTGTGTGTGTGTGTGTGCGTGTGCGTGTGCGTGCGTGTGTGTGTGTGTGTGTGTGTGTGTGTGTGTGTGTGTGTGTGTGTGTGTGTGTGTGTGTGTGTGACACATTTCAAGTTCCCTATTCACTTTATGGAACTTTTCTTTCGTTTCGAGTAGCGGATGGGCGCATGCACTGGCGAGAACTCAGCAACCCGTGGAACCACCAGTGCACCAGCGAGGAAAACTGGCCTTCCCTCGAGGCCCCTAATTCTCTCCGCGCGTAACTGCGGGTGTCCGGAGCGCGCTAAGCACCCGCCGCGTCTACGTCACACCAGCACGTGCGCTCCTTCGTTTTTCAATTATGCAAATAGCTGCGCGCCCCAACCTACCTCCACATTCTTCCTTGCCCATGCTTCACCGCGGAATGAAAAAAAAAAAAGAAACGAAATACACATTAACGTACTACGCCACGCCCAGAGTTTCCATCGCACAGCGGGAAGCTATCATCTTCTAAAGCCTGCCTTACCTTCGCGCCTAAGCAGGCCTACACCTACGTTTACTTTTGCAAAAAGATTCCGCTTCAGTCTTTATCACATGCATGTTTGCTTAGCAGATCTCTAATATATCCTGGCTAAATCTTGGATCATTTGTCGTTTTGTACTTGAGCCTGTCACTGTCGATTATAACCTTTCTGTTTTCTTCCGTATAGTTCCCTCAGCAGCGCAGCTCTAATGGACGCTGTTAATAATTCATGGCTATCGAGAACGGTGCTCTGCCAGCGAACGTTAGCCGGCGCGCGTTCTGTCCTTCCAAAAGTTTTTTTGTACTCGTGGCGCCAATTTCGGTTTCGTGACGAAGATTCATTTCCTAGCAGGCTTATCGTTCTTCCTGTTTTTTTTTCTCTCTCTCCCTCTTTACGTAACCGAACCGAAATGTTTGCCTTTCATGTCTGCCGCGCGAGGGTAGGTTTGCACAATGGCTCTCGAAGATTTCGAGCCGGCATAGCGTTGTGTTATCCCTCCCTGAAACCTCCGAAAGAGCGTTCGTTTTCTACGAGTCCTTTTCAGGAATTCACGCCGTCGTGTTGACACTGCCACCGCCCAAGATCGCGTTCGATTCGAAAAGAGTTTGCGGAGCATAGCTTCGTCAATACTTGCCGAGATTTCTTTCAGACCAAGGGTGCGAAGCTCAAGTACAAACTCAAACGATACGACGCGGATGTCTTTACGCAGCGTCGAAGTCGTCGTAATGTAAAACTGTGGGTACACAAGTACGCACGCGTTTGCTTTAGGGTTAGCGTTATGTATCTGCAGAGCTCTAACGACGTGGGCAGCCGTACGTTCAACGACATGTCGCCATTGTACTTCACGCTGAAAACGTAATCGCGAGCGATGAACAATGCTTCGAAGCTCGAGCCCTTTAACCCCGACCTTTTTTCCTAATGATAATGTCACACGCACGAACTGTACGAGGACCATCTGTCGCTAGGTTACGGTTCTCGTCTTGCGACAGCAATGGAGGATTTTTTTTTCGTTACGTTCTGTCGCGTTGAACCACGTTTCTTGGAGAAGACAGCTTTCAAAAAAAGACGGAGACGTGTGCCCGACAGTGCACTCGCGAATAAGGTTGTTTTTCGACGAGAACGTCTTTTGACGAGTTTCCGCACCGTGAATCGCATAGCGAGGCCCGAGCTGAGCAGAAGAATGAGGTAAAGGAACCGTCCGTATATGCGTGCAGGACGGGTAGGCGGAAGGCGTCGTCGTGGCTGGGAGGGGTCAAGTTCAGTAAAGGGAAATCTGTGTTTTAGGCTGTGTGTGTGTGTGTGTGTGTGTGTGTGTGTGTGGTGTGTTGTGTGTGTGGTGTGCGTGTGTGTGTGTGTGTGTGTGTGCGTGTGTGCGTGCGTGCGTGCGTGTGTGCGTGTGTGTGGCGTGTGTGTGTGTGTGTGGTGTGTGTGTGTGTGCGTGCGTGCGTGCGTGCGTGTGTGTGCGTGCGTGCGTGCGTGCGTGTGCGTGCGTGTGTGTGTGTGTGGTGTGTGTGTGTGTGTGTGTGTGTGTGTGTGTGCGTGCGTGCGTTGCGTGCGTGTTGTGTTGTGTGTGTGTGTGCGTGCGTGCGTGCGTGCGTGTGTGTGTGTGTGTTGTGTGTGTGTGTGTGTGTGGTCACATTTCAAGTTCCCTATTCTCTCTATGGAACTTTTCTTTCGTTTCGAATAGCGGATGGGCGCATGCACTGGCGAGAATTCAGCAACCCGTGGAACCACCAGTGCACCAGCGAGGAAAACTGGCCTTCCCTCGAGGCCCCTAATTCTCTCCGCGCGTAACTGCGGGTGTCCGGAGCGCGCTAAGCACCCGCCGCGTCTACGTCACACCAGCACGTGCGCTCCTTCGTTTTTCAATTATGCAAATAGCTGCGCGCCCCAACCTACCTCCACATTCTTCCTTGCCCATGCTTCACCGCGGAATGAAAAAAAAAAGGAACGAAATACACATTAACGTACTACGCCACGCCCAGAGTTTCCATCGCACAGCGGGAAGCTATCATCTTCTAGAGCCTGCTTTACCTTCGCGCCTAAGCAGGCCTACACCTACGTTTACTTTTGCAAAATGATTCCGCTTCAGTCTTTATCACATGCATGTTTGCTTAGCAGATCTCTAATATATCCTGGCTAAATCTTGGATCATGTGTCTTTTTGTACTTGAGCCTGTCACTGTCGATTATAACCTTTCTTTTTTCTTCCGTATAGTTCCCTCAGCAGCGCAGCTCTAATGGACGCTGTTAATAATTCATGGCTATCGAGAACGGTGCTCTGCCGGCGAACGTTTGCCGGCGCGCGTTCTGTCCTTCCAAAAGTTTTTTGTGCTCGCAGCGCCAATTTCATTTCGTGACGAAGATTCATTTCCTAGCAGGCTTATCGTTCTTCCTGTTTTTTTCTCTCTCTCCCTTTTTACGTAACCGAACCGAAATGTTTGCCTTTCATGTCTGCCGCGCGAGGGTAGGTTTGCACAATGGCTCTCGAAGATTTCGAGCCGGCATAGCGTTGTGTTATCCCTCCCTGAAACCTCCGAAAGAGCGTTCGTTTTCTACGAGTCCTTTTCAGGAATTCACGCCGTCGTGTTGACACTGCCACCGCCCAAGATCGCGTTCGATTCGAAAAGAGTTTGCGGAGCATAGCTTCGTCAATACTTGCCGAGATTTCTTTCAGACCAAGGGTGCGAAGCTCAAGTACAAACTCAAACGATACGACGCGGATGTCTTTACGCAGAGTCGAAGTCGTCGTAATGTAAAACTGTGGGTACACAAGTACGCACGCGTTTGCTTTAGGGTTAGCGTTATGTATCTGTAGAGCTCTAACAACGTGGGCAGCCGTACGTTCAACGACATGTCGCCATTGTACTTCACGCTGAAAACGTAATCGCGAGCGATGAACAATGCTTCGAAGCTCGAGACCTTTAACCCCGACCTTTTTTCCTAATGATAATGTCACACGCACGAACTGTACGAGGACCATCTGTCGCTAGGTTACGGTTCTCGTCTTGCGACAGCAATGGAGGATTTTTTTTCGTTACGTTCTGTCGCGTTGAACCACGTTTCTTGGAGAAGACAGCTTTCAAAAAAAGACGGAGACGTGTGCCCGACAGTGCACTCGCGAATAAGGTTGTTTTTCGACGAGAACGTCTTTTGACGAGTTTCCGCACCGTGAATCGCATAGCGAGGCCCGAGCGGGGCACAAAGGAGTCCCGAATCCCGGATGCCGGTGACATCGGCCTCCCTTTCAAATCAGCTCCGAGGAGAAAAGCGCGCCTCCCGAAACGGGAAGAGAAAGTTTTAAATAACGTTATGTAAGGGCGAATTTGTTTCTGCTTTTATGCTACGTTCTCGGCGCTTTACGTATCACAAAGCCTTGTGTTTGGCTTTCATTCCGAGCCGGGTTATTTTTCCTATTTTTTTTTTTTTTCGCAGCGAAATGGCCGTCGCATCGAGTTGGTTGGCGGGTCAAAGCCGCTCTCCCACGAATGAGAACACAGATGAGATTCTACCCCTCCGCCCGTATTCTGCCTTTTTTTTTCATACTTTTTCTTCAGACATTTTTTTTTTTTCTTTTGAGGGGTCTACTGCTCTAGGTAAACTTGTTTGTGAAAGCGGAGGGTCTTCCTGTATGCAGTACAAAGACTGGAATACGCCTTTGGCTGTTTTGTAAGCTTGTATGTTTCGAGGAATATTTAGGATTTTCTGTCAGAGATGCCTCTTACTTTCGTGACCTGCTGGGTTCGGATGAAGTGATAGCATGCGAGGAAAGATTTTTTTCTTTCCTATACTTGGAAGATAGTACTTAAAATGTCCAAACTGTAGCCACCGTCTAACATGTCCGTGTTCAAGCAGCGGTGAAGAAGCGTGCTGTGTTTTCATAACTGAAGATTCTGGAAAATGCGGATGGATGATGCGAGGGAGCCTGTTTGTCAGAAGAGTCACGTGCGTGTTCAGAATAAAAGTAGGCACAATTTAAAGTACGAAGTATTCTGTTACGAAGAGCCGTAAGATGTTCCTAATAATTACTAATTATTTAATCTACCTGTACACCACTGCTCCTAAACAATTTACACAAGTCACAAACAATTTTGATGCGCAAGAAGTTTGTCGATTCCGTTTCTGTTGAATGTAGCTTTCGTGTTTTCGAGTGCTCGTTCATCCTTCCTGCATTCCGTCCTCACTTCACGCCATTCCTATATTAATTTCTTGCTTTGCGAATGATTTAAATGCACCAAATGAGATTCATTCTTCCGTCCCTGTTTTGTACGAAAACCAGATGGATTGGATTTCGCGAAATATGCACAAGCTATAAAACTATTTATATAATGAGTTGCCTAACAGCGCACTGCCTCACCTTAAAAAGCTTAAGGACCTCCTGGAATTTCATGGCCTTACAAAACATCAGGCTTTAAAGGCTAATGGCGAAAGAATATCATTTTTCCCCCTAGTGTTAGAGCTAGCTTACACGGACTAAGCCAACACCTATCCTTTTAATGTCGGCTTTACTTAGAAACAAACTTGCGTTACTGGGAAGACATTTTCAGGGGCAATTTAAGTCGTATTGTGTCAAAACAAGGCGGCCACGGAAGCTTTTTTTTATTATATTATTGTTAATTTTCTGTTTTTCTGAGTGGAAAAGCCAGCTTACGACGACCCCCCTTAAAACCTCGTCAGGTGAAAACGTCAGCTGATGAGGTTATCAGGTTATACAAAAAATACTTCACAGTTCCGGGCCACGTCGCGCGCGTGAATTTCTGGCCACGCGTACATCAGATTGTCCACAACTAAGGCCAGCTTCGCGGCTGTAAAATCTGAGTAAAGAGCTGTGCTGGGACAAGGGTGTCAAGTTCACTATCACTACCAGGGCAAGGATGTGGGTAGTCGATCGAGGGCAAGCGTGGGTCTGATTTTCCTTTCTGTGGAACCCGAGACATTAATTAATAAATAAATAATTAATTCTCTTATTCATTCGTTTGTTCGCTCTTTCTCTCTCTCATTCATCAATTCATTTTCCTTCCTTTCTTTTTCTTTATTTCTTGTCATTCGCATTATCACTACCATGTAGCAGTGCGCTGGTGGCGAGCGTGTGGTTAGTGGGTCAAGGACACGAGCGCGTCCACTCTTGTCTTCTGCGGGACACTGAATATTGCCAACAATGGACGTGGCGGGACCCCAAACAGCTCCGCTGTTAAAAATCACGAGGGACCCGGGCCACTTTGTGCAGGTAAACTGCTTACCGCGCCCACACCATTCCCTGCGACGCCGAGATTACGCCCTTAGTTAGGGCGCGAAAGTACCGTAAGTTTCGAGTCGAATCTCGGCACAACTTCGCCTCGGTCGACATAAGACATGGGTTCCATCCAGAAGGCAGAGCGGATTTCCTTACATACTGCCAGTAGTTGTTAACATTAAATTATGCTAGCTGATATCTCCAGGCACAGCCAAATGTTCCGTCGAGTGTTTCAGACCGGAAACATTGCGCGTGTTAGCCGTGATGGCACTGCCCCTGTGACCACCAATGGATACTTAAAGGGGCGGGGCTCTGCAACAATGTTCCAAGTAATCCTCAAGTGAAATCAGTTAAGGAACTTATTGGCTCATGAACCGCCTGTAGTACAAAAAAATTTTTCGTCAAGTGGTTCAGGTATTAGCATAGTTAGAGCGTCAAGTAGGGGGGAAATTCTACCGTTCCAGCGCGTTCACCCTCCTTTTGTCGTGACGAGCGCGCTGGAAGTTGCACAGAGGGGAGTAAAAAAGTTGCAAGAAGCCATACTGCTGTACGTCATGACCTTGAATATTTTCTTTTCTTCTTTAGACGTATCCGCGCTTCCACGGTGACAGGATCGTGAACAGAGTCGATGGATGGATGGATGGATGGATGCTATGAGCTTCCCCTTTGTAACGGGGCGGTGACATGTGCGCCACCAGGCTCGTAAGAAGATTTAAGAACTTTTTTTTTCTCTTTTAATTTTCCTCATGCCTTTTAAATTTACTTCAATCAAATCGATCATGCCATATCAAAAACGGAATTTCATATCCCAGTTCCCTGCCCCTTATGGCAGAAATTCCATATTTTTCCCTATAATTATTTTTGTCCGTTCTCTCTAGTTTTCTGCCACCAGTATTCTAACCGTCTCTTACTTATTTCAATCGCGGCTATGTTCAGCTTCCCGTTGTTCGCCCTAAAACCCAAGGCTTCATGTAGGGTGGTGCCCAAACGTACACCTGGGTGGATATTTCCGCATTCAATCAGAACATGCTCTGTCGTTTCCCTATCTTCCTCACAGCATGTGCATTTTTCTTCTTCTTTACTGAATTTCGCTTTATAAACACGCGTTCTAAGGCAGCCCGATCTCGCTTCAAACAATAAAGCGCTTCCTCTTGAATTATCATAAAATGCCTCCCTCTTTATTTCGTTTTTGCCCTCTCGGTAGTTATTCAGAGTCGGTTTTTTTTCCATCGCTGTCCTCCAGTAAATCTTCTCCGCCTCTCTGACTTTTCCCTTTACGCTCTTTGTTGTCAGTTCTCTTAGAGCCGTATATTTACTGGTGAGCCTCCTAGTTCTCTTTCTCCACTGCGTGTCAACGCTCTTTCTATATAAATAGCGGAACACCTTCACTGCCCACCTAACCTCTTTCATATTCCTTAGCCTTTCTTCAAACCTTATTTTTCTCTGCGCTTCCCTTGCCTCAAAACTCGCCCATCCCATATCGCCCTTTACAGCCTCGTTTGTAGTTTTCCCGTGAGCACCCAACGCGAGGCGTCCCACAGTTCTTTGATTCACATCCATTCCCGATTGTATCTCTGGCCTCATGCACACCACTGAGTTCCCAAATGTAAGCCCCGGTACCATTACCCCTTTCCACAGACCCCTAAGCACCTCGTACCTATTGTGTCCCCATAACGCACTGTGCTTCATTATTCCTGCGTTCCTCTTTCCCTTTGCTGCCAAGGCTTTTTCCTGTACCTTCATGTATCTATCGCCCTCATTTACCCATACGCCAAGGTACTTGTATTCGCTTACTCTCGGTATTTCTTGGCCCTGTATGGATACCGCCTGGTCGTTGGGATCATTGAATACCATCAATCCGCATTTTGTTACACTAAATCCTAGTCCTAGATCCTCGCCTTCCTTCCCGCATATATTCACCAGCCGTTGTATATCATCTCGACTGTCCGCGAATAAGACAATATCATCAGCATAAAATAAACCCGGAAGCATCTGCTCAATCATCACGCCGCCCTGTTTGTGTGACAGATTAAAACCAATGTGGCTATCTCCTAGCGCTTTTTCCATCCTAACCATGTACAGCATGAATAACAGCGGCGACAAAGGACATCCCTGTCTCAGCCCCTTGCTAATATCAACGTTCTCTCTGCTACTTATTCCTTCCCAGTCACTGCGGGAACGCGGCGCCACCTTACGGCATTTGCAATAACTGCAGCGGGTATCGGCCAATGGTATCTTTTGTCACAAATTTCGTAGCCAATGGCCTTGTATAACATACTGTGTTGAAAGAAAAGGGAGTGCTTTCCGGATGTATTTTGAAACCAAATTTCCTGCCCCTCTAAAGGGATTGCCTACCGTCTTTCATCGATTTCCTGTTTTTTATCGCAATAGAAAGCGCATTATTTGAATTACATAAGCTTGCAGCGGTCTCGCTGGGAAGTCAAGATAAAAATTTAAAAAACGGGGTTTTTGCTATCATTGTAGTCACACCTTCTGTATGTGTAGGGACACCGGAAACACGTGTAACTGGGTTTGTGCCATATTAATTTAAAAATGAGCGTTAATCTCCCTCGTGAAAGAACGGTATCATATCTGTGTAAAATACAAATGTAAGTAATAAACCTTTGCATATGAGCAGGATACTCGAGCCTCCATGGGTATTTCTTGGTTTTTCGTTACACTTGGAGATTGACACTCATAGCCAGGGATGCCGCAACCCGTTAATTTTGTGAGATATTTGCTTACTTTCCGAGCCATGTTAAAAACATTATTCCCTCTTTTTTATGATGTCAATGTAAGGAACGATACTCTCATTTTCACCGCAACTGAAAAACATTTTCCGTGTGGTAGACAGTCGCCTTATGTGCGAACCTTTCAAAACGAAACAGAGCACTGGTTGCTCAAATATATATATATATATATATATATATATATATATATATATATATATATATATATATATATATATAATATATAGCTATATAATATATATATATATATAATATATAATATATATCCGAGCTATAACACACAAAGAAATACTTCCTACCCTTCAACATCTGCAACTTACTCAGTAATACATTCGCAGTCTTGCTGGCAATCTTGCGGCAAGCCTTGCTATCAGCGACACACAAGTAAAACCCAAATAAATACTAAAGTGATGGGATGTATTAGTCCTGTGAACAAAGCAAATAATAGGGAAAGCACGCCCCAGAAACAGGGTGGTTCGAGCGGTCTTATACCCCGTTTCTGAAAAATCATGTCGGCGGTCGATTATAGAGGAAAGTCCTATACAGAATTATTAAGAAAGTCCTGACAGACCCACGCGTTACTCGGCCTGTTTCGTCATATGGCGACTTCGGCGCGCGTTTGTACTCGGGATTCTTGCTTCACCTTTGGTGGTTGCGCCACAGTCGTCTACCTTGATTGCAACAGCTGTCTATGACAACCATTTAAGATGATTTGTGTTAGAAAAACATCAAGGACACGAGGCATTCGGGGACTGAAATCGACCGAATGCCCTTCAAAATGTGCGCTCGTAGTTTTACTTACGTGCACTGCCCAAAAGGGCGGAAAGGTAGTACATGGGGAGGGCGTAGGTGCGCAGCGAAGCCACCGGTTGCCTAGTAAGTGGGCGGGTATTTATACATGCTACGCATCGGCCTATTGAACCAATATTTCGTAAGTGCTTGCGTCTGGAGCTAGAAGTCAGCCGTATACTGGGCGTGCTTTCCTTTGCCTATACTTAGTCGTATATATATGCCATTCTGTCGAGAACCCGCCCCTTTCCACAATGAGACGGACGCAGGCTTTTCGCCAACGACCATTCTCTTAGCCTCGTTCCAGGTGGGTAGCAGATAAAAAGGTGTCCCAAATATTTTAACCGCGACGGAGGGGAGGAGGGGGGATTGTACATACGAGTTCATTAGCGAGTTTTATCCAAAAGAACAGACGTCGGTGCTTTTATATTTTAATTCGTTAAGTGGCGCGAGCCTCATTAGATCGAAGCCAGTGATTTGATCCGCTGCCAATTCGCGTTTCTTTTTTTTTTTTTTGTTGCACTTACGGCAGTGCACCGATGTCGTATCTGGATGTTCTGTTGCAGCTATAAATTATGCGCGTCTGCCTAGTAATTAACCGAGAAGACCGAATGCACAACCGCAACGCTGTATCGAATATTTTAGATTTTGTGTGCGACATAACTTACGTTTAACTAAGCGGTAGTTTCCTTTTTTTTTTTTTCTAAAAATATGAACGTTTTACAGTTGCAACTTATGTGGAACAGGGAAAAGAGCGCGCCACGGCGGCTTCTACCGTGTCGTCTCTTGACTGTGCCCCCTCTCCGCTTTGCTAGCACTGTATTGGTCTTTCGGAACTTTCTCAGAGCCCAAAAGTGAACAGCTACCGCGTTGCTTTGTTTACAACGCCCCTCGGCAGTGCTGTGACCAGCGCCTCGTGAACGAACAACGGTGTCAGACTCAGCTTGCGGCTAGACGAGAGCTTGAAGAATCGTCCACTTTTCCTTGTTTATTTCCGAT
Organism: Hyalomma asiaticum; assembly: GCA_013339685.2. Taxonomy (NCBI): domain Eukaryota; kingdom Metazoa; phylum Arthropoda; class Arachnida; order Ixodida; family Ixodidae; genus Hyalomma; species Hyalomma asiaticum. The sequence goes on from CM023486.1 coordinate 94,328,473, forward strand.
GGATCCCATAGTTGTATAGAAGCTCTGCTGAGTCAGCTGGCTGCAGGGGAATCTAAGGCGTTGTTCATACTGTTGTTCACTGTCTTCGATCGTTGAGGCTTATGTGGATGTTTCCTTTGGATGTCCTCCGCGAAAAATTGATGTAAATGACTACAAGCATAAGAAAAGGCCGTCTGGAACTTTTTTTTTAACTGCGGAGTACTCTAGGGGCTAAAGTTGTCGGCTACATTATAGTGATCAAACGAAGGGAAAGAAAGAAAGAAAGAAAGAAAGAAAGAAAGAAAGAAAGAAAGAAAGAAAGAAAGAAAGAAAGAAAGAAAGAAAGAAAGAAACTGTTATCGCTATCTCCTATATAGAAGCAGATAATCACGCGAAAATAACAAACAAACACAAGGCAAGAGCAGATGAACACAAGATAAACTCCTATAACAACATTTACAAGACAATAGCAACAGATCATTAAAAGAAAACTACCAATCCACACCTTAGCATCAAATTGAATAACATATGCCACACAACACAAGGGGAACACAGGAGAATCGCGGCTGGGCACCCCCTGCAGCTTTCTCCTTAAGTGGAACTACTTTACCACTGTATTTACCGCTGAGTTTGCGACGGTTTTCCCATTGGATTTACCGCTTCATTCTTTTCCCTTTATTATCATTAGAAAGCTCATTCATTAGTATAGTGGCATTCTAGACATGTCTCGCAGTTTGAAGGCGCATTCAATGAAAGAAAAAGGTTGTTTATGTAAGGAACGCGCTCATTAGGCCGGACGCACAAATCCCCTCTCTCTCTCTCTCTCTCTCTCTCTCTCTCTTCTTCTTCTCGTTTTTTTTTTTTTTTTTTTTTGCTGTGAGCGCAGCCATTGAGCTCTGCTAATGCGCATTGTCAAAACTGGCCGGTGTTTGTATACACAACAATTTAAGCCGCCTAGCAAACTAGCTAAATCAAGGTAAACACAGAAATAATTTGTCTTTCTAAAGCGACAATCGTACCGACCACTTCTGCACATCTTGTCGTACAGGCTGTCACACTGAACCAGGATTCGCTCGCGCAAATACCGCACCTGCCTTCGCAATGTCTCTGGCTTTTCATACTGGAAGCCCTGACTGGGCTACATGTGGTAAACATGGCCTCGAAGAGTTCGATTAATACTTTTTTGTAACTCGCTCCACTACGGCTGTGGGGCGATCCTTCGTAGCCACATTAGTTCGCTTTGTTTAAAGCATTAGCACAACGAGTCTCTTTGGAACACCCACCTCTTACTTCGTTGTACCTTAAAGCGATGAAAGTGCTGCTGCAAAGACCTAAAGCCTGAGAAGAAGTCAAGAGGCGTTCGCCGTGCTGATTGTGACATTACGCTGCGGTAACGTATACTGTTATTGTGAATGATTATGAAGCCTTAAATGTTCTTTCATTCTCCCTGTTTACATTGCCTTTCTTCCTATCCAACGAATTCCGACTTGGGCGACTTGATTCCACTTTATGCCGGCGAACCTCTTGATTTCTTCTCCCCAACTACTTCTTGCCTTCCTCTGCCAAGCTTTCCTTCTCTTGGTATCGTTCTGTCGTTCTCACTGCCCATCGGCTGTCTGTTCTCATTGCATGCCTTACGAAGGTCCACTTCTTTCTCTTCATTGACTCAAGGATATCAGCTATACTCCTGTTTGTCCCCTTATCTATCCCGCTCGCTTTCTGTCTCTTAACTTTATATCTATCTTTTTGTTTGTTGTTTCATTGAACGCTGTGTGGTCCTTAGACCATAGGCAAAATTGTAGATTAACTACTACCGACGCTGTAGCTGTTACTACACCACCGTAGCTAAAAAGGCGAGAGCGGTGGTCTCCTCCTCCTGAGACACTGAGACGAAGAAGCCAAAAGCCTTGGGCGTTCATTCGTGGCAGTGCTGCTCGTCCTCCTCGTTAACCCGTGCTCCGGTTCGGCCGAACGCCTTTTCCTCCGCCAAGCGTCGTCGGCGCGTACACCGCGATCTCCTGCGCCGTCTTCTTTTTTTTCTTTGCTATCTCGCCAGTCTTCGGGGGCGTTTAATTAGCCCGAAAGCCGAGGGATCGGCCAACCATGACACCCAGCAGGCTCGTTAACGTGTGCAGTGCGCGAGTTTCCAATGCTCGGAGGAGACCGGAATTCCGACAAATTAGGTCGTCGCCGCGTCTGCCCATTTGTCGTCGCCGACACCTTCACGCCGGTCTGTTCTATTTAATTCCACACAGCCTTCTTTGGCGTTGTATTGGATAGAACTAGTTCTTTTTTTTCTTTCTTTACTTCTCATTTTTCTTTCCCTTATGGGGCTCCTCCTTCTCTTTTTTTTTTAACCAGCTATCTTCGATTCCGTGCTCTTTGCTAGAATTTTCGACGGTGACAGTAAGGAGTATTTTTCCTGTTACCTGAGACGTCACAGTTACGTGACAGCTTCCGTCACTATGTCAACAAGACAGAACCCATCACTCGTTACACGGTAAACAGTGCTTATGTACCAACAATCACGGTATATTGCGACTATACCGCGATAACCCGACATTAGTGCTTGATAGATATTAGCAGCGCACCCGATATAGTGTGGATGTCGCTTGAGTAGCTAGTGAGTGTGGGTTCCGGCGTGTTCCGGCATACCTTGGAATGAATGATGAGTTGTATGTGCGAAAATTAAAATGCATTTCTTTTGTGAAGTCATTCTGAGCTGTACCTTGGTGCGAATATTATGTTAAAGGCAACATTTATTACAGCATAAGGAATTCTTGCACAAATTGACAGTATGGTGTCATTGAGGCTCAATTTTGTTTAAGCACCGAAGCGGAAATATCACAGCGTAATTCTTTTCTTTTTTCTTTTTCAGCGGCAAGTCATCAAAATTCTTCAACGCGAACCGTAAGCTGCTGACGAGAAAGGTAAGGCAATGTCAATTTGACAGCTTCATAGAAAGATTAACATCGGCAGTCACATCATCAGTTCTTGATATGAAATCGACCACTGAATGTAGCTGTATTTATTGAGTAGAAGTGCCATCGATGTCTCTCATATACAATGAAATAACGCGGGAATAAGTGCCGTACTTCTAATTTATCCTCGCATACGTCTATATGTGCACAGGCTTGCGAGCACTACATGTTTTCGGAAGCATGTGCCGTAAGAAGACAATTTCCCGTCAGTTAAACGTTGCAATTTCACGGGGAATTCTGAGGGAGTGTTCTGTAAGCTTTCCTGAGAGGAAGAGCTAGCAACAACCGGCATACAGAAGCGATGCCTCGCGCATGTCGATGAAATCCGGCTGGAGGTTGTAGATATGCCTTGAAATATGCGCTTTGTACGCTCGGTTAGCGCCTTTAACAAGAAAGAGACTGAGCAGGAACGACTAGTGTGTTACCCAGTGCAGAGACTCACTGGCTACTCGGTGGGTCTTTCACTGGGAGCGTTCCACTCTGCTAGCAATAGCGTGAGTCCCAAGTGCCGATCCTGCGCCTGCTCTAAAGGAGTGGAAACTCGAAAATTAAAGGTGTAACTTTCTGGGATGTGCATGATATTTTCCTCTGCGAAGAAGGCATGCACTACTTAGAGCATCGTCGCACCCTATTTGAATTTGAAAGTCATTCACTATCACATGCATTGCGACGGCTGTGCATTCCGCCACTGTCTGTGCAGGCGGCACAAAAGCGCCGTCGTCATCACGTTCCCGCCGACAGGGCGTGTGAAAGCCCTTCGTTCTTTTAGCAGCTGGCCTGCGGAAGCTTCGGCTCCATGCTCTGCGTCTTACTTAACCTAACCTAACCTAATCTCCTAACCAAAGATCGTTCTGGTTAACCTCTCTAACTTCTTCCCTTTCTTCCCCTCCTGAGAAACGTTCGAGAATATTAAACCGCGGTTCTTACATGACAGATGTTGAAACGGCACGAGCTGTGTCCGTCGAAATTCAGGCGCTGCACGTCTTCCAAGTGCACAAGAAGCCTTTATTTCGAAGTGAATACGGGTCGGTATAGACACGCAATACGCGAAGAAAGGCTTTTTGCCCTTGCTCACGTGTACAGGATAGTCATCCGGGTGCGACCGTCGATAGCCTCGCCTGCCCTTATTTTTCTGTCTCTTAGTTACTCGAGTTCCACGAGCAAATTCGCCATTGTTAAGTGTCAAACAGCCGAGCGAAAGATGCTGCGATGAGTAGGCCGGTGGAAGGAGGGCGCGAGTTGGAATCGGGGGTTCGTGATTCGGGCATTAGTCATCGCCAGGTCGTTTCTGGCTTCGAGGAATGTGTGACGGGCGGGCGGGCGGGCAGACTATTGGATCGATCTTTTCACCCCGTGCTCTTTGTACCCCGGCCTCTGTGCGTTCTCACAGCCACGAGGCGGCCAGGATGGAGGAAACAAAGGGCAACTGTTGGAAGAATACGAAAGAACCCCCCGAGAGAAGAAACGGGATAACATAATAACGAGGCAGGGAGGTGAAAGTGTAGGGATATAGAAATGGAGCGCGTGAGTCGGCGTTAAAGCGAAGGAGCATAACGCGATCAGGAGGCATCCAGATAGGAGGTGGGCGAGAAGGACGATGCAGGGATGCCGGGTGCGATTCGCTTTGGCCGGCTTTGCTTTGGCGCCGATGTCTCTCGGGAAACGCCGCGTACGCTGGCTGCATGACGCCGTAGCACGCTGCCGAGAGCCGGATAAATGGAAGCTGAGTGGAAACAAACACGACAAAAGGAAAGCCGAAGCTAATCTGCGCACCCGGGTAGCCATTTTCGCTTTCGAAGCCGTATGTTTCGTTTGTGATATATATTTTTTCACTTAGTTTACTTGGTTATAAAACCAACTTGTGACATATAAAAGCGAGAGTCGGTGACATGACGTGTTACCGAGGAAGTTTGAACGCGCGACACATTCTTTGTACACATGAGCAAGGTAAATTGCTAACCAACAAGCAAACCCGTAATTTAGAGGAGGAGAGTGAAGGAAAGACTGAGAGCTCAACCAATCTCAAGATGGTTACCTTGTGCTTGTGAAGGAAAAAAAAACATCGAAACAAAAAAAAAATACAGCGATACGCAGACACTTGCTAAGCCACCAATTGAACATACCGTTCTTCCTTTGTTTCGTTTTCGTTTTTGAGTACGTATATAACTACGCCCTCCTAGAGCGCTCATTGTAAGACGGTTACTTTTGTGTTTGCTCAAATAAAAGTGTTTGTTTTTACTAACATGATAAAAATAGTATGGCCCACAAGTTTTGCGCAGCCCCCCCCCCCCCTTTTTTTTTTTTTTGATCCCATGGAGATTTACTGTGATTCACTGGCGCCATGATATTCTTCGAAGATATGTTGAATTCATATTCAAAACGGTGCAAAAGCACGGAAGCACATGTTATAGAAGACTACAGCATCTTGTCCTATGGTCTTCTTGTGCTTGTCTTTCTTGCAGTTCTTTGCACCTGATATTCTTATTTATGCAACGAATTCCTTAAACGCATTGTGGATATTTGTACAGCAAATCCGTATATCGTAATGATCTATACATACTGCGCATATACTCACTGCAACACTGCACAGCACCCACTGTTCTACAGTATAGCATAGAAAGCACAACGCTACCAAAAAAAAAAACCAAAAAGGCATAGGGGGCATTAAAAGGAACGTACAAAAATATAATACAGCGTCACTGCTTAAGGTTCACAACTAAAATTTCACAAAAATCTCCCGTATATCACTCAAAAAGCGGTCGAGGGCAAGACAGAGGTTTGATAGCTAAGAACTTCTAGGATTTATTTATTTATTCATTCATTTACTTACAAATGCGGGCGGCTTCAAATACATCTGCAAATCAGCAGTGTTACGCCGAGATGGGTAGGCCTTGCTATTCAGGATATGGCAGGAAAGTCTGCCGTAAACACCCCACTTCAATTTCGTGCGCACAAACCGATTACCGCCCAACGTATCCACGTTTTACGACGCCGGGCTCGCGAGGTATCGGGAATAAATTGGTGGGGCTGTTCCGGAATCCTCCCACCCGCATCGCCCGCCTTCCAAGTTCACAGACCATCACACGCACCCGGTGGCTTGACGGCTGGACCTGTATAATGCTACCGCCCTCGGTCAAGGGCAAGATGACAGCAGAGCTCCGACACATCGCCGACATGGCGTTCCCTGGGATATCCTCGCGGGGCCAGAATGATTGCAATAAGGCGCCACATGGGGGAACACCGGCCTGCGCGACACTTCAGTGGCTTCATACTTGCGTGCAGTACAGGATAACAGGAGAAGGCAACGTGGTATGCGCTCTATTCGACAGAATTTGCTATACAGTTGCAAAGATCGCTTTGTTTGGTGACATCGGCAGAGTACGCATGGCATCAGCATTCTTACCAAGATACGCAAACACGACACTAAACTAAATCAAATGTTTCCCTTTATACCCGCTAGTGTATTTTTTCTCTCTCTCTTCTACAGTGGAGGCATTAACAAACCATAAATTAGTCCTCCGAGCATTATTTTTATACTGGTGCTTTCAGGATTGCATTCCGTGCTTGTGAACACAGCGAAAACAAATACGCGAAAATGGAAACTCTTTATTATATCATTTGATATAGCAAGCTAGCGCTTGTATTCCTGTTGTGCTGGTAGAAGACGCTATGCATGCCGGAAATCATAAAAAATTTGGCACATGTGATATGCAGCGAACACATCTACGTCCATAACATTTCACATAAACTTGAAATTAGAGCCGTGCACTCGCTTAGAAATATTCGTAAGATAGGTCATGTGGCACGAAAACTGCGAACGTACGCTGCTACAGGCAAAGCCGGCACCGGAACACTATGTCATTCGCAGCGCAGTGCATGAAACTACGAAAACAAAAGGACCACCCTAGTCGTCTCGAGGTGTAGCCAAGTATGGAACGAATACGGAAGCATCATTGCGTGTTGTCTGGCGGGGGAGTACGAAGGGACGAGGGAGTAGTACATCTGGCAGCTGGAACGCCTTCCATGCGTCGTGGATTGCGGCTGTCTCGCCAGCTTGATGGCTGTGTCGCGCCCTGTTCAAGCCGTCGCACCATGGGCAAAGAAGGCGGCTCCGAGCTCGCAGGGGAGCGCGGAGGCGTTGGACCAAAGAGAAAAACGGGGTTCGCCGACACCGGAGTGGTTTGCGGGGAAGCCCACCACACCGAACCAGAAGCGACAAGGCTCTCTCTCTCTTCGCCAGACACAAGAGCGACGGGTTTTGTGTTATGCTTTTTTTTTATTTTTTGCTCGCGTGGGGAGGCTACTGCTTCGAGGCTACTGGAGGATTCCAATCCCAACTTGAACGCTAAGCGCCGCCGAGTGGTCAGGGCAAGAGAAAAATAGAGGAAGGGCAGCGTCAGGTCCGCGTTAGCAGCTTCTTTGTTTTGATTCTTTTCATGTTGTTTCGCGTACCGGGCTTAGTAAAAGGCGACAGAAAGACAAAACACGGCGCAGGGCTTATAGGAAAGACGGGAGAGAGCCCGCTGAGATGACGCGCCCGCGCCTGGGCTGCAATCGAATGAATCAGGACCTGGCGTTTCTGAAAGGCCTGCGTGGGGGCATCTCCTTTGGCTTTGTCAAAGCGTGGCTTGGACGTCCGCCTAGGAAGTGGGAGCTGCAGTGTGAAAACAAACAAACAAAAAATAACACGAGCCGCGCCATCTTCCCGCTTTCTTTTGGGATGAATTTGGTCAGTTGCTGTCGCCATCTCGGTTTCGGAGACGTTGAGACGAGGACAGATTCGCTCTGCTGGATCGGTTCCTGTACCGCGGGCAAAGTCTCAAAACTTTCTGAAATTTATATGAAGTAGTACTTTCTCTTTAAGAGGCAGGGGAGTAGGCAGCTCAGGCCTGTTTGATTACGCTTGATGTTGTTCCGTACCGATCACAATTCGAATTTCACGCTTCTGCTTGATTTCCATGATAGAACCAGCTATTTGTTTTCTTTTGTGTATTTTTGACAGCTATGTAAAATTGCGCTAGCTAATATGGATCGTATTTTTTTATATGAAAGTGAGAGCGGAACGCTGCTGTGTCGAGAAAAGAGCACGTGGCCTGATTGCAGTTTTTTACTGCCTTTATTAGGTCAATACACCTCCATGGAAAATTCTGTTTTTTGAATTATCAAGGGCACAACAATAGCTGCGGACCTGATTCGCTTTAGCAGTTTATTTTCTGTCCCTGGATTAGTTCCGCTAAACCTTTAGGCAAGTTGTATCGGTTGCTGTTCTGCCGTATACAGAGAATAACAACACTAGAGGGCAAAGCATACATTTACGCTTTCACGAATTATGCCTATTTTAAAGGCTGTACCATAGGTTGCACATGACAATTATTAGCCTCTGTTCTCCTCACTGGCATGGTTGTTTATAGAGGACCAATCTACGTAAAGCTCGATTCCATGTTACAAAAAATATCATTTTACTCGGTTGCAAAATCCTACTGAAGTTTTCCATTCTCCACTGTAGAACCATACCATCTTTGATACCAGCGTTTCAGCGACCAGTTCTTATTCGAACAGAAATAGTCCCCGACAAGGATATTTGTTTTTTCGTCAAGGCTTCGCGTGCAGAACATAGATAATACCCCGTACGTCAACATCGAATAATGTACGCCACGTATAAGGCAGCTTTGGATACATGCAAACGTTACTGAGCTTTATGCCATGTAGTCAAAAGTTTTCAACTGCTTGTGCGTCGTGGAACCAAATGCACATAGCAAAGTAACATTAGTGAGAGCAACAGAGCTTAAGATTTTCGCCATCCGACATTCACTACTTGTGTTTGTGCAAGGTTGAAGTGGACTCGCGATGCCGAGTTACTGCGCGGCATATGGCTGCCGCAGCACTTACAGTCACGATGAGGTCGCTTTTCACAAGTTTCCTCGGGATCAGAAGATGGCTGCAAAATGGTCCGCTGCAGTTAAAAGAAAAGACTTCAAACCTACGAGATCAAGCGTGCTGCGCTCCAAGCACTTTCGTGACAGCGACTACATACGAAACCCGGCTCTCATGCAGTCGCTGGGATTGACGATCAAGAGTGTGCGACTGAACAGCGACGCGGTTACTTCTGTGTTTCCGCACCTGAAGGGGCCCTCGCCGCCACCACGACTTGCCTTCGTGAATTTTAAATTTCTTAAATTTTTTTGTTGTTGTGATGCACCTCGGATGTTTCTGGCGGTCGCGAATCTGCCGAATTTCGAGGCAGCAGCAGCAGTCCTCCTCTTTCCCCATTTGCACGCAGTGAGCACATGAGCACCTATGGCGAAAACACGTGTACACAGATATCAGCACGCAGCATCGAAATCAGCTACTCTACACGACAGTCGCATGCTTCTAACGCAGCTAATATACCGTTTGCATTTTAACACACCATCACTGTAGTACTGGGCAGAATTTAGAAAAAGCGACGGTATTATAAAAAAACAGAACTGCAATATATGAGCCAAACTATCCTTGCGCAATTTTTCAGCGCAGTTCAGAGCACATGTCACCACTGCGGCGAGAGCGGCACCCGTCTGGCTTTTTTTTTTTTCCTCGCGGTAGCATACTGACTCATCGCGTGCGCCTTGCCCGGTGCGAAGTACGATACTGACTGTATTAACAACGCTGCACTCTGAGCTGTGAAATCCACGAACAGCTGATGTTTCTGCACGATGCCCGCGCGTAGCGCGGACCGTGCCAATACGCGGCTAAAAGCGAGTGCCGATGCTGCTGTTTCTTATCAAATTTGATATCCACGGATGAACGTATCATTTTTAACAGTTTACTACAGTGAAATTAAGCACTGACATGCATCTTATACGTACCAGTCTATGTTTCCGACGCGGGTGAAGGTGGCTGGTTGGGACTGGCTTTCCTGTGCCGCTTCAGTCGTCGCCTTTACAGTGGCGACCGGCTCGAACATGTACAGATGTACAGAGAACTCGTTCCGACTTTCACAGTTCGCCATACTAACAGCAACTACCCGATTTCAACAGATAAACACGGCATTGCCTGCCGGCGAGCGCAGTCTGCTGTCCTCACCTTCCTGACGATGATGTCATGGAGCTTCGACCAATCACAGCGGCGGCGAGACTCGCGATGGCGGCCGCGGCGCCTGCTGCTTGTTTTCGGCAAAATAAAGTTATTTGCGTTGGTTTATGCAAATTTCCGACTTGATTTTCGAGTTCGCCGCACGAAATTACGTGTGATGACACCATAATCTCGTTTTTTTTAAAAAGTGGTTCAGTGTCCCTTTAAAGAAAGGCAGCACGCCTGGCGTATATCTTTTTTTTTTTTTCGTTTGTGCGAGGGACGCTAGAACAACTCCTATTACAAGAAGATCGCAAGCGCTATTTCAGCGTATTTCATTCCGGTACATTTGTATACTGCGACAGAACTGTGAGCAGCAGAGCCTTTTCGCTGAGCTGTTATTATATAAATAAATAAAACCGCCAGGAGTGTTTGCTTCCTTTCGCGCTGTGCTGAGCCTGAACAATACCTCCGACAACTTTTTACAATGAACGGTTCTCTTCATTTTCTTTTTCGTATAAGTATTTACCTCCATAAAGTGATCCAGTTATTTAAACTGAAAAATCCTAAATGTGAAGATTCTTGACGACATCATAAATTAGAAATAAGCACAGTGGCGCTTTGTATGGCAAAACTAACGGATAAAAAAAATCATCGATGGAGTAGAACATGCCCACAAAACAACCGCATACGTACTCATCCAAAGTGAATAGTTTAGTTTAGAACAAAATTAAGATGTGCAAATTAAGGCAGAAATAGTACGCTTCCAAATAACCTACTGCAGCCGGCGCAGTTTCATTGTCACGGCATCGGACTCGTGATTCGAAGGTTGTAGGTTCGGTTCCCACCGGCGGAAAGTTGTTAAACAGTCCATTTAAGTCATTTCCCTTAATAACATAATTACTCTAATTAAAAGCTACCAATATTTTTCCTCGTGCTCTCCTGAGCTTCGTTAGCGTGAGTTTCACCAAGAAACAGGCCCCTCTATTCATTCCCCCTCTTTCGTGGAATTCTTTAGGTTACTTGCGCGAATTGTAAGGCGAAAGCCTTACACGAGAAACAGCGTTTGCCGTTGTCGTCAACACTGGGTATTAGGCTTGCTGCGTCCCGTCCACAGTTAAAGCCGTGGAGACGGCGGCCTCTAGAAGCAAAGCGAACAACACTTTATTTCACGACGACGGGCCATTCCCTCACGTCGCAACGCCTCCACAGCGGCAACGGAAACCCACACGGGCGCATGGCAGCGAGGCAGCTGGGTGTCATAATGATTGCGAATAAACAGCACGTGTTCAACAGTTTACTCACTTCCTCAAAAATCGCAGGTAGATGTGTCAGCCATCCCAATGGGACACGAGTATGCCTTCGTAAATACCACGCCCATTCGGATTTGACATAATAACATAAGAGAAAGGCCGGTTTAACCCAAAGCAATGTCGTTCCAGCAAACCACATGACACTCAGACCGTGTTTGCGGTGTGCCATGCCTGCGACACACTACATTATCATCCAATTGCTTCTCTTATTTTGATCTATTGTGACTCTCGGACACCTATTCTTGTAAAACGTAAAAGGACAGAAACCTGAGCCAGTTGGTAAGGATTCTCAAGAACAGGCGTGCAAAACACGGGCACAAGGGAAGAAGAGTGGACAACACGGCGTTCGTGTTGTCCACTCCTCTTTCCTTGTGTCCGTGCTTTGCACGCCTGTTCTTAACACAATTAATAGTTGCAAAACGTTGGTGCGTATGATTAGCTATTAAAACATTAAACTTTCTTGTGTTAATCTGCCATGCACTCGCCCATTAGCCACATGCGCAAACCAACGTCCTTTGTTTGCTATAGTGACTGAGCCCTTTGTAGCTGTGGTACGCTCCGGAAGAAAACAACTCCATCTTCAATCCTGTTTTCCTTGTCGACTCACTGGAAACGCCTAGTCAGCGAAACGCGGGCAGGGAGCCGTATAGCACGTTCCTCCCCGTGTCCCTCTTCCCTTGAGCACTTGACGGCCCCGAGGGGTCCATTCTGATTCAAACGACGTCGTCGAAAGTGCTCTCGAGTCGCATTGCCCTCATAGACGTGACGACCCACTGCGTAAACACAGCGTACCGGCGTGGACCACGAGAAACCGGGAGACGAGATGAGATCACGGATTTGCATCGGCAATGATGTGCGAGGTGCACGGTCGTACTGCACGCTAGGCGCGATTGGCCACGGAAACTGGATCAATTTTTTTTTTTCAGTACGAGCGTTGAGTAGTAGGGAAAAGGGGTCTGGCAGACTTTTGAGCAGGGCTCTCTGGATGGGCTACTGGTGTCCACGGCGAAACACAATGAAGCGCCATTCGGGGAGTTGACCAGGCTGAGAAACTGTGATAACACCAAGCCCCTACCGTCTCCGCGCATATGACTTTCCTAGTTTCCTTTCGGCGAAATTTCCGTAAAATCAAAGACCTTGCTGAAGAGCAAGCAGCATAGCGGCAACAGCTCACGGAATTAAATTTAAAGGTACACTTCGCTGCTCGTGATACTCGTCCACGTAAATGCAATTCAGCGTTGAAAAGGCGGTGGTGCTTTAGTCGAAATGTGGTCTTGTGCGAGGATTCGTTATTCCGGCATCAGGTTAATCGTATTTAGCGCTACAGCTTACTACGATTCTTAACCTTTAGGCAAAAGCTGGAATCATTACTGTGAATCTAGGTGCTTATAAAGGTGTCTCTTGGTTTCCATATCTCAAAGAAACCGTCAGTGTAGAACAGCCTTGATGTGGACTTATTCAAAAAAAAATAACTTCATGAAAATACATGCTAATTTTCTCACTCTTCAACTTAACCAAAACAATGTTACAGTTTCACCTGAAAAGGACACTTTTCGATGTGCTACAGCCACCGATATGCACTTAACGATGCGCATACGCGAAGCACAATCTCTGAATAGATAACTAGGAAAGTGGATCAGTACCTTTAAGCATTTTACAATGGCGACACGTTTCATAACGTAATCTTACTGATACGATCTTCGCAGGAACTGAAAAATGAACTTATCTTCCGAAAAACCGTATAGGGCGAAAGCATGCACCGCGGCAAGTAAGAAAGCGCGCTTACATTATGGCAAATACCCTAGCAAAGGCTCTTGTGGCGCCCAGTTATGCTGCACCTCATAAAGGATGCGTTATGCGGGGCAACGCTACTCGATGTCGGGCGTACCGAATTTAAGAAGACAGATTGGTCCAAGACCGATCCCTCCCGCGACACGAAAAACTTGCTTAGTGACAGCTTTTGTGGCGCTTTTTCTTTTCCCGCTAGTGTGGGCGGCTCTCAACACATTTTTAATGGGTTGTTAGAATGTAATCTGTTACACTCAGATATAAAGCTACGAGCTACGGGTGTTCGCCGGGAGGAATGAAAACCAGCGTATCATCTCGAAAACGTAGTAATAGTATTGTATCCAAAGAGATTACACTGTAGTCACTTTGATTGCATTTTGGGATAACAAAAAGAAGCAAAGCTTTTGGAAATGTAGACTGCGAGTGGAGCGGGCTTCGCCGAACAGCTGCTAGCATTCAGCATGCCTGTCCTTGCACGCATTGCTGCTTCTGAAGCCACAGTCATCAACCGAAACTTTCGACACATTGTAAAGCGACTGAAGTGCCCCTCACGTTTGTATACTTTATTTATAAATGGATTTTTCAAGGACGTACTGCAAGGGCACGTGATGTTATCACACCCGGTACACGCAAAAGTGGACAAGGTGCTCAAGGGACAGATAGCACGGATAGCCATGAATTTTAAATATCACATGCGTTATAAACTTTAGGATCCTTTCCGGACTACAACCCCCGCAGAAATACGTTCACAGAATAGCGCCTTCTGCTGAAATGACTTTCACTATAGACTGGCTATTCGCAAGTTCCGTTGTCGTTGATCACACCTTATGTCCTGCCGGCTGACGACATTGTTTCCGCTCCTCCTTTAATTAAGCAAGTTCTCATCGTCTCGGGCGTTTACTATCCGTTAACATTCCCACGTCGAGAGGGACGTTGCGACGACAAGCTCAGTTCGGTGCACGCTTATTATACAACCTCCGCTTCTCCGTTCCCCCTCGCGACACACGCATAAACGCTCGCCGTGAAGAGCTGCGTGATCTCACTGGATGGCGCATCCCAGTATAATACACGTTTCGCCTATATCCCCTCTCGGGCCTTCCCTTTCTTCGCTATATAAATCTCTCTCCCGGCAGTGGAGCCTTCAAACGGCGCCGTCCTTCCGCGCTCTATCAAGCTTCGCAGTCAAATAGGCTTTAATTAGAAGTGAAGTCTTTAGCGGCGCTTAATCACGAGGAAAGGAAGTCCGACAGACCGCCGCTCAGCAAAAGCCCATCGCAGCGCCAATGCTGCGGAAGCGGGGTGCGGGGAGTTACAACGGATCCCCTTTCCTTTCGGCGTGTCCCCAGCCTCCCCGTTTTTTGTGTCCCTCCCTCTCTCTCCCGTACACTCGCCGGTGCTCCGGGGAGATGCAGCAGCGCCGTGCGGCTACCGGTAATAGTCGCGTTGTCTTCCATCCCGTGGGTCTCTCGAGACCCGATTCATCTAGCTTCCCGAGCACCAGCGCCTCATCCCTTCACCGATGGATGAACGTGTATACGGGGCTGCGTGCGACGAAGTCGCTTTTCCATTCCAAGCAGGCGAGAGAGGCGTCCTTTCTCTGCTCCTGATGACGCACTCTCTCTCCACTCGAACGCTTCAAATGCAGCACGGCGTAGTGTGGTATATAGGGTGGTGGTGCTCGTTTACCCGAGGCTTCGCGCCGCGTGGGTGCCAAGCCTTTAGGCGCGGGGGCCGCATAGACGCTGGCGAAAGGATGCAGGCGGCCGAAACCATCTCGCGAGAGGCCAGTTTTGAATTTCCGGAGGGTCGCGGCACAATGCATGGCGCTCATGCGTGTCAGTGTGCATAGCTGAAGAAGCGTGCCACGCCACTGCGCCTCCTGGGCTAGCAGGCCTGACTGAGCACCCTATACCGTCTCTGTTCTTCCGCAGCGCGACCAAACTCGCTCTGGAATCAACCGAGACTGTGTGGCGGGAAATTCGCTTCCGTTGCGCTTGCCTTCGCGCGCCACACCGCGTCACTTCCTGCCGGTCTCGGGAGTAGGGGAGATGGTAATCGTGCCGCCTCCTATAGCTCCGCGGAACGCTCCCGCTTTGCAGGGGGTTTGAGCGCGATGCGGTGGGACGGTGCTGTTGCGATTATGGCGCTTCCGTGCGGTATAGTGTGCCTGTCGAGTGTCCAGGCAAAGTGAATCATGCGACGTCGCAAAATATTAGGTCGCAGTCGATTCTGTTGGATTCGCTTCTGGATTTTCAGAACCTGTCGTTCATTTCGTGACTTCAGTTCTGCAAGAGATGGGAAGGGAAAAACGCGCAGGTCTCTGTGGCATGTTTTATATGTCGGAATGCTCGAAGCTTAAGTGAACGACTGTTCACTCGTGCGTAGTTTGAGAGAAATAATATATAATTGACGAAGTATTTTTTTGCGAAATCCACGACATGGTTATCAGGTGCGCTTAGTACTGGAAGGCGCCCGAGTAATTTTGACCACCTGGAGTTCCTTAAACAATATACGTACACCGTTACTGTAGACGGAGAGGTATAAGCAAAGGAGTAATCTTGGACGGAATGCAATAAAACGAAAACGCCACGCAGGCCTCTCTTTCCTTTTGCTTTCTGTAAGATTGCGAATGCACTGCTTCTGCCACTTGACCATCCCTGCTAGCGTCGGGGCTAAGATGTTGAGCAGCTAAGTGCGAGGGCGCGGTTTCAATTTATTGCCGCGGGGCCGCCTAGAGATAGCGGCAGTGAATGAAAGAACTTCACTGATTAATCAAGCGAAGGAAAACGCAATAAGGGAAGTGCTGAGGGTGAGAAAATGTGCGAGCTAGTTAGTCCTCAGTGTACGACATCAGCGATATTGTCTATCCGCTCTGCCTGGTCCATAAAGTCCCATTGAGCAACCAGATTGTTGGGCCTTGGTGAGGAGGCCCGACGTCCCAGGTTCGAATCCCGGTCACGACGGCCGCATTTCGATGAGCACGAAATGAAAAAAAAAATCTCAGTTAAAGCTCGTGCGTGTCAGCAATCATCAGTAAATGATCAGTGCTAAGCAATGCCACCGCTATCATGTACTCGTCATGTCTTCGGTCCCTCTCCAAAAATGTTGTTCCAATTCGGTCTTTCTGCATTTTCTGCATAATACAGCTGCAACGTTATTGTTCTTGTAAGGTAACTTAATTGATTAATTGCTAGGGCCCCGAAATAACTACCTGATCACGAGAGATGCCGTAGTGGAGGGCTCCGGAAGTTTCCGTCACGGGGGTTCTTCAGCGTTAACTGACATCGCACAGTACACGGGCCTCAGTAAAGGAAACACATTTTCAATCTATTTAACAATCTGTGAGCATTCATTTAAAGGGCTACTAAATGTAAATGTGTAACTGACTTCTTCACCCACATGTTTTTCTCTGGGATGTCGGTTCTGTTCTGTTCTAATCGAATCAAAACGAGAATCCGCCGTCAAGTATATATATATATAAACGACGCCTTGAAGGCGTCGACGACGTGGCCCTCCGACGCACACTGAGACGCGACAACACGCCTTTCAAAGAGAGCTAACGCGCCCACAAACAAAGCAAAAATAGAATGAAAAAAAAAAAAGAAAGGCCGACTACGTAGTGACACGGAGAGCGACGTGAAAGCGAAAGATGACAATGGAGAAGCAGCAGCAGGGCCGGCGCGGTGCTCCCAGGAATTCCTCGCTTCCTTCGCGCGGACACTCCTGGCCTCGTATTTGCTCGTTCATCGTCGCTAACGACTCCTCTTCTCGCGGGCTCGACTCGGCTTTCTTGCCACTTTGCGTGCTTGAAGGCCTTTTATCTTTTCTCTATTTTCTTCCATTTATTTTTTGTGCTAGGGCAAAAAAAAAAAATGAAGGCGATGGACGACAAAAAGAAAGAAGAAAACGTATAGATGAGCAGCAGCCTGGAGGTAACGGGCGCTGATAATGACGCCGGCATATTTAACGCCGCAGGCTATTCGTTGCATGGCGCACGTGGCAGCAGGCACAAGAGAACCTGGAAGCAGCAGCCATCGATGTACTTGCAGCGCTCCTGTAAAATTGATTCAATCTCCACCATCACCGGTCTTCACGTACAGCTTTCGTATTTTGTTTTTGTTCTAGCTCTCTGTCGTCTCTTTGATTGAACGCTTTTCTTTTTTTTCTTTACCGAAATCCCCCCGTGGAGTAGAAGAACAGTGCCTTCTTTACTTTATCTCATTGCCCGGTGGCGCAGTTCGCACCATTAATTACTGCACTATCATTCACCGTGCTCGGCCGATTGCGCTTTGTAGTTTCACCTGAAGCTTCGTGGTTGTCAGGGCCTTGTCTTGATTTGCGTTTACAAGATTTTCCTTCTTTCCTTTCATTTCGTGCGCGTACGTTGCTAATTTCGTTCTTTCTTTTTTTTTTCCCTGTGGGATACTCTGTCTAATGAGTGCGGTTCGCGTTCTGTCCACCTGATTTCCGCCTCTAGGGTATCTGACAAGCTGTTCATTGACATAGCATTGTAACTGCGTGGAGCTACGCTTATAAATATATTGTCCCGCTGTCATTCAGTTCAGAATTGATGTAGTCATCGTGCGTTTGATGCTGCGTTGCTCTACCTGTCACGGATTTTCGACGTTTGTCAAATTTAGATGGCGAAGGTCTTCAGCATGACTATCACCTTGCAAGACGTGCAGAGGATATTAGAAGTTGAGAAACAGGAGTGCGTTGACATCCGACGGACGAATGCTCACGGTGGGAGTCGCGCCGGCGCTCTACTGATACGTGCTCCTGGGGGTCGAATGAGGGTATAGAGAGGGTGAGGCAGGGTACGTTTGTTCTCAAATGATGCCACTCAGTATTCGTGCACGAAGGGGAGACAGTAATTTCTTGATGTTGGAACGTTAGTGAGTGAGCGAGTGAGTGACAGCGAGTAAAAGAGAAATTGAAAACGAACACGTTCTCACAGTGGCTGTATGCACGCATATGTTGTGTCTAAGCAGCGTAATCCGAAATGGAGTCATTTGGTTTCAGGGTTCCAGATCATGAAAAGCATCAGGCAAATGTAGAAGATCAGCGCTTTACCATTACCAGCCGGGAGAGTAGCAGAATGCAGCAAAAAAAAAAAAAGAAATACTGACGGAAGAATAAAAATATTACCGCTCTATAACCGACTAGAAATACACTAAATGGAATCTCTCGCTTTCCGAGTCTTCTGACTTCCCAGCTTTATAAAATGAGTCGCCTATGTTTGCCTACGGGGAGACTGTCGTTTCTGAAGACAGTAAAAAGAACAGGCGCCTTGTCTCGCGCCTCAATAAAGCAAATGACAACGCCGTCACGAATTCTCACTGCCAAATATATAAAAAAGAAAACTAGGCCGTCTACGCCTCTCGCTCATCTTTGCATTTCTGCCTCGCCGCACAGCACGATTGTTCTTCCAAAGGAGGCCCTCAGCTGGGTGGTTTCCTCCGCATCGGGGCTCACGCCTCGACAGGGTACGCAGCAGATCGGTGATGGAGCGGATCTGTCCTGAAGGGACAGAGGCAGACTGCCGCCAGCGGCATTCGAAGCAGCCGCGTTGAGATGCTGTATTTGGGAAGAGGAAGGAGGGGGGTCGAAAGACAGGCTTCCTTTCTGAGGCTCCCCTCATATCCAAACCCACTGAACACACCGCAGGCCCTGCGGCACCCGCAAAACTCGCGATCGCACCACGGGTTGCCCGCCTTCTTTCTTCTGGACCGCCAAGCAAACAAAGCTGGGCGCACCCTGTCCCCGTCGTGTGCGTATATATATCAGCTGCCGGCGCTCACCGCAATGATGGGGGGAAGGGGTGGGGGGAAAGGGGCTTACGTACGTACGTGTCTCCCAGTTTTGTCTCTTCGCAGGAGCCCGCCGTTGCTTGGCTTCGCTCTCGCGTCATCGCATGCTTCCTTCCTTCCTTTGGTCCCCCAGCGCGAACGCACCGTTCCGAGTTGTGCGGGTGGCTTCTGCGGGGGAGACGGCTTTTGAGGAAGTGGTAGCTTAAGCCGAAAATAATTTGAAGGATAACTGGCTGGTTCTTTTTCACCGTTCCGACGGGAGGCGACGGGTCGGTGTATAGTGGCTGTTGACGCCCGACGGCGAACGAGCATTATCGCGCCTCGTCCTTCAAGCCCCTGTCGTTCTTTGGTGGCTGTGTTGACATTTCAGCCACCGGCGCGTCGTCGTTTCTGGGTTCCCCCGATATGAAGAAACAAACGTTCCGCTCCGTTTTGCTGCTTGTTCTCTGTCGGGAGTGTAAAAATTTTAAACGCTGTCTTCATGTTTCGTGGCTAACCGGAGAGGCACGGTTGCAGGTGGCTGTACGATATACGTATACATTTGCGAAGCAACGGAGGAAGGCGATAAACAGAACGGTTTTACTTCTTTAATTGAAACGACGTAAAGATGCTTTTTTTCTTTTTGCCTTATGAAGTAAATAGACAAAGCAGAAAAAGAGATTGAGTGGGAGGAGGAGTAGTTGGGCTGGTAGAACCACCTCTTTTGTGCGCACAAGTGATAAATATATTCTCAATACCGGAATCTTTCTATCATTCCGCGTCCCCGAACCTTTATGAGAGAGAGAGAGAGTATTTTATTAATGACTCCGGAAATGTTAGCCTGGTTAGTGGCCTGGCTTGCTACTCCAGGTGTTTTGTGGTGATTATGATGTTTACAGTGATCACGTGTAACACAACACGTGTTGTGTTACACCTTTATGAAAAGCTAAATGCTTCTTATGTGCAATAACGAAGACCTCCTGCTAGTGTACGTGGTGGATATAGACGAAAGACGGACATGTCTGAACTTCCGCAAAAAAAAAAAAAAAAAAAAACAGACATAGCGCTGTTCAATTTTCTTCCTTCTGAATTTCGAGCCCTGGAAAGTGCGAGTCGGATTAATCTGCTGAGAAAGACGACGTCTGTTAATGAACAGTGGAGACGAAGTGAAAAAAAAAAAGAAAGCTATGCAACGCTCTACCGGAATTCAAATGCGACAGCTTAATGTAACACGAGGTTTCCACAGACATAATATATTCATTCCGACCCTTGGGATATATGCAGCCACGTGGAAGACACAAAGCATACATTATCCGAAGAACGACGGTATATCTCAAAAGCTGGTGGCGCTTAGGGGGCTTTATGATTCTACAGTATCAACGCGCTCGCAAGCCGTGATAACTCACAAACGTTCCGGCCCGGCGCTTAACGAATTATTTTCACCTGCGACTGTGAGCTCTGGGAAATCGGCAGCTCATTATCTTTCATCCACGCTACCCTCCTCAAAACTGCACGCATTTAAAGGGTCCGTCCGTATATGGCGCGAAAGAGAAATGCGAGACGCGGGGAAGCCGAGTAGATGGAGCAGTCGGGTCAGCCACCCTGCGAGCCACAGGAGATGACGGTGGACCCGACTGTCGTGTAATCATATTCGCCCATAGACCATTAACTAGGGTGCGGGCCCCTAATGAACAGCGCTCCCCACTCGCGATATTAGCGCCCCTTCCCGCATTAAACGCTTTACTAATTATCGCGTGCCCCGCGTGCTGTTGCAGCGCCCAGTATAACGCGTCTGCGTCTTTCGAAAGCCGTGCCTCCCGCTGCCCTTCCTTGGAGGGCGCGAGCGCACGAGAGTTGTTTAACCGCGTCGTCCGGTTGCGTGGACGTCTCTACTCCACACGACACTTCTTTTGCATGATGGTTCGCATCATCCCCGCCGCTTCTACAGCTTTTGTGCCGTTCGTGAGTGTTGCGGCCTCCCCTGGGGATAGCCAAACGCTGCAACAGCGGTAGTTCTTGTGTTGTATGCTCAGCCATCGACTGCAAAAGACAAGCTATCAATTCCGGAACAAATTTTCAAGCCGCAAGAGCAACATTTCGTTTTTGGGAATGCAATTGGTTAGAGATGCTGTGGAGTATTAACGAACCCTGAGCTACAGTGCATATTTTTGTACAAGTCATCACTGCGTGAGGAATAGAAGTAAATGGAGGCAGTTATCAGAGAACGCCATACAAGCTGTGGAAAATTAAGATCTCTCTCTGTCGCTGTGTGTGTGTGTGTGTGTGTGTGTGTGTGTGTGTGTGTGTGTGTGTGTGTGTGTGTGTGTGTGTGTGTGTGTGTGTGTGTGTGTGTGTGTGTGTGTGTGTGTGTGTGCGTGCGTGCGTGCGTGCGTGCGTGCGTGCGTGCGTGCGTGCGTGCGTGCGTTTCTCAGTTTCGCACAACAACGTACTCCACTATTTCTACGCGTCAGTGAAGACCTTTATAAGGACGCAGTATTCCGCTATTTTTGCATAGCACCTCATTTGATGTTTTGGTCATATGCTACAAAAATTCTATGCTGTTTTTCAGTTCTTGTAACTCTGTTTTTGCAATGCCCTCAGAAGAAATGTAGGTGTCGACTGAATGAACACACTGAACATAAAGCGGCATCCGTATATGTACAGTTCATGCCAAGATAAAGACGACTTAATACGCGACTGAGAATGTTCATTAACCCACCACGTGACCCGTTGATGATGCTTTTGTGTACTGAAGTCCATTCACGGGAAAATGGCAGGTAAATTTTCTCGTTATACGCAGATGCTAGTGCTTGTCTAACCATAATATAGTTTCAGGCTGCGGCATACGAGCCAATCAACAAGCACAGGCGTTACAAATATACAGGACTTCTTCTGTGAATATTTTCTGTGTGCGAAGCGCCTGAAACTCACGAAGCCCTTTCGTAAATATTGCACTAAATCGAACTGACACGTACGCGCTCCTACTTTCCAAACGATGCAATACCAACTAGCCCATTTATCCATTCATTATATCCTGAAGCGTTGCGCAGCTTGCTCTTCTGTTGTCTTCGTCTTGCTTGTTTAAAGAACGCGATGTACGAGCTGAGGTTGCCAAGTGGCAGAGTGCTTTCCCATACTGCTGTGAGTCCGCATTTGTTTGTTTCCGCCTTAATCGGTAATTCTGCTGCGCGTCAGCGTTCCTGTGCGGCCATCGTTCAGTTGTGAGTTGGTTTCGACTAGACGACATCGCAGCCCTGCGATCACACGTCCTTAACCCACCCACGCAATGAGAAGACTAAGCGATGTTTGCCGTCATGTGAACAGACGTGTTTCTCCTGTGTACAAGGCCCCCGTTGGTACAAGTCTTCCACATAATCATCATCTGCAAGCGCTTATATGCAGTGCAGTTGGCAACAAACTTGGCGGTGAAGCGGCTGGTTGCATGGTCTAAACTCGCCACCAACGACGTTTACCTTATTAGTTCAGTAGTTGTAAAACAGGGGTCCGCGACACCTATGCGGCGACGCGAACTTAGTTCGCTTCGCCGCATCAATTTCGTGTACCGCTTAGAAGCCAATTCTGCCGCAATACAATAATGCACCGCAGCAAAGCCAGCTTTTTCGCAGCACATTAGTGTGATGCTGTGAAGCGTACTAATAGTGGGAAGGGGACAAGCTGTCGCCCCCCAGGCCACGGTACTCCACAACATCAGGTGCGGCACTGTGGAGTAAACATGTTGTACAATGTGTAAATTTCTTGTGCATTATTTTTCTGTGCAATCCACAAAACACTACCTCGGTTAGTATCAGCCGTTAATCAGTTAACTATTTTCTGCCGTATGTTGTGTTATCTTATAGCCCCTACACTAAGTAGTCCTCAGCCCCGCCACGGTGGTCTAGTGGTTATGGCACTCGGCTGCAGATCCGAAGATCGCGGGATCGAATCCCGGCCGCGGCGGCTGCATTTCGATGGAGGCGAAATGTCGAGGCCCGTGTGCTGTGCGATGTCAGTGCTTGTTATAGAACCCCAGGTTGTCGAAATTTCCGGAGACCTCCACTACGGCGTCTCTCATAATCAGAGCTGGTTGTGGGACGTTAAACCCCACAAAAACAAAAACAAACTAAGTAGTCGTCAGGCCATGTTTCGCTGTCAGTGAGCCACCGGTTCAGAAAGAGTGATAAAAAGCGGAGTCGTTGGTCAAGAAAAATTGTAAAATATTGTTCCTATCTTTTCTTGACAGACTCGCAGTCTATCATAATTATTTCTTCACTTTTTTCTGCTTTCCCAGCCTTTCCTTTGTGTTTCATTCTTTTAGAAATCACGTACAAGACAACAATTTCATATGTTCAAAAACAAGATACCGTTCCCGAGCAGCGCGTACTGGAGAAAAACAAACAAAAGAATCCAGTTGTTCCTCTCATTTCAAGCTTTCTTGCTTTTGAGCTTACATTTTTGAAAGCTCGCACATTGAGACAACACAGCAGTCCCAAGAAGGAGAGGAACTCAAGACATATGTTTCGGGAAGATAAGCACAAGCAGGCCTCAATATGGCCAGAAATTGCGTTTTGGCTCTCGTAAAAGTAACTGTGCAGAATGGATGTTGAAATTTGTGGGAAACGAATCCCATTTCTTTATGTAATAAAGTGCGTCTGTTGCTTCTTTCTTGCTTGTTCTTTCTCAAGCAAGTTTCTTCTGAAACGTAGTTGCTCATTTCTGCTCAGTCAACTTTGCGTCCTTATCTCTCAGCTACAAACAGCAGGCGACAAGTGAACATTCAAATTTATTGTTTGTTCTTTTTCGGCGCTATTGGTTTCGTGTTAAATCTTATCAGTTTAGTTTCCCTTGACAGAATACACCACAAGAATGTTTCCAGCTCAATACTTATAATTAAGTTCTTAATTATAGTGAAGTTAGCAGGCAGCTGAAGAAAACTTGGGCTGATGGGAACACTGTTTATTGTAATCATTTAAGCAGTGATCCAACAAGAGGTCCGCCTTTCGAATTGCGCTAAGTTTAGCTGGAGGATAACGAAAAGCTAGAGATGAAACTAAGGAGCACGCCACGTGCAATAGAAAGAAAAATGATAGCTGTAACGCTAAAAGATAAAAAAATGAGCGGAATGGATCAGAGAACAGACAGGAGTAGCTGATATTATTATATCAATTAAAAGAAAGAAGTGGACCTGGGCAGGACATGTCATGAGGAGGAAAGATGACAGATGGACAGTAAGAGCGACGGAATGGATACCAATAGAGGGAAAGCTTAACAGAGGCAGGCAAAAGGTTAGATGTAGCGATGAAATTAAAAAGACACAGTTTCGCCGCAAGGGCGAAGCAATGAATGCGATAGCAAGAAACTGTAATGCTATACGAAGTGAGGCTCGCAGCTTCAGGAGCAATATTAATTGTAGCAAACATGCACTTGCTAAGTGAGCGCCTCCCGTGGGAAGCGCGTGCTGGTACTAAGGGCTTTATGCGTTGTGTGTCGCAAAGCTACACATACAAAGCTAGAGGAGGCCGCTAAATGGACAAACAGAAGATGAGCGCGAACTATCAAGTCAAGCACGCACGGAACGAACGCACATATGAACACCGAACGAGCGCGAATAAGCTGTCACAATGTATACTCTCAGTTTGAACAGCGTTCCTGTTGCAAAGGCGGCCGAAGCAGCGAAGGAAACTAGCGTGCTTCAAGTGTCGATCTGTGACACTTGATAGTTCGCGTTCATCTTCTGTTTGTTCGCTTAGCGGCGTCCCTTGAGCTCGAGTGACTTTCGTATGCTCCCTTGCGCTCCTCGCGCCATGTCGCTGGTAATGAAGAAACGCTTATAAGCGCCTGCCGTCTCCGAATCCTGCCAGCGGTACAGGGTGTGTATATAAGGCTCGCCGTTAGCTCCCCGAAGAATCTGCTCTTTGTGGCGTAGTGGTTAGCGCCACGCGCTGCGGAGCGAGAAGTTCCTGGTTCGATACCGCTCGTCGGAAGCATTTATGTGCATTCTTTTTCTTTGGGACTTTTATGTATATAGACATACTTATACATATGCGGTTCATGACGGCGGCGACGGGGACGGCAGAAACCAGCCGAGACTGTCCATATAATTGCTATCGC
This sequence comes from Hyalomma asiaticum, assembly GCA_013339685.2. Taxonomy (NCBI): domain Eukaryota; kingdom Metazoa; phylum Arthropoda; class Arachnida; order Ixodida; family Ixodidae; genus Hyalomma; species Hyalomma asiaticum. The sequence continues at coordinate 94,353,481 of CM023486.1, forward strand.
AATAAAAGTTTGCGGGAATAAAGTCGAACCAAGTCGCTCAGGATAGGGTGGATTGGAAATCGTTGGGAGAGGCCTTCGTCCTGCAGTGGACCTAAATAGGCTGCTGCTTCTGGTGATTATTGTTCAACTAGTGCATACACTTTTCGTGATAGGTGGACAAACTAAATGATGGCAACAATAATAATAAATAAATAAATAAATAAATAAATAAATAAATAAATAAATAAATAAATAAATAAATGTAAAGCGAAGTTTGTCTATTTGTGCACGTTACCATTCCTTCAGCAATCGCTTTTCTTTCACTCTATTATTACGTTTATGTTTTAATGGCATTACATTTCTGCCCTTGGGGTTAAAGACGAGTGAATTTTGTCAAGTTTATCTGGCCTGAATTCATGTCGACGGCGTAACTGCTAATGAACGTTTTCTCGGCACCGCCGCTCACACATGGGTCGTTGATACACGACGCATCCCAATGCACGTCAAAAACAACTTCAGCGTCCCTAAGGTGAAGTTATGTTGCTCGACGAGCTATTAGAAGTTTAATCCCTTTAGAATAAATGTGGCAGAACAGCTCATCGCGTGGGTAAGACTCCTTGAGCAATACTGCAGGTTGAAAACCATTTTTTGAGAAATGTTCTGTAGCTTTCAAAAGAAATTCTGGAAGCAATAGGGTGAGAGCAATTATAGTTTAGAATAATGACCGTGATAACGCATATCCCAGTCATTAGGAGAGTATTCCCGTACACTTGACCAGCTTTGTTCCTGGTCGCGCACACCTCCAGACTGCGTCAAGCTCCACAACATGATGTGATTCACAGCTACGGATGCTTAAAAACGCCCAAACACACGCAGGAAGCCTTTACCTGAACGTTACTCGTAAAAGAGCACCAACAAGTACAACAGAAAGGTTACCACACAACGCGCATCGCAAAGCACGTTACTAGTCAAACAAACAAACAACAAACAAAAGAGAAAGAAACAAGAAGAAAAGAAAAGGTGCGCTCAAATCGCATAGATTATGTCGCCTGTCAAATTAACGGCGTCAAGTCCGTTTACCTGCTCGGCACGCGCCTGCCTCACAGATGCAGCGCTGGATGCCGAGAGCAAACAAGTTGACAAGCGTCTGTCCGAAACCGGCGACTCCTTGACGTGTCAGCTTGAACGTCGCTTACGGTTTTTGCAAAGCACGATAACGAAATCTTCCTCGCGCTTCCATGAAAGAAAGTAAAAGTGACAGCAAAGACAGCTTGAAACGTATAAAGGACATGTACCAGACAGCTGGTCAAAGTTTTTGAGAAAGAAAACTTGAATAAATAAACAACCGATCTTCAAGATCGCCTTTTGTTTAGCGGCTCTGCCCTTTCTACGCCTCCGAAAATACGTAAACTTATATTTTTGATGTTCTCGACACAAAATCCGAAATACGCCTCCTGTCAAAGGATTCTGTTTTTAAAGCGCTTTCGAGTCGACAGTCTACAGAATAGGCAGACCGTTAGATGCGCTTTGTCTCAATGCGATGTGAAAAGAAGGGCCTTTTGTTTTTATGATGCGACTCATTTGCAGCTTCGCAGGCCGTCAACGTATGCAAATGGGAATAAATGTAAACTGATACAATGCGTCTGGGGCCGCATTCGAAATGAAGTCGCTCCATTACGGCTGCCCGATGATTAGGCGTCTGGGCGTTTGCGTGTACCCAGACAGCTCATTGAAGCTACCACATTTCTTTGTTTCTCTATTTATCAACGAAAAAAAAATAAATTAAAACGAAGCGAGAAGAGGCAGTTTGTAATGGAGAACTCGGGCCTGTACGAGCACTAGACAGCGTTTTGTATGGCTCTTCGTGCGCCATTGTGTTCATAAATAATGGGGTTTTAGCGTTAGTCCCTCGTCAGGCTCTTCCGGAATTCACAATGACGCGACATAGTCGCTGTGCCAAAGGCGTACTGTTTAATTATAGAACAAAATTGAAATACTAATCTCGTCTTCAGCACGAATGCAACTATGCAAGACGGTTATATTTGCATTATGCGTGTTTAGAAAATATGTACGATGTTGAGGAAAATGTGGATCCTCTCCCACAGCGGCCGTCTATTCATTGCGTATGTCAAGACTCAAGCACTGTGCGACGATCTGTACAAGGCTTTTTGTGTTTGTGTCGTGGAGGGAGATCGATAACGCCTGAAATAAGAGGAAATATTATTCATGACTTCAGGCTTCTTTCTAAGAACAAGGAAGGAAACACTTGCGCATTACTCACGGTGGTCACGAGGCTGTGATACATTACTCAGTTCAATCAAATAAAGTTGGATTTTTCTCTAAAGGTATCAGAACAAGTCAAAACAAGTTAAAACATTCAGAATATTATAAGCAGGGAAAGATGCGATATATTGCAAGGAACAATTCCATTAAATTATGATAAAGTTATTAAAAATCACGCAGTGTAAGCCTGTACTGCATGATACTGCATGTAACCATCCGCGATTCATGGACCTGAAATAAATATGCCGGGGTATAATACAATCGTCACGACTAAACAACGTATTTATTTCCTGAGCACGTTACTACGCTCGTGCACAGGGAACAATAATGTTTCCTCGGGTATTTACGTTATATACTATCTCAAGCATTAACGATCTACCCCAAGATATCCGTGCTATACATTCCAGAATAAGCGATTAAAAATTTTTCAGACGCGATCTCGGTATTGAAAGTCCCGCAAGAGACGGTGAAGAACACTCATTGCTGGTGCACTGTCTGCGTGCACTTGTTTTGTTAACTGGGCTTATGTAACGCGCGCAAAGCAACGTGCACCCCTTGTTTTGTGCATTTTAGTTGCATTTTATTCGACCATAGCTTCAGTCAGAATGCCCCTGCAGGTTATTACGGGGCACCTCCGTAATGTTAATTTATATAAGTTTTCACGGTTTTAAAACACTAAGCATCGATAGAGGTCCTATTAGGGAATTTTCAGGCCAACTTAAACAGCCGCATTCTCTTAACGAGCATCAGAATCGCCGTACACGAGCGTTCTTGCACTGCGTCCTCACCAAACTGCTGCCACCGCCGTGTAGAATGTAACCTGCTACGCTTAGCAAAATAACGGCACAGCAGCCAACCATAACGGAGGGTAATCAGCTGGGCGACCGACCTCCTGCGGAAGAAAGACTTCTGAGGCACAGACCAGACCTAATGTCGAAGAAGAAGAAGGCTGTGCAAGCACTGCTGCTGTTCTTTGGAGCGACCGTCCTATCTGAACGTCCACTTGCAGTGTGTTTGTTTTCTGTTTTCTTTTTTTTTCGTTTTCTGTCTTTATGTTGTTGTTTTTCACTCCCTTTCCCTGTGCACTCTCTTATCCCGTTTTTACCTCAACCCAGTGCAGGGTAGCAAACCGGATGCCAACTTCTAGGTAATCTTTCATGGCTCACTCAAACTCTGCTTGCAAGTCCCTACAATGCTATCGCCTACCACGAGTCACTGTATGTGTCTTTTAGTGAAATGTTGGCGATGAAGAATACTACGAAAATATTGTGACGATAGATGGCGTTTATTTACAAGACGGCGGGTGCGAGGGCATTGCTCACTGAGGGAAGCGACCCAGCACGGCCTTGTTGTCCTTCCTTTCAGGCTCCGCTTGTTAAATACAACAAACGCGCCAGGACTAGAGGCGCCTACAACTAATGGAAACGAGCTAGAACGTCCTGACATCCCCGGTGGTTTCCAACTGAGCTCCTTAAACAGAGTTACTTTATACGCACATAAAAGGATTTCCTTGCAATATCCGGGGTCACCTCAGGCGCAGATTGTAGCTATTCCAAGTCCATCGCTTGTGGTTTTAACATATAGCCTGTGGATACCGAGAACTTCTTCATCCATGCATGCACTGTTCCATTACGCCTAGAACTCTTCAGTTAGTCAAGAAGGAGAATCCTCGCAGAATGCGTAGTTTTGTAACATCGGATAATTTTCAGATCTGTTTGCACAATAAATGTTTCTCGCAAATTCGCAGAGTCTGTTTCTCCTTTCACAAACGTGTTTAAAAAGCTATTGTGTCATTTGTAGACATCTTTCTCACTTCAATTACCCCTTCTTTGCGAGCCTTTTTTAACCAATCTCATGGAGCAATAATGGATGTGTACTCAGATTAAGAACTTCAACAAGCTTTCCAACTGCACAGTTTCTGCATGGAGAGGCATACGGCAGAGCAATGTGTAGGACTATCGGTATCGCAATTAAGTTCAGCTAAGCAAATTTCTCTCGTGCACATCATGCCTGTTAGTTACAGCATCATTGAGCGGACATCAAGAAATGAGCATGTGACTAGGTACTGCAGCACCGATTACGCCTTCACGTTTGGATACTTTTGCTTAATTATTAAGAGACAATCTTGCTCGATACAGCGCGCACTGAAGATAAATAAGGGATCAATACTGAAAGCATTGTCACATGCACTAAATTTTGGCTTGTATAACAATGTGCATGGTCGCCCCATTTGTAGCAAATTCAAAGAAAGAAATTTATGTTAGGGCTTAGAGTAAGTATAGTAATGGCACACATCGGAATAATCACGATGCATTGTGTAGGCATTTCTTGATCACAGATAAGAAAGGAGTGTTGACTATCACGAGAAGAAAGAAAGAAAGAAAGAAAGAAAGAAAGAAAGAAAGAAAGAAAGAAAGAAAGAGAGAAGAAAGAAGAAAGAAAGAAAGAAAGAAAGAAAGAAAGAAAGAAAGAAAGAAAGAAGAAAGAAAGAAAGAAAGAAAGAAAGAAAGAAAGAAAGAAAGAAAGAAAGAAAGAAAGAAAGGGAAATATGTATATACCTACCCACGGCTATTAATAGCGCGTTAGTGACGCTATAAGCAAGAATTCAGCCTATACGATTTCTCTTCGCTCGCAAACTTTCATTCGGGTTTGTGGGCGTATAGACAAAGGTAATTCAGTTTTATCGGCATGCTAAACAGAAAAAAAAAAGGAAACTGGATATCGTTTCATGTTCAGCATTGCAGGAATCTCTATTGCCGAATTCAATTAGCACCGACTTAAGCAACGAGAGACGACCTGTCGGCGACGCTTTGTTGCAGGCAGCGGACAATCCGGCACTCCGAGGCGACTCGCTGCTGGCAGCAAAGTAATCAGAAGCCTGCGTCCCATGCAGCAGCACGAAGAAAAAAAACAACACCGAAAACAAAGAGCAACGCAGCATCGCTCCCAAGACAGAGACGATGAGCCGAGGAAGAAACGAAACCACTGATAAGGGTTCTTTTCCTTCGTAATCCCTCGACCGCGAAGCGAAAATGTCACACCCGTCAACTGCAGATGGCTTCTACCCAAGCAGAGCTGACGGGCGCGGTCTTCAGCTCGGATAGGCTCGGGCCCCATCTCACCGAGGAAAGACGAGCGCCTGCACGGCCGCCGCTGCCATTCGAGATCTCAGTCCTCTGTCCCGCTTGCGTCACGAAAATACTCGCTTACATCTTTTCTTTTCTTTTTTTTTTCGGGAGAAGCGTGCATCATCGTGGGAGCTACAGAAACGTGCATAGTGGGGCGAAATCCAAAACAAGTTTGCCAATTCTCTTCCTCTCAAAGGTTATTCATTATGTTCTTGCTACCTGCTCGCCGACTAGGTTACAAAAGCAAGGCAGGACACTAACGGCCCAGCTGCCAATCAATGCCTGTTTTGTGCTTACACTTGTCTTTGGCTGCGAGAGTCCCGCACATTTCTAATTACGCTTACGCACACATACACACGCACGAATCCGTGCAAGCACAGTGAGACGAGAAGACGCAAATATGCACGCACTGTGAGAGAAGGAAGGAGAACGACATAGCCGTTCTCTAAATGTAATGCATGCTTGGACGAACTCGCAGCATGTCTTGCCATTCCTGAGCGGTCCGTTGTGGTGTGCTGCTGTCGTCTCAGGGCGCGCAGGGAGGATGCCACCCGAAAATGTGGTCGGCGAGAGGATGACGGGCGGCGTCTGTTGCTGACACTGTTCGCGCAAGAGTGCACACGCACGGGCTAGCTGGCAGTGTCTGACGTCCTTTTGAGGCTGCAGCCGGCATTAAATGCTATTTTGGCTCTCAAGTCGTTGCTGCTCGTGCTCGATTATTTCGAGAAGATTTTTTGTATTTCGACCGCACGTAAAAGGCCGGTGCGCCACGTAGAGGTTTTCTATAATACTGATGCAAACGCCCTACGTAAAGTGCGTTTCGGGTCTCGACTACCGTACAAAAAAAAAAAAAAACGCTACAAAGGTCCTCCACGTACCTTCTTTCATACGCACGTTATCGTCTGTATATATTAGCGTGGCCATGCAAAAAAATAATAGCAAAAAGCACGCCTGCGTGCCTGAGTCGCGCGCGTGAGCTCGTGGTTCTTCGTGTCAGAAACACACAATGGCGGCTGGCTTACGTGTCTGCCTAAGCTGGACGGGGAAAAAAAAATAAACAAGAAGAGAGAGACAGAGAAAGCAAGCGTGAAGCCAAGCGCGAAGCTCAAAAGGGAACGCAGGCAAACTGGAGAAAGGATAACCGGAAACGAGAAATCGTGGGAGAGCGCGGGAGCGGAAAATTGGTTGTACCGCTTCCAAGACTCGCGGCACCGGTGGCGTGTGCGGCCGTCCGTTATGCGTTCCGCTTGTAACATATATCCCGCTCGTTCGCTTCGGCCCTATAGCTTAACTCCTTCAACCCTGGGTAGATGCGTTACATCGCGGCTCGGTATTGTTGCCCGCGCGGAATTGTAAAGTTGAGATCGTAGCTGCTGTTCTTGACGTGTTACCACCGTGTTCGCTCGGTAAGCACTGTAAAGGATGTTCGTGCTAATCTCATTAGCGTTCATCTTGGCCTGGGACGTCTCTCTCTCTCTTGGCTCAGCAGACGTTCTTTCCGGCTCTTGAGAGGCCGCACAAGAGTGACGCTAAATGTCGACGACACGGACGACGCTCCTGCGGGTTCAACGTGTAGCCACACTGCGACGCGTTATATTAGCTATATTGCTAAAAGTCCACCTACCCGTGTTTGCTGCTATGCAAGCAGACCGTTTAAAGGAGTCCAATAAAGAAAATACGTAAGCGGCCACCACACACATGTCAGTAGGCCATTTTCTAGAGGTGTTCCTCAATTACTCATTTTGCAAAAAAAGATTTTGGTACTCGTGCTTTTGTAGGCAAACGGACATAATTGCACTGTACTGTACTGTAGAGGTGGCTGCGGGCCTCTGTCAAGTTGCTTGTGTTTCAAGCAACTTATACCTGCAGTCTACTCCATCGCTGATGCAAATAAAGAAGTTATTATTATTATTATTATTATTATTATTATTATTATTATTATTATTATTATTATTAGCATTATTATTCGGCAAATGCGTATGGAAATTATGGAAGCTGCATAAATCTGGCAGCATGAATGTATCCGTACGTACATCACCCATGAAATGCCCGTGAAAAGATTCAGCGCTGAACTCGTTGGTGGTAGATCAGTGATTACAATTTAAGCAAGCTGGTAATGGTTCTTCTTAAACTTCATGAATTTTTTTTACAGATGCAACGATAGCTGGAACAGCACATGACAAGTGTTGACTATCAAACTAATTTAATAAATGTAAAAAGCAACTTATGTTCCCTCCCTCCTTTCCCTGTCCCCTCACAAGCCACACACACACGTCACTCCCGCAATTCGCTCCTATCACACAGGAGGAGGAGAAAGGAGAAAAAACAGAAAGGCAGGGAAGTTAACCAGAAATGTGTCCGGTTGGCTATCCTACACCGGGGGAATGGGAAGGAGGAAAAGAAAGATGGGAGAGAGAGAGGAAGAAGGGCAATAACGAAAGAGACGAGGACGACTCCAACAGTCAAAGGCGTTCGCGCAAACCCGTCGTCTTCAAAAAGCGCAAAAGTTTGTTTTTTTGTGGGGTTTAACGTTCCGAAACCGGCTCTGATTATGAGAGACGCCGTAGTGGAGGTCTCCGGAAACTTAGACCATCTTGGTTTCTTTAACGTGCACTGACATCGCACAGCACACGGGCCTCAACATTTCGCCTCCATCTAAATGCAGGCGCCGCAGCCGGGATTCGATCCCGCGACCATCGGATCAGCAGCCGAGTACCATAGCCACTAGACCACCGTGGCGGGGCAAAGCGCAAAAGTGCTCTCAGTGCCTTGTGGGCCGACGAGCGATGAGGGCGGTGTTCAAGCAGCACCTGCACAGAAGGTGGCCGATCGTCGAGTTGGCGTAGCGTCTGAACAAGTGTTTTCCTTTCCGAGTCGAATCGAGGACAGTGGCACAGCAAATGGTCGAAGTTTTCGTCGGTCTCGCACACCTCGCATGCTTCCTATCACACACACACATAGTTTTGTGTGTGCTCCTATCACACAGCCTACAAAAAATAGATCAGGCCCTGCACAACTTTACAATCAACGTGCGCTCATCTGTATTTAAGAAAACGCCCTTAGCATTCGCATAATGCAATCGATTGGTGCCCAACACTCGGCCATCCGCACCAGATTTCCAGTGTTCTTGCTGCGTCTGTAGGTGGGCGCTGTCGCATACTGCAGTGTTTCCGTGCGTGTGTGTGCGTGTCTGTGTGCGTCCGAGCGAGTGTGGCCCCTCTTAACGAATTATTCGAACCATCACGTACTCTTAGGCTCGTCTACAGTCAGCCCATGTCCTGTTTTCCTTCGCTTCTCACTGTAAAAAAGTGCCGCTGTTATTTCCGTACAAGCCACTAGCGATATCGCGCCTTTACTTTATATGCTGTTTCGTACCTACACTTGCATGTTGCGCGATAATTTATGAGGCGGAGGAACTGCCTTAATGCCCGGAAAATCTTGCTCATTTCGCGCGATAACAGCGAGCTCTCAGGCACCAGTTAGCACTCAGACCAGCTAGCCCTTAGCTGACCGAAACTAGAGCATTCCAGTGCCGCGCTTCCTTGGTCCAGCCCATAACTAATGTCGCCGCCGGACATTAGCACTGTATTCTCGCTAAACAACGTCTAGCGAGAACCCCTCCTCGCTATAGTAGAAGCTCGTGTACAAGGGCATCGTTACAGGTTGCTCTCCACATTCCCCGGTTACTCAGAAGTGTTTGCAGGGAGAGCGCGCCGAGAGCGATTTGCTCCGCTGCAGCCCGCCCGTACGGGTTCAGCATAACCGAGTGTGCTAACGACTGCCTGTTTCGCACACGACAGTTTCGCGCAAGACGAACGCTCCCTCCCCGTCGGCACTCCCTTGCGTTCGCGTAAAATGCCCGTTTTACCGAAGCAAGGATCACACGGCGTCGTATATATACCACCGCTCCAACGCGAGCATCTTCCCACTCTCATCTGCATAGACGACGCCGCTCCTTTCTTTTTTTTTTTTTTTTTTTGCCCAGCGACTCGCCCTCAAACCGTGGGTGCCAGACAAGGGCGGTCGTTAACTTCGGTTCGCTCGCCGAAGTTTGCAGTCTATTAAGCAAGCAGCCCGTACCGCGTTAGCCGCAGTTGTTGTACAGTGGCGACTGCTTTTGCGAAGCCACGGTTCTCGCAGCTGATGGCGCGCGCTGTCCCTGTGCCGACCGGGAGCCGCGGAGAAACAAAGGGAGGGAGGGGGGTTCTGCGTCAGGAGCTCCTTTTGTGCGCGCTAACCGGCCGGTCGGTGAAAGCTCTTTGGAACCGAGAATCTCTGAGCACGGAAAAGCGTCGTCGTCGTCGCTTATACGCTATGCAAATGCGACAGCCGCTCTTCAGAGCACCTCGCCACGCTGGACTATATCGCTGGCGCTACTGAGCTTTGGAGCGTGCTTGTTTCCTAGTTTGTAGACACCCCCCTTTTGCGCGAATGCACTGCGCCAGCGCGGCTAAAAACAAGAGCCGCTGTCTGGCGGTATTCATTCTATCTTTTAGGGTCCTTGTATGGAAAGGCTTCATTAGAGCTTCAGTTTTGTGCTTGCTGCTTATGTGAACCTTTTCTCCGTTCTCTCGTCTTCGTAAAGATCCGTGAAACAGCTTTAAAGCAAAGGAGAAACATTATTGCGACCCGACTCGTATTTAAAAATAGAGAGAGAGCTTCAAGCACGGATACAGTGAGCTAAGTTTCGTTTGGTGTTAGTGTCCGCCCTGTATAGTTGAGCGTAACCTTATCTGAAAAGGGTTTAGACACCAAATTCTTAGGCTGTAGAGAGCCTGTCGTAGGCTTTTATATGTATGCGACACTCAACGCGTATGTGTTGTGCACAGTTAACGCTTGGAATGTATTTTAACTGGCATCCCAGCAAAGCCTAGATGACCGTTGTTGGGATCGAGGCTCACCGCGAGCACGCACAGACAGACAGACAGACAGACAGACAGACAGACAGACAGACAGACAGACAGACAGACAGACAGACAGACAGACAGACAGGCAGACAGACAGACAGACGGGATGGATGGGGAAGAAAGAAATGAAGAACAAAAGCGGGAAGTACGTTGAGAAAACTTTTGATATTTCCAAACAATACGCCTGCTCCCATTGTTAGCGAGATTCCCATGCAGCTATTTATATCCATTAGATATCCATACCGCTATTTAAAGTCTACGTATCGTCGACACCCACTCAGGATTGAGGCGGAATGTCTTGGAACTAATCATGACGAAAACATTCCGGAGCCCTTCGCCTATCGGCAAAAAGGGGGAGTGCGAAGGTTGGCAAACGCTTGGGGAAACTTCTCTTTCTTTCTTTCTTTCTTCTTTCTTTCTTTCTTTCTTTCTTTCTTTCTTTCTTTCTTTCTTTCTTTCGCCGAGTGAGCTCTGGTGAGCATGCACGTATTACGGGTGTCTAATATATTTCTTCGTGCATACTATACCCCGCTTTAAAGGAGATATAGAGAAAGCGAAAGGAAAGACAGGGAGGTTAACCAGAGGAGATCTCCGGTTGGTTACCCTCTACTGGGAAAGGGGACAAGGGCTATAAAGCACGTTTGTGACGAACCGGCGTCATGGCTGTATCAATTAGGGCGGCAATCTTCTAATCCAGTGGTCGATGGTTCGAATCCGCAGCCCAACAAGCATGTCTTACTTTCAGTATATCTTATTACTCGCAGCGAAAGATAAAAAAAATAAGTGCTCGTTCACTGTTTTCACAATGATGATGGTCACTTTCGTACGCCATCAGCGCGCTTCTCAAGTCAGCCAACATACAGGCTTCGCATGAAAAGCGCGAACGACGTGATTGCGAAAGCACCAACAGCGCTGTGCCGTGTCTCTGACTTGGCTGTCCCGTCGTTCGCCATGTTGTACCTGAACAAAATAGCCTGACCACCTACAAAACCCTCGCGCTTGGAAGCAAAGTGAATTGCTCTGTTTCCCGTCAATCCATTACAGCAGGCAAAACTGCCCTGGCTTTCCGCTGTCGCAACGTTACTTACCGAAGATTCTGCGCTTTTCGTGAACGCAGGAGACGGCACACGATGAACGAGCGCTGGGTTTCACAGATGCAGCTCCTCCCGCACCAGTTGCCTAAGAGATTTCGACACCCGTGCCCAAAGCGTAGTTCCCCCCCCCCTCTCTCTCTTTTCGTAATCGCTGTTTGGGTATATCAGCTGTCGGCGAAGACGTAGGCGTCCATGGCAGAAATAACCAACTACAGCTATACCACCGGTTCCTGAAGCACCCCCCCTCCCCTCCAAGCCCTCCACCATGGCACCGGTGCATTAGTGAACAAAATTCAATTTCCTAAAGTAAAACTCGTCAGGAAAATCGTAAACCACGACTTCTATGGCACCTACGCACCTAATAACTTGGACTGTAGTTTGGACGTACGAGAAATCGTGATTCTGTTACGAGGAGGCGATACGAAAGGGGTCCACTGACGCCTATTGCGTCCCACTCTTAAGGGCTAAGCTGGTGCGCCCATGGAAAGTGTGGACGTCTCTTTTCCTCCTCTCCCCAGTTCAGGATAGCCGAGCAGGCCCAACCTTCTTACCATTCGCTCATGTGTAGTTCTTTGTTTCGTTCTCTCTCTCGCATCACCGCGGCGCTCTCACATGAGCTTCGCTTTGCTCCAAAATCGGGACATTCTTCACGCAGCCGTGTCATGGCGACGGGCACTGGAGATACAGCCTTAGCGCTCCGCGTCTCTTTCGTGCGTTTGTCGTTCGAGCATTTTGCCCGCTAGAAAACTGCCCACGCGTAAAGAACTCGCCACGAAATTACTGAGCGCACGGTATGAGGCCGCCTGAGCTTTTACATGCCAGTGTCTTCCGCCGGTCGCCTTTTCGGAACGCGACGCTCGCCTATTCTCCAGCCGCGCAATTGCAAGAATGACGACTGTGCAGAGAATTCAGGTAATTTCTGAGATTGCGTTTCCAGAGGTCTCGGCAATATTCTTGAAACGAAAAGAAAAAAAAAGAAAACTGCTGCATGCGAGGAATGGACTTCAGAGCCGACTGAAAGAGCGCCCCGCTCCTTGTCTCGGCTTCTTTCCACTATATCGGTCTTTTTATGAATGAAATAACTTTTTAGTGTAAGTGTACACTCGTGTCTCTCCTTTTAATGAGCGATGGCTGGCATGGAAGGTCACTAACTCAGCAGCGTGGTTCTCTGTTTTGTCTTTTCTGCAGCTTCTCGGCTGGCTCGCACGGCACTTTATGCCTGATTAGCCTCGCCTGACGATTATTTAATGTCCCTGCTCGCTTCGAAGTTCGTACCAGAGAGAGAGAGAGAAGAATCTCATTTTATATTTAAAAGGCAGGCGGCTTCTACCGAAAACTGGAACATTTTGTTGAACAAGTGTGGTTATCTTCTCTCTCTTTTCTTTTCCTGCGCTTTAAACTCGAGATCACAGCCACGCTATTCTAAGGGCCTTCGGGTGGTTGGCGCTGGCTAGTTTCTTGGTTCTTCAGAACATGGATACGCGCGTACTTTCTCGCTGAAGGCCATGCAAGGAAATACTACGTAAGAATACTGCGCAGAAGCTGTTTCAAGCCACAGTTCAAACGTGGGCGCTAGAACTGGACATTGGACGTGCATATATATATATATATATATATATATATATATATATATATATATATATATATATATATATATATATATATATATATATATGGTCAGCCTTTGACCGGAACGTCGACCAAAAAATGGAATATTATTGAAGTGCTACGTCTGATACTTATATGTATATAAATAAAGAAACCTAATGCAACGTTGCCAACAAAACATACACACTGTCTGGGTTTTTCTGCAGCATCATATAAGAGCCCGCTGTTCACATCAACAATGAGTTTTCTTGTCTGTATTGTCTTGTGTTTTTTTTTTTTTTCAGTGCGAGATAATCCATCGACCTATCTTAACATGTCAAGGACGAATCAATACGGGAACTTTCTATAGAACGGCTAAAAAAACTGCAGCACGAGCGCTACCTGTAGAAATCAATTGTTCGGTAAATAAGTGAAAGGGAGTCAAATGAAGTTTCAGAACTGCGCGCCAGAGTTTGCATCACCACAGCCCTGAGCTTTTCTCTCACGCGAATTGCGCCGCGTACGTGCATTTAAAAGTTTCAAAGTGAGCGCGAGGGGGCGAAACTACTGTGAACGTTGGGCAACAAGGTCCTTTGCTGTTTAGTAAAAGGTGAAGTTCAGTTTACAGGCTAAATTAGATGTTGGAGCGTAACGTAACAGCGGCTTGTGCAATGTGTGCCCCTAGCGGCGGTCTTTGTTCTGGGAATACAGACGCTCCAGAGCTGATGAGCGTTCGGCTTACTAAAAGGTCTGCTGTTCTGCGAGCGAAGTTGATTTGTTAGAAGAACCTCCGTGTACCTTACTGCAGCAATGAGTGATGTTTGCTGTTATACACGATGCATTTATTCGTTGAAGGTGAAGTGACGCATGTAAGTAGCCAAGTTTGTAGATATGCCACATTGTGGGTTCGTTACTGCGAAGGAATTTCGCAAGCACTGGGCGGCTAATTAAAAGGCACCTGTGCGGATGCGTTTGGCTATTTTTTCACACACGCCGAATAAATGAAGTCATTGTAGGCATGGCGCCGCTGAGGTCACGGGCTCAGTTATCAAACACAGCTCCCACATTTCGAGCGAGGTGATGTGAGAAAATTTAGAGAATTTCCAAACGAGTTGAGGTATGCGTAAGTATTGGTAGGCTGCCAAAGGGGCGCCTTTACAGGACCACGTGGGCAACTACGCAAGGATGTGTAGCATACCGCACGGGATCGCTGCGCCGCATTGTGGTTTGATGTGTGCTGTCAAGTGCGGTGTGACGCCACGTGTTGGACTGCGACGTTTTAGTGCCGAATGCGTACAAGAACACTTAAAAACAAGAATGTTTAAATCCGTTATTGTAAACGTGATCGATTGATTGATCGAACCGCATCTGACCGTTATTGAACTTGCGCGAACGCGATAAAACAATCGACGGATCCGATCAGACGCAACCCGAGCCCGATAAAACCTCACTGGACGCATCCGAACTTTTTCTGTTCTTATCGGACTTGTTGCAACTTCTGTTGGATCTTATCTTGCCGAACTCTGTCCGACCATGCCAATATCTTCGATTGTCCGCCTTATTGAATAATTAACGAGTAATTAATTGTCTGATTACTAACAGTCACTCGTAATTATTTTGATTGTCTGTCTTTGGAGAATTATTCTTAGTACTGCCTGATTAATTAATGATGTGTCAAGGAAATAATTTTGCTTAATATATTAATGCGAATGCAACACATACCTCGTTTTCAGGTGACCTTGATAAAGTGGCTCCACAAAATGAGAAAATTACGTACGAAAAAGTGATAACTCATTACAGTAATTAATAACACAAAATGGCGAGATGGGCTAGTCCGCGAACATTCATTGTGAAGCAATAGCCTTGAACGGCACGAAGACACAGACAGGCGCAAGAGCGGTCCTGTCAACTTCCTCTTGCATCTGTCTTCATGCGCTTGAAAGCTATTGCATCACAACAGTGACGGCACACATTATTTATCAATCGACATGTAAATTAATGAGGAATATAAATACTGAAAAACTACCACCACTGTCATTACATATTACAATGAGCAACACGACAAAGCGGAAAACCGGGTCAGAAAGCCACGTGTGATTTATACTGTTAGCCTTTACAGCCTACGGCAAAATTGCAATGACGTCATGGTGCTCGACAGATAAAGATCCAAGGCTCGAACCCCTAGGTCCTGGGTTAGACTACTAAAGGTCCTGGCTCTCGCCTTTACTGTCCTTAGGTGAAAGCTAAGGATTCAATCTATTTTCCAAATTATTCATTAATTATTTTGTTGCACCCCGAGCACATTTTCCTGTGTAGAGCGTATCTTCGTATACTTGTACACGCTTATTTCGAGACATGTCAGGTAAATGACATTTTTTTTTGCCGTTTTCTTTTTTTCGTGGCATTAGCTGAAATAATTTTCATGAATTCAAAATAAACGAAATAAATGCACGTCGAATAACACCAGATGATCAAAAGAATTCTCGTGCGCCCATATTCGCAACCCATAATTGGGCACGTTGTTCTGGCACAAGAACATTATTCTGAATTTTTCACTGCGTAATAAAGGTTTGCATGTTCTACAGTTGTTTGCATATTCTGACAGATGGATAGATTTAAAGAAGTATTTGAGAAGGGGAGCTCTCTCCCGCTTCGCGTGCGAAATTGCAACGAGCTTCCTTATAACTGCATGAACTCAGCTTTTAAAAAAATTGTCAGCATGTAGATATGCTGATTTTGAGTATCGACGAATATTTTAATGAAGGCTGGCGTATATTTAATGGAGGTGGTCTATTTTTTTTATTGTTTCAGGGTTTTCATTGTTTCATTATTTCAGCCGACCTCAGCGATGGCTGACATTCTTTTCTTTCCTATTTTCTTTCCTCCTTACATTTTTTCAAAAAATTTAAAGCTAAAAGATCCGCAAAGTTGCTTAACCCATCTTATGAGATATAAATGTAATGAGGGAACAGGGGGGAGGGGGGAGGAGAGCCAACGTTACTCTCCGGCCACGACAAGGCGTGCTGTTATAACTTCAGTGCTGGGGCGTTTATTTCCTAACAACTAATGTGCGATCTTTTCATGTTTCCTCAGATGAGCCAATAAGAAAACTATCAATAGCTGCCTAATGAGAGCACGCGCGTTAAGACGACACCGAAAGAAAAGGATTAGAAACGCAAAAGCGTTAAAAGAATTTTCAAGCAACTTTGACATTTTCTCTGGCGGCAAACCAAGGAAATGTCGCTAGGCGACACATGATGGCAGATTTGCGTAACGGAATGGTTCGGAAAGGTGCAGGGTACCTGTAGGCGTCAGTTTTAATGATACATCGCAAAGCGGCCTAATTAAGCAAGTGGATTACCCTTACACCTCGAATTTTCTGCTTTAGAAACCACGTTTCCGGTATGCTACCTTTTTTTATGTGGCGCGTGCTATCGTAGATGACCGCCGTCGCCACAACGCACGCGAAGTATAGATTCCCGTAAGTGCAATTGATGCTTCATGTAGAAGCTGGTGGGAATAAATGACTGATATAAAATGTTCAATGTTCTCATCTATTTAAGGAATATTTTCGAAAATGATAATTTTTCAGCTATTCAAATGAAAACAAAGTGTCATGTCTTTACTTTTCTGTGTCCTGATAGTTTTAATAATTAAGAACATGTGCACCAACGTACTTGTTTCGTGGCACACATATACAAGGAAACGTACAAGCATTTTCGCCTAACTATATATACGCAGTTGTCGAGTCATCAGCCTAGGTTACGTGTGTTCCCAATATAAATCTACCGTAAACTAAAGGTTACTCATTATTGATGGACAGTGATAGCTAGTGTGCGACAGCTATATTAATGCTGATGAGTCACTGCATTATTTCGTACATTATTGCTTGCCTTACGATGCTCCAGGTCGCGTCTATATGCGATCGCGAAGTATCTAGAAATTCACGCAGCTTCACTACTTAAAGTATACCTTGAGTACCATTATAACGTTTCGAACACATATTTCTACCACACATTGATCCTCATTTGGTGACAGCGCTTGAGCGCTGCTGAAACGAAGAGTGAGCTGAGCAGAATTCAGAAGGTTTCCGTAACTACAGGTGCAACATAATTCAAGAAGCGCCAACGCCCGACACCACGTGCGTTTTTAAGTGTAAAGCACTTCTATTCTTTTTTATATAAATGCCAATCCTTTAGCGACTATCATAGCGTAAACGCACAATGCAAGGGAAAAGAAGATATAGATCATCCAACTGTGCTTAACGCCGCTGTGAAGCTGACGTGTCTGCCGAGGTATAACAGAAGACGCGCGTGAACCCTTTCAACAGCGCGGTCGCACTCACCTTCAGTTCAGAGAGAGGTAGGCATGGATACTCAGCTGCGTTCTCCGTACTCTATAGAGCCACGAAATCCTGATGGCAACGGACTTTTTGTTTCATAATACCGGACTCATCCGTCATAGTTCGCCAGACGCCCTTGGGCAATGAGCTCGTGTGACGCAACCGTCGTCTGTTCATTTGCATTACTTTTTAACCACCCACGCGACCGTTCAAGTTACGTGCTCGGGAATGAGCAAACGGGAGTCACTATCCAAGCGTGAGACACCCGAGAGCGACGCGTTGTCCACCTAATTGCCGCTCGTGACTCCCCACAACGTGCTGTAACTCTATTCCCTAATTTATCCCGGCGCTGGTGTTGTAACCACTGCAGCGGCGCGCGCATTCGCAGTCGCGCCCAACGTGTCACAGTATAACTCGCGCGTCGTCTCTGGCTGTGAACGATTGTCGCCCCATCGGGGCGTGCATTTCTCGTTCCCTGCTTTATTCCCAATGGTCAGCGCGCCGTTTCGTGCATTAAGGTTTCGTGTTAAAGCGTCCTTGAGCACTTTTTTTCCCTGCTTCTGCTGCGACCAGAAGTCGGGCCCCGTGTGCCGAGTTTCGTCACAACGAGTGGCAGGCTTTCGGTTACACAGACACCCGAGCGCAGATTGGGAGGGGGTCATTGTTCCCGAGACAGAGTGTAGGCTGCGTTACCTGAACAGGAGCCGGCACGTTTCGTTATCGTTGCCGAAGAGGGGAAAGAATGATCGAGCTAGTGTACTTTGTGGCTAAAAGGGTGCAGCACTGCCACAAGGTACGCCCGCGGTTACAGTGGCAAAGAAAGTGAAAGAAAAGGATAAAGCAGTGCCAGTTTCATTGGTCACATACACAGAGCTTTTCTTATATCGCAGCCGCCGATATGGGCGTGAATCATACACTGTTTTCCCAAGTTCATCGCCTGTCTATCGGTTTTCTTTTTTTTTTTTGTCAGTAAGGGTTTATCGTGCTCATTATATAACATGAAGGAACATGTAGAGGCGCTTCACAAGAGTTATGCTCACTAATATGTTGAAGTGTAGGTGTTGTTGGGTTGGTTAAGAATAATCAACATGAAGATCGTGTGCAACGACGAGAGCAGAGAAAGGATAGCACAGTCAGCGTGTGCGTGTTTTCTTTTTATGTGGTCGTTATGTGCCTTGTAGACAATCACTGACGTATGAGTTCACACTCATGACTTAACGACACTGCCATCTTCCAGGGTAATGCGCTGTTCTGAGAAATCAAGAAAGAAAAAAAAAAGAACATGAAAGAGACGAACGGCGCGAAATAAACAGGGACAAGAAAGACACACGAACAAGCGCAGACTAGCAACTGAAGGTTTATCCAAGAAAAAACACATATATAACGAACAGCATAAAAAAACCACGTGTACACCAATCTCTAATCGTCCACGTGTGTTTTTTATCCTGTTCATTATATATGTGTTTTTTTCTTCAATAAATCTTCAGTTGCTAGTCTCCGCTTGCGCGTGTGTCTTCCTTGTCCCTGTTTATTTCGCGCTGTTCGTCTCTGTCATGGATTACCAACTGGCCCAGCGTTCAATCATTCTAAAAAAAAAAGGAAGAGAAAGAAGGAACAAAGGGCATGCGTTTTATTTGCCCAGTTGGATACTCGGCACTGCGTGATCGGGTAAGGTTAGAAAACAAGCGGGGAGAATAAACCATATTGTACGGAAAAAATATATCACTGACGAAGAAGAGAGAAAAATTGCTTTTCAAGAGTGTTGCGCGGCGTCGCGCATACTAGAAGCGACGCCCTTCTCTTCTCTCTTGCCCTCAACGCGAACGTGCCGAGGTTGCCGAGCCGGAGCTCTTCGGCCGCGCGTTGCGCAAATCCGGCGATGCGACAAAACTGCTCGCGCGAAGCTTTTCATTTTTGCGCGCGCAACATCGCCGCAACGAGAGGGGGTGCGATAAAAACCACTATAGCTAATGGGTTCCCGAGGCTACAGTTTGCGTCGGGCGAACCCATACACAGTCTTTCTCGGCGAGACGGTTTGCTTCAAGTAACTCGGATCCTCTTGGCAGCGTCTCTTAAGCGTGTGTTTCTGGGCCGTACAGAAAAAAAAAAGAAATGAAGGAAGGAGTGTAGGCGGGCTGGTGGCGCGCTTCCAAGGTGCGCATCCCTATCTGCGAACACTGTGTCACTTCGATTTTTTTTTTTTCCTGGGCTATGCTGCACCGACCCAGCCCGCATCTCGCTGTGCTCGAAAGACCGTCCGAAGGGGTCTTAGATCCCGCTCTCCTCTTCCGAGCCTCCTTCTTGAATCGATTTCGTTTTCTTGTTCCGTTCTCGTTGCCTCAAATGCCGTTACTCGCTTCAGCGTATACACATCCCGTTGATCAGCACAATAGACGGGGAAGGGAGGGCTGCTGCGCAAACACACGGGCAAACCATCGGAGGTTTTACGACTCGGAACGTACTTATAGGCTTATTTCGCCAGAAAAAGTATTGCAGCTATTCCCTCTTCGCTGGGAGTAGGCGGGCTATATGGGAGAAAAAAAAAACCAGCTAGAGGCAGGCAGAAATAAGGGGGAAAAATTAAAGAAACGCGACGAACAAAAGCAAAGAATGAAATGCACGCGGATATGCCTGGCTCCTTGGAGAAGATAGCGCTTTTAACGGAGTCGTTTCCCGTCTAGGAAATTCGAACCTGCCGCGGAAACGCCCAGCCACACTTCAGGGGGAAAACCATCATTGTGTTTTATGGCCATCGGCAGCGGTTATTCTCCGCAATTCCCGGGCGCCATAGGGAAGAAAGGAGAAAGAAAAAAAAAAGGGGGGGGGGGGGGAAACGGGAGCAAATGGAAGAACCGAAGGCAAGCTCTGCTCAGTTTGCATTATCACGCCCCACTGCGTCCGCCTTGGCCGTAGTAGCTGCTGTAATGGCCGCACGGCGACGCTATGAAGAAGCTGTTTGTTACTGTAAACAGCGCAATTTATCGCCCCTTGCTGACGCAATTGGAATAGATGCAAGCTCACGCATCTAGCCGCCGTTATTCACTTATCTCCTGCCACGTGTCTCGGTGCTGTAAGTTTAGCATTATTGTTTCTTTTTTTCTTTTTTTTTCTTCGTTCATTCCGCATTCTGCCGAATAATGTAAAAATGTTTGATGAGGCTGCACTGCGGCCCTTGTCATCGGTGCTGCGCAAGCGAATATTGTTTACGAGGCTTTATTGCGCCGTAACTCTATATATACAAGGTCTTCGAGATGGCGGGAAAATAATGTAACACCGAAGCATTATAACGCTGTGTCGGCGATATTTTTACGCGCACTATTCTTCTATATGGAGTACTCTGCACAGCGCTTGTTTGGCTACGTCGAAGGCACGTGTGGGCAGCGGCCATCCGGGAAAGTCGAGAGGACGTAGTTCACCACTTATGGCCTCGAATACTGTACTCTATACAAGAAGTCAAGGAGCGAAGAAGAAGATGCCTTTTCTACGGTATGACGTCGAGACGTAAAAGCAGTTCACTCGCCCGCGTAAATTGCTCGTGTAGTACACGCGAGAACTATGGCGTAAATAAATCCTAGTAGGGTTCGCGTGCGTTCATGGTGATGCGAAGGAGAAAAAAAAAGAGAAAAAGAGATGTGTGCGCCTCCTAGCAAATTTATTTTGCAGAGCTGGCCCGTCAGCTTAGCGTAAGGGAAGGGAAAACCCGCTTGAAAGTCATGACATTTTTATCGACCAGGATGTCTAGCGGCATCCAGGACGCCTATAGCGAGAGAATCAAACACGATTCCGTAGTTTGAGGCGAAACTATAACTTTAAAGTGTCCCAGTAAGGTCATAAAGACAATCTTACGGTGAAATCTAGGTAAAAGAGCAGGACCTTTGCCAGGCAACCAGATATCTGCATGTAAATCGACTGAAATCTAGGTCATCGGCAGTCCACTACGTATTATATTTAGAAAAGAGACCTAATGATGTTTTCGAGACATTACCACGCCAAGAACCTGAAAACATGCGACTTACAATCATCGACAATAAATAAGTTAACATCAGTAAGCCGACGACAGTAAGCTTGCTTTTGATACAGAATGTCTATAAGTAGATACTGTATGGTGTCCTCCCACAAATGTTTCTAGCCATCGTGGTATATGGTTCCGAAGTTCTCGCACAAAGTCACCTAAGCCTAACGTGCTTGAAACAATGCGTATGCGACAACCGCAGCTCTTATGAGACTGTGGTCAAATTTTCGTACCGATTTACCGCAGAAATTATTTGCCCGATGGTCGCAAATGGCTCCTTGTGATACCATGGCACATGAGCTCTGATACCTGCCTTATCTCCATCGTACTTCTCACAATAGTCACGCCGGTGTTCTGAAAACGTATACCAGGCTGGACTACACCAGCGTAGCGCTCTTCCGTTATACGATTTGAACCGTGGCCACGTTGTCTGACGGAGACGAGTAATTAAATCGTCACTGCATCATAAAATATGGCGGCGCCCGCGGCATCTCTGTCATAGACGTTGATAACTTTTCTGGCATCAGATATTTACTGGAGATAAGACTCGACTTGGTTCGCTGCATACCTTATCTCTCAATATCGTACGGCCAGCCCTCACTTGAAAGCAAAATTCGAAGAAGTTTCGACGTGATGTACACGCTTCATATGCGCGAGAGTTTTTAATGTGGAGCCAAACGCCTTTCAGTGGCAGTTCCACATGTGTTCTGCTCCAGGTATTTAACATCTTAAAGATTTGCTTGCGCCTTTTCGTTTTTGTTTCCTTTTCTTTTCTTGGGTGGAAGGGGGGGATTCAGATATTGTGTTTTATACAGGCCCAGGCCCTCTTTTCATCTTTTGCGATATTGTTGTTGTTGTGTGGGGTTTAACGTCCCAAAACCAGCTCGGATTATGAGAGACGCCGTAGTGGAGGGCTCCGGAAATTTTGACCACCTGGGGTTTTTTAAGGTGCACTGACATCGCACAGCACACAGGCCTCAACATTACGCCTCCATCGAAATGCAGCCACCGCAGCCGGGATTCGATCCCGAGACCCTCGGATCAGCAGCCGAGTACCATTCACTAGACCACCGTGACGTGGCATTGCGATATTCGTATTCCATGCAATGTTTTCTGATTAGGTAGCAAATGCGCCACCACGGAGACGAGTGCAGGTTTTGCGACCCGCTTCAAGAGCAGCAGACGCTAAAGACAGTATCAGGCCACGACTTGTGCCAACGTTACAGACCAACGACGACATCGTGCTTATTCTTTTTCAACATCGCTCGAGTGAATAAAAATAATTTGTTCCACCGCTGCCGCTCAACTCTCACGGAGCAAAGTTGTGGACGTTTTCCGAAGATCTCTCGCGCTCGGGAGACTGCATTTAAAGGCATTACGGCGTACCCCCTCACTGCACAGAGAGTTTGAAAGCATCAAAATGGCTCCTTTTATGCCTCTGAATTGCATCCAGTATGCCGTACCATTGCTTTAAGAGCTCCTTGAACTGAGTAATACTTCGTTTCCCATGGGCCGTTATCTTAATGTTTTCTCCAGCCTTATTCGGTACGCCAGGGCCGTTGCGAAAGCGTCGGTATAAAGCATCCCGCTTTAATAATCTTCTCCCGCTCAGAAAACATTCCTGGAACTTTAAGACGGCCGCCCCACCCACCGAGTATAATAAACTACGCGCGGAGGGTTGCTGTTTGCTCGACTCGGCGCTTGCAATGGCCATAAAATAAATAACGCGGTGCCCGCTAATCGCTAAAATAAATAAATAAATAAATAAATAAATAAATAAATAAATAAATAAATAAATAAATAAATAAATAAATATCGATGACTCAACACAGATTTCGAAGGTAATTTTGCACGTTAATGCTTTCTCATATTCACCTCCGCCTCAGGATGTCTCAGGCGTGCAGACAGAATACGAAGCAACATTTTTACTTCTGCGCGAATGCACTGAAAAAAAGAATCCCACATATTTGTTCAAATGAATAAGATTCTGCAGGGATGAGGGTTCATTTAGGTTTGTAGTGCACCTCTATTCAATGAAACAAATGAATGTCGAAAATGATACAACTTTAATATGAAACTTTATGGGGAAACCACCGCTTGAGGCTTTTGAATAAAAAGGCTAACTCGGAGAAAGATTGAGGCATGTATCGATTCGCAAAGGTGAACGAAGGAATCAGCAGGCTCGTTACCGAGGCTTCAACAACAACCACAATTTGTCTGCGCCAAATCAACAGTGGGTTTCCGAGCGCGCGCGCGCGCACACACACACACACACACACACACACACACACACACACACACACACATATATATATATATATATATATATATATATATATATATATATATATGTATAACTGAATTGACGATGCGCCTCTTAGAGAACGACAGTTTATTACCCTGTCGGAGCCCGACCTTTTTCAAGGTCGGGCTCCGACCGAAACCGTTGATGTAATAAACCGTCGTTCTCTAAGAGGCGCATCGTCAATTCTGTTATAAACTAGCGGCAACCGAAGCTATTTTTGCATATATATATATATATATATATATATATATATATATATATATATATATATATATATATATATATATAGTGTGTGCGTGTGTGCACGTGATTCACGTTCTGTATTCTGAGTTATGAGTGAGTTACATATGTAAATCGCCGAAACTCTTGGGAAAAGTGGAGGCGAAGGTTAGGGAAATGAGTGCAGAATCAGCGCTTCAGCTTAGACTAATGCAACGAGCACTATAATATTTCCTTTCTGATTTCCCCCGAGCTGTTAATTCAATAATTAGAACTGCTCAACAATGCAGAATTGTGGTTCGTTATAGTGTTGTGGTTTATTGTTCCATTCATATTGTAATACAAGGTAAACGCATGTTTTTACTCTGAAAGTGATAGCCCATGTTCGTTAATAATGTCTAATGGCACACTGTTATCTGTGAAAATAACTTATTTCCATTATGATGACCCTTCAATCTCGGTTAATAATTTACCTATAGCACGCTTGCCTACGTTATCCGTCTCCTGCACCCCATCAAGTCGTTTTCTGGCAGCTTTTAGCCCAGGAATCTATAGCCAAAGAATCTGGGGAACATTGCAGTCGAGTGAGGACGCGGCAAAGCATTCTTTTTTGTCATCCTAGGCATGCAGGTTTTCATGCTAGACATGAAGCCACACCGGTATACCTGTGGCTGTTCACTCAACCTAGCTCTTTGGTAAAACTCCAGGCTTACTCCTCAAATGAAAGTTGAAAAAAGAAAATGTTGAAAATACGAGAACGAAGCAACTGAAATAAAGATGAATTGCGGTTTGATGAGAGGCAGGCGACGCCTTTCAGAAGTTGGCCGTCAAAACACGGTGGTATAAGAAGCCGACTGAGTATGCGAGGGACGCGCCATTGCAACTCGATGCGCGTTTCACGTGAGCCGAAGACAAATAAGATGCGGCGGACGCGCAACGCGCCCGAAAGAGGCGCAGCTGCCTGGTCGAAAATACCGCAAAAAATATTAAAAATTCGATGCGGAAAGCACATTCGGTGGAGAACGTTAAGACATGGAGGAAATTGGGAAAAGTATAGCCAAGTTTTGGCGCAATGGCTGGACCGGCTTTCGATCGGATATTAAAAATGCATCAGTCGTTCGAAACAATAGCAGCTGTCGCGCGATGCGGCAAACAAGAAAAAGAAAAGAAAGATTTCGATCTGCGGTACCCCATTATTCCGAGCGGCGCCTTTTAGATTCCCCCCACTTTCTTCGCTGCAAAAGAATCTCGCCTTGCTCCGAGCCAAAACGGCACTTGAGCTACAGTCTTTTCTTTTTTGGTCTTTTTTAATCTTTCTTTCGCCTCATATCGGTGACTTTTCAGATTGTCGACTAGTTCTGCAAACTTAGTTCTTGTATACTTGTAAGCGATTGTGAGAAAGTGTCGGGGCGGCAAGAAAGAGTGACAAGTTTGCGCTTGGGAACACAGCGTCAATGTATAAGGCTGACGCCACTCCCTGTGACATGTGAGCTGGAGTGTGCGTTCCGTGGAGTCGGCTTACGCTGTGCTTCATATCAGGGGCAGCAGAATGGTTGTGTAGCAACTTTACAGGAGCAGGCTTTACATGATGCACGACCCAAAGCTTTTTCCATCTCACGGAACACGGACTCATTGACAGATAGTATATGGGCTTTGCAGGAGCTGCCCTGATTTCTGCTGCCTCCTATAGAAAGATTCGACCTTAATAAAAAAAGAAAAACGGACCTGCAGTCGCTTTATGACCTTCAGTACTCCGCTTTTCATTTGCTTGCAGTGTCCTAGTAATCTTTTCTTTTTTTCTTAACCGGGTAAACAAGCCTCCTTTGAAGGTCAAACCTAGCAGGGAGGCTTGAACAAGCACGAATATATTAGAAGAACGTATTCCTTGATTCTAAGGAAAACGTTCTCCTTGAGATCCACGTTCGTTTTATTGACATCCGCACTATAGAAACAATCAATATTGGTCAGATAGCCTAATCGACGGAATAGGGTTTTTCACTTTGCCTCTGTTTGTAGGACACGAGCGTTTCCAAGACATCGCATGGTACAAAATATCGTTGAAGTATATATATATATATATTATATATATATATATATATATATATATATATATATATATATAGGCCGGCCCACCGGCCGCAACGTCAGTACACTTATATTGTTTTTGTTAATCGTGTGAATCTCTTCTTTTGAAGAATCGTGTGAGTCTCTCCTTTTTATATATATATATATATATATATATATATATATATATATATATATATGTGTGTGTGTGTGTGTGTGTGTGTGTGTGTGTGTGTGTGTGTGTGTGTGTGTGTGTGTGTGTGTGTGTGTGTGTGTGTGTGTGTGTGTGTGTGTGTGTGTGTGTGTGTGTGTGCATTTACTGAATTTTACTGACGGGGGGCAGGGTGACAAAACTAAGACGCC
The DNA here is from genome assembly GCA_013339685.2 of Hyalomma asiaticum. NCBI lineage: Eukaryota > Metazoa > Arthropoda > Arachnida > Ixodida > Ixodidae > Hyalomma > Hyalomma asiaticum. The sequence continues at coordinate 94,379,764 of CM023486.1, forward strand.
AGCTTCCGACGTGCGTGTGGCAGAACGTGACTTAGCACTTTTCACCTTGGTTGAAGAAACGTGAAGGATTTCACAAACTGCAATAAGAACGTATCGAGAGTTTATGGGCCGGCGAAAACGCAGTGACCTAAACGGCGGCGTGCGAATTAGAGATGCCCCTGGTGTACAACGTGCGCGAGCTACACATGTAATGCATATTACGAAGAGGAACCTATTGCTATCAGCTCATGCACTCGCACATGCACATGTGAATCTGGCGCGTTGTACAAGTTCGTCACGCTTCCAAAACGAACCAAAACTCCTATCATTGCTCCAGTTCTCACAGAAAGTAGCGAGAATATAGTAATCGACGTTTTACGAGCCAAAAGCACGATATAATTATGAGGAACTCTCCCCAGTGGAGGGCTCCGGAGTTATTTTGACCGCCTGAGGTTCATTAATCTGCGCCTAAATCTAAGTACACAGGGGTTTTCGGTATTTCGCTCCCCATCGAAACCAGGCTGCCGTGGCCGCAAGCCAGCACCCAAGCCGATAGGCTACCCGCTAAACTGAACACAGAAATGTGCTAAAGATCCGCGTACTGTCGGATATCAGTGCAGGGGTGCTATCCTGGAAATTTTTGAAATTACGCCATATTGTCGAATTCCGCCATCTTGGCAGCTCTGATTGGCTCTGAGGGCAGCTACGGGCTCTCTGATTGGCTCGAAAATGCCGCCGTTATACAATTCTACAAGGTGACGGTATTTGACAGTGCCCAGGATAGTACTCCAGGTGGTCGAAGTTTCTGGAGCCGTCCACTGTATACGGCTTGCCTCATAATCGTAATTGTGGTTTTTGTACCTGAAGTCCCATCAATTATTGTGGCTACTTTGCCCAAATCGGAGTAGCTAATCATGCTCCCATCTGGTTACCTCACTGATTTTATTTTATTACTCCTCCCTTTCAATCTCTCTTGTACTCTCTAGAACAATGATACCTATATCTACGTTTGGCTCCCTGCGAAAAAAAAAAGTATATAAATGGAGCCTATAGAAACAGCGCGACTTCGTCTTTCCAAAAACGATATTATGCATTTGTCATCATCATTCCGCATTCGCTTTGCCGAAACGTAAGGCACGAGAAATGTCATAACCACATGCGCCTATTCGAAGCATTGAATTTCAAATAGAGCGTAGCTACGACAGGGCTCCCGTTACGCGCAACCTTTGATGTCGAGCACACGTCACTGTAAGCTGTCACCTCGTTCTGCTCAAAAGTGGGGTCAAGGACCGCGAGTCCTATTTTAGTGATAACGTGAACGCCCGTGACGCAAGATAGGAACTCAGAAATGAAGGAATTGAAACTTGTTTCGAAATATATATGTATATGATGTAGCAATATTCAACTCTACTATGTCCATTTGTGTTTTTACTTTCACGTTTTAGAATAATGTCGCAGCTGCATTGATCAATCGTGGAATGCGTCCCCTTGTGTTGAAATACGTGTGTCTATCTGTAGTTTATGAAAGTATTTCGTAATGTTCCTTCATACCGAATATGGAGAGAACGGCATTATTAAAATAAGTGGTAATGTTTCGAAATTCAGAACGGCGCTCTGCATATATATATATATATATATATATATACACTGAATTTTACTGACAGGGAGCAGGGTGACAAAACTAAGACGCGAGCTTCCGACGTGCGTTTGGTAGCAGCATGGCTTAGCACTTTTCGCCTCGGAACAGTAAGAGCAAAAACGAGCAGTTAAAGCATAAACGAAAATCATACCTCATTTAGGCTGTAACTGGTGTATACGCAAAACAAAGCAAAAGCATACATGAAATGGTTTTTCGTTGCAATATTTTTATTTTTACTTTTCCGCCTGTCCAATTGCCAGAGGTCATATCCTCGGGACTATTTCTTGCGACATGTTTCAACTTAAATCACAGAAACACCATGGAGTAAAGCGGCGTTTGCAGCTTGGACGTGCTGGTTCAATAGAAGTTGGCGCGCAACAGTACGTTGTTTTATACTCAGACCGAGGATTGACACTTACAAAAGTACAAAAACTCGCAGACCTTTAAGTGCATTATTTACCAGCTGTGGAACCTATATAGAATATCTACAGAATGGCGAACAGCCTCATATATTTTTGTATGTTCCCAGTTGGAGCTACGAATACAGCTTTGACACCTGAGCTACACATGGCACTGGCAAAATTTATAGGTGATGAAGACATTTTCCGCCATCGCTTTTAATGAAAATCCATGCCTGTGCAAATTTGAACTCAGCTCAATAGATACAGTGCTATACGTCCATCCCTCTCACCACACGGGAATAAACTGTATTTATAATAAACGGCAATTGACCCCAGCTTCTTGCTTCACGTTCAGCTGAATAAAATACCTTAGTGACCGTTACGAATTAAGTTGCTTCAGCTAATTTTCTACTTATATGGAAGTGATAAGAACATGATACGAAAACAGTCGAACAATGATACCAAGAGTCTAACTTTTGCTATCTGTAACGTGAACGAAAGTCTTACAGTGTTTTGCGTTTCCTGAGAACCTGACTGAGTACTAATATAGCTGTTTTTACTTGAATTTCGCAGGCTGTACAGCGGCGGACTTGCAGGAGCGCAAAATCAAAACACACTGGTGGATCAGGCGGCGACGATGTGTCCATACACCAGCCCTCGGCAGTTAGGCGTCGCGGGCAAACCGCCGGAGTAAACCACTGAGGTCGACCCCACGCCTTGAACGACCGCCCGCACCGAAGAAATGCGCTCCGACCAGAACTGCGAGCGCCTCCGGCGAAGTTCACTGTCGACACGAACGTCGACAGCGTCGATTGACGCCATTAGCGTCACCATGCTTCCTGACGACGATCGGCTCGACGCTAGTAGTCTCACTAGTCGCGGCTACCGTCGCCACCGCGGCAATACTGGCGCCGCCGGGCCTTAAGAAGTCGTCGTCACCGCAGCAGCAGCTTCCCAATGTGCTGGCGGCGTACACGACGTTCAACGAGACGGTCAACTTCACGCACTTTGTGGTGGACACGGGTACGGGCCGCGTCTACGTGGGCGCGACCAACTGGCTGTACCAGTTCAACGCATCCCTCGAGCTGGAGGCATCGGTGCAGACGGGACCTGTCGAGGACAGCGTGCTCTGCTCGCCTTCCGACTGTAGCGGCGTCGAGGCCGAGCCGACGGACAACATAAACAAGGTAGGTGGCGGAGACGAGCTCTGCTCTGGTACAACATGCGGAAATGCATTAGGGACGGGAAACATTTTACCGCCACCTTGATTACAATGTACGCAGATGCCTGTACAAATAATTAGAGACGTCTAGGTTTTCCACATTCAGTAGAAAATTTCTTTTTCTGGTCCTAAATTTCTAACACAGAGGCCACGGCTCACTTTCCGTAGGGTATTCAATATTTAAACAGATGGTTATAGTGAACGCCTGCGCGAGGCCGGATTAGCCTAAATACCGGAGCTGTTACCAATGTGCCAACATGAACTGCACGCTTATTTTTGGGACAAATCAGGAAGTAGAGGGTTTCATTACAGCGGAATTTAGATATGACTGCAGTACGACTGCAGTACAATCCACAAACGAGACGCTACATGGTTTCACGGACTGTTGACTATGCTTTCATAAGAGTGAAAGTAGTTTTCGTTATTACTTTAGTAATCACAGTTCCATGCAACACATTGCCTTTTGGTAACATTGTTATATTGGATGAATTTTTTCGCTACCGCACTGAGCACCTAATTTATGCATGGAACTTCTTTAACTTATACTGTACTTTCTCTCAGTAGGTTACGTACATTTTAAGCGAGGCATGTACTGCTGGAAATGATTTTTTGTCCGCACTGCATGCCTCTTAATCCGCGTGCCAATGGTGTAACATACGTCGCCCATCGGCAGGTGCTGGTGATTGATTACAAGGCCCGCAAGCTTATCGCCTGCGGCAGCATCCACCAGGGCGCCTGCCGCAGGCACGACCTCGACGACATCACGCAGCAGGAGGCCCTCGTTATCATTCCCGTTGCTGCCAACGACCGAAACTCTTCCACGTACGCCTTCGTGGGGCCGGCGCACTACCACGGAGGTCGAGGCCCGTCTCGAGTCCTGTACGTGGCCACGACCAACAGCCGACAAGGACCGTACCGGGACATGGTGCCGTCCATCTGCAGCCGAAGCCTGGACGAACCCGGTGGACGTCGGGGTTCCCTCGGGGGTTCGTCGGACCAGCCTTTGTTCGCCATCATCGAACAGTCATTCTCGGCAACGGCGCGCGTGGACATTGCCAATCACATCAAGGATTACTACCTCGTACACTACGTGTACGGCTTCCACACAGAACACTTTGCCTACTTCGCCACTGTGCAGCGAAAGAGCCACTTGAGGTATGTGCACGCGGTACTGTATATTGCGACATTTGAGACGGGAAATATTTAAGAAACACGGAGAAGCATATTTTTGTTGTTGTTGTTGTTGTTGTTGTTGTTCTTGGCTCGTTTACTGTACAGGGCTGTAAAGCTATCGTAAATTAAATTTTACCGACGCGAAAAATTCATTAGCGATCTCGTACCGTTAGTAATGACAGCGTTACAACGTGGTAAAGTGTGGAAGAATGCAAGATGTTACGGCACACGCCTTTAGACATTCTACAAGGAAAATAACCGGGATCAAGCAACTAAAGCATATTAGTACATGACTACATTCAGGTACACATACGATGTACAAATGCATCGCTTTTCTTTTTTTTATTATTTAATGGGCTCTTCTGGAGAGATGAAAGTTTTGCGGGAGTCATGGAGGTTAACTATAAGGGAACATCCAGTTTGCTGCCATAATAATAATTGGCGGGGTTTAACGTGCCAAGGCCGCGATATAATCATGAGGTGCGCGCCGCAGTGCAGAACGCCTGAGTAATTTTGATCACCGGCGATTCTTTAGTGCGCACCTCAGTCTAAATATACGGGTGTTTTGTGCATTTCTCCCCCATCGAAATACGGCCGCCATGGTCAGGATTCGATCCCGCGACATGATCTTCGCAAGACAACACCTAGACGTTATGCTACCATGGCGGGAGAAAGGATATGAGGGTGTATGGAAAAGTAAGCAGGAAGAGAGTGAGAGAAAAAAGGGAAATTTAGGTAAACGCATACACGCACACACACGAACACATACACAATAGTAGCACAGCCTTCTAATTTCGTATCGTCCAATGCGTCGCAGGGCATCAGAAGAGCTGGGCTACGTCAGCCGTCTAGCTCGCGTCTGCACTTCAGACCCGGCGTACAGCACGTACACCGAAGTGACCCTCCAGTGCCTGGGTCCTGACGGCACCGACTACAATCTCCTCACCGACGCTGGAGTCATGGCGGCCGGCGAAGACGTTGTCGATGAGCTGGGACTAGAACCTGGTACTTCGGACTCTCGAGTACTTGTCGGCCTGTTCGTTGTGAGTGCCGACCACACGACTCGGCCCAGCCGGCGGTCAGCGATCTGCCTGTTCGCCATGACAGACGTGGAGCAGAAGTTCACCGAGAACGTCCACATGTGCTACAACGGCAGTGTCCTGACCAGAAACATGGACTATATCGCAGGAAGCATCAACCAGTGTCCCGAGCCAGGGGTGAGCAGATGAAATTCTCGTTAAATACCTCTAAGATTTATATTTCGGAGAGAACGCTACAAAGAGCACCTTACAATACTGATTGTATTCTTTGTGTTGCAGAAGGCGGGCAACATCCTCAACTTCTGCAACGAGACGGTCAAGCTGAATGGATCAGTCCCCATTTCGGCGAGGGCAGCAATCACGTACCCCAACGACACGCTGACGTCACTGGCTACCGTTCTCGTGGGACACCATAACGTTCTCTTTGTGGGAACTGCTGAAGGGACCCTTAAAAAGGTACGTCTACCTTCTTGTACAGTCATAGATAATTAAAATACAAACAAGTGGGGGTTCCCTAAAGCGCGTTCTTTCATTCTGCTGTTTTGTATAATGACAGACAGGGGTGTCATGAGGGATTCTTCTCTCCTGTGGCAAGTGTATCGGGGCCAAAGTGCTAGACTCGTTAATGATGGTCCTCTTTGCAAGCTTCTGTGGCGTGCAACGAGTTTTCTAGCTGACCACTGGTATCTAGCGTTCACTGAGACTTGAATTTTTAAAAGCCTTGAGGCACTGAAACGGAAATAATTGTACGAAGTGTTATTAAGTGACGACGAGCGTAAAGGCTGCGTTACCAATCCGTCTATTACCTTGTGTAAAAGACAAACATCTAACAACACAAAAAGCTTCTCGATTCTCGGGTATGAAGAGCGTAAATTATTGTTATTTATTATACGCACGTCTCACATTTCTTGCACATCTCAGGCTGCCCATTTACTGTTTAGCGTGAGAATTTTCGTTTGTATTTGCGACTGATAATCCGCGCAGGGTTTTTTTTTTTTTTATTTGCGCGGCACCTGCTGCCTCTGTATCTTCTTGTGCGGTAAAGCTCGGTTAAATTTTGGCGTACGTTCTTGTGTACCCTTTCATGCTCTGTAATTATAAGCGCCGATTTAACCGTGCTCCATCAAGTCTGTAACCAACCTGCCTATCTTAATATCTGAATTGCCAGTTAATGCACAAACCAAAATTCCTGCCTTTCGATACGGGCAAAACAAAAGTCGTTCACTGCATTCCGCTTTTACGCATTGAGCGGTAATTATTTCTCGTTTCGCTGAAACCCGCAATTTGGTTACGTAATCTCGCGCGAAGACTTCGTATGCGTGCAGCGTTACCGCTGGCTCGTTTGTTTGAAGGCTTAAAGCTGTTGGATTTACGACGCACAGAATGTGCACGGCTTTCATTACTTTTCTTTGCATGGCAACTTGCATTCAATATATATGATGCGATGTCGAGGTCAACTGTCCACAATTATAGCTGTGTACGTAATATCAGATCGCAAATATTTTTCTTACAGATTCTCGTCACCGGAGCCTCGGCCGCTGAAGAGTTTGAGCAAGTGCCTTTGGATCCCGGGCACAAGATCATCCCTCAGATATACGTGGACGCTGCTCAGAACTTCCTCTTTGCTGTTTCCATCTACAAGGCAAGTAAAGCACGGCCACGTGTTGTAACTATTCCATTTTACTTCGAAATGAATGCGTTATATGACACACTCACCAGCGATAATCTTAATAAGAGCAAACACGTACTATCGACCAAGAAAGTTTGTGGACAACGACTTAGGCTGTCGGAGGAAAACTTGACATCCCTGACAAGGCACTACGGGATAGTGAGGTCGAAGTTCAACGTCACTTAGCAGATAGGTTGCGGAGGGGTCAAAGTGATTTACTACATTCAGCGTCATTATCGAAAACTGGAAGGAATATAATTTTACTAGGAACCTCGAGATATTTCCCTTACTGGCGCCCGGTGTGCCACGCCTAGTGTACTTCAGGCAATTATACTACATTGAGAGCGTACTAAAGTCATAAATACTAAGAGGCTTAGCGCGCCCGTTTCACAAGAAATGCCCAGATAGCAAAGTAACAATCACTGCTTTGAAAGTATGAACGGACACGAGGGCATGTGAAACTTGATTCAGAATTATAACGGTGTTAAAAGGCTTCCATAAGAAAACTGGGAAGTGAGTTTGGCCATAGGGGTTGTCTAAACTTCCACTCGTGAAAGGGTTTTTGACAATTAGTACATGAAACTTGCCGTTATCATACTAATCCTATCGCTTAAACCGGTTCCCCAGTTCCGCTATTTCACGCAAGCCAGCAACTCAGAAGCAGCTTGGCTTTGCAAGACGTAAAGGGGTACACTTAGCGAAGTGGAGAAACTTTCGCGACGTGGAGCCCCTTTTTTCCCATGTATTCCTGGGGCACATCAGACGGCAAGAAAAGGCTTGCACAGCAAAAGGACCAACTTCCAGTATTCGCCCTGGTGTTGCTCAACGATCACTAAGCAATGCCACCGACTGTGCTGCCACTGGGACAAAGGGAAACGCTTTAAAAGCTTCTCGTCTACGGCTAGTCTGCAAACTTCGTTCAAACAATACTCTGCAATGTCTTGGCAGCAGCCGTCCGCCTGCGAAGGCCCGAATTTCAAAGATTGGTTCAGAAAGGCTGAGGAAGGCTGCCACCTGGTGGCCGGACCTCCGTGACTGGGAAGCCGTCACGGAACACGTTGCGACACCGAGTATACAGCCAATTGTCACCGATTCTTATACCCGAACAGTTTTGGTGACTCAATTCTCGATCGGTTGTCCACGGCTACGACTTAGACTGCATGGTTTTACTTAGGTTTAGCGTATTGAGCGTGCGCACGAAACAGAAAGAAAAGAGAGTTTGCGGAGTGGAGCAGGGTGTCCGTTTCAATCTGGCGCATGGATCGGGCGCAGCGCAACACAAAAGCGCCTCGCTGACCTGTGTCCAAGGGTCCGAGGAGAGCGCCGACAAAGCGCCGAGCGCTGCCTAATGGACGGCCTTCGTACGCCTCTCTCTCGATCCTTCTCAGCAGCTCCGTCCGGTCAAGCCCCGAACAGCCGACTGCGCCGCCCACGTGTGAAGCGTGTCAGGTTCAACACGGCTCTGCTCTTAGCCGCGGAACCAACAGAGCGCAGCTCCGTTTGAAACTCCACTCGGGGAATGCAAAAGTTGCCCGCCTTTCTCTCCTTTTACACTTATTGCTCTTTTTCGTCCATATAAGCGCATGCTAGAGACGCGACCTTTGCAGCACATTCTGCATTATATGCTTTCCGTCCCTCGACGATGCACAAGGTGCCACTTTATTTATTTTTTATTTATTTCTTGTGCGCTTTCCCCGGTTTTATTTATTTCGTGTCGTAAAGCCTCGTTTATACCACCCTACAGTGAAGGCCTCGTTTTCCTTACAGCTAGGGGCTTTCCGCAGCTGAAAATACCAAAGCTAAATGTATTAATAACGAAGTTATTCAGAAGCTTTAAAAGAAGGAGGTATAGGGCGCTGCGAAATTCTTCAGGTTCTATATTTTACGAAAACGTTCATATGGGCGCTGCGAGTGAGTCGTTTCCAGCGCTGCTGTTTGCATTGCATCCGGCTCGTCATTTTTTCGACAACGAACATTGTCACGGTGGCAATAGGTTATATTCTTAAGTAATCCTGTCATAGTCACATCACCGTTCGTGATCACTGTCAATTTATCTGCTTGCGCCACACACAGAACAACCGCAACTTCATACGTCATTTCATAGCAGTAGCACTTAATGCTTAACCTTTCTCTATGTATGTATGGGCTTCCATGTGCGTATGTGTGCTTTCTTGTAGGTGTCTAAGCAACTTCATTCAACCGCGTTAAGGTAGCACGCGCGCATTTAAAGCTATCTGCCCTATTGCCATGATGTCCGGTGATCTCCGATAGCTCTCCCGACCTGAGCTTACTGGCAGGCTGTCATTGTAAGTTATCTGGTCACGTTTAGCGCATTCAAAACCTCCCTTCCTTCTGCACTACGACCTTTCAAGCGTGGTCTGCATTAAAAAAATACCAACTCAGTCTTGCCTTACAAGTGCGGCGACAACTGTAAATACAGAGGGGGAGAGACGGAAGTGTTCATTGGAAGCATCTCGAACAACCGTCAGAACAGTGGGGCACAATCAGGAGACAGACGAAAAGGATAAAGCTTTTTGCTCTGGCTCTGTGCTTATAAGCCAACGAACCCAAGCTCTTGTTATTAACTTTCAAACCAGGGACATGCATTGCTTGCAACCCCGCACGATGGCGGGGTTAGCCAAGAACTAATGAAGTACAACTGAAACACGGTGGTGCATTTGAAGAAGAAGAGTCGTTGTCAAGTTTCCCCATATGCTTTGTGCAACAACATAAGCGACGCGTCAGCTCAAGAATGCAGTTATAAATAGCGTTAGGTTTAATTCCTTTTGGAGAAAGTAGCACTGATAATCTAAGTAGAGATGACATTCTTGCTAAGAGAAGCGATGAACACAGTTTTGATCATCTCTCTCCACAGATGGTACAGGCGCGCAAGCGGCCATTTTCCTGTGCATCAGTGCCACGTTGTGGAGCCAAGTTGCAAACAGGTTGAGGATGATGTTCAGCTAAGTGCGGATTGTGGTCATGCGCCTGAGAAAAGTTACTCAACCGACATAACAGTCGCCGCTCTCGTGCGCTAGTTATAGACAAGGGCAGCTATATGTGCGTCTTTCCAAACATCCCAACAAGCAATGAATGCAATAGACAGTTCCCCAAGCTTACAAAAGCCATAATTATCTGGAGACGAAAGTGTAACGCTGCCATAGCTTGAACTAACGTTGACGTTTGTCTACAAGCTAGAACTAATTTTTAGCGTTGTCAAATAAGTGTGAAAAAACAATATCTAAATCTCCGAACGTTGTCAAAACACGGTCTTAGCGCCTTCCGAGCATCAGGAATGTCTAAAAATCCGCGCCTGTCCCAGTTAAGGACGCTGTTTTCGATGTTGCACTTGTGTGACTAAAGCACTGCGCTGATTACTGGTGATTATCTTTAACAGGTCAGCAAGGTTCGCATCGAGAAGTGTCAGCAGTACGAGACCTGCGAATCGTGCCTCGCTTCCCGCAATCCGTTCTGCGGATGGTGTTCCTTGGAAAGGAGGTGAGTTCCGACTTAAAAGTTGACTTGCAAGCAACCTTGCGGTTTGAGACACACAAATGTCCTCTCGCCACGATGAACCCGCAGCCGTTCCAGCTAGCTGTCCTCAAAACACTCCCGCTTAATCGTCGTCTTTATCCGAGAGGCATCGTGCGCTGCTGCGTATCATGCCTTTATGCTTGTCGACGCTATAGAACTGTCCGTGTTGCTGTATAGTTGCCCCTTTTTAATTTGTTATTCAAGTGAGACGATATTTTATAACTTTAATTAACCTTCCAATAATTTTCGCGCACATGTGCCTAAACGCTAATGCCTGATTAGAGATATACGGTGTAAAGGCATCGCTCAGCAGTCAAGAACACCCGGCCAGAACATGTCATTGGATCTTTATGTAGTCGCAAATGCCGTGTAATCAGTGCCTAGCCTGTGAGCTTTCTACAAAAGAAGACAGTTTGTTAAGGTGGCTTACCGAATGTAACAGCTGCAAAACCGATGCAACAACTGTCTAGTCAGTTTTTAATGGCGCGTCTCGCAAGTATACCACCATCATCTTGGGTAACTCTTTGCCAAACTTGGCTCGGTCGGGCTGGTGATGGTGCCTACCATAAAGCTTCCAGCATAAGATAACAACATAGTGATCGCTTGCTTTAGCGTTTTGATCTCTCAACATGACCATTTTCCCCATAAGTATAGTTCACCGCCTTGGTGCTCGGATTTCTCCGTTATTATTTGCTGCTGTTGCGTACTAGCTGGCTAACTTCATTATTTAACAACTAAATAAAGTAATTAACGTAACGGATTGCGTTATGTCGGAAGTTGTGAATACTACTGCCTATCGCGAGATAGCATGACGCAGAAGTTAAACCTGACTGTCCAAGGTTTCTACCCATAACCATTTTAATGGAGTAACGCTTTTGCTTTTCTGTGAAAACCCATTTGTCGATAAAGTATCGGACCGTTAATGGCCGTTCCAAATCGCAGAGACGGTTGGGTTTGCGAGATAATCGGCTCCTAATTTAACTTCGGTGGGTCGGTCTGATCTCTTGCACCAGGCAGCTATGGCGGCATCGTCCCCTCGATCGAGAGCAAAAATTAAAATTTTTAGCGGGGAAAAGAAAGAAATAGAAAACGAAAACGACGTTGCCGCCGTGCAAAGGCATGCATATACCACAAGGCGCGCGGTATCGCACCACAGACTGCACTCCTTGTTCTTGCTTCGCATCGCGCACATTTTCTTTGTTTGCCGCGAACAAAAAAGCGTAAATTTTCATTTGCCTTCAAGCTTGGTGAGACTCAGAGTGGAATTGTGGTTGCAAGCAAGGAAGGGCACACAAGAGGAGAGTGGGGGGAGGTTACGCAGGACGGCCTCGCGTTTTTACAGCCATCATTTTACGCTCGGTTTACGACCCTATAAAAAGCGGAAGCGGCCGGCACTGCCGATTTGGTTATAAGCACATTCTCCCCGCAAGGTGCCACTGCCATCTTTTGTATTCCTTCTTCCTCCGCGGCAACACTTGGCAACCACACGCTCAGCTCCGTCCGTGGGCCTTACCGCACGCGGGGCGTGAAAATGTGCGCTTTGTATGTACAGCGAATATAGCGACTGCGCGCAGAACGCGCCTGCAAGTGGTGGCAGCGGTGGGAGTGAGCAGGGTTGGTGCGTTGTGCTTTGCGGCTCGAGGAGAGAACAGTCGCGATGCAACAATGCGTGAACAAAGAGAGAGAGAGAGAGAAAGAGTGTTTAAAAAGAAATAAATGAAAAGACGCAGATGAAGGAATTGAACGGTAAAAAACACGATCCACGGAGAAGACGGCAGCGCCCCCAAACGGAGGAAATAGTGCGCTCTTATGACCTCAGCCTGCTATTACTTGGTCCTTCCCAGCTGCCGTGGTCATAACATCACCGCGGCCCGCGATAACAGGGGGCGCTTGTTTACGCAACGCTAAAGGTCAGCTATGAAAATACAGATCAGACGGGGGCGAGATGATATGCTGAAGTAGCGAGAGATTCGTGGAAAGGAGGGAGGAAAGGGGTGACTCTGTGCTACGGGCGGGCAAGGCGAGCCTATACGTAGCGAAAGAAAAAAAAAGAAAGAAAGGGAAAAAATCGAAAGTATAACCCAAGCCGTATGGCAGGCATTAAACAGGACGAAAATAGAGAAACCGTGCACCACGGGGCTAGACGGTGGAGAGGGGGAGAGGGGATGACCAAATTAAGGGAATAAACAAGGTCCTAGCTGTCTTCCTGCCTGGACGTGTTGTACGAGGGGCCAGTGAAGCACTCAGAGAAGCAAAATCGAACACAGCGCCGCACTGGCGAGTGGATTGAGAACGTTAAAACAGCGGCTCATCCCCCCCGCAGCCCCCCGCAATGTTGCCTTCGGGGCCTTCTCGTTTGCGCGCTGCGTGCTCGTCCGTGAGGACCGGAACCTCCGGGTGCAGCGGCGGCGCAGTAATCTCGACGGAGCTATTTCGAGTAAGAAGATACTTGTTTTCCTCGCGTCTTATAGCGAACCGGGTAAGAAGAAGGAAAAAAAAGAAAGCGTGATTAGATATCGACTAGCTGCCGTTGCTGGGATGTTCCCCGCGCTTTACGTATAGATGGGGAAGTCATCGGAGCCGCAGCGAGAAATGCTTCCGAGAGTGTCTTGCGCGCTACTGGAAGCATCTGCAGCACTGTTCTTTCTTTTGCGGTCTCGTCCGAGTCAGCCGCTTGCCAATTTGCAGGCGCCGCGTCGTTACAGGAGGCTGCGCTCCTGGGAATCGGTTTGGAGAACGCTGTTGCGCTATAGTTATTGCATTGGTTGTTGTGCGTTGTTGCTGTGTGTGCTCTAAACGAGAGCGCCGGCCACCACTTGTCCCGTGGGTTTCGTACAAAGCTAGGACTAAGTAGATAATGTTTTCGCCCTGTGTTTACTTTTTAATTTGCTTCGGCACACGCACAGGACCGAAACTTTGCTGAAACACCCAAGATAGGCGAAGGTAAAGCTATACAGACGGTTTTGTAGCCTCTGTTGGGCAAAATAAACGCACATGCGCGCGGAAATATAAATTCCTACCAGAACGCTTCTTCTTTCAACCATATATATTGCAAGTCGTCTTCTGGTCAAGTATGTCATTTATATACCGAAACCTTCGTCTCATAAGCGGCAGTGTGCTGGCAGAACCCGTCCCGCATGGAATTGTGCGGCCAATGGAAGGTAACTCAAGATTGCATTAACATCGTGTATACCGTGCACTTGATGAGAGCTTTTCTACAGTACACATATCACGAGAAAAACAAGAATTGGGGTCTGAGTGCGCGTTTGTGTGGCGCGTAGTCTCTGAGTAAATCAAAGACTGTTGATTCAAAAGAAGGCAAATAAGAACGTTTACAAAATCCTTTACGTCTTCTTTTCTCCTTAAATCCAAGTAGATTAGGACCCACCGCATTTCGATTCAAAGGACGAGAGAAGCGCGGACGGAGAAGCGGCTGGAGAGATCGCTGGAATGGGCCCGTATCATGTTCCCCGAAATTCAGATTAGGAGTAATGTTCTTCTCGAAATAGCGCGTCATCCGAGTGCGTCGCAATTCCTCCCGCAATCCAGCGCAATGCACGCACACCGCGACACCGCGAACGAATTTTTACGAGAAGTTCCCATGATTACATTCGAAGCGCAACTCCCGGAGATTGCTGCGCGGGGCTGGCCTCAAGAAAAGCGCGTAGTTTAGGCGCAGTGCACAGCATCTGAAAGTTAAGTAATCGCCCTTTCTTATTTTTCTTTTCGTTTCCCCTCGACCGTCTTTTGCTCTTCGCAACGTCATCTTTTTGTCGTGGGAAGCGGTTTCTCTAAAACACGGGTCCTTATTACAATTGTGATTGGTCGAGATGTTGTGTCCTTAGCATGTGATTGGGCGCCGGTGTATACAAATATTGTTTTTTGGGGTACTGACACCTTTTTCTTTTTCTTTCGCAACACGAATCTTATGTTATCAATACTAGATTCTACATAAATACCAGACCGAGAAAATGGTGCAGCGTTGTTTGTACTGCCTCCGGAAATCAAAAGATTCATGCAACAACGCCCACTAAGCTTGTTTTCTTTGCTACTTTCTGCCCATACAACCCTGCTCATCAAAGCTATAGTGGGACTCCTAATAATTGTTGGAATATTACGTGCCAAAACGAGAACACGATTGTGAAGCATGCCGTACTAATGACACTGGATTCATTTTGACCGCCTGCGGTTCTCTTGAACCTTCACCTAAATCTAAGTTTATGAGTGTCATTGCCTCCTTCAAATTGCGTCCACCGTGACCGCGTATCGAATCCGCATCCTCCAGCCTCGCATCGTGACAGCCTACCTGCTAAGCTACCTCGCCGGATACTACAGGGCTCCTAACGGTTTGCTTAAACGCAACCATACGGAACTTTTTTTTCCGTGTAACTGTGAAGGCATACGCACGAGAGTGGCATTTCGATGTCGCCAGGTGGGTACGTTCCCTTCGTACTTAACATGAAATATGAGGTGTCATCGTCATAATCATGAACATAGGGTGTGTAGGGTCACCAAATTCCTACGTGGAGGCGGTTGCTGAGAGATGGTGATGGTACATACGCTATTAGCGTGGCGCGCTCGACCGGAAATTCGGTCACAGAGCGTCTGATTTCTTGCGTCACAATAAGCCAATCAAAATGTTCTTTTTTCACAGGCATGCCAGTAGGGTTGTATCCTAGCGAGCTTTGGGAGGGCATAGTTCGCAGAGAACTAAGCGGTTTTCACTTTCGCATGGAGACACTCGTCCTGTACTGCCTAGCGGAACTTTCTACGGTGTAAGTGCTCGCTGGGCTATATCAAATATTTCAGTGTGTGCGTGTGCGTGCGTGTGTGTGTGTGTGTGTGTGTGTGTGTGTGTGTGTGTGTGTGTGTGTGTGTGTGTGTGTGTGTGTGTGTGTGTGTGTGTGTGTGTGTGTGTGTGTAGGGGGGAGGGGGGAAGGGGTAGTAGAACGTCTATAACGATATGCACATAGCGCAAAGGGTAATAGTGCACTGTGTGTTCCGGTAAGGTGCGTGATGCATCGCAGTATATGCATGGTACGTCAACTCTTCGCGGGCAATCACAGGAGAGAATACGTATAGTAAGTACCTGTATATGAATTCTCCGTGCCCAGTCTGTTCACCTCCCTCAGTCAAGTGTTATTCACCTGCAGCTTCCGATGCATGTACGTATTAACCAATAGGAGGGGGAAAAATCCGTATGGCGTTGTGGTGCGTAACATTTTCGCGCACCATCTACGGACTGCTTAGACTTATGTCCATAAAACTATTTCCAGCTTCCACAAAGCTGCGCGCTTTTTCGGAGAGAGAGCTCCGGGAACAATTTACCTAGACTTACAGACAACTGTCTTATTAGCTCGAATTACTTCGTTGAACTACGACTGTGACCAGAATTACTGCGAAGGCGTGTTGTCGGCCGTGGGGCGCAAAATCGGCCCAAGACCTTCAGTTACTGCGAAGGTAATAAAATAATTGACGGGGGTTTGACGTGCCAAAATCAGCTATGGTGATGAGGCACGCCCGTAGTGGAGGACACCAGAGTAATCCTTGACCCCTGAGCTTATTACCGTGCTAAGGGTGTTATTTTCACTTTGCTCCCCATCAAAATGCGGTCCAAGTGGCAGGAATTAAATCTCGCAACCCCTAGCTATGCAAGCCACCAATAGCGGCTAAGCTATATGACAGCAGGCGGCCACTGCAAGGAGTTCGAAAACATACTGCTACACCGTTTTATTTTAGTTTACTTGTTTCTTCCTTCGTCCAAGAGCTGTTTACTCCTGGCCTTAATATGCTTTGTGGAACAGTATTAAATCTGTGCTTAAATAAATGCCCGGATAATTTACACCTCTTGAGCATCTTTAGCATTCGTTGTTTCGGAAGCGCCGGAAGAAGCACAGGAGTTTTCAAGCTTGCTTCGCAGTCCCGACGGGGCACACTAGTAACAAAACGGGCATTAGGTAAAAAAATCTACGCCTCGTCCTGTCTTCTTTCATTAAAGCGACGGTAATCGCGCGTTGTATACCGTCTGCTCGACTGCTGGAAATAAAAGTTTCAACGCTAGACGACCTAACGCGCGCCGCACGACGCCTAAGCATCGCGTAACGTTCCGGGAAAGCGTTCGAATAAATTAAGAATAATAAAGAAACCCTGTCGAGGGATAGCGTAACGAAAGCAGAGAGGAAATGGGCCATTAAGGAAGGAAGTGGGCACCCCCCTATTATTTCCCTCGCAACAAAAACAAAGGGATAGTCTTCCGAATCACGCGTCTCCTCTAAGTTTCCGCTGTTAATCACAAGTCGCGCCAAGCAGCTAGCGGCGGAAGCAAGAAAAGCAAGACCAAAACGAGCGGACAGGCGTTATGCGACGAGCTTCGGGAACGAGCTTTAAGCACCGCGCCGCAAGCAGCTCGCTGGCACGACGGCGCGACTCCACTGCGAGGGTTATTCATTCGTTTGCACGCGCTCCAGTTGGCCGCGAAAAAAGGGACGCGCACAACCTCGATTCGGTAGATATGTGCAGTATTTGTGTCTAGATGGTTCTCACTTGCACTGTTGCCAATGCTTGGCACTTTCTTGCGTAAAGGCAGCTCGTGAAAGGTGGACGCAAGTGTGGTATCCGATGTGTTCTTTGCTTCTTTTTAAAATAGCAATGCGTATGCCGGACAATGATTTTGGCTCCTCGAGGTTGTAGTTTACGCTTCCTTTATCCTGGTTGCAAGAGTACCGTAAACCTTTTGCGACTGCGAACACGGAGCCTTGCAGCAAAATAGCCCGACCTCGAACCGCATAGTTTCCGGAGACACGATTCCTGACGCGTGTAATGATTCCGTTGACAATTAATAGTCCTGTTCTTCCTTATTGCAGGCCAATTAGTGGCCTGTATTTTCTTCTTAAGAAAAGGACCTTCGTCTGACACAGGCTTGCGCTTCGCCAATAGCCGCTTTGTCAAGCTCATTGCTACTACACAAAGTCTCTATGCAAAAAAAACTTCTTCCCATCTAGAGGCTATGGCTCTTGAAAATGTGCGCTTACACCGGCGCACGCGGGCTAACAAAGTGACGTTAACTTCTAGTGTCTTGTTGTTATGTGGGGTTTAACGTCCCAAAACCAGCTCTGATTATGAGAGACGCCGTAGTGGAGGGCTTCGGAAATTTTGACCACCTGGGGTTCTTTAACGTGCACTGACATCGCACAGCACACGGGCCTCAATATTTCGCCTCCATCGAAATGCAGCCGCCGCAGCCGGGATTCGATCCCGCGACCCTCGGATCAGCAGCCGAGTACCATAGCCACTAGACCACCGTGGCGGGGCAACTTCTAGTGTCTTCGTGGCATTAGCCTCCTAAATGTGGAAAGGCTGTGGCGACGTCATTTTTTACTTTCTTATTTCCTTCCTTGTCCATGAAAAAAAAAAAAAAAAAACATCGAAGATGTCGCTTCATGACTAGCCACAAGTGCTAACAAACTCGGATTCACGTCATAAGTTTTAAACTTGCTAGTTACTGGCACGTCACGCTGAATCCTTCGTGTGGCTCCTCTACTGCGGGGTGACATCGTTGTATTCGGGGTCATCCTGTTTGCAAGTACTTGTGCATTCCGTGGAAGCTCAATATAGATTTCCGACTACTTATTGTGGACTGAGATAATCAAGAGCACGCTCTATACTTACTGCCCTGTATACGTTTGTGACTCTACCAGGAATTGCGCACAGAACTGCACACGTACCAAGCCTCCATGGTACAGAAGCTGTGCATGCGGAAGAACGACGCCGTTTTGCACGTCTCTTAAAAGAGCTTGTAAAATACGAAAGGCACTCCACCGTCGAGTAGCTGTAGAGGAGGACGAGAGAGAGAGGGTATCCTATTGCGAACGCTGTCACGGTGCTTCTACACGGCGACACCGGGGATCGTCGTCGCGAGAGGGGCGTCGCCGCGGAAGTGGCATTTATCGCACCGACGAGAATGGATGTCGCTAATACGATGATGCATGCTCGGCGGGGTTACGCAGCGAACGCGGCCGAAATTAATAAGAGAAAATAAAAATGAACGCGGCGAGGCGCGAACGTCCCGAGGCAAGGTTCCTCCTGCTCGTCGTCGTCGTCGTCTTGGAGAGTGTGCGAATAACGACCACCGTCAAGAGCACGTACTACTTACTATATACTGTACACACCGACGGCATCACGAAGCGCGCGGTGACTGGGAGATACCGACCTTTTTCTTTTTCTCTCTCTTCTATTCCAGTATAGCAACTTAAAATGGTCGTGTGCTTGGTTACTTTCCCGCGTTCCTTTTACGGCTTTACGTTGAGCGATGAGAGGAAATGCTCTCGCTAAGGTTGCCAAGGGAAGAGGGGAGCCCGGGGTAAAACGAGAGGGGAGGGCAGAAAAAACGTCGGGAGTAGAGAGATGATGAAAATTTATCGCCATCATACACACTATAGGCTTTTCGTGGCGCGTCTATCGCCTTATATACAGTCCTGGCTCGTCGTCATTGTTTCTAGCTCTCCCTCTCGGCATCCGTGTTTCTTGTCCTCTTTGTTTCTTTTGCTTTCACTTTACAGCGGCGTCTCGCCTTTGTTAGCGAAAGCCTCCTCACTGGCTACCGAAACGGCTGACGGAGCCTAGCGTGTTTCTGAAGAGGGCCAGAGGCGGGCGGAACGACGCTGAGAACGAAGACTAATGGCTCGCTGACTTGGCTCTATATTGAAAGAAAATAATTCGCAGTACGAATGAGATTACGACATGACTCATGGCGATTCATATCGTGCCTCGGCTTTGCGGGAGGGCGGCCGCAGAGCATCTTTTTTGCCCTCTAGCTGTTGTGTACTGGCAGCCTTGCCAAAATAGCCGAACTTCATTGACCTTTCGCGTTGAAAAGGGAGAAGGCAGAGAAGGCCGGGTTTCCGGTTGGCTGTAGCCTACGGTGGGGGAGGAGTAACAGATGAATAGAAAGAAGAGATCGATAGAATAAGGAATCGCCCTGTGAATGTATGTAGGCACGCATACGGCCTCTTCCGTTCGGAAAGCTTCGCAGTGCAGTAGTCCTCAAGAAGCTCAAATGCGTCTTCACTGCCTTGAGGGTTGATTAACAATAGGGGTGGCGTTTTCAGCGGCGCCTGTGCGTCGGCTGATCTTGTCGTTGTCGCAGTTGAGTCAGAAAATGAACTCTAGAGAGAGAGAAATAGCATTTCTTGGGAAAAGCTTCCAGGCGACCATAATTCTTGACTTTGGTGTCTGTTGGTGTCACTCGTTACCTAGGTGGCATTGTGAACGTTGTGTAACCTTATGTACACAACCTCCATATCCAATGCGAGCATTAATAACACATTATATCAACTTTCAATTAATTTTCATTACTATTTTGATCGTTAAACGCCTCTTTAGTATAAAACATTTATGCTTCGATATTTATTCATTAAATTGAGCTGTAATTATTGAATTTCGGAAAGTTATTCCCCATATATGATTGGAAATCGGGCTCTCGAAGTGAATCGCAAGTACTGTACATGAAACAGGTGCGTCCCGAGTGCTTGTGCCACTAAAAAAAAAAAACAAATACTTCTCAAGCTTCCGCCGTGCCTGCCTACACAGGTGGCAAAAAACATGAGGAGGCTGTGGTTCGCCTTTATATGAGTGGAACGCGAGAGCGTTGCCATGCTCTGTTTCCATACATACACAAGAATCCTAGACCCCAGCGATGGTCGCCTGGCCCATTTCCTATAGTCTCTACGACACTCGGTTGCAATGGTTCTGTGAGATGGCAAGCGCCAACCTGCTGCCAGTAGCCGCTGGTGGTTATTGTTTTCGGCCACGGAAAACGCCACCGTCATTTCGCTCACGTACAACGCCCTAACAGCGGATTCTGCTGCGACTCTATCAGAAAGAAGGAGAAACAGGGGGAGTTGCACTCTCCCTCTTCTTTCCTTGGGAAAGAGGGAGAGTGCACAATAGACTATAAATTCCACCACAGTGGTATACAGAGGTTATAATGCTTGGGCACTGACCTGAAGGGTGTGGGTTCGATCCCGACCGCGACGGTCGCATTTTAGATTTAGGAAAGAATGCTTAGAGGTCAGAGTAATGTGCGATGTCAGGGCACGTTAAAGAACCCCAGCTGGTCCAAATTTCCGAAGCCTTCCACTAAGTCGTGGCTCATAATAATGTCGTGGTTTTGGGACGCAAAACGCAGGGAACCACTATTCG
The DNA here is from genome assembly GCA_013339685.2 of Hyalomma asiaticum. Classification (NCBI taxonomy): domain Eukaryota; kingdom Metazoa; phylum Arthropoda; class Arachnida; order Ixodida; family Ixodidae; genus Hyalomma; species Hyalomma asiaticum. The sequence goes on from CM023486.1 coordinate 94,400,621, forward strand.
AAACGAACAAACAAGAGCAAGTTCACGCATTGATGATTAAGATTGTGGTTTGGGTAAGGAAAGGACGCTAATTTCTGCAGCCCGTGTCGGGAGCACGGCTAAGCTAACACCACCTAGAAGGTGCTATGCACCCGTGGAGGTAGGGGAAAGGGAGTGAAAGAGACAGAGAGGAGAGAGAAAAGCCGCATTGGAGCGCTCCGAAAACTGACTACCTGAGGTCACTGTTTAATCTGCACTGACAACGCACAGTATACACGGGCCTCTGGCATTTTCGCCTCCATTGGAAATGCGACCGCCGCGGCCGTTCACGCGTTTCCTTGTCCTGGATGTATGTTTTTGCGTAAAACTCTTTCCTGTGCATTCTATGCGTTGCTGCTCTCCTCCCTCCACATTTCGATTATTTCTTCCTGACGTCCATCGCTGAGTCGTCTCATCGGTGTATCGGCTTTATCGTTGTGTGCTAGGCCAACGTTCGCGAAGTGTCACCGTGGACAGCAGGTAAACTCAAAATTTCAACAGCGCCGCATTCACACAAAAGCAGAATTGCTGTCGTAGGCTTAAAAGAGGATTCCCTGTTCGAATTACAGCGTCTATTCAATCTATCCTCTGCTGTAAGAAACTTTTCAGGTACTCTTATTGCAGCAATCGGTATTCACGGGCGCCCTCTACAACTCGGAACTCGGCAAGAATAGCAGGCAATAGTGCAAAGGCAGGCCTCGTGTACTTTGACAGGCATTGACAGACTTGGATAAAGCAAGGTCCTATTTCATAGAACTACGGCACTGTGATTCAGCCTTCTCCTATGCTCTGGCCCAGAATGCCATTTTATTTTTAGTCGCCTTTTTCTTGCCACGTCTCATATAGATTGGCCAGTCTAGCAAAACTTTATCTTTTCTTTCTATTATTGGTCTTCCGGGCGCTCACTGGTCGCCGGTACTACTCGTCTTAATTAGATTCTTGAATGTCTTCTTTGTTCTCACTGAAGCGCCTTTTGGGTTCTCGTGATTAGGTGGCGCCTTACCGACCTCGCCCTCCGATTTCTTGTTTGCCGTTTCTCTTCTTCATTGAGGTTCTGTTCAGCTTTTCTGTGTAGCTTAATGTTTACGGCTCAGCCATCGCGTTCTTATTGGCTCGTCCGAGTGAGTCCGGCATTGTCCGGAAAGAAGGCGTCTGTAATTAAGTTATTTTTAGTTCCTCAGTGGCTCGACGAAGATGTGGTGCTTGCTTTATAGCTCGTTTTATTCTCCTATTTCACCGCTGACTTTGATAATAAGCTGCCCCTGTCCAAGTACTGGCGCTGCTCGGATGCGTTTTCACGGTGTTCGTTACTTCAACTCAACGAAGGGAACAAAGCGAAGAGGCGCCGAACAAAGTCTACTTCGAGAACGCGTAAATGAAGTAATACATTTCACGCTAGTAGGCTCTTCAAGGCATTCAGTGTGATTTTAGATACCGCGCATTCGCTAAAAGTTGGAACTATGGGGTCGCGACAAGGAATCCGTAAAAGGTTTTCGCTAGAATGAAGTCAGTACTCTTCCATCTCTATCTGTGAAGTACTTCCTGTACTCGTGTGGCCACAAAAAAACCTAAGTACAAATACTAAGCGGAAATTGACCTCGTTAACACTTCATGATTAAACCGTAAATTGAAGAAAAGGACAAAGATCTCGAAAGAGAAAAATGAAATTTCGTGGTCTTATCACTTCATTACGCACGATGCAAGCTGCCGGCGTTCCAAGAATACTCAGGCGAGCTAAAGGATACTCAACAAATGGACAAAATACAACTTCGCGATGGTGTGAATCAACTTCGCTTGCTTTCGTAAAATATGGAGCTAGCCACTCTTTATCTTTCCGCATGAAGCATACGGCCGTTTGGTTTCGTTCGACGGGAAGTGAACCCCGAATCAACCAGTCTTTCGGAAAACCCCCTCCACCACACCACTTAGGTTTCTCCGATGCCAAATTCGGTTACCGATAATTTATGTGAAAAAAAAAAGAAGGAATTTGAGTTGAAACATACGCCTCACTCGCTTTCAACCCGCCGTGCCGATCGCCGCTCTGGTTATTCTTATTCCGTACAGCCATGACATCTGCTGTCTCTCCAAAACCAAGGAATAATCGATTAACTTTTTTTGTGCGCATGCGTGTGCGGCATAAGAAAAGCTATATGCAAAAAAAAATAGAAAATAACTGTCACACTGAGTACATGGCCACTTTCTCCAACTTGGGCGAATAAGCGCGGAATGTGTTATTGTTTTATATTCTATACATATTTTTAGTTCCTTCAGAGTGGCTGCAAAAAAGACTTGTGCGGTTGAGATAATGAGCAAAAATGAGTGCGTGGGGTCTTGAGAGAAACTATTTTTGGGCGAAGTAATTCAAGCATGGGAGAGCGATAAGCGAGTCGCTTTGACGCTTCCAAGGCGCTCGGCTCCCTAAATTCAGTTACGCGGAGTTGGTAGCGCTTAATAATGTGCGCAACTTGGCGAATAAGCCGGGACTTCCAAGATTGATAAAGTAACCGCGAACCTTCTGCGCGAACGGAGCAGGAATTATCGGTTTTTCCCGCTGAGCTGTAGCGACTGGCGACGTGAGAACACGCTGTCGCGTGAACTAAGAGCACAGTTAAAACATATGCGAAATTTTGAATCACAATTGATTGATTATTTAATCTTTTAGCTTTTAGTTTTTTTTTGTATACTTTCAGTCACAGCAGTACGGGTTGTTAATGTGACTTATCAGTCTTTTTTCCTTAGCATTTCTCGTTTTCTAAATACACAAGCAAAGCGACAAAGAAAAACAGCTTAAAGGACTTTCCGCGATTTGTTTGTCAGTGACGCTCGCCAGATTCGAAAGCGAAAAATAAAAAAAGTACCCATGTACGTCGTGGTGTATGGCAATAATAACACATGTTTTACGCGCCAAAGCCAGCTACAATTATGATGCACAGCCCGCAGCGCAGGACTCTGGAGTAATTTTGACCTCCTGAGGATCTTTAACGTGCACCTGAATCAAAGTGTGTGTTTTGCATTTTGCCCCCATTGAAATGCGGCCGCCGTGGCAGGTATTCGATCCCGCGACCTCTACCTTCAAGATATATCCTCAAGTACCAAGGTGCTTATGTCGGCTGGTGAGTTGCAGCTGCCGGCTAGGATAATACTCTTTGCGTTGCTCAAAGGCAAAATCGCAACATTTGAAGAAGCACCGACCATATTCTCATAGAGGAAAGTAGCAAGCTTCGAAGCAGTCCTCGTCAGTACGTCATCATGACCTCCACTGCGCTGCACGTTGTAGAAATTACTTCCTAGCCTTCCTAGACACAACCGACACAAGCGCTTGATTAAACATCTTGCTGTAGTAGCAGTTCCTTGGTCGTCTATGGCGGTTTAATATAAGAACGACACGGAAAGGCCAAGGCAGAATAACAAAAGGCGAAAGGGTCCGGCACCCGCGATAATGTTAGACACATTCGAAGGTCGATTAGTGTGTTCTACGATTAAAATGATCGCCGAGCTCAAATTTGCTTCATGTTGTACTCTAATTCGTTTCAGTCGCACGAAGCAAAGCAGCGAAGCACCTTTTTGCAAGTTCTTGCTCCTTTCTTTTCCCAGGTGCACAGTAAAGGCCCACTGTCAGAACGCCACGGGGACCCTGGCTGAGAGAAGCAGCTCGGCGCGCTGGCTTTCTCTTGGCTCGAGCAAGTGCATCGACTTCCTCGCCGTGCGGCCAGACCAGCTGCCCTACAAGTCCATGTCGATGGTGAGATAACAATTCTACAGCCGTATCTTCGTACGCAAGAAAAAATAGATGGATATATGGAATAATTATAGAGTACGTCGCAGTGCTTGAGTGGAGGCGTCTTCACAAACGTGCCCGAGCTGTCCGGTAAGAAGGATTGTTGCCAAGTTTGATTAACGTTAACGACTAGTTCGGTGTGAGCAGAGATAAAGAATACTTTTGGTATACATTGGCTGCGATGTGTATCTTGGTATAGGATACTATTTTTACTCCCTTCACCACTTGAGAGCTGTAGTGATCAGCTTAACGTTTCATCGTTTTCCGTATATACACGCGAGTGCGAAATATTGCGCCGCAACAAATTTTGCTCCAGCATTCTTTTTTTTTTTAGATACTTTTCTTCACTACCGTTTATGCAAAGCACAAGTGCAGTTCCCAGCTATCGTTGTGTATGCTGTGTTATGTTAAAAATAAGTGCTCACCTAGAACACAAAAAGCACGTATGTGTTTCTTTTAGCAAGTGGCGATCGGCACTAAGCTCGCATTGCATACCTCACATCGCCACGTGTGCAGGCGGACATTTTCTTAGTTAGACTATAAGGAGCCGCATGCATGGGCGTTCGCTAATTGACGGGGTCCCAGCAAATTCCAAGCACGCATTCGGCACTTAGTGAAATGCAGGCGTGCTGCGCCTTTTAACTTAAAGAAGTCATTTCCTTCCGCTTGCTGGAATTCTCAATTACTAAAAAACGCCGTCACTATGGACCCCCACTTGAAGAAAAACATTGCACATATTAGCGCAAGGGTCCTTACACTTACTTCTAAAGATAAGTTGATTTATTTCAGCTGGCGAAAAAAAAAAGAGAATTAAGTTCTACGAGAGTTATAAAGCAGACATTCGATACTAGACCGCAAAAAAAAAAATAATAAACAACACAAAGGAAAGAAAGAGAGAAAGCACCGCTCGGAGCCAGAAAAAAAAGAATCTGTTCCCGTCAGCTAAATTGGCGGCCAGCAAGTGGATCCGCATATTCTCCGGCGAAGCCAACGAAAGCGCAAGCCACCACTGCGCTTCCAGATGCTACAGCGTGCCTTAGGGTTACGCCTATTAGTGCAGCGCAGTGAAGCGAGTACGGTCACGTTTTGTCGTTGTATTCCAGAGCCTGCATCGGCATTGTACTAAAGTTTTGTGCAGACAGAACAGTCGCACTTTCTGTGCTCCATGCACTACGTAAGCTTCCTCCACGTAAGCAATAAGTTAATGCTGCGCTCAGAAGTCTAGGCATATGGGAGCCGCCTTTCGCTGCCGCAATCGCAGCAAACTTTCCATACGAAGAAACTGCGAGAGACGAATCCTCCGAGCAACGCAAACACTCGAGCCGAACAATAACACTGCACCTACCAGCGCGCAGCAACAAGTCTGCACTTACACGACGCTGCACTCGGAGTAGATATAACAACGTAGAAAGGGACACGCTGCACTAGCAAGGACTAAGCGGTGCATAGCCAGCGGGAAAGAAGATAAAAGCTCTCTTTTCCAGCTCTCTTCAGATGTGCAAGCTCCTCCAACCGGCTCAAGTGGTACCGCGGCTCAGTCAACTCGACTAGCTCGGGATCTCCATTTATATACCTTTTTTCTTTCTTTTTCCCTTTCTGCATCACCATATTAATTGAGTTAAAGACTCGGCGAGCGCGAGCGCTCTTTTTGCGGCTCGCCGCCCGATAAACCACAGCCAGCGGCCGTGGTGGTGGCGGCGGCGCGCGCGCTGAAGCTCTTCTGTCGCCCTGAGCCCGCTTCTGCCCCAAGCGCAGTGCTCTTGACTTACAGTTATGTATTTCCATTGCAAGCAATGAGGGTGTATGCCGAGGATTCCCTTGTCGTTCTGGCTTATTATTTTTTTCCCTTCTCTATCATTCTGCTTCAGTAACACTGGCTCGTGTTTTCTTTGTTGTCACCTTCCGCTTCTCCGGCTCATAAATATTCCCCCGATTATCATCAGCCCGCGGAGCGAGCGAAAGAGGAGGCTTCGTGTATTTTTCATCCTCCCACCCTAAGGCCCTGATCCTAGGAGCGCATCGCCGTCCCACGCGAAAGAGGATTCAGCGTTGGCCGTCCCTCGCGCGTTTTTCTTTGTGCTCACAGGGCGCTCAGACTTGTTCGCTACTAATTCAATTGAGTCTTGTTATGACAGTGGTTTGGGACCTCTCGCCAAATGAAAGCAGCGTAACCTCGGCTCTTCGCGCTGCTGTACCGTCGTTCTTACTTAACTTTCTTTTCTGTGGACGTGCTCTATATCCTCTGGTTCGGCAAGCTCCTCAATCCCCCCCCGTTCCCCCCCACTAGACGCGCTGCGCCGAGATTTCAGTCGACTTGTTGAGTGCCTTCAGGTGCGGATTGCGAGTGGTGTGAGCGGAGCAGCAAAACATTGACCGAACCGCCGGCCAGCGCGCGAGCGAGCGGCGCTCAAACTCAATAACACCGCGGAGGCGAGCCGAGACAACAAGGGCCGTCGTGCGTTTCGCGGTGCGCACCGAAAGCGTGGCCCAGCGCGAAGCGGCGCAGAGTAAATAAAGAGCATTCCGGAATTCCGCCGCTTGTTAGGAAGAAAAATGCGGCTCGCGCAGGGGCAATCGCAGTGCTGGACGCAGGTGCGAACACTGATAAGTTGTTGACGCGCGGCGTTGCTTTGAAGACAGTTCTACAGTTGATCACTTTTGTGTTTCTCCCAGTTCGCCAACTATCGCAAGCTGGCGCGATATTTAATTTATTGCGACTAAGTTATAGTTATTGTAGGCACTTAAGTATAGGTGCTGTACTTGGTGAAAATCATGAGCGCTAAATCTTAACGAACCGTCTTTGCACGCGGGGAAAGGACAGCAATCTCTTAAATAATGTCTGTCGGCTTACTTGATAGAACTTCTTTTCATTGCTTGGAGGAGTTGTGTATGTTTCGTACTGTTTCTATTGTTGGTCATTGAGACTATTATAAGAGCACGTCGTCTGATTTTTTCGTAAATAGAATAGTTAAGATTAGCGCACTCCAGTCACTTGTGAGAACACCGAGGTGATATTTAAACTATCCAAGGAGAGTAAAATATGTTCAGCGTTTGGAACACCGTTCATGAAGAGCTAGGAGTACGAAATTTTCCGGCATGGCAATTTACATGACATAAAGGGAGAGAATGCCAAATATACAGGGAAATTACATGTAATATTGCAAAGTACCGTTACCATTCGTGTGGTACTAGCGTGGCTTCATCAATTACTCAAATTTGTTTTCACTTTCACTAATAAGGGAGAAAAAAAATCTGCCTATACCCGACTGACAAAGCATTTACTCTGGGCAAAGAACAGTTTCAAGTCAGCCAATCGCCGAACTGTTGAATCAAAAAGGAAAAGAAAAAAAGAACTCTTCAAGACATTTCGTCTATCGTTGAGGCACTATAGTGCTAACTAAAACGAATAAGGAATACGGTTAAGACTCAGTGAAGCTTACTTGAGGCGTTCACGCGCGAACAATTAAGTACTCTGTTGCCGAATTATTGCTCACTGAACCACGCAAAAGGAGAAAGATAAAGCGAAAACAAAAACAGCACTCAGTAATCCCCGTGGCATGGCCGTGTCTGACGCCGACAAGCGTACAAGAGGAAGGAAGACCTTATTGAAAGAATTATCCTTCCTGTCCTTTTAGCTCTCTCGCCTTTCCTCCTCCACTCCCCTTTAGGCTCCCAAGCTGCATTCCCTATTCCAACGCAGTGCACGCAGGAGGGCGTAACTCTCCGTAACGAAGACGAAAGAAAAGACACTCGCTCAGCCACGCGTCACTCGAGCAAGAAAGCTTGTAACGCACGCGCGCTCTTCAGCAGCGGCGCGGGGGGCCGAGCCTATCCGGCCAGGACTGATGGCTCGGTGTGTGGCTACGCTTGAGTCTCGCTGCCGCGCCGGCGCGCACCCTTAATTGGGAGTGACAGTTTCGCAAAAGCGTGCATAATCGAATTTGATTGGACGAAGAGAGCGCCCGCCGACGCGCAGAGATGAGGATGACACTGGCGGCGGCGCCATATGCGGAAGCACTGCCACCGATGCAGACAGCGTTGCAATAAGCTTCGCCCCCCCCCCCCCCTCCTCCTCCTTTCTTCCCTTACCCATCCCTCGCGATGCCTCCCGTTGGTCCCTACCCTCCTTCACTCACTTCCCATTCTGTGGATGTTCGCGGAACGTTGCCCTACGGAGCAGAGAGCGAGAGACCGACATCCAAAAGGGTAAACGCCTGTCTGACTTTTAATGAAAAGGACGGTCTTACGCACGAAACGCGTACGGAGTCACGGCGCCCTCTCGAGCGTACGTAAAACTGTCCGAAGACGCGAACTCCCACGACCTCGTGTGTGCGAGGACGGCGCGGGGCTTGCTGGTGAAGGTCTCTCTCTCTCTCTCTGTACTTCCACACTCTGGCATTGCAGCTCTGTCGCTTGACTTCTGCGCGCCCTTGAACGCCCGTGGCCTCACGTGCAGCTTTAGCTGTACGACGCGACACCACAGTGCTACAACGTACGTGACAATGCATTTGCCGAAGGACTATATGAATTTTTTTATTCACCGGATTCGTGGACTGCAAGGCTTGGCATGCCTCGTGGCTGAAGTGCTCGCGATCTTGGCTCTAACTTCAAGCTGAAATTTAGCTGTTGATAGCTTGTGTGGCTGCGCTGTGGCCAGCAATTGATAGGGGTATTCAGCGCTGTCCTGGTAGTGCTAGCATTCTTCAAAAGCGCCATGCACGGTCGAACTGTATAGTATAGACTCTTGTAGCGTTTCTAGTGTGTACATCTTGTGGGAATTTCCGCTCCTTTTCTTTATTTGGATTGCTAAGAGAGAAGAAGTATCGGGTGCCGTACTGAAGGAATCAACCTCTCCTATTCATCATTTCAATAAAAAAATTAAAAAAAGGAGCCTGGACTACTTTTATTTAAGGAAAACTGCTGCGCTTTAATTGGAGAAAGGTGGGAGCGTCGTTTCAAAGCTCACCAACTATTGCGCGTCAGGTCGTTACAAAGCTCGGAACTGGGAAGAAATGTTCCCGAGTGAACTTACCACAGACTGAGCGGGATACTTTCGTCTATATGATGTTCAACGTGGAAACCAGCCAAAGGACGACGGACGGAAGAGAGAAGTAACACACACAACAGCTGATTTCCACGCTTAACATCATGTACCAACTGACCCAGATTTCAACACTTCTACAAAGCACTTCGTCTGTACTTGGCAGCACTGCCAAAGGTAGGGCTCTCCCATTCAATGACGGCTCTATGAGCCACTAGTGATAGCCGTACGAGCCACCTGTTGACTTCACGGAAGCCACATGTGCGCGTAGGAACACAATGAAGTGCGGTATGTCGCGACTGGCTGTGAGCGCCCGTACCTCCCACCGTGCTGCCAACAGCTTGCGAAAAGGGGTGTTCGTTCTAGGTGACATCCATGGGTCACAGTGCGAGTCTTTCTTCCGCTCCCACGGTTGCGAGCGTCTTGCTACCAGAGTGCAAGCTCACGCACTTTGTTTCGAAAGCTTGCAAAGCAGTGTTTGAGGGAAAGTAAAGCCAGCTCCACAACTGTGAAATATCTGAGTAAACAGTTGTGCTGGGGCAAGGATGTGAAGTTCGCTATCACTTTCATGTAGAGGTGGGCTGAGGACAACGGTGTGAGTAGTGGTTCGAGAGGAAGTGTGGGTTCGCTTTCTCCCTTCTTTCCCTTCATTTCTTTATTTCCTTTCTTCCTTTCTTCCTTCTTTCCCTTCATTTCTTTATTTCCTTTCTTCCTTTCTTCCTTCCTTTCTTCCTTCCTTTCTTCCTTCCTTCCTTTTATATTTCTCTCTTCCTTCTTTCTTTCCTTCTCGCATGCAGCGGTGTGGGTAGTTGGTCAAGGGCCAGAGCTCTTGTCTTCCGCGTGACAGCTGCGCTGTTAACTGCGCACGCTCAGGACGGCTCAACCTCGACCTTAAACAGCCTAGCTGAAAGAAAAAAAAGGCTTAATATTTGCACGCCCTGCGCATGTATCTGCGTTCGCAATTCCGGTCCGTGAGAAAATATCGCACCCAATGGTGAGGACATTTTTAATGCTGAATATACCTTAGTACCCAGAAAACAACTAACGGGACGCAAAGCTACGATGTGGTTGAGGCATTTGTAACGAGCTGAACGTTTTTCTTTTTCTCTTTTTGCATAACCCGCAGGCTTAGAGGAAGAACGCAGCAGCTTCATTTGTTTTCGACACTCTTCGACGAACATGTTGCGTGCATCTGTGCACTTTACGACAACCAATGACAACTCCTTCGAAAAACACAAGGCCGTTTTCTATTACCAAGATTCTTGGACCATGACCGTGTGCTTCGATAGCTACGGAACGCAACTAAGGCGTTGTTAGTCCAGCTGAAGTCTTCAAATCTCTGCGACTGCCTGTATACAATGTGCTTTGACAAGTGTGCGCGCGTGTGCTTCGTGCCATCTCATTTCTTCTGTTTCACTCCTTTATCCCCTGCGTTAATGCAGGGTATTAAATAGGAGAGGCGTCCGGTTAACCTTCCTGTCTTTCCTTGCTTCTCTTTTTCTCCCCCTATCTTTAATGATGAATAAAGAAATCCGATCGCGGTTGCAGGTGGACCTAGTGATCAACCAGCTTCCTCAACTTCCCTACGGTGCGCACTACCTCTGCGTGTACGGCAGCAGCGCCCCGATTCAAGCTCGCGTTACGCACTTGGGTCTCGCCTGCATGTCCCCGCTGGTTGCAGCTCGACCGCCCATTCCGCCAGGAAAAGGTGCGTGAGCAGAGAGAATCCACCGCATGCGAAACCCTTTTCTCTTAATTAGCGGCGTGCAGAACTCACCCACAAAGGTGCGAAAAGAAAGGAGAACGTAGGCACTTGATTTTTTTTAGTCGTTATTATAAAAGTGAACAAACGACAAAATATCATATTCTGTCTTCGCGTTGTGCTTGCCTAAGGGTACAAGGATAACGAGAAAGGCCCCGCAAACGTCAGCTGTTGTTTTAGCGCGTGTTTTCTAAGCACGCTTGTTTTACACGCCTCTGCCTTTTTCGCACCGTAAATCATTCTCCAGTTTTTTTCAGATTTTCATATATCTAAATTTCTCGCGAACACAAGCTCATGTTAGCTAACCTTCACAAGAATGCAATCGATTATCCTACAAACTAACATCGCGTTAAAGTGAGACAACTGACTGAATCATTCTTTAGTAACTGATGTTCCCCCATTCACGATAGGACAAGCCCTAAATTTGTTATATTAATCTGCAGATGTAACAAGTCTCATCACTCATAGCGCCTTATCCTGTACATAAGTCTCAATGAAATGAATGCGTTTCTGTCATACCATACCAGCTATTATTGTATAATAAGGTCTTTAGTTTTCTGTATAGTCCTTTTACTCCAGTGTAACCGTTAATATATTACGTATTTTCACGTGTACCGCTCTCCTCTGTAATACCTGCAGACCTTGAGGGTACTAATAAATGAAAATGCAAAAAAAAAAAATGAAAATGAAGTAGAAGTGTTTGCTCGTGCTTCCCACCTTCCTTATCGAATTTCTAGCGAAATATAGATACTTATCGGAAGTTATAATCTTTGCATGTAATTGTCTTTTCTCTGTGGGCCTGTACGCATGAAGAAAGACATTACCTGAAGCAAGCCCGCGGTTTCATCACGGTATTCCTATACCAGGCCTCTCACTTGTTCCTTACAAAACCTTCTTTGTGCCTGTTCCCACACAGACCACGTCATTGTGGACTTGGCGGTGCGCTCAAGTGAGACCGACACCGACTTCATTCACAGAGAGTTCGCCTTCTTCGACTGCACTGTTCACAAAACGTACGTGCGTCCAGATCCCTTCATTATTTTCGAGTGATGCTAATTCCCTTGTTATCTTCGTGAGCGTCAACTTAAGGTACATCTACGTTTACCATGCCTGCCTGTGCCCTAAAAAATAGTGTATATCCATCAGTGTATAGAAAAAATTTAGAAAAAATTCTCACGTTAGGTAGCGGCAAGACGGGGACATGACCTATTGCTTCAGTGTGTCAAGTAGCTGGTTATCAAAACAAGATTAGCTTGTACAGTTCAGTAATGATACCTGCCACTTTTCTATTCCCACAACACAGTATGTTACTTAACCAAAAAGCATTTGCACTACTTCTAGTTGCTAGCATTTTTTGCAGTATGCTCTAAAGCAGTGGTTCTCAAATGGAGGCCCGCGACACCGGCGACTACAAAAGAAAAAAAGAAAAAAAAATCTTTTGTTGTTGTTGAGGGCAGGAGAGTTTACTAAGTTGGCTTCGCCGCAAGACACAACTGTGTCGCGGCGAAGCGAGTTTTGTCTCAGTAAAACTGCGCCGCTTTACATTAACGAAGACAGCTATACGGCAGTGTTATGCAGTGTAAGGCGAACTCACAATGGGAAAGGGCCCCAAGCTTTGATAGGCCTTTGGCTCCGCAAATGCCGGTGTGATACTGCTGAGAAAAAGTGTTTTACAATGTGGAACTCTCTTGTGAATTAATTTTCCTATGCACCATTGTCCAATCCGGATAACATTGCTTCGGTTAGTGCCGATTAATACCTATTTCCTCCCGTATGTTGTGTTACCATGGAAAACGGGAAACGGTCAAATGGACTGAAACAAAAGGACAGAGCGCGTTTCGGTCCGTTTGACCGTTTCCCGTTTTCCATATTGCGCCACTGCAGCCTCCCTGCCCCCCCCCCCCTCCCCCTTCCATCACTGCAAAGGGGTCCTCGTTACTTCCGCCGATCTATAAGGGGACCCCTACGAGATTTCTGCGAACCACTGCTCTAAAGGAAATATTTGGTTGGCTCATGAAAATACTTCTGTTTCGATTAACTTGCCTACATGTGACCTTCTCGATAAATGAGTACACCAGACTAAACTTTCAGGGCTTCTGACTGAAGTTTGAGATCAAATAAGCTGCGATAATAACTATAACAGATAAAGAGAGAAAAGGGAGAACTGACGGTTTCCTCGAGGGGCGCATTATTTAGCGACCTTGCAACCGTACACAATTCTCGTTCGCATACACTACACATGTACGTGAAAGAGAGATGTATAGGATTGCAATGTCGCCAAATTACCGAGCTCCTCTAGAAAACCGTGAGCTAGGTATATACTTTTTATGTAAAACTACCATAACTTTGCCGTTTTAAACATATTAACCTCGCCTCCAGATGGGCGGTTCAAAGAATTTTTCAAATGCTCCAGGTGCAAGTCGTGCGTGATGAGCTCATGGCCGTGCAACTGGTGTCTCCACGAGAATTTCTGCACCAGCAACGCAACGGACTGCGCACGACGCGTCATCATCGGAGAAAGCGTACGTTTCTTTTACCTTTTATTACATATTTAGAAATCCATGTGATACGTATGCTTCCAAGTCCGAGAAAAATGGCTTTGTCTAATCTGTTGACGAGTACATATATGGCGCGAGATAAGATAAGAGTTGTGCGGAAGGCAGGGAGCAAGTATCGTGTTTAAGAAAACTCATGGTCAATAAATTCAATACAGCTAAGCGCACAAAACTAGAAAGGAACATGGAAGCCTGCCAAGCAACTATCACACCTTCAGCGTCTAGCGGATGACATTTGACACCGATTGACACCGCCGATCATTGCTTATCAAAAAAGGAAACCAGCTGCGACATCTAAATAAGCATTATCTTTCCATTCATATTCCTTTATTCAAAACATGGGTACGGACCAAAATACCTGCCCTACGCAGGAAGGCCGAAAGAAACGCCGCATAAGTGATAACAGCTACATTAAAAAAAGAGGGTGCGATACATTGTGGCACTTATCATTAAGGATATCATTTCCAAGTTTAGTAGTAATGTCTTCTCCTGCGAAAATCTTTCTTGGAAGAAAATTCCGGCCTGTCACTTTTATGTGAAACTAACTATCCTTGTAAGCATCAACTTTTGCAAAAATGGATGCTAATGATGCTCCCCTGCCATCCTTCTCATGAAAAATATGAATCCGCGCAAAAGAAAAATGAAAAGGAACCTCGTAACAATTTACTGTTGCTACGAATGGTGATTGGGAATCTAGATGCTCATACAAAAGAAATCAACTAAAGATAAAAGCAATCCTTTTTTCCTCGTTCGCTTCGTTAAACCTGGTTTGTTTCGCGCTCTCTAATGGCGTCGTACTAGCGGCGTATGATGCAGCGATGAATGGCTTCCAGAACACTTTACGTAATAGTCAGCGTGAGATAACTACTGCGGAAGGGGCCTGCGCCGGGGATCGCAGCGGAAGCACGGCGGCAACAGCTAATGTGACCTTTGCGAAGCATCACGCATAGCTCATATACGTATATGTCCGATGCGTGCGTGGTGTTCCACGAAGGTCACGGTAGCTGTCGCTGCGATGCTTCCGAAAGGATCCCGAGTGTAGGCCTTTCCCTCGGATAGGAGATCTTGATGGGACGGAAATTACGGTCCCTCGAACGCAACCATAGTTAGCGTTAGCCTAGCTGCAGCTCCTGCAACGAGGGTTATGGTACACGTAGCGCAATAAGCCCTACACTAGCAGCTACTGCGCGCTCTTGCAGTGCTAGCTCTCATCGTAATTTTTTTTATCCTCCGCTCATCTCAGTCGCGCATTATTATATAGCAACGGTCTGGTTCGCACATTCATCTTTCTCTCTTCCTTATCATCTTTCCTACACGAGAAGAGGCAATATCTTTGGCACTTATCTATTTTTCTCGGCAGTTAGCCTCTCTCTCTCTCTCTCTCTCTCTCTCTCTCTCTCTCTCTCTCTCTCTCTCTCTCTCTCTGCCATCTTGCATGCAGAACTGCGTGAGTGCAATATGATGGCAATAGGATGAATCTGTGCGCGCACACTTTCTTGTTCTTCTCGAATAAAGATGGGAACTACGATATTCTCCCCTTGCAGAACTCTCACAACTCGCTGATCAAGGGTAGACAGCACTGTCCAAGCTTCAGTATCGACGATGAGATTCTGCTTCCGCACGAGGCTCGCAAGGAAATCGCCGTCGAAGTGAGAAACATACTGACACCACTGGTAAGCTCGTGTTCTTTACATTTTTCTGAAACCATAAGAGCAGCACCAACTTCAGTTATTGAACTTTATGTAGTACGAAGCCTGCAACATGTATACACGGACGGACAACTTCTCGTCTCCTAAGTGCGGTACCCAAAAAGAAAAAAAAAATGGCCCTGGAAACAACAAAGTCATGACGATTCGAAAAGCACTCAACTGCGAGTCCCCGCAAATAGCCCACAAGTCATGAAATGTGTGTCTCTGACTGCCGTCAAAAGCTGATGAAAAAGCTACAGCATCATTTACCTGCGACGAATTCTCGCTGCTCAGGAGTATACGAAGACAAAAAAAAATTACAAAAACTGGGGATTTGCTGCTGTAGTAGCCTTTGCGGGGCGCTATTGTATTTAAAAGAATATGCTTATTTCATGGGCAGTTATGAGGAGTCTACCATTGACCACGTCAATTTAATTACCAGTAAGTGTCTGTACCGAGCACTTGTCTACTCTATACTTGCTATTTTTTTTCAGTGCCGGGGAATCCCGTAAGGCGGCGTGAGAGCCATGATAGAGAAAATTTGCACCTGCCTGTGTCTAGCAGAAGGTACAAGGAAATCCATGCAGATTTCTCAGATATTTGCCTAAGTCTTCTATGTCGAAGAAAAAAATTGTCCTGGTCAGAGACAGGCGGACGTAAATTTTCTCTTTTACCTCACCTTCTTTTTTTTTTTTGGTATTTCTGCAGGCGGTGATTCCTTTCTATAAAAGAGATGCGAAGCCACCCTTTCATTAAGCCAACGCACTATCCCGGAAACGCTCCCTCGGCGCTCAGAAATTATAAATTTCTTGACAATTAAGAACAATGCGAACGGGGGCAGGTTCATCTCCAACCATCTCAATATGGCTTCATTACGCCATCGAAATCTCAATACACGTAATAGAGTGCTTCTGAAAAGTCACTTTTGTAAGGGGAGAGATTACAATGCAGGGGAGGAAAAAAGGCCTGCAAGTGCGTCCGGAGACGCAGGAGCTGTCATTCGCTTCGCGTTCCTCGAAGCTTAAATTGATGCGCGCCGTTGTTTCAAGGGTATTGATTCATTCCGAGCGGCAAACCGAGCTAATGGTCTGGAAGGAAGTCATTTATTCTCTTTATGCACATAAAAAAAGATGAAGAACCCACTTTTTTTACGCGAGCCTTCCTCCGTGTGTCCTTGTAGGTTTCTTACTCGCATTGTTCACACTTTTTTTTTTTTTGCCTTAGGTGAAGAAGAACTAGCAGGGGGGAAAAAAAGGTCCATTTGATTAATGACATTTTTCGCACGTCCCTTACTGGGGCTTCTTCTCGACTCCTTCGAGTCATTTATAACGAAAGAACGCTTCTTGGAAGCTACTTGAGATCGAAGCATTTAAGAGACAAAACAAATGAAGGCGGAAAAATCACAAGAAGGGTTGAATCATTTAAAATTGTTACCTTTTCTGTAGAAAATTGTGATCATTGACACGATCCAAGGGAAGCTATACGTTCTCGCAAAACTCGAGGGCGTTTAGTCGAAAAAGAAAAGATAATAAAACGCTCGCTGGAAATGCCTGACAAAATTTGCTAGCATTAGTATCCGAGTTTGAGTAAAGGGGTGACTAATTTTTTTCCGTTATTTCACTGTGTAAATCGGCGTCCATTTAGGTCAATCAGTCACAAGGATACTGCGAAGGTCTGAAATACTTTCTTAAATTGGTGTTCTTTGTTATGCTGTATTTCGTGCCCCGGGGGAGAAATTACGATAAGCTGCGCGATGCTAATTTGTGCCCAGAAGAGAATTTTCCGCAGAAGGAAGAAACATTGTTTCTTGTAATTTGTACTAAGAAAAAAAAATAGAGGTACTTCTGGTAGGACAAGACAAGTCGCGCAGGCTCAAAAGGCAAGAGCAGCGCAAAATTCGAGTGGAGCAAACAATTTAAAGCGTTCCCTCACTCTTTTTTTACTTGTATTGCAGGAAGGATTTCAATGCATCGTCGAAATTGAAGGCGCAAGGGAGCGAGTGTTTGCTCGGCTCCGGGACAACAAAGTCATCTGCACGGAAAGCATGGTATGCATCATCGAAGGTGGATTGTATGCTTGCTTTCGCTACTGCGACAATTGGGTTAAAGCATGGCTCCTCCGCTGACGTAGGAATTGGAATTTTCCGTGCCCCTATTTGTTTACCAAGCTGCTTTCTAGCCTTCCATTTTCCTTTTTATCGAATCTCCCCCTCACCACGCCGCCTCTAAAAAAAAAAGTGCAGCTTTCGATTTGTGATGTTTTAGGTCCAGAAGATGGCGCCTCAGTGCCAATCTTCAGACGACTCCCACGTTTAGAGTTCAGTGAATGTTGATTCTATGTATGCAAATCGTTTATTACCCTCTCAGAACGCGGACTGTGGCAACAACGAAATACCAGCGCAGTGAATAGAGTAGGGAACGGCACCAATGTTTAGTACGCAAATTAATATTTTTATTTGGTGGATAATGGACCGTATGGATAGGTTGCTGCTGTTCTAAAGTGTGCCTGGATCTTGTTTGTAGTGTAAGATTTAGCAATTACAACCTAAGTGCCGAATGCGAAAAGGACATCGTATTATCGGCATCAGTTGACACGACAATTTAGCCAAAGGATATTCCAGTTCGATTGCCTGAAGCGCTGTCCCGGCGGCAGCACGTTTTCTATAGAACGTTAACCGCTGCTAGGTGCTCGCGGTAGTTCTGCACATGTTTGCAGAATTCCTTAGAGACCCGAAAGTCATCGATTACCGCAACACACCGGACGATGCTTAGAAACCTCCAGAAGAACGTCTACAAAACGTATCTTGATCATGTTTTAACACAACGTGTTGATGGTAACGAACCATGACAGAAACCCAATTTTACAAGTTGGCTGTTGACGGCATTCAAAACAAGCAACAGCTCTGCAGACACGACTGTTGGCGGTGTTGATACAATCAATGCAAAAGAAAACGAAAGATAGACAAAAAGTCAACACCGAAAACCCGGATGCTTGCAGCGCTTTGAAAAATGGCCGTTCGCTCGTGATTCTCAAAATGGGGTGTCAGGTATCGCGAAAGGGGCGACTGGGGACGCGTTAAACGAAGCGCACGTGAAAGCACCACCCTGCTCGCAGCGGCCGCTGCACAAAGCCCGCTTAGCCTAGCGCTCCGCACGAGAAAAAAAAGTGAAGTATCAGCTGCAGAAAGAGTGCAGCAACACACAGTGGCAGCAGCTGTACGTCAGAGTCATCGACTGCAGCGGCGTTGAGGAGCCGAAGCCTACGCGATCGCGACGGCGCGGTGCCAAACGACTCAAGACTCACTACGGAGCGCGGAAGGGGTGAGAGCTCACTATGGATGAAGCTGCTTGTACTGGTGCGGAGGCATCGCGTAGCGTTCTTTCTTGTTTCATCTGCGCCCTTATGCAGCGCTGATTTTTGCTACGGGTGAAGTAGTTTCGCCCCGACGCTGTGCTTCGACCCTCGTTCCCGTACAGCTCCTCTCCTCTCTCTCTGCCCCTTTCGAGTGCCCGGCCCCCGGCGCTCAACGAACGGCAAAGTACCTCGGGCTTGCATCTCGTTTTCTCGCGCTCTATCACAGCCGAGGAGTAAGGAGCCGCGCTAAGGAGATCAGAAGGCTGCTCTGCGAGCTAATAGTTCCGTGCAGCCGGTCCTACGCGGTGCTTCGTGGTGTTTCTGAACCGGGTGCAGACGCAGGTTCAGCTTCGAGCAAACGAGGGCCGCATTCAGTAATTCTTGAGGTGCCCAGCAAGGGATTTTCTCTTGCTCCTATGAGCAATGTCGCGCTACATACGAAATAATGTTATTATAAGGTGCATTTTAGCGTCTTTCGACGTTTGAGCGTACCAAGCTACAAAAGCATGGCACAGACAGTACCAACGATTGTTCGAAAGTCTGCTATTTTTAGGGAAGGGGAGCGAGCTAATGCGAGCTGCTTTCAGTTGTGTGGGAATACAGGAAGGAATCACGAGTTTTTTGTACCGTTCGTGTTGGTGTCGATTTCGAAATGTTACGACGAAATCTTGCGCCGCTTGTAGGGGAACAAAGTGGGCAATGAGAAATCAGCGACGTCTGAGCCCACCTACGACTTCACAACAAAGTTACCGGTATCTTCTGTTTCTATCTGTTCTTTTTTTTTTTTTCATGTGCCGTCGGCCATTGAGCACATCACACTCGCATGAAGGCAAAGGCAGCCCTTCCTTACTTCGACAAAGTCGTATACGAAATGGTGCTCGCATGAGCCATCGGCCCCACTTCCAACGTTCGCTGACGTGACATGTGAATGCAAGCTAAAACACACTGGCCACGCGATATGGATGGACACGTCCTGCCGCACAGCAATGCCGCCAGCATCTGCCTGTGATTTCGTAAGCAATATCATTCTATGGGAGCCTTATTAGCACTACCAAAAAATATATATATATATATATATATACGTATCGCAACAATGCGCTCACGCAAGGCACCGTACCAGCGTCGAGGCGGTGCACGCAACTCGCCGACAGGCATTGTGTCAGAATAAAAGAAGGGGGCCGAAGAGGGTGCGAGAAGAAGACGAAGGAATGAGGCAAGTTAGAAGGGGTTAAGCAGGAAGAGATAGAGGAGAGGGGCGTGTCCCTGTTGCCACATTCGCCCAGCGCGCTCGCGACAGCACAGCTGGGCCGAAACGCTGCCCGATGGATAATCGATACGCTGTGTCGCAGAATGTAGTTAGGGAGGCATTCTTCTTAGCCGCGAGCGCCACCACAGGGCGCCCTTGTGGCCCCGAGCTCTCTCGCGATGTCGCGCCGCTATTTGGCCCCCTATCAGCCGAGAGAATGAGCGAACCTTGTGTTTTCTTGTTGTCCCAGCCGCCGGCTCTTGACTCCGCGACAGTCGAGCTTGCAGGAAGCTCGTAAGTCAAGTTGTTCAGTATATGCGCGTAAGAAGGGAGCGAAGCGGCAAGAAATGTGCGTATATGCATCTAGGCCACTGATCCTCTCTCTCTCTCTGCTCAGAACAAACGACGCCGGCAACGCTGTTAGCGTTCGGATATCACGGATAATGCGACAGGGCCGTGGATCGAAGTTGGTTTTTGACGCGATAAATATGGCGTAGAAAACAAGGGGATTAGAAAGACACGAGTGCCAGGAAATGTGGGAATGGAGGAAGCGGATATTTAAACAATCTATTACGAGACTGGCATGTCAACGCATGGTCTGACAGCGATCTGAGAGACATGGTTTTAGGTAATGTCTTTAAGGGCAGAGATCTGGAGCCGCACTTGCTCGAAAAGGAATGCTCATGATTAGAGGTGTACAAGTAGAAATAAAGAATATCGGGGAAGCCGGCTCGGCCAAAATGTTGGCAACAAATGCCAGCTCTTCGAGTTAACCGTGTGAAAAGAGGACTGGAAAAGGAAAGCTGTGCAATGAACAGTGGAAATGTGGGATCGAGAAAGATGACATATAGAAGATAATTGGCATGGAGAATAATGAAACGAAATGACATATAATGTAGGTTTAAACAACGTCTCATCGACCAGTAGAATGAAGAGTCGGCGATACGTGCTTTAGTAATGAAGCCTTACAGAGTAAGTTGCTGAGGCTTATTAACTGCAGACAACTGGCACAATACTGACTCCTCATAACGTGTCAAAGCAGCGTCTCTGAACTTGCGTGGAACTCTGCATATTCTGAGCTCTTCCTATTCTTAGTTTGTTTATAAGCGCAGCGTTTTCCTCTACAGCACTAAGTCTCTGACAGTCACCTTTCTAGACGGAAAAAATGTTCTAAGCGGCTAAGCGGAGAGGGAAATTTGCAAGTAAGGACATTCCAGGGAGGTTAACCAGAATTGAGACAGCTGGTTTGCCACACGGCACTACGAAAGGAGAAGGAGAAAATAGACACTGAATGAAGAGGCGAGACAAATAGATACGCGTGCAAAAAAATAAAATATAACAACAAGGAACGGGAGTATTATAGTGTGTCATAGGCCACTGCCAAGTAAAAGAGCTAAAAAAGCCTTGACTGACTTTCGGTTGCCATACAATTCTGGTTGGTATTCGTAGATTGTCTTTTCCGAAGCCAGGCCTGTCATCACGCACAGTCGTTAGCGACAGCTTGTGCTCGTTGTAACGAAGGCAGCGGCAAATAACATGCCCGATAGATTACTCGCTGCCTCAGTGACTGCAAGCAGCACTGTCATCCGTACCGACTCGGAAGGCAAAAGATATCGTGAAAGCAACACCAAGTCGCAGTCGGCAAAGTACTGTTTTCTCGAGTAGAGATAGTCCAAATTGTGTCGAAGTAACACCTTCGGTGGGTACAGACGTGTCCGCTGCAAACTCTACTTTTTCCATAAAGATCTTATGGCTCGATGGAAAAGCACGGCAATTTTCAATGCTGCATCTGGTCTTGAGTATGTATGGACTCTTCGATGTCCTTGTACTCATGGCCAGATGGAGCAGCTGCGTCGGCATGTTCATTACCCATTACGCATGTTCTTCGTTCGTCCTTGTTCTTTGCACTTTTCCATTCCATATGCCACAGTGGCTTGGAAACCACTGCAACGAGATGCCATGTCTTTTCTCGACTAGGGTTTGACGCAGCCATCTGGCTTTTTAGTAGTGGTTGCTATTGTGGTGCGCGGTGTCAGCCAGAATCCAGACAATGAATGGAGGTCCCTTGTGACCACTGAGAACGCTCCATTTCATGGGCACGCATTTCATAAAAATTACAAGAAATCCGCAGCAAATAGTGGCAAGGTGTGCGCCTATCTTCGTCTGGTGGGATAGTCTGATCTTCACGGTGTTGTAAGAAGGCGGCTTTTGCAAGACAGATCACCGACCATGTAGACCCGTCCACAGGGGTTGATTATCTGCATATTAGTCGTTATGATCACTGTATGTCTTGCACAGGAAGACAAAAAAAAAGGAAAACAAAACTGCTAGAGCGCTGGAGGCGATATTGTGCTTTTTTCTGTATCTCATGTACCGCCGCATGAACTTGTCCTTGGACCACCGACCATGAAGGAAACGACGCTCTCGTTAAATCTGCATGTCCTGGTGGAAGGTGTTCGCGATAAGACAGGATTCTCATACGAAAAAGAAGTAGGATAACAAGTGGTCGATCTTCTGGCAGTGAGGCAAGATGATGGGCAGGGTCTCGAGCAAGATACCTGACGTGTGCTTTGAGCGCTTCCGTAAGAATATGAGGTTTCTACTATATAGTAGTTTGTAACTGCTATCGTTTGAGCTGTTAACGAGAATCGCGGCATTCCAAGACAAACTTTAAGCGACTAGGTGTTAGCGATTTCTAGAGCACAGATATTATTTAGTTCGGGTCAGCACGGGCAAGCTGTGTATCGGAAATATGTGCGGAAGGGCACCCTGTATAATTTTGCATTCTGACAAAGTCCATGTTGATGCTGACAACATGACAGCATCTACATCTACTCATACATGCCATAATCTAAAAATCCCTTTTACATCGCTAAATCAGCGGCCTAGAGTTTAACTTAAGATAAATCATATCATTTTAAGCGCCAAAAGCATAGAATCTCATTATGAGGGAAGCTGTAGCGAAATATGCCATACAGGTCTCTCTCTGTCTTTTTTTCTTACAAGCTGGGCTTCTTTAACGTGCAACTAAATCCTAAGCACCCGATCTTTTCCTTTTTTTTTTATTTCGCCCTCATCTAAATGCTCCCAACGCAAGTTCGAGCTCAGCGCCGCTACACTACACCTGCCATATATAGGCTACCGCGACGGATGGTCTTGCAGGAAAGCTGTCTCGTATATATGGGAAATGCTTACCGTATTTGAGCTATATGGAACCCCTTTTATTGACACAATTTTGCGCACCTCATCGCTTCCAGCATATATAGCGCCGAATCCTGCCGCCCACACAGCAGGTCGCGCCGTGACTAGCAGCACGGCAAATACCGTGGGTGGAAGGCTCGCTCCTGCTGCTGCCCCGCTCTCTAGCTTGTGGGCATTAGCGCGTTGTTTGTGTCCGGAACGACGTTGGACGTTTCGATTGGCAGCAGCTTTCTTTCACCCCTTCCGGCCTGCAGTAATTACGGGAAACGCGCCACGGCTCGTGGGCGCCTCGCACACAAGCGCCACGAGTGTGCGGTTAATGAGAAACACGTCAATCTGTCGTCCATGTCGTCAAGTACGGAGGCGGCGGAGGACGCCGACAGGCGCAGCCTCCCCGTTGTGTCGCGTCTGTGTGTGCGCTCCCCGATCCTTAAAGCGTGCACTGCTACAGAAGGCAGCGTTGACATCGGCTAACCAGCAATCACGTCAATATCAGATCGAAAAGGTGGAGCGCGATCGATCTAACTTAAGCTAATAGCATACGCGAAGAAGCATTGCAGGAAGGCGAGCGCAACTCGTGCCACGTAAAACTCGAGCCTCACGTAGTTCGTGCGCCTGACTTGTACCTATTGATAAGTTCACGGTCTTCAAAATGGGAAGCAAGCTGTATGTATGTATGCATGTATGCATGTATGCATGTATGCATGTATGTATGTATGTATGTATGTATGTATGTATGTATGTATGTATGTATGTATGTATGTATGCGTGTGTGCGTGTGTGCGTGTGTGCGTGCGTGTGCGTGTGTGTGCGTGCGTGTGTGTGTGTGTGTGTGTGTGTGTGTGTGTGTGTGTGTGTGTGTGTGTGTGTGTGTGTGTGTGTGTGTGTGTGTGTGTGTGTGTGTGTGTGACAGATATGACCAGCATTGTCCAGCCACACTTCGTTTCGTTTTTCTTGTGTCTTGTCAAGATATAGCACATACTGTGCATCTAGCATGTATAAGTAATTTCTTCACTTGCGTACACTTGTGCGCTTCCATTAACGCAGTATCGAGGTATCACGACATAGCTTCAGCCTTCTTGCTCGATGAATAACTTCCAAAGCCGCGGCCACGTGCAATCGAGAAAAATTGGGCGGAGACGGAAGCATTCGCAGTGTAATTGTGTTGTGGCATATAAGATGATTCCGACTGATTTAGAACAGCCCCAATCATGCGCGAAGCTCAACACGCTTGACGAGCTCTGCGAATCACAGCTGTAGCTATCTACCTTCAAATGTACCATTCGCAGTGCTGCACGCTTTTAACTGTGCTGAACAGAAAGTTGGCAGCGAATAATCCACACACAAGCTAAGCGAAACCGAACGGCTGCCGTTGTTTGCCGACAAGCCAGATACGCGGACGTCAGCCGATCTTTCCAGCGACGGAGCAGGAACAAAAGACAAACCACGGAAAAATAATTATGACGGACTCATAAAGAAGATAACAAAGATGACATTGGGGGCAGTTACGTCGGGAGTTTGACGTTTACGTTTATGGCCGCAGCGTGAGTTTGCTTGGAACTTGTGGTTGGATGACCATCGTGTTGTGCTTTACAAACGCTATGTTGCGGAAAGGTAACCAGGTTTCATCTATAGTTCGCTGTGTTATACACGAAAAGTGCGCGGAAAAAGAATAGGAAATAAAAGAAAAAGAGAGAACGAGCGATGCGCGCACACACGCATTCACCGCGCAATCACAGACGGTCAGAGAGGTCGGTTGTCGTCAGAAAGTGCAGCAGTGCTCTTACGACGGTCGTGGCCTTAATGTCTTGTACTTCAGTGAATGCTCTATCGTTCTATTGGTTAGAAGCGGTACTTCAACATCTACAAACCACTTTGTTGTTTCTGAAATAAAAAAGCGCCGCATTAGAAAATATGTTAGATGGTATCGTAATAACTGCATGTGCTGAACGAAGCATTGGCCGTCAAGCGCAGTGCCTGCAAGCAGGAGAACTGATGTGCATATGACCTGTTTTGGTGACACTGACGTAACGAGGCCACCGCAAGCAAGAGTTCCAGAGCGATTACCTTTGACTAAGCTGCCCTTAATGAATGGTAACAATCACGAAATTCCTGTGCGGGCGTTTTGTTCAATGCGTCCATCATCGCCAGTTTACGAGAGCGGCGGACATAAAGGTGTGAAGGAACATTTTGTTACATGGCTAGCCGCTTCGGAAGAGGGTATGCGATAGCGCAGCAGTACACAGCTAAGTTCCTGTGGTACCACTCTTTTCTCTTCCAGTACACGTACCAGGCGGAGCAAGGTGAACTGCAAGCTTCCCTCACCGTGCTGTGGAATGGCGATACCTTCATCGACAAGACGAACGGTAGGCTTGTTCTCTGTTAAGAAGTTTCCTCCCACAGTGGCGGGAACTCTAATCTTTCCGTCTCGTAAGCTTACGAAACCCGTTATTTCAGCCCTCGATACCAATTCGACCACTCGCTCTCTTATATCAGTAGTAGCGCGGACACAGTTACTATGAGGACAAAAAGTTGAGGGCAAACGTCTCTTCAAGCCTGGTGCTTAGTGCCGGGGAATACTGGTTGTTCTTCATTACTAACTCAGCGATGACCAATAAATGTATCACTTAACAGTGATAATAAACAGCATACCCGTTTAACTATAAAATCGCTTGATGTACTGATGTTGAAGAAACATGTAATTTGGCACTCACCCTGTGCTTCGTGGACATCTTTTGTAGTGGAAACAGATTTAGCAGGACCTGTTGCTTTGAGCATGGACGCACTAACTGCAAATACAAAAGTAAATGAAACCATTTTTTTAGGATATCACCTAAGGAAAACCGTTCTTGGGCATGCATTCACGCCAGCCTATTCATCGAACCACACCATCATATCGGCGTGATACCGTTGCCTATAGCTACAAAGAACGACGCTGAAAGTGGTGAAAGTTCAAGCAAAAAACTAAAGCCAGTTCCACGCCTGTGAAATTTGTTAAACAACGGTGCTGGGACAACGGTGTCAAGTTCGCTATCACTATTATGTAGCACTACCATTATCACTATTATTATATATTTTTATTTCAGAATACTGTTGGCCCTCAGGCCGTTACAGGGGTGGGTTACAGTAGTACACAGGAATACAACACTCCTTGCTACACCAGCAATATATTAATTCACGTTTCACAGCTAGTAAAGTTCAACTTAAAACAATTCGAGTTACAAGCAATACAATATAACATCTGTATCGAACAATCACAACGCGTACATGACTGCTTAAGAATGCACTAAGTGATTTGAAAAATGCGGTATGTGGTTTATAACAGAAAATTTCTAAATAATTCATATATCAGAGCAATTAAGTGGGTACGCGGATATTTAACTAGTCAACCTAACCATAGAAGTAAAGAAATGAAACCATTTATTAAAGGTTTTAAGCACTATAATACCTTATAATTCAGACTCTGCAAAATACTTTTTGTAGCAGTGAGCTAAGGGCAAGGATGTGGGAAGTGGCTAGAGGGCAAACGCGGGCACGCTTTTCCCTTCTGCGCAACCCTAGACGTTTCTTTCTTTCTTTTTCTTTCTTTCTTTCTTTCTTTCTTTCTTTCTTTCTTTCTTTCTTTCTTTCTTTCTTTCTTAATTACAACGATGACATGGGCTGGTCGCAAGAGTATGGGCAGTAGGTCCAAGCTGACGGCGAGGGTGAGATCAAGGGCAAGGGTGGGTTCGCTTTTCTCTTCTCCGTGACAGCTGACATCGCCGATGACAGACATGGCGGGCCCTCAAACATCTCCGCAGTCAAAAAGAAGGAAAGATAACTGTGGCTTCGTACAAATGATACACAATCTAGCGTTTTACACTACAAAGCCACGGTAGGTCGTGACGTGTTTCACCGGCTCGCAGTGACGTTGTACAAGTGCCTGCTGCTGGGCAGCCACGGAGGCCGCCAGGACTGCTCGCTGTGCCTGACCCGCGACAAGCGTTACCAGTGCTCCTGGTGCGGAGGCTCGTGCAACTACGGACCATCGTGCGTGGAGCCCGTCACCACTTCTTGCCCACCACCCAGGATCGACTGGGTGAGCTGACAATCTTGGACTACACGTGCGCGCTGGTTCATCACGAACTAAGGTCGCTTTCAGTACCTACAAAGCGGAAGATGTAACAGGGAGGGAGATAAGCGTAACGGCAGGACATGGTTATGCGCTCGAGCCTGGTCGTGATTATGGAAAATGCTGGCGTTGTTGTGTGTGCGCCTCTATAGTCCGTGTCCCTCTGTTCGCAAGTAGCACGTTCCATTGTCATAACCAGAACCAACCAGCCCAGCTGTCTACACTTAGAGATCCCGGTTGGCTACTCAGCGGTGTAACGGGTAGAAAATTAACCGAAGCATGTCCGCACTTCGCCGTAAAGATGTCCGCACTTTGTCGTAACACGCGCATGCCAAGTACCGCTCAAAGCCACAAGTAATCGCACATAACTTTCGTCCTCCACTCGTTATGGCTTAAAACATCAAGTAACCAAAAGTATAAGGAACATTGCAGAAGTAAGTGGATGACAAGACCGTAACTGCGAATTATATGGGACAGTGTTATATAGGCGTTTCAGTGTGTGTTTGTAGTCATAGTGGTGGCAGAATGCGGAGGCTTATTGAACGCAACTGGGTTTCTCCAAGTAGATTATTACAAGGTGTGAAGTGGACATTGGTTTGCGTATAATGCGCAATGTTAAGCTGTGTAATAGACCTTACTTCCTCAAGACCTTACTTTCACACTCCTCAAGCTATCTCAGAACTCTCCAGGCAACCATAATTTATCCACAAAATGCGTGGTCAGTGCAAAAGAATTTGTCTTTTCTCAGCATGTAGCTTCGTTCTATAATCTCATTTATATTTATCTGTTCTTTAAAAATGTTTTGACCGTTACATCAAGAAAACATTTACCTGCTGCGCAAAGCTCTGCCGGCACTATGCTACGCAGAAAAAATTTTTCAATTAGAGGAGCATTATTTCTGCCACGGTCACAATCGACAGTGTAGTGGCTCCCTAATTGCACTACTGTTCGTTGGTGAACCATGCTGCTGATGAAGTCAGCGGGTCCCGTGCAAACGTCACGTCTTCTCGTTGAAGACAAAGCACTATGCGCAGCTTTCACCGTATAATTTGTTTATCATATTCGTCTCTGCTTAAGGCAAGCGTTCTTTTTTCGACCTCTACCTCCGAGAAAGTAGCCCCTTTCAGAGTACTTTTCTATCTTATCGTAATCATTGGTTACTCCTAAAATCCCCAATGCTCTAGGATTCTTCCTTGTGTTTTAGTTCGCTTTATTTAGGCTGAAAACATAGCGCGTTCTTGTGTTCTCAATATAATCTGACTACATGTATTTTGGTTTATCCCATGTTAGACGTGTATAGTTTTACCGTTGGTCTAAAATATCTGACAGCACAGACACCTCGCTACAGTGGCGGCAATCAGTACATCGGCTCTTCGAATTTATTAAGCAATGCTTTTTTGCATATGGTAAATGCACCATCACGACTGTTTGCTAAGCTCGAGAAAGGCAAGCAAGTGGCTTCTCTAGCATTACCTTGCCCACGCGATGAATCATCAGGACGATTGCCTCTGAACATACAAGCTAATCCAGGAGCTGCACAGACTGGTGTTCCTCACAACGACAGGAAGCTTTTCGAGCGATCGCTTAGTGAACCCGAGTCACGCATCGAGAAAATGATGTTGGCCTTCATCAGAAATTAGGAGTGTTCCGATACTTACGTAGATCACCAGATAGGCAGGTAAGCGGACGATGACCCCCTCAAGTCTCATTTGCTCCGACTCGAGGCTGTTTATAAGGTGAACTGTCTACGAAGGTGGCTAACCTCGACCGCAATCTGTAAATCTTGAAAAGAACGTACTTCACTATCGACGATACATCATCTTCAAGAGGTTCGTACACTTGAGAGGAAATATAATTTCGAGGGCACCTTCGGTTCCTTTTATTATTATTATTATTATTATTATTATTATTATTATTATTATTATTATTATTATTATTATTATTATTATTATTATTCAAGGGTGCGTTTGACGCGGAAAACTTTTATTGAAACGACAACTGGACGAACGAGAACGAAGGTTGGTGCACTTGAAAGAGAGGAAATCAAGATGTTGTGGCTGAGTAGTGTAATACTTTTATTTATGACCTGAAATAGTTTCCACGTGAATTACTGAAAATTCGCATGGTCTTGCATCACTTGCACTATCCCGCACAGGCGGAGTATAAGCATACTCAACAATCGCATACACGCGACGTTTCACCGAACAATCAAAAATTCTATAAGATAGGCTGTTCGAGAAAGATCGAACAGCTCTTCAGGAAGAAACTATTAGCTGAGGCGGACGTCAGGAAGCCTCGAGGAAGTGCTAATGATTTAGTTGCTCAACTTACGTTTAATGACTCCCTTTTTAATTAGAGATATTTGTGGTTATTCCCAATGGCGAGTTTTCAGCCATGGAGATGACTATGTCATATCAATTTTTAAGGGCGAACCTCCTTAAGGTTTGGGTCTGTCCGTCCGTTGTTCCTAGTAGCGCGTTACCTTCAAAGAAATGAATGATGCTACGTGTGGGAGGCGCGCCCTCGGCGCGTGCCTCCCGGCGCGCGAGCTCTCTCACTCTTCCATCTGCTGTCTTGTGAGAGAGAGAGAGAGAGAGAGAGACAGAGAGAGCGAAAGGCGCGCGTTGACTATGGAAACGCTCTTTCTTCGATGAACGCGCTACCAGCTCGCAAAGAAGGAGAACGCGCCCTCACCCGCGAGAGACAAGCTTGACGCAGGCAGCGTCTTCTAGCGAGTTTCTTGATTGAAAAATACCGACTGCTCGCGCTGGAGAACCGTTCACCGGCCACCCATATATGTATATATAGGCACTGGATCTTGACTTGCAATGAAGTGCCGGTGGTGGGAGATTTCACT
Organism: Hyalomma asiaticum; assembly: GCA_013339685.2. Classification (NCBI taxonomy): domain Eukaryota; kingdom Metazoa; phylum Arthropoda; class Arachnida; order Ixodida; family Ixodidae; genus Hyalomma; species Hyalomma asiaticum. The sequence goes on from CM023486.1 coordinate 94,430,232, forward strand.
TGTGCGTAGTTGAACCATAAGGATTCGTAGCGTGCGCGTTAACTAAATTAATCCGGAACTCGGCACGATCTACGGTGAACCTCCGGAGCTTCGCCCACTCATCATCATTCACTCCGTGGATATGCTGTGAATTTTTTTTTTTAAACGAAGAAGACGTGATTGTCTAAAGTCCTGCGTCGCGAGAAAACCTGGGCGTTTTACAGGCACATAGAGAGCGCCGAAAGTCACGTACAGACGCAACCTCTGCTGGTGACGCGCACTGAAGACTGCGGCGGCCTATGCGAAATGTAGGATGTGCTATTTTCCCCATAACTACGAAGCCATGACGGTCCGCATAGGCAGAAGCCAGCGTTATCTTTTGCCTATTCGTTGGGTGCGAGAAACAGGATATTTATCATTGGAAAGTACTCGCCGATTAGTTTTGAGAGCCCGTGCATTTCGAACTGATCAGCGCAGGCAGTGGAACACATCACCAGTGGACGTTGCGTTAGCACGTGACTTCCGGCGCTCCTTTTGTTTGCGGTGAATTTCGGTTTCACGAGGACAAAAAAAGAAAAAATAGAAAGCCATATATTCGCGGCCTGAAGGGTGAAAAACAGATTAGTTTTTTTTTTCCCCTTTAAGAACTGATACAGCATCGTCGTTTCTGTGGTTAAAAACACGCCATTAACAATAACCTCAAAATGCCTCTAATTAGAAAGTTAACTAGGCAATCTTTGTTAACAATGTAATCCGCGTGTTTATCACGATTACTGACGCCCGTCCAGCCTGACAGGTCCTTCTTTAAGAAAATTATCTTTTATTTTCTCAAAAAGCCTGCCTTCGATCATTTTTGAAAGTCTTCGCTTAAACATCCGGCACATAGAAGCTTCATGAACAGCGTATACAGAGTTTAAAGCAAACGGAACATTAAAGGCGTTCAGAATGCGGCCCGCGCTGGCTAACGCTATCTCGCTAGAAGTAGTCACCCGAACGATAATTAACTGGTATGAAGCGTCGTATCATATAATATGAAGCGTCGTAATATTAAGCGTGTAGTATGAAGCGTGTAATATGAAGCGTATCATATGAAGCGTCGTATCATGTAATCGCAGTACCCCCACTTCGCGAGCTATATTAAATCAGCGGGTCTTCTCACTTCGCGTTAATTCTACACCTAGCAACAGCTTACACATTCCTACACGCAGCGTTACACGGTCACGGTAGTGATTTCATCATGGCAAGATCGAGCAGTGCCATCAATTGCTCAAGCGATCGTTAGCAAACTAGAACACACATTGCGAATCTTGCCTTCCATGGTAACGGTTAACGGTTAGCCGACGCAAACATGACTTCAACGACACTGTGCGTCACTAATGAGGTTTTCAGAGAGATATCGAACCACTTCGCAGTGCCTTCTGGGCGAGCGCGGTCGCATGTGAAAATTGTTAGTACGGCCTAATTTATAATTGGGCTCTCGTTACTGCAATGCAGCGATTTACGATACCAGCATGAATGTGAAATGTCGTGCACAGACCTTCCTTCTGTGTCTATGCGTGTTTCGCCAATCGTACAGCTCTAATGGACAGAAGGACAGCACCAACTCTACACTTACATGGCGCAGCAGAGTGAAATTTATTCCAGCGTTCGTGAAATTGAATGTATTCGCATCGTTAAAGCGTAAGTTGCGAGGGTCGCGTATATGAGAAATATTATCAAGCAATCGCGAAAATGAACACATACATTCAGAAAAATGCGCGGACAACGAAAGCCTTCGACTTTTTTTTTTTTAATTAGACGCGGAGATGCAATTGTTTGTTGCACCATTGGAATGCAGAGCTCCTGTGGCCCAATGGATACGGCGTCGGTCTCCGGAACCGAAGATTGTGGGTTCGAGTCCCACCAGGGGCGACGTTCCTTTTTTTTTATTTATACTATTTTTAGTTATCATTACTATCACTGTTAATATTTACTGCAACGAGTACCGCTTAGACGCAGTATAAGTGAACGCAGTTTGGACAAATATGAAGCGTTCATTCCAGTGGGCAAGCAAGCGTCCTTAAGGAATGCGCTCAATGAGAGAAAAAAAATGTGGGCAACCTTCAAGGGCAACTCCGGCGATTTTTCATTGGCCATTGAATCAAATTTTCAATATATGTTCTTCTCGGTACTACAATAATTTATGCCAAGCCAGGCAGTTGCAAGCCATTTAGTTTTCCTGAAAACTAATTTTTAAAATTTTTAGCGGACTCCCATGCGAGCAACCCTGTGCTTTTGACGTCATTACCTGCAACGCTGCCTACCCGAGCTGGCGGGCCATCTAAAGCAAAACCGGGATACCTCGGCGCTCAAATCGTCGCCGTCAAGTTCAGAAGAGCTCAATACATCGTTGGCTGACATCGCCGCTGTCATTTTCTCGCACCCGCTCCATATATCTGATGGCGGGAGATTGTGACGTCATCGCATACGCTGCACGAAGCGTCTACCCGTTTCGGTTTCGGTTTGAACACATCGTTCATTCGATTATTTAAAATAATTGGTGAGTTTCTGAGCAAATTGAATGACTCTGGCTGCCTCAGGGCTATCAATATTATTGGACGACAGCGATATCAGAATATGATGGGAAAACCGCCGGAGTTGCCCTTTAATCTTCGCACTTTTCACACCATAGCCTTGCACAGCCATTGCATACATCAGCATACATACAGACGTCACCAACAGACGACTCCAACAGACTTCAGCATACATGCAGTCGCTGTTGGTGTCGCTAGTTATGATTGCCGTCATTACTTCCTGCTATTCTGCCCTTTATGAAAAGCAGCTATGTCTTCGTAAGTGTATTTGAGCTCAGAATATAAATTGTTACGTTTGAAATTGGGTTTATGTAAGGTAGAGCGCGAGGTTGTTGTTCAGGCCGAGGGAAGATGGCATCCATCAACTATACAAACTATCGCCCTGAAAGTGGAAATTTCGAGCGACGTCTAAAGGAGCACATGAATGACGTAAAGAAGAAAAAAGTCGTTTCCAGTGCCCTCGCAGAGCACGCAGAAAAAACGCACCACGGCTTTGATTGGGACCAAGCTTCAGTTATCGCCCGGGAAAAGAACTGGATGAAACGGCAATATTTGGAATCTTTGACTATCCAAACGACAGGGAACACGCTTAACCGTAACGACGGCAATCTACCGCTTACGTATACAAGATGCCTCAAGCGATTATTTTTGCGGATTTAAGCTGGAGGCTTCGAGCCTCCCAGCTTTGTGAACAAGGCTTCCGTGTGGAAGCCGAAACGTCATTTTGTCATTCTATTATATTTTTGGCACCTTCTTGGTCGGCGTCCTGTCTTTTTGTTTCTACTATGCCCTTATCGTCTTCTACCCTTGCCTGGCTCATACCCTGATTGCCCGGCTCATGCCGTAGCAATATATCGTCATTTTATCATCAAGCGTCCTGGTGTCGGGGAAGGGCTTCGGTGATCGAATGATGGATAACAGGAAGTGAAAATAATTTCCAAGTAATATAGACATAAAAATTTTGCGAGGACCAAGTGTAAACTGCCACGCCTGCACCTTTCGATAATGGTTTAATAACTAGTTCCCCTTTCCTGCTGATTTTCTCACATGTCACCGCAAACACAAAGCCCATGACGCAGGGGTGTCGTGCCCGCGCTTGTATCTAACAGCTTGAAAACAGTGACGCGCCGAATCTCAACAAAACACCGGTGTCAGCGCCAGGATGCAACCCGACGAACACAACGTAAATAACTGTACTGATAATAGTTACCATCGTACACATTTGCATGTTTCGCTCGTTAACTCGCGCTATTCACCAATCCACTCCTGTCGCAGCACTGTGGCTTCGTTTATCTCGTCCGCGATGTTCACCACATCGCCCTCTCTGCTTTTTTTTTTATTCCGGAACCAGTTTTGGTGGTTTCTTTCTTATTGTTTGTACGTATAGAGCACCAAGCTGCCAGCTTCCACGACAGCGGCCTGAAAGTCATTTGAGCACCCGCGGCTATCTAATCGGGTCATCGTAAAAACGTATGTCGACGACTTTCCGGGAGACGTGTTTTGACGACGCGTCCCGCAGACCCAAACGCTGCCAACTTTGGGGAAGTGTACTTCCTTTTTACGCTGCGCTTTTTCCGCGTTTTAATGTCCTTCCTTCCTCTTTTTTTTTTTTTCTCTCTCAGTAGCAGTCGTACGCTTCTCGTATATCAGGCTGTCACGCACGCTGGCTTCAGTTGTTTACCCGGAGTCATTCGACCGGCTCGACCTTGGTCGGCTTTTAGTACCCAGATGAATAGATTAAATTGTTTTCGCTACGCGGAGGGGGTCACATTGTCAAACAGTGTAGCCGCCCTTTTGGTGGAGGAAAAAAAAAAGGAAGGAAATTGGAGAACGTTTCTAACGGAAGTCGTTTGAACATGCGAGACAACTTTGACTAAAATCTCCATGACGAGCGTATGTTATACTGACATTTCCTGTTTCGGCATAGGTTGCCATGCGCGCTCAGGAACATTTACAAAAGTCAAGGTGAACGATCCATAATCAAAAGAAGAGGCGTGCAGGACACGGACACAAGAAGAGCAGTGAACACCACGAACGCCGTTCGTGGCGTTCGTGGTGTTCACTGCTCTTCTTGTGTCCGTGTCCTGCACGCCTCTTCTTTTGATTATGGAATGTTACCAACTCGCTCAACTTTCTGTCCTTTTGAAGGTGAACGAGTCGTTTATATATGTTCTATTTAATAGGACGCTTAATGTCGAGCATATGGCGATAAAGGCCCGTATAGACAAACTTACTTTGTCCTTATCACCTATTTTCCTTATCAGCTCTGTGGACTTAAGGAACCTTAAGGAGGAGGAGGAGGAGGAAAGGAAGACAGCTGACCAGACACTCCTCCGGTTAGCTACCCTACTCCGGGGGAAAGGGAATATAAGGTGCCTTAAGGGTGTTGAATGGCAAGCAGGGTGAAATACATTGATACGGCTTGTTTGCGTATCCTGCACTAACCTGATTATGAAACATGATAAGGAAGCGTAGATGATAAGAAAAACAAGAGACGTGGATGTGGGTTTATTAATTTGGCCCTAACACCGAGTTTCTACGACCTACCGCAAATATTGTCGAGAATCTGACATTCTGAATGAAGGATCCTAAGGCATATAGGACACATATAACATATTTAGAACGACGACACCACGGAACACATATTCGACGTAGATGTCATTCGACGTTATTTCACTCGTGAATTTGTACTTGAAACTCTTTTTGATGTTGTTGTTGCCGATATCACCAACTGCAGAAATGCACAGTAAGCGATGTGTTCACGGGAAAAACGTAATACTCGTTCACGTTATAACACGTCTAAGTATTCTTTGTTTTCTCTTGAACCCGGTTGGAGCTTGAGATATGTCCATTGAAATACTGAAATGTGCAGTACATTTATTACTTTGTTGTCGTTATTCCTCTTATTGCTACGTTTTATTTGTAGTGTGGCTCTTTCGTAGCACATTTTTTTTTTTTTCACTTTGGACACTGGAGCCCCCTGTGGGCCTGAACAGGCACGCAATCTTGAAAAATAATGTGCAAATTATCTGCCGTCCTTCTTCCTATTTCTTATCTTTCCTTTTCCGCTCATTCGCGTAGCAGGACAGCTTCTCCGGCGTAACCCTTGATAAAACTAACATTCCATTGTCGCCTATTTTCAATACCATACACCAAGTTCAGAAACCTCTTTGTTTTCCGAGAGTGCGCCTGTATATAGAGCCGAACTAACGAGATAGAATATAAACTAAGTTGTCCTGCGGAATTTAGTGCAGCGCAGGTGCCGCTCGCAGTGGGAATCCTGTAAGATCTTCGTTTCTATTAAACACCTTTTAGCGTAGGGAAGCGTTCTTGTATCCTGCACCTCTAGCACAGTGACGACACCTTATTTTTTTTTCTATTTCACATTATTTTAGTGCACGACGATCGTGAGGAAACCATGTGAACTCCCCAATAATGAACAGTTAAATTCACATTCAATTTTTCTAACTCGACCATTGCACAATTCGCGGTCTAATAGGCACCAGGGACCCATATATTTCTGTTCGCCACATCTCTGTCACAGATACACCCTCTCAACGGACCCGTGGAAGGCGGTACCCTGGTCACTATCGAAGGCAGCAACCTCGGCACAAGTGAAGAGGAAATAAGAGACAAGATCCTCGTTGGCGGCCTCCCCTGTGTGCCCGTGGAGTACAACGTCTCAGTCAGGCAAGTACCATAGATGTGCGGTTATTAACTGCTGTCGTGGGCCGGTCACTAACCGCATAACCTGAAACGCGCTGGCTGGTACACTTTCTAGGGTTTTCTATTAGAAAAAATCAAATCAAATAACAAGCTGGAACGAGTGACAGTTAGTTTATCGCCGCGAAATTGTTTTGTTTGAAGTAAGAAACGAAGGCGTTGCGGCCATTCTTTCACTTGTATGAGGCATAAAATAAGAATAAGAAATAAATGTAATGATGAAGTGTTCTGCTCAGTAAGTTCAAAATTTTTGTTCTAAAGGAGTCGGCGAGCGTCAGGCACAAACAAGCGAGGCACACACAGGATATAGTTCAGTCAGTTTTCATCGCAAACGCATTAAAGTTCGCACGTATTGATCAATTATTCAAGGAACGGAAAACTTGCGTCACTTATCGATTGTGTCATAGCAACTGCAATGTAAATAGACCCTATCAGATTCAAAAGCGCCGTAGTCTTCATTGTTGACGTGAAATATTTTTACCTGCAATACAAGCACACGTACTAAGCAGATTCATAAGAAACGTACTGGAAATTGGTAATTAGGGCTTGAAATACTGAGTTTGCGTCCCGAACTAATAAGAATTTGTGCGTACCGCACATCTGAGATATTCAAAAATTAAAATAGACGATAAATTAGAACATAGCAGACAATATTTTTCTCTGCAGACGATAGCAAGAAAATGCTGAACACCCGAGATAATTGTTTCAGTGATTTCAATCTTAAATGAACATCTTACTGCAGCAGTTTAAGCACAACAACACTCGCAATAGCGTGGTTCTTGAAAGATGTTAGTGCATACTTATGTAATCTATGTTTGAATCCTAGCGCAAGATGGCAGTGTTCACCTTATTTGAAGAATGAGCAACGTCACGTTGAAAGAAAACAACACGATCATAACTTGTAACTAATTAGGTCCCACTTTTCTCGTGTCGTTCTCATTAAGTAAGGTGCTGACAAGGTAGTCATCTGGCTGCCAGAAGAGTCTCTCGCGATAAGACTGGATTTATTGTGTTCCCTTACTGCGAGCCTTATTATACGCTTGAAAAGCCGTGGCCTCGGAAAGCATTGTCCTAATACATGGCTCAAGGTTGGTAGCTTACTACGGCCTTCTTTTCAATTAGTGCGAGGACGGAAAGCTAGTCTTCCTGAGTGAAGATGCGTAAGAACAAAGACGCTCAAGAGAGCGTTCAAAATGGCTAGGACATTAAAAATCTGGCGAGTAGAAGTAAGTAGAATAAATAAAAGGTAGAGTTTTTTTAATGGAAGCGCATAAGGCTCACTCGTGAAACCGGCTTTCTTATCTGCGCAATTTTGTCTAAATGGTTCTGCCCTATCTACAAAATAGAGAATAGAGAAGGTTCAGGAAAGAAAAAAAAATGAAAGAGCAGTATAGCAAAGGATGGGGCTCAGGGCAAAAGCTGCAGAAATTCTAGAAGGCTTGAAAAACGATCTTTATTGGCTCATTGTTTGCTTGTTCACTTAGTTGTTCCGTTAGAATTAAGGGATCCTGCTTCGGTGTCATAGAGGTTCGATCGGTCATCAACGTGGTGAGATGCCCTAAGGAAACAAACGCTTTCTCGTGAAGAGCCTTGGCTAATTTTCTTATGCATTTATCGTGTTATTGAAGCAACGATCCTGTTGTTATTATAAAAAGGTATATCTCATTAATCAACGCACTAAGAGGGTCAATCAAGCTAATGGGTATAAGAATCGCTCCCATAATGGGTTAAGTGTCGCTCACGCTTCTTCAGGGAGAACTTGTCAAAGTGTCGGGCTAGCATTTCGGCTTCTTTGAGTTTCCCGTTGCTCAAAGTTTACCCACTGAACGCCATTAGCATGATCAGAGGAAGGATCCCTCCAATATAGGGTGTTAATGTAATGCACTTTTGCCTAGTTTCAAGGCAAACTTTATTACGAACCTCAAACTGTCCGAAAGTTCTAAAATCTTTCGCTATGGAGCCTGTACACACATCATTCACACATTTATATTCTTAAGTTCTCTTAATAACGAAGACACATCGTACACATCAGTGTGAACGCATGAAATTAGTGTGGAGAAAGTTGTCTAGAAGAGAACTATACTATAGTAGAATGAAGGGGTGCACACATTTTCGTTTAGCAAACCAAGCTTGATAAGGACGTCGTGAGTACAGGACCCATAAATGCAAACATGACGATATTCTATATTTCGCCGGGAAACCACCGGATTCCGCCGTTAATAAGCATTCCCGCGGCCCGACCAAGATGTCAAGACACAAAATTCAGCAGGCTTTTAGGACCTTACGGAATCACAGCTCAATTCATATAAAATCATTCTTATTTAAAGCTATCGCACTTGATTTCAGCCGCCTGTAATTAAACCCTATGCGTGAACTCCTTAGTCGAACGTAGTTGAGCTATTATATCTAAGCACATCGACTTGGAGAGTTTGCTGAATAAATTTCTTTCGAAGGTTGATATTTATCCACGGTCTTTAACATCACAGCTCGTCAGTGCTAAAGCATCTCTAATTCTCATGTAAATAATCATTCTTTGTAACATACAGCCCTCCCAGGATAGCAATTGAGATTCTGTATTGTAACTGAAGCATGCGTTTTTTATGTGTCACTCAAACTTGCCCGTATCTGCGCGAAAAAAAAAAAATGAAAGCAACTTTCCCTGTAGAACGCATAATAGGCACAAAGTGAATGCTTTATAATAATTTTAAAATATTCCAGTTCGAACGGACACGCGACAGATAAAGGCAGTAGCACCTTTCTGAGGACTTTTTTAAGGTCGCAAATAATGGTAGCCATCAAAACACGAATTCATTACCCCCATTCCTCAGCAAATTTTATCTTGATGCCACGCGCAGTCCGCTTAGACTAGCATGCTTCATTTACTGCTTGAACGCTCGTATGCAAAGTCTCTTCAGAAGACCGTAATTAACTCGCACTGTCAGTGTTTCGCGTTAAAGCCATCTCTAACCTTCTGGGATTTCTTGGGTCTCTCTCTCTCTCTCTTTTTTCACCAAATGTAAGCTGGCCTTCATCGTTTCGTTCTGTGAAAACTTCAACAAAAACCTGGAGGTTAAGTACAACTCATTAAAATTAAATGAAAACGAGGCTTCTTTAATTAATTTAAACGTTCATAGTTACGCTATAAGTAATAAAGTTTGTTCACAAACTACACTACACCCACTTTTTGTTTAAGGTAAGCCTCCTTCAATGTAGTCTTAGCAGGGCACTGAGAAACTTTACAGACAAGGGCTCCATAACGCTAAGCTTGTGCATAAAGCCTCAAAAAGTTTCTTCAATGGCTGCACCCGAGTGACGTACTTGAAGCTGTTGTTTATTATCGGCATTAAGGTTTTGCTATTTATAAAAAATTACAGCATATCCACGGAGTGAATGATGATGAGTGGGCGAAGCTTGGGATGTGCATCGTAGATCGTGCCGAGTTCCGGATTAATTTAGTTAACGCGCATGCTACGAATCCTCACGGTCCAACTATGCACAATGCACAAGTGAAATCTCCCACCGGCACTTCATTGCAAGTCGAGATCCAGTGCATATATATATATATATATATGCACTGGATCTCGACTTGCAATGAAGTGCCGGTGGGAGATTTCACTTGTGCATTGTGCATAGTTGAACCGTGAGGATTCGTAGCATGCGCGTTAACTAAATTAATTTGCCGGTGAACGCTTCTCCAACGCGAGCAGTCGGTATTTCTCATTCTCAATCAAGAAACTCGCTAGGAGACGCTGCCTGCGCCAACGTTGTCTCTCGCGTTTGCCGGGGCAGTGTCGAGTTTGCCGGGGAGCACGTGGCTCCCAGCGCTAAGGTAAGCGCGTGGCTCGCCCTCGGCGAGCCACGCGCTTACCTTAGCGACGCTTACCTTACGACGGCGAGCGCGTGCCCTCCGGCAGGCACGCGCCGGTGGCTACCTACTACGACGACTACTACTACTACTACTACTACATACATCGGGGACGCACGACCCACGCCTTAAGGAGCTTCGCCCCTAAAATTTGTAGTTCATGGCACGTCGAGCTTTCTGGGCGCACTGAGCAGGCTTGATACTCGGTTTGTAAAAAACGCCTGCATTTAGCTCTGGAGCACCCATGCAAGCAATTTCTGCAAGGACTATAATTTTCAAAAACATTTATAATCCTCTATATAGTCACCCATAACATCTGCCCACTGTCTAACTACACTTGGTGCCTTGTTGAAATGTCAATCATCAAATTTTCCATCGTCTACAGAAATAGGATAATATTTGTCCTTGATCTGTATTTCTCGAAGCGGCAGGCATTAGCTGCACGAGAAAGCAAAGCACATATCCGGCCAGCCAAGGAAACTGATTTACCCTTTAACTAATAATAGCGGCACACATCGCAATTTTCAAATTCCCAACTTTAGGCCCGTGAAGTGTGGAACACCAAACGCTATACTTTTGAAAATAAAAGCAGCATTGAAACCTTTTTCTCAGGCTGTCGTTATAATTCCGGAAGCATCCTCGCGCGCCTCGGTCGCGATGGTTTAGCTAAACCGTGAAAACGCCTTCCACGACAGCATAACAGTTTGTAATTTTTGAGAGTTATGAAGTTTCTCTTAACCGGCCCATTCTGGTTATGGGAACGCGGGCCAATTACGGTAGAAACGGTGTGTGGACGTGATTCTGTAGTAGAGCAATAGACAGGTGCCAATTTTATCATTGCAGAGTCGTGTGCCGGACGCAACCAAGCCCTCACGGTGCACAAGCGACGTACGTGGTTATCGGAAATCGTGCCGGCATCACCAAGGCACAGGAAAAGTTTCACTACAAGGTAAACAGGTTAACGTTGTGCAAGTATTTCTGCATGTCGGGACTCGCGAACTTTCCAAATAGAAGTGTGTCAGAATGCTGCCAAGCTCAGCAAGGAGTTTTTTGGATATCAGAAAGTGCTCGGCATTATCTGATCCAGGTACTCCTTTTTGTGGTCTTCTAAAGTACGCATCCCTTTATGATGACGCCGTTTTGTACCTTTATCGGTTGGGGTTATTCCGAGATATGCAGCGCGAAACAAGCCAAGGACAGGAGATGCAGCCAGACAGAGAGGAGCGTCGACTTGCAACTCAAGTCCATACTTTGGCTAAACCTCGTCCGTGTCGGCGCTCGTCTGTGTCTATTTGTGTATCCCGTCTTGGTTAATTTTGCGCTGCATATATCTGAGCATGCACAAACTCGCCCAAGTCAAGGCGCTATTTCTCGGTTGCATCTAGTCATGTTACCTTACAGCCGGAGGTCGCATGACCAAAATTAGTGTGCAGAGTCTGTAGACTGCTCCTTCGTACTGCGGCTTTACTTCCGTATTGTGTCCATTGTGGTGCGTGACCTACACGCTGCAAAATTACACTGCTTGAATTCCTTCTCCTTTTGATAGGTGATTGGTCAGTAATGTAATCCATGTGGAATGACACCATAAGAGCGCGAAAAAACCCCAATGGCGTATGTGTTGTTGGCACTGAAACTGGATCAGAATACGAGCAAGAATCATGTATTAAATTTTTACTTTTATGAATTGACCGCAAACACGGAATACCATCAGTGCACCTTAGCACTGACAGAACTGAAGGCGGGTACACACAATGAGTTGCCTCCTAACGACGCGACCTACGGAATTGACATTTAGGTGAACAATACAAACTTCGTTGGAACCTGTCAAAATGTTTCTGCCTCTGCGTTTTTTTTTTTTTTTTGGTTTTGCATCAAAGCTTTTGCGCACATTTTGGTGGATATCGCATATTAATACGTCGTTCCGAAAGAACTGGCTCGTTTTCTTGTGTTTCTGCGGATGTGTGTACGCTCTTTCATTTGCAATGTTCTCTTCTTTCCTAGACGACAGATGTAACTTACCAGTCTCCACAAAACTTGAATATATCGCCAACTAGTCTTTAGCGCACTACTAAACCCAGGACCAGTTTTCTAAGCAAGCAAGCGTTCACACTCCATCAAAAGCAGAACGATACACTTACCGCTCATCGCGCCAAAGAAAGAAAATCAATTACACAATATATTTGCACCCGTCCTGTGAGCCGAAAAAAAAAAATGTTTCAACCTTAGCAAGAAACTCGTCGCCAGCGAAACACTGCACGTGCCTACAGGAATCGATAATACTGACTGATTGCTATGCAGCCATCGAGTCTGCGAAAAGCCTCGTCATTCATGCACGAGCCTGTCCTTTTTTCTTTCCTTTAACGGTTTCAAAACCTGGGCTTGAAATAAAAGATTAACTGAAAAAAAAACACTAATAAAAAACTCATTGACGTTGCCCGAAACAGTCGAGGCAGCAAATAATCTTTCTATAGCCAAGTTAGCCCACACAGTTCATCATGTCTGAGAGCTCGTTTTCTCCGTATAGGCCACTCCGTTATCGGCTCAGCCAACCCAAGCTCGCTCTGCGCTATGTCAGGGCGAATATGCGGGCTCGGCTGCGAAGCCTCAACGGCACGTTCGCGCTCGCGTCGTCAGAAAGTTGTTTTACACAATGGCAGCTTTAATTTTCGTACGAGCGTTAGGATGGCCGTTGCCTGGTATAGATCGGCTAAATCCTTCTTCGCTGAAAGGCGTCAGACGAAACCCTCCGGGGATTATTATAATTCTTTTTTTCACTCGCATTCGCGCGTGTTTCGTCAGGGTAAGATTGCAACAGCATGCGCCTCGTGCCGCTGGTGAGAAAAAAAAAATACTTATGATCCGTAATTCGCGCATTATGTGTAGAGTGGCCGATTACTGCGGATTAGGCCTACCGCAACGTGTAGACAGCGGCCCTCTCTCGCCGGGATTAAAACAAAAGCAAGCGGGCTGCGACAACGCTGGCGACACTCCCAAGTGCCGTCATGCCACACGGCTACGTATTCACGATACGGGAGATTAGAAGACCGATCGTGGCTTTAGCTTGACGCGTAACGAACGCACGTAATGAACACCGCATGCCAAGCCTTCGTGTCGCATCTTAATCCACTGCCATCCATTACTGGCTCAGCATACGGGACAGGGTAAGCATTCGCTATAACTTAGACAACGCGTTCTTTTAAAGAACAGCGAAAGTAAGGAAATGTAGAGTGCGAAAATAGAGATAACGAAAGGAAGTTCCTTCAAACTGGGTTTCAACACCATTTGAAGGGATTCGGGGAAGGCTTGCGTTATGTATGCGCTCACTAATGAGATCAGGGTTTTATCTGTAGGGCAACGTATGACAACAGGTGACGTCTTATCGTTTCGATCGTTGCGGCGGCTGATAAGGACGTTGCAACTGACGCCCGCCTGTCTCTCTTACTATTTCGCCGGAGAAAAGTTAAGTGCGAAAAATAAAAGCAAATTTAGAGATAAGATGACGCGAAGAAAAACAAAAAAAAAACTAAAGGAGCAACGTGTTGGAATTTTTATAGGTCTTTACCTGCCCCACGACGATTCTGAAGTAATACTTCAGCGGTTAATTACTTATCACTACTTCGTGAGACAGAACCGAAACGATATGCCGATGGCCTCTTGAAGCGGGAAGCGGTTGCCAAAAGCAAATGATTGATATCTATCGCAAATAACTCGAATGTTCCTGCTGTGATTTACCTCTCCCTCTCTCTTTTCTTGATATTACTAGCTAAACTATCCTAACAGGAAGGTTAAAAAAGCAGCAAACTTAGCGAATTTGTAAGGGCTCGTTATGTAAAGAAAAGGCGCGCAAAACACGGATACAAGGGAAAAGCAGTGGACAACACGGCGATTGTGTTGTCTACGCCCCTTCCATTGTGTGTGTTTCGCACGCCTTTTCCTTACATAACATATCCTAACAGAGCAGTGTCAGACGGCTTTTGCAGGGAATTCTACGCCGCGCCACGTAAAAGCTGCTGTAGTAGTTAGCTACAGTAGCCAGTGATCAGTTCCACCAGTGACAAACATTAAACTGTTACATAATAGACATTTATACAACGATCATCGTTCGTCGGGAACTGCAGGTATTCATACGCCCCCCCCCCCCCCCCCTTCCACCACCCACGTACAGGTTACACCATGGGTAACAACCCCCCCCCCCCCCCTTTTGAAATCGAAATTCTGGATAAACGCATCTCTGGAAGTCCCTGGTCGTAACAGACACTACACAGCGCACGCAGTGACTCCGTCTCCCACTTCAGTAGCATTAAAATAGAAAGCATTGCACCCGGCATGCTAACTTAAGCTGATCGGACGGCCAGAGTGCTTAAGGAGGACAAATATTGGACCATTTGTTTCGAAAGTCCTTTCCTCAACAAAATCGCATACATGTTATCGTGTGTACTTGACTTGCGTATGTCATAGAAACACATTACGAGTTACATAACCGAGGAACACGAAAACAAACCTTTATTTGTCGAAAAATAACGGAATGTCTAAGTTCCCCGCAAATGTGTTATTCAATGCTAATAAACATGTTCTTCATCTGGAAAATTATTGGGAACCTTATTCAAGGGACAACCCTTATATAGAACAGCCCTGTCTGCTTCGAAAGCGGCGGGTGTGTTTACTAAATGCAGGATAGCGCCTGCCCGTGGCTCCGCCGATATTTCACGTTTCATGACGCGGATTCTGTGGGTTTGTATTTCGTATACCGCCGTCTTCCATCGCGTCCCTGCGTTGCTTAAAGTAAGGAACCCAGTGCCCGCAAACCGCTGCATTGTTTTTCCTCAAAATAAGAGTATTTAGCCGTCTTCATGCTTAACCCTCACAGGCTTTGCTCTTGTTACAAACCATACCTTTGAGGCACCCGCCAGCTTGCCGGCGTCCGCGTGCACGGAACTCGACGGGTCGACCTTCGTCATATGTGCAGCCAGTCCCCGTGCGTACGGCCCGAATTCAATTCCGACTGCTGCCAGACATTGCCTCGTAGGGCGAGCAGAGAAGGAGGAGTGGGAGATCGGATTTGCATACATTTTAATTCGATGCGCCACGGCGGCTTCGCGCTGCTTCATTTTGTCTAGCGCGTGCTTTTGCTGGGGCCGATTGCGCATAAGCCGGTCCACGGAGGCGCGCAAATTTGTGCGTATCTTCATTGAAACGTGCACTATATATATATATATATATATATATATATATATATATATATATATATATATATATATATATATATATATATATACACGCGCGGAGGTAGGTTTGCTCCGACTGTTTTATTTCTTTTTTTCTCTCTTTAACGGCTGAGGAGGGGAATCCAATTTCGACTGCGAAGACAGCGCGAGACCAACTTGTGCCCTATGCGTTATTCAATGCCGTACAGAATGTAATCTCTCGGAAGATAGAAATTTTAAAAAAGAAGTGGAGCGGAAAACGATGCCCCGGTGATGCCTTTTCCGTATTCTGCTTTATTTTATTTTTTCTTTCACTAGCCTCATAATTTATTCCCGTCAGAATGCAGGTTCTAGGATATATGGGGCCACTAAATTTTTAATTCCCGTCGAAGGCATTATGGGATGAAGGAAATGCGGGCAAGGAGGCGCACGATGATGTCGTGATCTAAAAGAAAGACTATATATAGGAGACGGCACCACATGGGCGGCCTTGTGAATATCCCAAATCGAATCGAGATAAAAGAAGAAGGCTCACTTGTAAGTATACTTTGCTACAGGTGTATGGTATTTCGATACCGCTACTCTTTTTTTTCTGAAATGTTTGAGTCGCGCTTCGATTCCGCTATTGCATATACGGTGCATTCAGCCGTCAAAACATCTATTTGGTTATCTATATTGTACGCTTCAGCGGTTACTTACGGTTGAATACCTTAAAGGACGAAACACGTGAGTAGCCTATACAGGAAATTAAATAAAAAAAATGAAAAAAGATACAAATATTAAAATAACTAAATCACACTGAGTTGTTTTCACGCTAATATTTACGGAAGATAGAAGCTGGCTTTCGCTCTATTGAAACTAATAACGAAAATAGGCGCTACTAATAACTCAACAGCTGTGTGTGTGTGTGTGGGGGGGGGACGACGATAGCTTTTACCAAATTATTGTTTTGCTGAAATTATGAGAACCCGCACAGGTAAATTTTTATCGCAGCTTGTAACAAATCACATCCTGCGAAGCGTTCTACGTGTGCAAAATGCAACTGAAGACGCTAAAATATGTGGTAGAAGAGCAAGCATGCTTTGCAGCAGAATGTTTATTCAAGAGCCGACTTGTTATGAGGAAGGAAAGAAGCAGAACGCTTTCTGCGTTCTGCTTATTTCCTTCCTCATAGTGTCCGCCGCGGTGGTGTAGTGGTTACGGTACTCGGCTGCCACCCAAAATACGCGGCTTCGATCGCGGCCGCGGCGGTCGCATTTTCGATGGAGGCGAAAATGCCAGAGGCCCGTGTACTGTGCGTTGTCAGTGCACGTTAAAGAACCCCAGATGGTCTAAATTTCCGGAGCCCTCCACTACGGCCTTTCTCTCCTCTCTATCCCTTTCACTCCCTTTCCCCCACCCCCACGGACGCTTAGCCGTGCTCCCTACATGGGCTGCAGAAATTAGCGTCCTTTCCTAACCGAACCACAATCATCATCCTCATAGCAAATACGGATAGATGCTTGGTGCCTGAATTAAAATCTGCTGTACGTTGTGGGAGTTGGCGCATAATTGTAAGCCGTTTCATTCACAATTGCTAGCCCAGACATGCGTATAAAAACAAAATGAAAATGCCGATGATTAAAGGCCAGGTAGCGGTTGCAATATTCGCGAGGAGCGACGGTAGTCAAATACGGAGCTTTTACTTTTATATTAATTAATTAATTAATTAAAACATGATATTCGCTCTTTACAGGGCGATGACAACAGTGAGTACAATGACATATTACGTGCTATAAAAGAATAGTCTTACAGCGGAGCATAATACCAGTCATAGCGAAACAGTATCAAGAAGAAAAATTAATGACGCTTGGTGCATAGGGCCGTCGTACTTTGTACAGTACCGTTGGAATAGAAAGGTTAATTTGCACGCAGCTACGGAGATTTCCGAAGTTAACACGGAAACTGCTCACAATGAGTTGATTGTACAGAGTACTTTGGCTACGCCATTTCTCTGCGCTGAGGAACAAAATATAACAATATAACGGATGAGTAAGCACATAAAAAAACAATGTCACAACGAACAGTTCACGGACACCTCTCCCAGCGCTACTACCCGAATAATTCACAGATGAATGAAGTCCCTACACATCAGTGCGAGGACCTTCTTGGAGGGCACTGAATTGGCGATATGTACAACCCTACACATCCGTTCAACTCCTGCCCACTGTAAACAGCATAAACCGGTCACTCTATGCATAACCGAACAGGAGTACTTTTCATGCCTGGTTATCTCGCACTACGTCCACGCTAAGAAGTATTTGGAGGCTTCGCCTGGAGAAGAACTGTTAATCATAGCCCTGAAGAATTTCGCATTTTGATGAGGCGCTTCTCTCATCTCCCTAGTTTTCCTGCTAGCGTGCTTGTTTTCTAGGGAAAACGAGTCAAACGGTCCTAATTTCACGACCACAAACTCTCAGCTGTGCAGAGGAGCTGCACTTCTTGTATATGTACACCAGGGTGCCGGGTTTGGGATAGTCGGTGTGGGCTATCCATAACTTTTGTGTGAATAAGCCTTAATTGGAAGTTAGCACTTGTGCACGCGTCGCATTTCTCTATTAGAAAATGTCCACTTTATTTAGGCGCAGAAAACGAAGCTATGGTTTTTGTAAGAATCGTGTATTCCGCTTCCAGTAGTATCTCATGATGCATTCAGTCAGTAATAGTAGATACGTTTTTACATGCGAAACCCGCGATGTGTTTATAAAGCATTCAGTAGTGGAGGGATCTAGAAATTTCGAGCACCTCTGGTTCTTTAACGTGCGCCGTAAAATACACAGTACATGGAGCTCTAGCATTTTCGTCTCCATCAAAAATTCTACCACCGCGGCCGGGATCGAACCCGCTTACTTCATGTCAGCAGCCGAGCAACGTAACCACTATACCACCGCGGCGCGCATACATTGCGTCGATGTGCAGTGACAGCATTCCGAATCGGATGACGATCGAACTGAGATAGTCAAACACCGCTATTCGCCACCTGTTCACACGTAAATAGCATCTTCATAAGGTTGACCGATGAACCCATGCTATAGTCTTTCTCATACAGCACCGCATGGTTTAGGTTCACATTCCAACCAGTATCGGTTGCGTCAATATTGGCAACGGTGTCACAGAAAAACGTGCAGCAGCAGCATTACTAAGGGACTGGCCGCCCACCCCGCAAAAGGCAACAGTCTATCTTCTACATCACTGCACGGTATTACACTGAGCAGCAGACGGGAGCAGCGGTCTCTCGTCCTCACGCGATCTTCGTCGCTACGCAGGCACGGAGTGCTCGAAACACAACATTACAGGCGCCTTCGCTTTAACGGAGACACGGTCCTATAAGCACGACCGAAGATACAACGTATACAGCCGCAGATATCTGAACGCTTGAGCGGCTTCCGCCATGCTCCAGTAGTAATCTAAAGAAAATTCCCGCGGAAAAAAGTTCCTCATCAACTCCGTATTCTCATATACGTACGTACACCAACGTTTCCCTACAGCGTGATCTAGGGGCGTTCCCATAGAAACTCTCGGCCTCGTTCAGAAGCCGGGCTCGGAGGTTGCGGGGCGTTGCCGAGGCCAGTAACGGGAGCAAAGACGGTAAAGAAGAAAAAAGGCAGGGGGGATGTGCGTGGGGATCTACTGGGGTTTCGGGGGGGGGGGGGGGGGGTCCGCCCGGAGGCTTAACTCTCCGCGGAAGCCAGTGTGCCCAAGGGATCTGCGGCAACGAGCCCGAGATGAGCGACGCGGGGCGAACGAGCCGTGGAACGCGCGGCCATGATAAATGGCTCATTAATTGTTCCTGTCACGAAGCACGCGGAGCGGGAGGAAATTTGCTTCTCTGACGCCGCGACGAGGTTGCTTGCTCCACGTGCCGCACGCGGACGCGTTGCCATAGAGGAACGAATCAGCGGCAACCGGGCCACGCGAAAGATAGTAACAAGGCGCACGCGAAATATCTGATCCCGCTCGCGCCAGCGAGCGTTGTCGCTACTTTCGTGAAGACATGATGAGAGTTCTAAAAGCGGCCTCTTCGAGGGTCGCCGAATATTGGGGGGAATGTTATTCGCTGTCAGGCAAGCTGTTCCGATCCTGCTGCCTTTAGCGCCGGTGTGCGTTATTGCTGACGTAGTTGTTTTAAGTACGATAGGGTTAACGAGCTCGTGCCGCAGGAAATCCGGTGTAGGTGTCGGCGCTCGGCGTCCATGCCAGAAATAATCTCGAGGTACCGCCACCGCAGTTTCCCGGAGCACCTGACCACGAAAGACCTCCGCCATGGAACAGGTGAATTAGCGAACGAAATTTAATTTCTTAAAGTAAAATTCGTCAGAAAAATTGTAAAGTATACGGCTTGACAAACACCTCCATACATCGCAGCTCGGACTGTAATTTGAATGTATGAGAAATCATAAGTATGTTACGAGGAGGCGATGCGAACGGGGTCCAGTGACGCTATTGCGTTCCACTCTTAAAGGCGAAGCTCGAGTGTCCTCCAATTTTTTGTCCATTTCCTCCTCCGCTGAAGTGTCGGAGTGACGATGCAATTTCGTTCCGATGATCTTCCGTTCCTTTCCTCTGCAGAGCGCTATAGTAGCGCTGCTCTGCCCACGTTATCGACACAAATATTCTCGCCGTAGGCAACAGAAGGATAGAATATCAAGGGATAGGCATTATTTCCACGTTACACCAGCTTTTAAATTCCCTTTGGGATTTTTTGATAATAAGAGAAAACTGATGTAGAAAGGCAGGAATGTTAACAAGAGGTCTGGCTAGTTACCCTCAGAGAACCACTGGTGATGAAAAAATTTTCTGAGCCCTCCATTGCAGCTATCCTCTCCTTTCGGCTCTTAGCTACCCCTTTCCTCCGGCACCGTGCTCCCGATAAGGGCAGCAGTAAATGGCGTCCTTTGCTTAACAGAACCACCGTTACTATTACTATGCGTATACGAGGGTAAAACAAAAAGAGAGCGTAGGAGCGACATTTGGAGAAATTAACTAAATCCGTACAGGTCATCAACACTGCATGTGTAAAGCCGCGACTGAATGTTATTCTTCCCCGTGCTTTGCTTCACAACCATCAGGCATGCGTACAAGACCAAGGAAAAAAAAAATCACGTGATGCGAAGAACATGCACTTAATCAAATGCTATCAGCACGAAAGCTATACTCATTCTCACAAAGATACAACTTACCTTTATTTTTACGCAATATGCATGCGTCATTCAGCAATAGTTCACACGAGCACTCCTTGCGATGACGTTTCTAAGCCGGAATAATTTTTCGTCGATCATGCAGGTTTCCCGTGAAACTTGTTGATACTTCCCACACTTACTCCTATCAGCAAAAATCTATGCTTATATGACGGGTCGCTGTTCCACCGAACTTTCGCATTAAAAAACGTTGGAGCACTGAAGTCCTCTTTGCTCATAAAAGGAAAATCATATACCAGCTATGGATAAAAGACGGTGGCACATTTGATGGAAGGATCGTATAAAAGTTCCATATAAGTGCTGAGGGACACTGGTCGCCCTGCCATCTCTCAGGGCATCCATTGTGCGCGCCTATTTGTCTGCAGTCGACAGCAAATGATCAACTCCATCATTCACTCCATGGGTCATCAGTCATTCGGAGCATCACCCAACGTCCGATCGAGAAGCAGTCATGCCCCGTACTCATTCAGCTTAACCTTTCATATCCCCGTCCCACTCTGCGGCCTCGGGAAATTACGGTAGATGATTACGTAGGACGTAGTAAATGATGCCCGAAAGCCCGTGTTAAAGCAAAATACTCTCGCCATAATTTCTCACCGTCCGCAGTGCGCTCAAAGTGCGCGGCTGCACCAAGGCAAAAGAAAAAAAAATCCGTGGGGTGTAATCAACGCCTGGCCTCCACATGAACCACTATCTTCTGATCATCTAACGCAGGCGCCCGACCGCGATTGCCGGGGGGCGCATCAAACATGCCGGCGATGAAAAGCAGCGTGCCCGAGCGCATCGCATACCGCACACGCCCTGTCATCGGCATATCACAGGGTCCGCGGTACCCGCGCCTTCCCCATAAAGCGCCAAACAACAGCTATGGGGGCAAAGTTCGTATAAGCAGAGCAAACACGACGACCACCGAAACGCAGGATCGAGCTGTTCATTTTTATTTATTATTAATATTACTATTACGGTCGTGGAAGAAGGCCGCATCACCGTTCTTGCCTGGCGATGTGAAAGAAAAGTACAAAAAAAAAAAAAGGTACAGCGAATACTGGACGCGGCAGCTCGTGCAGAGCAGCAGCGCGCTCTGCTCTTGCCCTCATTGACGAAGTACTGCCGCCATGTTCCCCCTTCTATTGGGACCCTTTCTTCCTCGGCACGGGCCGGTAATAATAAGCTCTGCTCCCGCACTCAAGGCAGCAGAATGGCTAACTCATTCGTGAGGGCGAGTGGGGAAAGAAAAAGGAACGATCCATCTAGGTCGTCATCCGTCATCCACGCCTGGGATTCGAGCGAACGCCCCATTGGCACACGCCCCACACGAAATAAGGCGCCTGCGGGCAGCGAAAGAGAAAATGCTAAAATTCCTCTCTTCAACTTTCGTACATGTCTTTTTGTTTGGATTTTGTTTCATTTCCTATACGCACACCGGCTCTGCAGTTCCACCTTGGACAGGGGCATACGCGGCTCGATGATGGTCGACTGAGCTTTAGTATAGATTAGAAAAAAAAGCCCGGCTCCGACATATCTGATGCAGTACCTTTTCCTTTACTGCTGGAGTCTGTTTTGATATGTCCTATACGTCGACAGCGCGGGGCTCCTTTGTGTTGGGCGCTATGCGGGATCAGCCGTCTTTTGGCCGCATCCAGATGGGCGCGAAAGGTCGATTTCGATCGTGGAAGAAATTGGGTGACTCCGCGATACGTAGGAAAAAAAAGAAAGAATGGTTCGCTAGAGGAAATATAATGGCTTCGCCGCCACCTCGATGTCTACCTACTGTTTAGTCACGTCCTGTCATGCTTTACTTGAAAGGTGGTTTGAATTTCACCCCTGTTGATACTGAACCAGATGGGCCTTGTTAAACATTTAAGGCACATGAGCGATTATTCCATGTAATGCGATCTGTTTCGTTGCCGTCACATACATTTGGCGCTTGCACCTGGTGACATCGTGTTTCTCAAGGAGCACACAGAAACTCCCTCTCACACAAATGGATGTCGAGGTTTTGGCGCGAGTGTTATGCATTGTTACGGAAAGCGAATAAAATATGTGCGGGGGTATGAGGCACGCGTGGACAGAAAGAAAGAAAGAAACAAAGAAAGAAAGAAACACCAAGTGGCTAATACCCGCTTTTGATATACGAGTCACACTTTACTGAATTAACCTACTGTCTACACAAGTCGTGGACAAGTTCACCAAACTCTAGAAGCTGGCGTCAATGACTGTCGCCGAAAGCCTTTAAGCGCTTTCTCAGAATGTGTATTGTACCCAAACCTTTCTGTGAGGAAACGTGCGGGCACAGCAAAAACATACCATTCCGTCAAGCACTTGTCAACAAGTGAATACATGGCTCATTGAAACCGCACTGTATGAAAGAATGGCACGCACCAAAATGAATTCATAGGTTTTACTTTGCGGTAAACTATGCGCCCATAAACTACGCCATGACTCTTTAGTCATATTGCTCATATTGCCCACCCTCAGTTTTTTACATATGCTCAACATTCTTCGGGCTCAACAGCGTTTTTGCAGAAGTGAAGCAAGCCAACACATTACTAACTATTCTAACTCATACACAAACAAGGCCGGAAAGGCCCGATGCGGACCCATTTGGCCCTCTGTCCTTGTATATGCGCTACAACAGTTAACGTGAAAAACCGAGATTACCAAGCTTTTGATCGTTCAAGGTCACAGCTGTCCACCGCGTCAGGCCCGTGTTCTAGAAAGACGTGGCACGATTCTTCAAAAGTGCCACGAACGCTGTTTCTTCACATCGCTGGTGCCGCGCGCATTGAAGCATCGTGCCATTATCGACCGGGCCCGTTCCGAGCCAGAGTCGCGCTGCTGCACGGAGAGCCGCAACCGTGCCAACAAGCGCAGAAAAGGTGCCGACCGGAGCGCACGCTTCGCCGGCCCATTGTCGGGTGCCGCTCTGTACGATATGCACATTTCCTACGTCAGCGCGTGAGCGAGGTATCAGCGGAGGCTGCGACCGAGCAATTGTACAGGCAAGGACGTCGCGTTCCAGGAAACCGGTACCTCTTAATAATGGCCACCTAATAACACCACTTGTCCTGACCTTTAGCGAAGGTGAAGGACACGAGGAAAGGCACAGTTACCCGAAACGGGCGCGATTAAGGGAACAGGCGTGCTCGGCTATATTACATTGTCCGCCGCGGTGGTGCAGTGGTTACGGCACTCGGCTGCCACCCGAAAAACGCGGGTTCGACCCCGGCCGCGCCGGTCGCATTTTCGGTGGAGGCGAAAATGCCAGAGGCCCGTGTACTGTGCGTTGTCAGTGCACGTTAAAGAACTCCAGGTGGCCTAAATTTCCGGAGCCCTCCACTACGGTCTTTCTCTCCTCTCTATCTGTATCACTCCCTTTTTCCCCATCCCCACGGACGCTCAGCCGTGCTCCCTACACAGGTTGCAGAAAGTAGCGTCCTTTCCTAACCGAGCCACACTCATCATCATCATCATCATCATCATCATCATAATTACATTTGCAGTAGGTTGAAAAACAAATGAAGTAATGCCAATGTATAGTTCACATCCTCATGTTCAAGAAGTGGGAAGCACATGGGAAGAAACGTGTTTCTAAGTGATGCACATGCGCTGTCAGAGTATAAAACCTGTATTCTGTCTAGAACCTGCATTCCAGCTTGGGTAAAGAATTCCCGCCAAAGAAAGGAAAACGCTACGAAAACACCCTAACGAAAGATTGTCAAAGTTTATGCGTACTCAGTATGCATAACCTTTGTCAAGTTATCTCTTGCATTACAAGGTTTTCGCGTGTGGGATTACCGTACACCTGTGTTTTTTTCTCGCATAGCCACTGCTCTTGCCGGCGAAGCCGAGATAACTAGCAGCGCATGTGCGTACATCGGCAGCGCTCTCTTACCGCGCACGTATACCTTTACGGATCTAGCTCCCACACAGACACATGAACAGTGCTGCATCATGCAGTTCAAGTGCTTCGGGAATTCGTTTTTGTGAAAGACGCGCGTTCTGGAGGAAAAAAAAAAAAAAAAAAGGCCACCCTCTGCGTTTCCACACCGACGCTGGAACTCGTTAATGCTGCCTCACCAGGCGTGAATGCGTCCTCGTTAGCGATTGGAGAGCTGCTGTGCCACGTGCACTTCGAAAGTGTGCGTGTCACGGCGCAGACTCTTCCTTTCCGTTGCGCTCTCTCTGACAAGTGGCTTTGTTGTGTACCGACCCGAAGAGCGGCAATACGATTGTGCCTCTCGTTTGAGTGTCAAGCACAGCCAAGGCAAACACTCGCGGCGCCAACACGCGCGCGTTTCTCGAGAATCGAGTAAACCGGAATTTTTTAAAAACTTTTGTGACTACTAACCCAAAAGATATTGGTGTTCGTAGGTACCGTTACTGTCGTGGGTACATAACATATATACAGTAATGGCGTGAGCGCAGTCTGACAACATTTAATGGCACTTTACGTCATGTTACTCGATGCGTCACGTCACCTCGAAACCGTTACCTTCTATTCCGCCCTGTTGCGACTTGAGCTGGCGACACCCAGGCGACCCAGTAGCAGAGAAGGATAGGACACGCCGCGAGGACAGAATTGTCCACGGCCGTCTCTCAAGCTCGCTAAAAGGGTTTCTGCGGAGGCTAACAACGCGACGGTTCCAAGCCCGTTGCACTGCTGCAGTGTGAAAAGAAGCGAGGATCCTTGTAGACGTGGGAAAGTGCCGTTCCTGCAGATCTCGGGAATACGGTTGCGTCGCCCACTGCAGTCCCCAAGCTGTGACGATGCATTGCCATTTTTTCGATTGGCTGACTGGCTGATAAAATGGGGTTTGTGCTTCACTGAACCTCGCTGAGGAGGGTGGCACTTGTTGTGTTTTAACGACATTGCAAACGGAGAATTGCTCTGGAGCCTGGGTACGGTGTCCATCCAGCATGCTCATCTGTGTACCCCCCTTCTTCTGCACATAATGTAAATAAATCTCCTTAGTGTCATTAAACCTGTTTTTCTTATCGTTTTCCCAACCCCGGACTTCAATATTTCTCGTCCCGAAGACTGAGTCTGGGTTCCACGCAACCCTGCATCAAGGTAGCTCACCTTACCCTTCTCTCATGTGTCCACTGCCCTTTCTCATCCTCCCACGGTAAGGTACTGACACCTCACCGGTTCACTTCCCAGCCTTTGTTTGTTTCCTTCCTTCCTTCCTCCCCTCCCCACCCACCTCCTGTTTCATTCAAAAGGAAAGAGGGAGATAAGGGGGCCTTTTGAACATTTTACGGACATTGTGGTTGATATCTGTTCGCTAGGTGGTCAGCTAAATCCAATATTCGCTTTTTGTTTAAACAGTTGTTTCGAAACACTCACTGTACCACTCGCAATACTGTTTTTCGCAGCCAGTGGAACTGACCGGAGTGCAGCCCCGCGTGGGACCTCAGTCGGGCGGTACACGTCTGTACCTGAACGGAACCAACCTGAACGTCGGCAGTCACGTCAGCGTTTACCTGGACGACATCGTTTGCCACGTGGAAAGGTGAGCACTAGCTTCCAGGAATTCACGCGTTGCGAAAACACCGAACGTAACCCTTCGGAGAACACTAGGTGCTGCATCACCAGTGCTCGTACTGAATGAGAGCTCACTCGGGAACAAATAAACCGCGAGGTTTCTCGCTGCAGCTCACCGGGGATCGTAGCTTACCTTCGGCATTCGCGATCAGGAAATTAAAGCCACTTACAACAGTGTTATTTTCTTTTTGTTTAAGTTTAACGGCGCTCTATAGGAACGCCAGTTTCGACATACTTCGAATCTCTTCGAAAGGGCATGTTGCTAAGCTAGTTGGTTCATTACTTGAGGTGTGGCGTTAAATAGACGAGAGACAGATACAAGAATCAACATGCACGGGCGTCACACCTATTGCTGCGATTCCACCCTGCTATGTACAGGAACTAGGCAAAAGCCACGCATGGCAGGCATACACGTATATGTCGCTCACATGCAAAAGCCGCACTGCGCCCTGTCATTCTCTTCCCACAGCACCAACGACTTCCACTATTTTTTTTTTATTTTTTTGATAAGCTAACACGGCCACGTGGGTCTGTGATCCCTGCCGCGGCACAAAAAAGCGGCGTATTGCAATGCCATGGGATGAAGCTAGCCGTTTTCCCGTCGTAGGCAGC
The DNA here is from genome assembly GCA_013339685.2 of Hyalomma asiaticum. Classification (NCBI taxonomy): domain Eukaryota; kingdom Metazoa; phylum Arthropoda; class Arachnida; order Ixodida; family Ixodidae; genus Hyalomma; species Hyalomma asiaticum. Next base: position 94,456,973 of record CM023486.1, read on the forward strand.
GCCCACGCCTGTCTGTCCGCGGCGATACAAGGATCATTACCGGGACGATGCACGCTGCACGAATTCGCACCGCGAAGTATTCTGACACTCGGTCGCATTGGTAGCTTACAGGTTAAGGTGTCACACTGCTTAGCACAAGGGCATGGGAAGAATTACCATCCTCGGCGGTCTCATTTTCATGGCGACGAAGTGACAGAAGGCCCTTATACTTACATTTGGATGCACAGGTGCCCCAAAACTTAAGCGTAGCACGGGAGCCGTGGCCGAACTGGGTGAAACTGCATGCCAGCACACTCTGTCAGTACGTACTACGTGCGCCGCAAAGGACGACGGGGCGTCGACATATCTGGCTGGTCCGTCTCGATGTTCTGACGCTCGCTTTACCACAGGCTTGAACAAAGACGCACTGGTATCATCACTGCTCGTCAGGGTGCTTTCAATGCTTCATGCAAGGCTCATTTTTTTTCCGCACCGGGCCGGGCAAGTTGACATCCGGCGGTGTGCGCTTTCTGCTTCGACAGGAATGCCGCGGCTTTTAATCCGTGGAACTGATAAGGTCCACGATTCGCTCGGCGGCAGATTTTGTTGCGCCGTGAGGTACGAAAGATCGTAGATCAATTTGGGAAACGCCTCGAAATCATTCTCGAGTCGAGGAAATGCAGGAAAGAAATGAATACCCTGCGGGTATTCTTTTTGCATTGCCTTTGCGTTACAAATAGACGCTCAATAGAAAAAACCAAGTGAGCCCATTTCGCACCGTAGTTACTTCAATACTAACTGACTTTATATCAGGGTTTACAAAAAGGCACAAATGCCCTTGTACAACATTGATGCCTCTGCTTCAAGCGCCCTTCCTGTACGTGGCCGACTTGCAGACTGAAGAGGTGGTATATTCCTGACGAAGCAGAAAAAGGACGCCACCGAATATTAACTTTACCGCCTAATTGTTGTTGTTTTGTGGGGTTTTACGTCCCAAAACCAGTTCTGATTATGAGAGACGCCGTAGTGGAGGGCTCCGGAAATTTCGACCACCTGGGGTTCTTTAACGTGCACTGACATCGCACAGCACACGGGCCTCAACATTTCGCCTCCATCGAAATGCAGCCGCCGCGGCCGGGATTCGATCCCGCGACCCTCGGATCAGCAGCCGAGCACCTTAGCCACTAGACCACCGTGGCGGGGCAACTTTACCGCCTAACGCGGGCAGACCAATTCATTATAAAGGACTGAAAGCGCCCCTGACGAGCAGGGATGGTAGCAGCGCGCCCTCTTTCTAGCCGGGCGTATTGATTTGTGGGGTTTAACGTCCCAAAACCAGCTGTGATTATGAGAGACGCCGTAGTGGACGTATCCGGAAATTTCGACCACCTGGAGTTCTTTAACGTGCACTGACATCGCACAGCACACGGGCCTCAACATTTCGCCTCCATCGAAATGCAGCCGCCGCGGCCGGGATTCGATCCCGCGACCCTCGGATCTGCAGCCGAGAACCATAGCCACTAGACAACCGTGGCGGGGCAGCCGGGCGTAATGGTATGCAGTTTTACGAAGCTTGGTTACCGCTCCCGTGCTCCTTTTTTTTTTTAACTTTTGGGGTATCTGTACGTTATATAACGGCTGGCAAGAAATAACCGGGAACGCAGCTGCGTTTTACCGCGTAATCATATCGCGATTTCGGCATATAACACTCCAGAACCTATTCTCCGCATGTCCTTCGACAACACATTGCTTTCCGCATTTCTGGCTCGATTAGGTGGTGCTACCGTTCCGGAAAGACGTTGGTCCTGTGTTCGATTCCAGGACCATGAATATTTGGTAAAAAAGGGATGCGTTTCTACCCGCCGCCCATGTCGGGGGCACGGCTCAGCGTCCGGGGGTTTGGGAAAGGGACTGAAAGGGAGGCAGAGAAGAAGAACGCCCTAGGGGAGGGCTCCGGAAATTTTCACCACTTGGGATTGTTTAACGTGCACTGACAACGCACAGTACACATGCCTTCGGCATTTTCGCCTCCATCGAAAATGCTACCACAGCGGCCGTGTTTGTACGAGCGTCTTTTGGACCCGCAGTCAAGCACCCTAACCAGTGTACCACCGCGAATGCCCTAGAAGGTTCCGTCTGTGGCACCCTTTCCGTGTAGGTCACACGGTGACACGGCCATCTTAGGGCCTCGCGGCAAAGCTGCACTTCTACCTTATCGAACCCAGCTGTTTTTCACCACTCGATGGGTGCCAAATCCTGAACGAGATTGATTTCCCTCGATTCATTGTATACTGCGAGGCTTCAACTCAAGAGAAAAATCCATTGCTTACAGGGACTAACCACCTCCGCCAATAGTACGGAGCGCCGAGCTTTTCAAGATGAAAGCCTTTGTGCACTCGCACCCTGTCTGTATAAAAAAGAAGACAGGGGCAGGCGCAGGCTACTGGACAAAAAGGCATTCACAAAGAGGAGGTCGCCCAATTTCGTTAAAAGGTTCTTTGCCTCGTCCTTGATGACAAGTCTGGTCACGTAGCGTCGAGAATCAACAGATGACTGAACGAGAGAGCGCGCTTTCGGTGCGCAAGCTCCGCTAAGAAGTAATGTTCCTTCAAGAGAAAAAAGAAGAGATAAGGTATACACTAAGTGTGGAGTTAAAATTGAGCAGGACACTCGGGACCTTCCATTTGCCCAAAGGTGCACCGCTCCAAGATTTGATTACGGCCTCCCCGGTGGACGGAAATGTCCCGCTGCACGTTTGTCCGTGGTCCGTGGGCGGCACACTCTTAATTCTTACTTTATACTCGACCAGGTAGCACTGGTACCCTTCACTTTGCTGACGAAGCGTCGACACTCGCAAAATGCGTCCTCTGCACTCTCATTCTTCCATTGTTTTGTATTGCACAAAACGTCAGACAAAGAAAAAAAAATGTGTATACAGAGCAACTCACTTGCGCGCATGGCATGCTTGCATTTTGTTTTTGTGCACATCTTCGGGCACATATATTTGCGGCCCATAAGTTGTGGTTGGCAGGCTCCTTCGACACATCTGTGCCATCAACACACATGATTTTGCGGAACCACTCGCAGTTAATGTTCCACCATTAGGACAAGCGCGAATCTGGGTGTTCCCTTTAACACTGGGCCGTACTGTACTTACGTCAAAACAGATCAACCAATGGTTAAAAGCCTGCTGTGTGCATTGCAAGACGGATAAGTTATCCAGCCGAGTGGTGCTTCGCGGGATGGTATTTCGGCCGTCGAGTATGGCGCAGGTGCTCCGGGCACTTTAATCACGATCTACCGTCTGGGCTGTCGCGGATAAAATGAACTTGATGATTTAGCATGCTTTTCCATGTATCGCTGTTTTATATGCCTCAGCTATGTCGCAGCTCTTTTTGTCTTCTATTATACCGTCTGGCGTAAAATGTATGGTGTGTACCGATAGTTTAAGCAATGAATCAATGATCCTTTACATAGTTTTGCATTTGTTACGCGAAACGGCTGCTGACTATACTCTGTAAAGAGTGTTTACTTTCTCACTCTTTTGTGTCGTACAGAAGAAAACTGCGCAATCGAGCGGAATGTGAGTGAACGAAATAGATGTCTGGCCTTTATTCGCCGGGCCATTTATTCATTGCAATTGCAGGTGTAGAGAACAAGAAACGTGCTTAAAAGAAACAAGCTGGGAGGCGGGTCCGAATTTGCGTTCGTTGAAGTTCTTGCCAGTGATATGATGGGCTTTATCAAACACGATGCAAACGAGTGGCGTAATTCAACCCTGTTGGATAACGTACGTGTGTGTCATGCCTTCTCGTTGGTTCACTGTCTAGCTGCTTGTAGTCCATCGTTTTCTCACTGTTGTGTTTTGCGCTTTTATCATTTAAAAACGCAGCACTCTTCGTCACTCCTGTAGATGTCACCACTACAAGTAAAACGAGAAAATAAATATTATGTCGTATCATCCACACTCATAAGCGTTGATGGTGACGCATCGTTATCTGACCAAGTCCTATAATGTGTTCATTGCTCTCAGGTCTCTAGCAAGCAGCAGCCAAATCAGCTGCAGGACGTCCAGGTCTCCGTACCCGTCGTATCAGGTTTCACAGCTGATCCTGCGTATTGACGGCGCCAACCTGACACTCATCAACCCCTTCTTCTACACTGAAGACCCTTCCTTGCACAGAATTCAACCGCTGAAAAGCTTCCTCAGGTGAGCGGTGTAAACCTGCAAATGGTGATAAGTGTTCTTGTGGATTCTTCATATACGCATAAATGACATATATTTAATGTGAAACTGAATCTTTAACACTGAAATAAGATTGCAAGGATGGAGTTGCAACAACCTCGATTGAAATGCGGATGTTATTCAAAATTATATTGCTACAAGGCTGGATATGTCTACGCAGAAAAATACACGATTATAATGTTCGCAGGCACTGTAGATGCAGTACAGGCAACCCAAGTGACGAAATAACGCGAAGCCACGGCATTCAAATTTGAAAGTCGCGGGTTCGACTCTTAGGTGCGGTCCTCGCTGGCGACAAGCTGTATGGCATAAGTACTACAGTCCAGTAAAAGGCTACAAATAATATCCCCTATGCGTTCCTTTTCTTCATGAAGTTGTGCCTGTCGAAGAAACGTTCCTCTCGATTCATTCCGCATCTCTCGCGTTCTCTGCATACATTTGTATAATCTTGACCTGGCATAAACGACACTATCCTTGGCCATGTTACATTCAGATACTTAAACTCTCAAACGAGGGCTATATCTCGAAAACCTCAACGGAGAAGCAGCCACGTTTAAAACGGGCTACTTTTAATATTCTTTATGATGCTCACTTTCCAGCGGTGGCAGACACATCCATATTTACGGAACCAACCTGACGTCTATCCAGCAACCACGTATGGCGGTGTTCAACAGGTTTCGCCAAGTAAACGAAACGGTAAGGCCAATACGTCATCTTTTTCTTGTTATTTTTGTAAGATTGTAGTGTTGTTCAGACATAAAAGGCTTTCGCCTTCATATAGAGAAGGCGATGGCCACCTGATTCTGCTCTACGTAGGACAAATCTGACAGTTGACATTGTGATGGACCGTGCCATTGGTGTTATCGCCTTTCATTCGTAGTGAATGATAGAACTACATGAAATAATTCGTCACATGACTGTTCGTTATAAGGGAAGGGGAGGGGTGCAGCTATGTTCAAAACCCGTCGCCTCCGCAGCGGAAATGAAGTGTGCCACGGAACTTCCATTGCCATTCTACATACATTTCATGCTCAGTGTGCAGAAAACAATTATCTGATTACACTACTGCGTAACCTCCATAATACACGATTGTCGATGTGTACTTTAATTCAACCGCTTCTCTTGGATGCTGCAGTCGTGCCACGTGTTGAACGCCTCCGTCATGGTCTGCCCTTCTCCGGCCGTGCTCCTTCGGAACCCGGGGCGGGACAGCAGCTTCGACGGTGAGGAAGACCAACAAGGGGACAGTGCCGACGTAGTCGCGCACGCCGTGGCCAGAGGGCAACACCAGAGAAACACCGCAGTCAAGACCAAAGTGGCATCCGAAGGCGGATCAGAAGTCGACGAGCTGGACGCCATGAGGCTTCGCATCGGCTTCATCATGGACGACGTTCGGTCGGTGCAGGAGCTGAACAAATTCTACCCCGACGTGGCCTCGGACCTGACTTACGTTTCTGACCCGCGTTTCTTTCCCTTCGACAACGACGGCGTAAAGCTGTACAAGGGAGAGCCGCTCGTCATTGAGGTTTGTACCACGGTAGAACATGCAATTATGTATAGCTTCCACATAGTTCCTCCGCCTCTGCTACCCAGACATTTATACATCTGATACGTCACCTAGGCTGGGGTGCTTGTGGCCCTACCACGACCAAATCGCCGGACCTATTTGATGATTAAAGTTTTCTCTCTCTCTACACATAGTTGAAAAGTATAAGACCAAGTAAGCTTACCGCATGTTAGCGTTAGGCACTTAATATTTCCAAGCAGAGAAAAATATGGCGTGTCTATTATTAAAAGCGTAACTTCCACCGCCTGGGGAGAACCGTTTCCTACCAAAAGCCGAGGACTTCACAGAGTTTCACTTTTAGACTGCAGTACTACGTTGTATTGAAAGTAAATTAAGGCGTACGGCGTATTCGCAGCCTGTCTTATTCTATCAGGCTTGTTACACTTTATTGCTACACAGCCAGTCTACTGCGAGCACTACATTGCCAACGCTTTACAGTATTCACATTCAAGTTAATGGGGCTCACTCGAAACTGCATAAGTGTGCCGTGCCTTATAATTAAAAAACAGTTGCTAAACAGACGTGAATGCTAAAAGAGAGTATTGGTCTTTGATAAGTAGTCTAAAGAATTTGCATGTGTGAGTTTCTGTATGTGAGTTCCTGTATTTTTTTCTTAGTCCTCTATGTTTTAGCGCACTTTTGTCACGCGTAAATGCTTCCCGATTCGATCAAGTTTTCCCGCTAATGCGGCCCACTTATATATTCACTCGCAAACTCCTGCTATCTAAGACGCCTGATGCGAGCTATAAATAGAGCTGCGGTGTATGTTAAACCATGTACCAGATGAACCAATGAAAAGTGACAGCTTAAGCCCTTCCCATTTGTTCCTTTTATCCTGCCCCATGTGATACCATAGAATTTTTACATTGAACGAGAAAGGAAAACGACAGAATACTAAAAGCATCTCTCGGCGGTTCTCTTCATCTCTAGGGAGAAATGCTTCGGTTGGCCACCACGGAACCCGAAATTAATGTTACAATCGGAACTCGACCGTGCAACTTAACATCGCTCAGCATGAGTCAGCTGGTCTGCGTTCCCCCAGACGTTCAACCACCAAGCACCGATGAAATCGGCCACCGGACAGAAATGGATTTGCCCGTGGTTGTGGTATGTGCGACCTACCTACAAAGTATTTTTATGCCAAACTACATAATCTAGCAAACTTGACGTTGTACTTGTGAAAGGATGTTTCTGCGTACAGGCTTGTTTCTAGAGCGAGAATAAAACTGTGAATACGGTATAGAACACAGCCAAAGCCGTTTTCAGGATTTATATCTGCCACCATAAACATGTATTGCAAGCCCAATAACCAACTTATTCAAGAAGAAATTCTTTTAGACGGACATTTTTTCGCTTACATTTCCGGGATGGCACAGTAAGGACAATATAAATTGCTGGTTCCCACATTGTTCAGAACCGTGACGATATGCATATTAGGAGCGATTCAGTTCCGAGGGCACGTCCACTTACCAATAATTTTGATGTGAGCACGTGTTTCTATATACAAACTTTTATGGGATAACCGCAAATACAAGGATAGTTTAGGCAGTTTCGTCACGTGCTGCCCAAGAAGGGCTCTCACGTCCCTTTTTTTTATTATTTGCACTCGCCTTCGTTTTTCCGTTGCTTACTAGTGCAACATCAATATGAACCACTTTTCACTCGCTGAAGAATATGCCGACAGGCATTTGTGCTTGCTATGAAGGCATGTATTGAGGGGACGTCCTTTAAACACTAACCGTCTTCAATGCCTCATAAGCAGCGTGTCTTCTATGTAAAACTAAAACGTAACTATGTGAACAGTGCTTAGTGCCGTGATTTGTCATGCACATTGTGTTTCTTTTTGTTCGCAATACAAATAATGCAGCCTCAATGCCCGTTAGTTGTATCCGCGACACCCAGTGAGAAATGGTATTTAGCGCAGCAAAGCATCGGCTGCTGATTTCTTATACGCTTTATTCTTAATAATCTATCATAGCATTTTCTTAAATATGGCGAACGATCAAAATAAATAATAAATGAGGTAATAAAGATAACTGATGTGGCTTTACGTGCCAAAACCCCGACGTTATTATGAGGAATATCCCGTGGTGGAGGGCTCCGATGTAGTCTTGACCACCTGGGGATCTTTAGTATGCACTTAAACCTAGGCACACGCACACGTGTGCGTGTGTGTGTGTGCGTGTGTGCGTTTGTGCGTTTGTGTGTGTATGGAAGGGGGGGGCGGGGTCTTCCATTTTGCCGCCACCACCAAAATGCGGCCGCCGTGGCCGCGATTCGAGCCCGTGAACTCGAGCAATAATAAATAATAGTGAACACATCGGTGGGCATAAACAGAAAGGAGACAGACCAGATGAGTTTAAGTGCTAAAAGGAAATGAATCTTATCTTGATGTTGGGTGGCGGCATTGGTGATATTGTTGCTAGAGGCGGTGATAGCCTGTATTACTCTTATAGCAATAAGTACAAATGAGCGCAAATAAAGAGCAGCTGCCTAAGCATGTTGTCCATTTCTCCTCGCTGCTTTGTAGGTACGAGTCGGAAGTAATCTGCGCTACGAAGTCGGCTACCTGCGGTACGAAGTGGCTAAAATCTACGAGTTTCCCCCGGAGACTGTGGGCGCCATCGCAGCCGGCGGAACGGTCCTGATGCTTTTGAGCCTCGTGACGCTGGCCATCCTCAAGCACAAGAACTCCCAGGCCGAGAGGGAGTACAAGCGGATCCAGCTCCAAATGGACACCCTAGAGAACAGCGTGCGCTCCGAGTGCAAACAAGGTATGCAGGATTTGTACCACACCTTGCCAGACGCCACGAAATTTAAGAGCATTACCCACCAGAAGGACTAACTAGTGAAGTATGGCTGAAAATGTAGTTTTGTCAAAATTCGCACTGGTTTTCGATCACTGAACTCATCATATGGTATGGTCACTGTGGTTCGCCTCCTCCTCCTCACTATTATTATTATTATTATTATTATTATTATTATTATTATTATTATTATTATTATTATTATTATTAATCCGTCTTCCCTGTGTCACATGTAATACCTCTGCGCCTACTCTTCGCAACATGTTGTCATACTGTCCTTGAGTGTGCGTCTTTGACTCCCAATTAAGATAGGCTTATCTGTGGTCACATGATTATCGCAAATCTCGCTAGTTTCGTCATGCCTGTACTTAAGAAAGCGCAGTATGACACCATTTATTGAGGCCTTAGCAATGCCTCTGAAGTGGTCAGCAACGCACTACTTTTTGTTGTGAAACCGATGGATTTGTGTGGTTGTGAAACCAAACACGCTGCATAGCTGTGAAAGCCACTAACAATATTGTCTGCATTGTGACCTTCTTGTTATATGCCTGCAGAGAAGGCATCATAGGCACACCTAAATAAAAATAAAAGGCGAATACGGTATTGTAATTCCTGTTGGTTTTTGTCTTGGCCTCACATCTTAGTAGTTACGATAGCTCATACGCAGGTAATGTCGCAGGTGTCGTGGTATGCTTTTGTCACAAGTGTACTTTTTGCAGCGTTTGCGGAGCTGCAGACTGACATGACGGACCTGAACAACGACATTCAGGCGACGGGGATACCAACGCTCGACCACAAGGCATACATTATGAAAGTGTTCTTCCCAGGCGTACCAAACAGTCCCATCTTGCAGGAAGTCAAAGTAAGTGCAATATGAATTGAGGATTCTCATAATGAACGCAAATACAGAATTTCAATCTGAGAATGATCACGGCTTCCACATTATACAAATTTTCTAAGCATTACAAATCGGCTAGGGCTTATCTAAACTGTCTCTAACATAATGCGTGCACCACCGTACGTGGCCGTTTCATAGCGTAGCATCTATGATAATGGTGTTTCTTCTTATTTTTGCGCTTTTTTTGTTATAGCGACTGACTGTAGTGAACCGCAGAGATACGCGATACTGGTGAGAATCCCAGTAGTGAAGATTCAGAATTCTGAGTTTCAAACAAAATTCAACATAATATACGTGTCACTTCTTAATTATGTTTCGTTCTTTAACATTCGTGTCTAAACGTAGTTGCGGGCGCTCCCCACGCAACTCAATAAACGCTCAATGTCTGACAAGGTCGCATATCTGACTCGGTCAACGCGGTCGAAGAACAGCGGTATTGTGTCGCAGGACCAGCGTGTGGTTGTGCTCGCATCATCTCTACTACTTTCTCGACCTGAGGGAGACGTGGCGTTGTGACCCTGCATCGTCTCCGACCGCCTAAGCCGTGGTCTGTTTTCTGTTTCACATTGCGCCTGACCACTACCTGCCAGCCTAGATTTCATTTCACAAGACAATAGCTTAAATGCAGTGCGATACTAATGGTGCATGTTGGTGAGATGAGACAGGATACTGTCATTGCTTTCAATACTAAAGTAGTTCTTTTTTCCGCAGCAAATCAACGGTCCTTACAACAACTACGAGGTTGCGATGACCAATTTCGAGATGCTGATCAACAACAAGAGCTTTCTACTAACGTTCATCGACACTCTAGAAAACCAGAACACGTTCAGCATAAGGGACAAGTAAGTGCATTTGCATGTGTGGCTCCCGCAGGCTTTCCCGGAGTCTGATACTTTGTTGAGGACACAGTGAACGCTGAAAGCCACACTTCGCTGTTTCTCCCTCATTTCTAGGGTGAACGTCGCATCGCTGCTCATGATCATCTTGCTTGACAAAATGGAATACGCCACAGAGTAAGCAAATACAAGTATTTTCGCCCGTCATATGTCTTGGACGTGGGTCTTTGACTAAATTTGACACGCCGGTATATTGATAGTGGTTTAGTATGGCATTGATTGACTTGTCATGTTCAACACATATGTAAACCTTCTTGCAGCATATTGAAGGAACTCTTAATACGTCTTGTGGAAAAGTACGTCGGCACGAAGCATCCTCAACTCATGCTTAGAAGGTGAGTGAACCAATGGCTAGGCACTCTGCCTTTTATTTAAGTCTACTCTAAAACGCGCCAGAATACATGAAGGAGCATGTTTACCTTGAAGCAGCGCATGTTATCAACGCTATATTAATGGGCAGCATTAGCCACGCAACAGCAACTGCACGCCAAGCAGTGTGTTATATAACGCGTGCAGCGTGCTGATTATCTTGTTTTTGTTTTTGTTTCAGAACCGAATCTGTCGTCGAAAAGATGCTGACAAACTGGATGGCGCTGTGCATGTATGGTTACATAAAGGTACGAAACCTTATCTAAAGAAGCGAAATTTCGTCTCTGTAAAAATAAAGTGAAATATACGTCTCCGGAAGTGTGGAGATTGGGAATGTCGAGCAGCGTGTTTTCATCAGGTCACTTTACTTTTTGCTTTATTCGTTTGCCTAGCATACCATCAGGTCCGTACGATATTATACTGTAGGAGGGACAGTGCTACTGCAACAAAACATTTTCGCATTCTGTGAGCTATATGATATGAACTTAAATATGCTTACGTAATCGCTTACATGCCGTACCATGTACGACTTTAATGAAAAAAACCTTGCTGTGGCCAGAACTGATTTGTTCTAGGCAATAGCGGTGGTGTGGAGGCGGATTGATTTATTGGAATATGAGTGATTTATTTTAGTATGCCTTCAGTTTATAAAGTACTCAGATTTTTTTCGGGGGCTTCTTGAGTTCTTGTAATTACTTCTTATTAAATTTTTAAATAGGAATGCAATAGAGCACACAAGAAGATACAGACGAATTAGGACTGTTGCGTATGCTATATATATATAATACGCTATTCCACCAAAGTTTCCATCAACAAGTTGGTAAAGAGCGCGCGATCTCTCTCTGTGTGTGTCTTCCTGCATGGCACAACTTTTATCGATTTCCGCGTTGAACTAGTTCACATACGAAATGGCAAGTTGCAACATGCAAACGTACCTAATTTCAAATCCTCATAAACGGCATGCGTGGCGAAAACGTTGGCCTCCCGCTTGGACTTCGAAACTATCTTAGCAAGCATGCTCGTGTGACTCGTTGTCCTCTTTGGCTATATGGAATTTCACATGCCAGGCATTCTTTCCGGTTCAAACATTTTTAGTTGTGACAAAATAAATGTAAACGACGAGCCAGTACGAGGAAGAGTTCACAACGGCGGAAGAAGAAAGGCTAATTATTGTCTTTATGAATGAAACGGGGCAGCCAGCTTACGATACACTCTCGCTTCTTGCAGGAACACGCAGGAAGGTCTCTCTTCCTTCTCTTCAGCGCCATCAAGCATCAAGTGGAAAAGGGTCCAGTGGACGCAGTGACCCACGATGCTCGTTATTCACTCTCCGAAGAACGACTGCTCCGGGAGCAGATAGAGTACTCCACCGTGGTGAGTTGTGGTTAACAGCGACAATATTTTAACAACACTAACATGCTAGCAAGAGACGTATGTTGTTATATCTACGTGTAAATCCTACGCATGGACTAAGCGTGAATATGTATATGGATGGAAGTAATCGAAGTTCCTTAATTGTAGGGTCTCTAATGGTGACCGAACCGGAATTTAGAAACGGGATGCTTTGCTAAGCTCGGGGGCTGGGTTTCGACTCCAGGCCTTGGTGGCCGTATTTCGACGAATGGAGAAATGAAATGACAGAACACTGCTGTACTTACATTTAAGTTCACGTTGAAGCAACTCAGGTACACAATGTTATTGCGCCTTCCGTATGCACTATACTTAAGCTGCAACCCTGTATTCAAGAAATCGTATAAATTCTTTTCTGCACAGCTCATCCAACAGAATTTTGACATGTACTGTACAACTATTGTTCACAATTTGGCAATGCTGGAATCAGACGAAGCGCCTGAAGTGTGTGCGAGTCACCTACAATCTCCTTTTCACGATGTCTTCATCCAGGTCGTTCAGATCATACAGGAAGATCAAGATGAAAAGGTCTTCTGTCGTGTCAACGACTGCGACACCATCAGCCAAGTGAAAGCCAAAGTATTGGACGCGCTGTACAAGAACACACCGTGCTCAATGAGACCCTTAATATCGGAGGTTGACCTTGGTGAGTTAATGGCATTTATTCTTGGTGTATAGCATTTCCCACTGGAACGTGTTACCCAGCGATGCTGCGAATTGCTCATCTGTCGATGCGTTCATTAACACCACTCAGACTTCAGTATTTGAGTGTTAATGCAACCTCCCGTCTCTCCATACTACGTTTAAGCTTCGATATTTTATTAAACATTTTGTTTACGTTTTCACAAAAAAAAAAAAGAAGGGGGGGGGGGGGCGATATTGTAAGTACTGTTCTTCCTGTTTCATTGATGAAGATTGCTCGTATTTATTGGTCATCTAATGCATGCCCATGTTATTTTATGGGTTTTCTTTAATTTTCATTATGTGCATCAAAATTGTATTAACTTCTGCTAGGGCCCGTGGAGGACCTGTAGTATTGTAGAATAATTAATAAAACGAGGGTGATGTATAAAAAAAAAGTATAACAAGCGCACTAGACACTGCGGCCTGTTCGTAGCGTAGGGCTTAAAAAGAGAAGTTTCAGTTCCTGCAAGCCTCACTGCATTTCCATCGTTAACATACCTGTCGATAAAGTAGCGATCGATTACGCTTACCGAGGAAATAAATGGGAAATAGGGCAATACATTTGATACATAGAAAATACCATTTCTACACTATCAAAATATCGCAACTTCTGCCTTTTTTGCCCCTAATTCTGCCGGGATATCTCCAAGATTCTGTCCTGACCGAATGAAATTTGTGCCGCAAGTCATTTAGCTCGTGAAATATCTTGGATATTAAGTGCAGCGCTGATATTTGTGGTATCATTGTCGCCACGCTTATATGGACAGAACTGCGATTCGCGAATGATTGAGCTCTGCGTTGGCCCAAAAACATCTTTCAAGTAAGAACGTAAATTATTTGTATAGTGATAACTTAATCATGCTGATACCAATTAGGCTTACAATATCTATATCTGGTGAAAACAAGTGATCCGCGTTCTTTCTGTTTCAGAGTGGCGGCACGGAAGAGGCGGTCACCTTGTCCTTCAAGACGAGGACCTCACCACAAAGACGGTTAACGGATGCCAGAAATTGAACACACTAGCTCACTACGGCATTCATGACTCCGCCATTATGAGCCTTGTTAACAAGAAAAGGCGATACTGCAAGAACGGTAAGTGCACGCCATGGTGCAGAACGGTAAGCTAAAAAGCACGGGAGCTCCACTACCATCAGACCGACAGGAGGGGATGTACGGTCCACGGCACAGGCCCCTCCTGGATTTTATGACCGAGACCAATCTGTCCAATCACGTGTGACTTTCTATGATTCAGCTGGGCGAACTTTCTCAAAACAAAATGCAAATAACGTTAGCACTTAAGTTTGAGCACTGTGTGTCTTCGACGATCAAATCCACCCTATATCCAGCGCTTACAACTTTATCTCAATCCGTTGCTTCCTCCCAATCTTCATCGCCTCCAAGCCACAGTTCGTAAACCCTCTCAAGACCTCCCCCCCCCCTTCTCTCTCTCTCTCTCGAGCGTCAGCCAAGCAAACTAACGTCTTCACTATATAGAAAGCCACAAAAAATTCTTCCACACCTGAATTGCCGCCAATTGAAAACTGATGAAAAGTTTTCAATGAAGCTCTTCTGCATTAAGTGCTTCCAAACAGTCCTCCCTTCCTGACCGCCTAATAACAACTCGAAAAGCACGACTGTTTGACCCGGTCCTAGTTTTTGCCGACTTCAGTACAAAAGCGGCGGCCTATTTATTGCCTTATGTCATTCTACTCTCGACAAGACGGCGCCGTTGATCCTATGACTGTGATGTTCCATCTTGCGGTAAACAGCTTTCTCTTGCGTGAGCGCCTTGCTTGCGTAAGCACACGAATCTCTTTCCGCTGAGGCTCGTCTTGTCCTACCATTGAGCCAGCTTTCCTGCCTCTCCTCCTCGCTCGCCATTGTTTCGGTGCTTGTCCGCTGTCGTGACGCGACGCCTTGAGTACGTCTAGGCACGCACTGTTGTCGATGCTGGTCTAGAGAAAACCCACGCAACGTTATTTACGCCACCACGCGTTACCCGTTGGAAACGCGCAGTTCACGCAGAGAAACCTGCAGCTCATTAATGCGTTAGTTGCCACCTGGACACTGCATTTTCAAATGCAGTGTCTTACGCAGAAAACAGTGCAGCTGAGAATCGCCGTACTTGACCTCGAGGCCAGCGATGAGGTGCTCACTCGAAGTGGTGGGAGTAAATGCTGTGAACGACAAGGGTTGTTGCGGGTAAGCCAGCTGCTGTACATGAGAAAATTGCGTAAATCGTTGTAATGCGAGAGGACGCGTGTAAGTACAGTAATTTCTCAACTGCGTTTTTGAGGATGACTGCCCTCTGAAGAAACGATAGGTTTTGTGTTGCATTTTGTGGTCACAAAAGCCCTTGCATTCTTTCCTCTATGGTATCAAAGGACGAAAGATGAAATCTTGTTGAGACATGAAACTCGTTGTCAACAAAATTTAGCGCTATTCGTCGTTTTGAAGTGATTCTACCTAAATCATTTACAATGGTAGAATTACAAATAGGATTGTACGTCACTGTAAGTAAATATCATGAGGAGTGAGAGAAGAAAGTTCACGAGGAGCGAGAAAAAGCTAAGCAAGTTGTTTGAATAAACTATTGCTTCTTTTTGTAACTTTATGTTGTTTTGTCGGGTTTAACGTCCCAAAACCAGCTCTGATTATGAGAGGCGCCATAGTGGAGGGCTCCAGAAATTTCGACCACCTGGGGTTCTTTAACGTGCACTAACATCGCACTTTTTGTAACTTTAGAAACACATCAAACTAGGAGATAGGAAGTTTATGCTGCGAATATGAATAATTAATTTCAAAAATTCAAGAACTGAAAAATATGAAGAATTAACTTCATTGCGCTTACATATCTTGCCGCTTCGTGCCATCAGCGTTTATTAAGAAATGGCTTCCCAGCTGTCGGCTTTAAATGCCTGTCTTGTTTGCGTGCTCCTTGTTGGCTGCACTGGGTCACATTTATGGCGTGCCCAGCCGATCCACATTCTGATCGCGGCTTTCTAAACTTCTTTCAACGTAGCTTTATAGGAGACCTAAAATAAATCTTTAAAGCCTACATTGATTCTTTGTTCTTCACCTTTACTTAGAAATATAATTTTCGTTTACGTTTTTCTTTCCACGCAAAGGCACGTCTACGTATGGTCCAATAAATACGCTACAAGCACGCAACAACAATTACGAGGCTCACTATGGAGGTACCGTAAAGTACTGGCACCTGGTGAAACCCCTCGACGACCGCCAGGAGTCACTGCAAGACCAGCGGCACAAGTCCATTCCCGAAATATTCCTCACCAGGCTGCTGTCCACAAAGGTATCATCGACTATACGCCTAATCCCACAACTGTGACTTTAGTGAATATGATGCAACTTCTTCATCAATGAGCAGTCAATATACGAAGCGCTCTTTTCTCTTATTTCATTTTTCGTCCTAGCGAGCACGTTCTAACTGCATAACGCAAAGACGAAAACAGAGGATTGTGGTTTACCTTGAGACAATCTAATATTTGTTATCGGATGCAAGGTGGGCACCAATGATCTGTGTTAGCAAATCAGGGCGCTTAAATTGTCTAAATTAAGAATACCCATACTAATTAAGTTTGTGGGAATATAGTGTTGAAGCGACAGCATTTCACAAACGAGGTACGAAACCGATACTAAAAAGGATTACTGTTTCGTAGCAATGCATATACAGAAAAAAAAAGAGAACAGCCGCTTCAAAATGCATGATCACCTGGGCACAAGATAATTTACACTAAAATGAACTGTCATAGCGAAGGAGTTATTATTTTCTTTTTCATGTGAATTCTGCTTTATATGCAGTGGTTTCGAATTGGGAACGAGGAAACTGTGTACACACTTCCCGCCTCACGTGGTAATCACATTGACGATCAAGCATAACAAAAATAGTTAAAGGAAACAGGCAATTTAGATTTTTGAAAGGGTGTTCACAGACAAATATCAGCTAAAAGAATGCCACGCTCCGTTGTAAGTCACCTCACATTATCGCATGCATGCCGTTCTCTGTAAAGCGACCAGCCTCTTGCCCTAAGGAATGACGTGTGCTGTCCGACTATATATACTATATGCCCCATTTAGCACTGTGACGACAGCAATTTGTTCCTCTAAGAAGAAGTTTTTTTTTTCTCTATTTTCCAACAGTGTCTGGGATATCTAACGTGATATTCAAATGATATGAGCTTGTGGTAAAGTGTCAAATGTCAGCATCATACAGATAATACACAATACGAAAAGTAAATTTCAGAGACACCTGAGCTTTCGAAGAAACTGGTCAGCTTGTTAATAATACTGTTGCCTAAACATTCAACGATAACAATAATCGTTGAAATTTTACGCCCCAAAACCACAATAAAATTGTGAGGCACGTCGCGCAGTGGAGTGCTCCAAAGTAATTTTGACTACCTGGTATTACTTAACATGCCCCTAAATCGAAGTACAAAGGTGTTTTTTTTTTAATTTTACCCCATCGAAATGCAGTGGCCGTGGCCGGGATTCGATTTCATGACCTCGAGCTTCGCAATGCAATACCCTAAACTCCAAAATACCACGGCGGGCTAAGTCTTCAGTATTACTGAGCAAAGCAAACATTTCCAAGGTGTGTATACATTACTGTGAACTTCGAAATTTTTTTTCGCAGGGAACTATACAGAAGTTCGTTGACGACTTCCTGCACAACATCCTGACCGTCAATGACGCACTGCCCTGTGCCGTCAAGTGGCTTTTCGACCTGCTGGACACAACCGCGTCCTCGTACGGCATAGTGGACGCCGAGGTGTGCCACGCTTGGAAAAGTAACAGGTTGGTGCCCGAGTTCACGGATGCTTTTGGTATTACCAGTATAACAGAGAACTGTAACTTGAGTTCATCGCCTTATAAACCGTGCTGAGGCGGAGTAGTTGCCGGACAGCTATGTGAGGCTAATCCTGCCTGTATCGACACCACTGCTATTACTTTACTTGCGCCACTAACTCTGCATACGGCAGTATCAAAGTTTGCAGTTGCTTCTGTGCCAAAGAAATCAAAGTTCAAATCTTCCTTCTTCCCTCCTTTGACATTCACTGCCCACTTTTTCTTTCATTCCAAAGATGTTCCGCCTCTTCCATCCCCACCGAATGATATCCTGTTTAGGCCACTGAAGCGCCCGGGGAGGTGATTTTTTTTTACCCGAGATATTCCGTTTATTCCCTCCTGCCAGGAAAGCCCACACAAAATGTACAGGCAGAGCTTTAGAAAGATGTAATACAGCCCATACGACTTATTGTGTGATTTATCTGGCACATAATCAACAAAACATTTCACATGGTCTTAAGTTTTAATGATCACGAAAAAAGCGGTATGTGCCGTTACGACAAACGCACCATGCGGAGGCATAGAACTTTCGTTTCCTGTTCTTTGGTGAGATGACAATGAAACGCCTGAAAATGTAAAAATTGGCTTCCTAAAAATGATGCGACATTCCGCGGTACACTTGGATAAGTCAGTATAGTAAATTGCGCAAATTCGCAATAGCTCTGCCTTGGCAAATGTCCTGTAGGTGGGCAAATGGGCGGGAAGTTTAACTGATTGGTAAGGATCCATTCTGGAACAGCGTTAACCATGCGGATATGATCACAGTTGAAACGAAATGGACAGCGATTTCCCTGCGCATTTCTCATTTCCATCCATGTCTTTAAGCCTAGTATTTATCCAGCACGCGTAAATGGCTTCCTGTTTACCTCCTTGCCCTAGTTCACTTCCTTGTGGTCTTCTATTAAATAGAGACAAATTTAATCAAAGCCGTGTGACCTATTCGGCATTGAAGGTGCACCTTGGTGTTCTATTTCTGTAACGTTCAATTTTCGGTTGGCAACCTTCTTGCATACGTCAATTTAAGCAGCACTCCACTGCAAGTTTAACATATTATATTTGGCAGCCCAAATATAATATGTCTTTGTCTACATGCCTTGTGTGTACGTCCATTTTGCTTTTGGGGCTGCAAGATCGCTGAATAAGGCACGATGCAGTACAGGTGACGACTCTGATTTTCAGTAATTCATATACTGCTTGCACATTTTTACTCCCGTTTATAGTCCACCGATGGTACTTTCTGATGCATCTATCTTTCTCTAAGCTCCCAATTACACTCACTTTTTACATGTGCGTGTCATCGTGTCTTCTATCAACTTCAGTATTTATGAACTGAACATCTCAATTGCTTGGAATTTATTACTTTTCTCAAACTGAAGTCATCCTTACGTCTTTAACTAAGCTGTTGAAAGAGCATGAAGCTGTAAGAATAGAATAGACTTCTTTAGGTAGAATAAATTCTACTTAAATTTGTTCATCAAAGTTTTTGTATCAGTCCCTTTCATTGCTTTACATATATTTGAATACAGCTGTAATATACAGCCTTGAGCTACAAGCTGAATTTGTGGTTCCGGTTCACACTATCCCCCGCAGTTAATGCAACTGATTGGCATTGTTTGCTGATGCTGCTTTTTTTCTTGTTTTTCAGCTTGCCTCTGCGGTTCTGGGTGAATCTAGTCAAGAACCCTGATTTCATTTTTGACATCGACAAGACGCCCATTTTAGACGCTTGTCTTTCCGTTATTGCACAGACATTCATGGACGCCTGTTCAACGACAGAACACAGACTTGGAAAGGTATCAGACCTCTATTTCTGTGCGTAACTATTGAGAAAGGTGAATTCTTGAAAGGTAATTCTAAGTTTTATTTGTTAATGGTGCGAGCACACTTCGGAATGAGCGAACTGAGGCTGTACAGTTCAATTCAAATATATTTTAGACAATGTGAATCAGAAGTATTTCTAACGCAAATTGTGTAATGCGTGCAGGGCAAAGGAAAAAGCTGTCAATTTCAATATGTGCGTCAGCTTCACATGTGCATTTGCTTCTGTTTCTTAACGTGAATCAAGAAAACTGCGTCCTTCACAATGTTGATACACCTGCTGGAGCTGCTTGCATTTTGTTCCAGTGATTTTGTCACTTGGTCAGTAACATTGTGCTTAACGAGTCTGGCAGCCTCTGTGAAACTTTTTGCGCGGATTTTATTTAGTCGTATTGATTTTGAAGTCCCATACAGACATGTGTACAACTTTTACTCTTTGCCCTTCTTCAGGATTCTCCATCCAACAAATTATTATTCGCAAGAGACATTCCAAGTTATCGAAGACTCGTGTGCAAATTCTACCAGGACGTGGCGGCCTTGCCTCAAGTTTCCGACCAGGAGATGCGAGCTGCTATGCATGCGTTGTCAGTGGTAAGCGCTTGCGCCTCTATGTGCCAACCATGCACATTCCCAGTGAGTGGCAGTGTGCAAGTGTTTACTTACAATTCTTCTACCTTTTTGTGTGCAGGCGCATGCAGGTGAAGTTGATGTCCTGAATGCCTTGAAAGAATTGTATATTTATGTAACCAAGTACTCCGAGCAGGTAAGTCGCCAAGAACTTCGGCCTGCTAAATAAATGAGCGGAAAAAAGAAAACGTAGCTTTAGATTAAGAGGGACAGAGAAAAGCCAACGCTCATGCCCATCACCACCGTCTGCGATGGATAGAAAAAAAAAACCCTTAAGATTAAGAACAATTGTGAATTCGGCGTAATATCCGTAGTTATAACAAATCGGCTGGCAACAATGTGGTGATGCGCCGGAAAACGTTTACGGGAGTGCATACCATATTACTGAAACATTCCGCCAAGATAGCTTCTCTTAGCACACCAGATGTCACCTCTAATAGCGCCAATACCGTGGTATTATTCACATTGGCAAATGAGTTCTGCGGAAACCCGCAAGGTGGACTAGCGTTTTATGAAAGAGAAAATTAGCATCCACCCGTTTTGTAGCACAAGGCTACAATGCGTATGGATTTCCTTGTAGCCTTGTGCTACAAAACGGGTGTACGCTAATTTTCCCTTTCATATTATTCACATTTTAGCGTATTCCCAAACTTGCACAATGTGATTTGACCGAAAGTGGAGCCACTTCGTTCGTTTGTGAAAGCTGGCGCTGCGTCTAAACTTCGTTATCATTACCATTTTTTCCTAGATACTGGAGGCACTCGAAGACGACGAGACGTGCCAGGAGCTTCAGCTGGCCCAGAGACTAGAGACTGTGGCGTGCACATTGAGCGCTGAGCGAACTTTGCCGTGCTAGAACTTTGGTCAGCAAATTGGAACTACCTGCTACAACGTATAAAGGAACCGGGCTACCCTCGTTCCAAAGGAGCACGAAAAGGCGGTCTCCTAACTCTCGGGGCCTTCGGTGACAAAAAAAAAAAAAAACGATCTCTCGAAGCAGCACGCGTCGGACAGCGTCGGTGAAGCCATGTGATCAACCTCCACTTGTACAGAACTCGGCACGGTGACGGAGACGTTTTTCTCATTGTGGTGCTTGCGGCGTTGATTCCTATACGGCGAGGTGGATTTGCGAACGCTAGTTGGAATCACGTTTTTTTTTCCTGTTCGACCGACGGAAACCAGCGCTGCGGTGACGAGTAGCATTGTGTGTGCATATATGTGTGATCGTTTTCTTTTGCAGAGAACACACATTCGTGCCTGAGTGTGCGCTTTGATGCGAGTGTACACGAAGCTGGCAAGCCTCTGATCGATTCAGGGCATGTGGCGCACTCCACCTGTTGTGCATCACACAGGGAGGCAGGGTGTTTTTTGTACATGTCGGTGTAGGCGTGGCGACGTTACGTGCGGTTCAAAGAAGCAAGTGACTCGAGTTGCAATGTCGTTTACACCCATAGGAGAAGTACTCCGGTTCTTAAGTATGTACCTGGGCAGCACTCTTGAACAATGCGAAGGCAAAGTACCTCTCGGAGTTTTGTTTTCAAGGCTCAGAAATATATATGCTTCTGGGGTAGGTCTTGAGGCCGTAAAGTACTCGTTGTCAGTGCAAGGTAAGAATTTCATTGGAAGTCAGTGCATGAATTTCTTTACAGAAATGCATACCGTCAATAGGAACACCGAACTTTCGTAGCTTCGCGTAAAAATGTTGTAAAGCTGCCCAAAACTTACGAGGTGTGTTACCCCTTATGTTATTCTTTCACATTGTGTCTACCGTGTTATTTGGTTGCGAAGAAAGTGCGGTACCCAATTCACCGACACCTTTGAGAAAAACCGACCAATCAGGTGAATTGTGTGCGGTGTACATTATCAACGTCTCGACAGTTCCGTGTGTACGCAGATGCTTTGATCTTATACGAAACCATGGAATCTTATCTGTGCAAGAGTCTCTAAACCGCGAACTTACCTGCACTAAGCACCGAATCACCTTTATAGGTGACGTCGGAATAACTAGCGGTGCTGGCATCACACTTAAGACAAAGATAAATGAACGCACTCTATTATAAGACGCACGACGCAGAACTTCTGCCTCCGCACAGTTCAACGTCAAGTGCGAAGCTGTGGACTGACCGTGCAGCGACGCGTTTCATCGCCAGAAACAGGGTCCTAAATGTTCTGTTAGTGCATGTCCTATGCACCTGTAATTTAACTCACGCTTAAGAAAGCTGCCTTGTCAATGTTTGCTGTCGTGACCGCCTGAAGCGTAGCCATAAGGAGGTGACGTGCTGTACATGTCTAAGCCGTAGTGCTCTGTCATTTTCTCTTTTTTTTTTTATGGGGAGAGTGCTTGGTCTTCTTACCGTCACCTTCGTCGCATGCGTGCAATGTCGACGAGGATAGTTTTAATTTCGAGGCTATTTTTTTACGAAAAAAAGTAAAAAAAGAAACTTAAGCACACCAACCGCAACCATTTGTGAAATATGTTGTGAATAAAGAATATGACAGCTTTAGGCACTACCGTAAATCACCGACTGCTTGCCTCTCATTTCATCTCTTCGGACACCACGTAGCAACATTTGTATGTGAAGCGCTTAACGTTCATGTGATTCAAACGCTCGCGAATTATTGGAATGCAGCAGAACTAATGTGAAAAAATTAAGAGAGGGCCACGAACCTTACAGGCATCATTCTAAACATTGATGCAGTGCTGAGTGTTCAGTCGCCTTTTGGAGTGCAAGTAACTTGCAACTCGATAGCTGCGGTAAGCAGCGACTGGTGAAGTTTCTTTCGCTTTCAACAATAGCGTATAATTCACGTACGCTGAATTCATGGACATCGAAGTCACGTGCACATATAACCACTCGGTGCACGGGTTATGTGGCCCAGTTACGTCATGCTGACCTCGCGGTAATGGATCAGGTCTTTCGTTGCGGCGGCAGCATGTTGATGAACGAGTGATGTAAAATCATTTTGCTTGCGAAGTATGGGCGCACAATGACAAACCACTGGTTGTCAAAGCAAACGCAAAGCTCTACACTAATCTTAGCCTTAGCTAAGCTCTGAATTTCATTTTTGGGTTGTTTTTTTTTATTTTTTCGTAAAGTTCGCATACAAGAAGACATTACCGAAAGGAGGTGCACTACACTACAGAGATTGTAGCTCTTTGCTGGCTAGGTGTGCATAACGACGTCAAGTAAATGCGCTTCTTTTGGTGCATTCAAATACGGGTGACACTTGTAATACATCAGGCTTCCTTCTTCAAATACGGGTGGAATTCGATGAGCAAGTTACTTCGCAAGTGCTAATTGGAAAGACATACCATCACCAGTCAAGATGCAAGGATAGCGGGAGACGGGACCTGGCGCTTCTGTTATTAGCTGTTTAAGTTTACATCCGTCACAAAAAAAAAAAAGGGCCAGAATTGTAATTAACTCCGCGTTGTTACGTTACGAAATGGTGGAATTGATTTAAGGCTTGTTGTAGCGACTAACCCCGGAGAATGTTTTCCTGTAATGTAGCCGCGATCGACATGATCAAACAATCAACGTAAAGCTCAGAAGCCCAATCGTTAATAGGAAAGCTACAGATACGGCAGAACGGCTGATGGATGGAAGGGTCCCCATTGTCAGCGCTATTTCATAGTGTAACATAGCTTATCTTTGCTGCCACAGTCTGAATTCGATGTGATTCTGATGACGTACGATCAATGTACAACATCAAAATTAGTACTAACCTGTTTATACAAGTTCAAGTCGCCTTGATCTGCGGAAAAGTAAAGTATTGCAAGTCTTTGCAAGCAATCGAGGTCGTGTTGTGTTCTCGGGCAAACAAAACGGCAATTTATAGTAACGAACACCTGTGATATATTTGATAGCCTGAGTTTCGGGCCAGCAGCATTATGAAGCTTGCGAATACTTTAGAAATCATTTTGTCTTTCCTCTTTCATGGTAGTTATGTGTTGTTTTTTTACAAACAACGACCAGACCAAGACAAGCACCTCTAAGCAAAGGAGGCGGTAAGTGATGGGGAACTTTCGGACGCATAGTGCGTAAAAGCCAAACGTACGACACCGGCATATTCCCTTTTCTGTCACAAATTGCGGCGAGTGCGAGAATGGCTACAGCACATGCCTTCTATTTACTGTTTGCACTAGATGTAAACAGCAAATTTCGCTATAACTATGAACAATGGAGTGAAGAAATGCACTAAGGGGGTGGGACGAAAATGGGTGGGGGTTGGTATGAAGGAATAATTCAAATGCAACAATTATAGCGTAATGCCATTAAAAGATATGAAAGCGGATAAAAAAAAAGAACAAGCAGCGGAAGCGGAAACCCGAACGGTGTGCGGAGGTCAGTCCGGCTACCGCCGATCGAAAATTGTTTGTTCGTCGACATTGATTCCCCTTAATTTCGCAGTTCTGCGCTTCACATGAAGCCTACAAATAGCTTTTCCTATGAATTTTTGATGCTCAGCATTAGTTGGCTTCATGTTGTTGGTTCTATCAAAGATGGGCCTGCCGATCTATTCTGATTCTTCTTGGTGGTTATATAGCTGCGATGTGCTCATCAATGTCAAAGTCGTACACGGCTTTAGCAGAACTGATCGATTACATGTGCTACAGGTTGTTTTTATAAATATGTGGGCAAAAAAAAAAAAACAACAAATGATACAAGAACTCACATGGGAAGCCTCTGAACAACTTATATACAGTTACATTTTTTTTTTCATGCTGCACTCACCAGCTCGATGCACATGCGTGAAACACAGAAGCTTTCTCAGACAACATAAGCAACATGGAAATGTACACGTCGTACATCTTTTGTGGCGTTGAAAAACACTAAATTTAAGGCAGTAGAATTGTTGGCTACTATTATGCAGCCAAAATTTTTATTCTGTCAAACACAAAAGTCAAAACATTGCATGAGAGCTGCATTCCAAATGAAGAAGCGTACCTTTTGTAACAAACACAACGTAAAAGCGAAGCATTGCCGTTTTCGATGGTGCATACAGTTCTTATCCGCTTATAGTGTGAGAAAATTATGAATAATGCGGAAGGTCAAAATTGTTCAGTTTATTAAGAAACAACGTCATCGCTGTCTTCCTTCGTGATGTAACGGCTCATGTCACTTCTCTTCCATCGGGGCTTTAAATGGTGCACCACCTCTGTAAATGAAGAAACATTTATTTGATTGAAACGTATTAAAAATGAAGCGAATGATTGGAATTCGCGCTCCATTGCACCTCTTGGTGATTGTAAGTCAAGGCTACAGGGCGCGATCATTTAAAACACACAAAAAGAATAAATTGAAATTGCCGGGTACGTAGTCCTGGAAACTAGGACGATGATGGACATAAACATTCCATGCTGCAATTATCATTCTTCACTGCATCTAGGCGAACAAACACCGTGATCATATAGGACCGTTGCGGATAAAGCTTCGCACTGCTACTCAAACGCTAAACAATTGCTGAAACACTTTAAAAATCTCTTTTCCTCCGCTTATATGACAATCGAAACGGCATAGTATTTTTCTCAAAGACAAAATTTTTCGGTGTACGAGGTATCATTCATATCAAAGCCTAAGTTTAGCACAAAAAAAGGATTTAACAATCAAAATAAGAATGCAAACTCATTGAATGGAGTTTGGTGCGCACGGCACTGCATATGCATGTGTGTAAATAAATAAATAAATAAATAAATAAATAATAAATAAATAAATAAATAAATAAATAAATAAATAATGATCTCGCACAGATCATAGAAGCATAGGAAATGTGGGCATGGGCCAAACCACCTTAAGGTCACCTAAGGTCCAGCCCATCCAACCTAAAGTTAACCCTTGCCAACTAGAAGTTCACCTCAGTCCTCGTCGCCACATGCAGCAACAATACTCTTTGCTGGCCCTTCGGTTACGACGTCAGGAGGGAAAGCCAATCGTTGCGAGCCCTTTACGCGGCCCGAGGGCAGGGGCCGTTGAAAACCCTTTCGGTTGAGTCACGTCGATCTTTCACGGTGCGCATATTTCAAATCTTTCAAACCTTATAGCATGAGCGCTGGTACTGGTATGCTAATGATCAGAAGCATGAAAGCTATATCGGTGCAATACATTTGCACAATATCGTCAAACTATCGTCAGGGTCCTTTTTAAGTACGTTTGTTTCGAATTTTGTCAATGAAGTGGCGTAAAATTTGTAGAGGCACGCAAGCTCACCTTCAGGTCGACAGGTTTATCATGCAGTGCTGGCACTGGGGTGGGCAAAGAACTGGATTCAGGCATTCCTTCTTACAGTAGCTGGGGCACTTAGGGGCTGGCGCTGCCATTGCAATGAGCGCCAGCACACACACCACCAGAGCAGCGATGAGTAGAATTTGGCGAAGCGTAGCCATAACGCCTGCAACAGGAAAATATTTGACCGATAATAAGGAATTCAGAAAGAAAGGACATCCTGATTTCTTAAGATGTTCTTTCAGACGACGGAGTATTGCGTTTTTGCATGTGTTGTTGTTATGTGGGGTTTAACGTCCCAAAACCAGCTCTGATTATGA
Organism: Hyalomma asiaticum; assembly: GCA_013339685.2. Classification (NCBI taxonomy): domain Eukaryota; kingdom Metazoa; phylum Arthropoda; class Arachnida; order Ixodida; family Ixodidae; genus Hyalomma; species Hyalomma asiaticum. The sequence goes on from CM023486.1 coordinate 94,483,687, forward strand.
GAGACGCCGTAGTGGAGGTCTCCGGAAATTTCGACCACCTGGGGTTCTTTAACGTGCACTGACATCGCACAGCACACGGGCCTCAACATTTCGCCTCCATCGAAATGCAGCCGCCGCGGCCGGGATTCGATCCCGCGACCTTCGGATCTGCAGCCGAGTGCCATAACCACTAGACCACCGTGGCGGGGCGTTTTTGCATGTGTTGTAACTTCCAAGATGATTAGCTCTGCGCTCTACTTAGAACACCTTTAACTGTTACTGACAATTTTTCTGCCTTATTAACCTCGTTCTATGCTAGACATTGGACTTTATCCTGTTCGTCACTGCTTCCAATGAAGCTTTCACGGCCGCGTCTGATACTTCCCTTACGAAAATTTTTAATGTGTTTTTTTAGAAAGCCTTTTGAACTTGCTCGATAGAATCTTATGGTGTTTATTTTGACGCCCTATAGAATTTTTCTATGGAGTTCCAAAAGTGATTTGGCCACCGCATTCTTATAGAAACTTTATAGATGGTTTCCTATAGAGCATGTCTATCGAGTTTCTTTTAAGATCGTACAGAAACATTTCAATAGAGAATTTCTACCGAGTTCTTTTTGAGACTGTAAAGACAAATTTCTATAGAGATGTTCCATGATGTTTCTTTAGGATGGCAATAGAAATCTTTCGCACTAATTTTTCGAAAAAAAAGCCGCTTTTTATGCCACTTGCTCGCCACATTGGGGGATGTCCTCTAGAGAGGGTACTGTACTCAACAGAAGGCGAGGTCGGGCGCTCTGCTTTTAATAAGAAAAACCGATGGTCCTAGGTCCGGCAGTGGGATTCGAACTTGGTACCTCTTGCACTTGACGCCGATGCTCTACCACTGCACCACCGCCGCGTTTGCTTTCCCACGCGCAAATTTTAGTCATATGCTAGTCGAAGTCAAGGTCATGAAATTAGCATATGGGAAGGAAGTGTAGTGCGAAGGGAAGGTAACCAATGGTCATTAATGGCGACATATTGGATTCCAAGGGAAGCAAAAAAAAAAAAGCGGGGCGGGGCGGGAGGCGGCAGGACGCTAGCTGGTCGGATTAGATTAAAATGTTTGTGACGATAACATAGCCGCAGTTACGACATGACCATGTTAATTGGAGAAAAATATGCAAGAGATTTTTGCCCTGCAGTGGGCGTAAATAGGTCCCTGATGAAACATTTTTTTTCATAAAAATGTTATATGTATTAATACACCGTCTATAGATCCCTTATAGAGGACGTATAGAAATGCAGTCCATAGACAGGTAGCGTTAATAGTTCCAAAGGTACTCTATAAAGGTTACTTTATAGAATTTAGTAGATACATCCCTTATAGAGCGCGTATGGTGAAGCAGTCTATAGAAAGAAAGCGTTAAATGTTTTAAAGACGCTCTATAAAAGTTACTTTATAGAATTCAGTACATATGACGTCAATACGCTTTCTATTGTGCGTGAAATGACGTGTTTCTATAGAAGGTACTTTTAGACTTTCTATAGTCGTCCTATGGAAAACATTCTATAGATGGCGAGTTCCTTTTGAGTTCCTTTAGACCCTATAGGAACTCATTAGGAGTTCTAAAGGAACTCTAAATCGATTTTCGTAAGGGTTAACAAGTCAGCACAGAATCTGTCTTATGTTCTTACTCTGTCATTATTGGCGCTAATGACAAAAATAATGAACAGGTTAATGTTCATCTCTCACGCCATAAGTTTCGCCAAAACGTATGCATTTTTTGCCATTAGTTCGTGCTCCCTCCAACCTTTATATTTTTGACGCTTCCTCAATCTTCCTGGTGCTGCATTTGTTGTTCTTGCCTCAATAACTACGTGCGACGTTTGTAATTTGCAATATCAGTAATTATTTTTCATAATGAACATGATAGTTCAACGCATTACAACTAACCTTTGTGCTTTCTAACTGCTCCGTTAGAACCTACTTCTTACATGTTACATGCCACTTGGGAGAACCTAACTGTTTACATGAAAATGTGCTTCCCACTACGATTGCTATTTTGAAATTATTCGACTGGTGTAATTATTAATTCACTATTATCTTACTTGCCGTTTTAAGACTGCATTATTTTTTTCGAGCACCAGCCTCAATAATTTTATTTTATTCTGACTGCCACTATGACTGCATTTTTTTTTTCTTTTATTATTCTTTAGTGCGCACTGATATCCAAACACACGGGCGTTTTCGTATTTCGCTTCAATCGAAATGTGACAGCCTGCATTGACCAATGGATCACAAGTTAAGGAGTGTGTACTGCGCTAGAGCCGCTATGCTAGCGCCGAGAGCGTATTTGCACAAAGGTAGTCATTTCAAAAAAAGAAAAAAGAAGAAAAGGAAAGCTGTTGTGCCAATATGGCAAGTTTCCAGTCCTCAAAGAAAACAAAACTAGTCACGACACGAGGACCGAAGAATAGTAAGTAATGAGGCAAATTACAAAGGGCAATTCAATGCAAATCACTCGCCAGAATCGCGAAACAAACATATTTTCACTAACCTTGTTCGCACGTCTCGTTCCTTCGTGGCAGACTGACAATGTGGCAGGAAGGATGTAAAGATGCGCACTTTTACGGTGGCGTGTGCCGCCGGGTAGTCGAGCAACAGTCCCACTGTTATCACTTGCTGATTGCAGGTGTTTGCCCCGTCCTTTGTGGGAAGTACGCGTGCAGATAAAAGCTACGACCGAACAATTGCCGATCTTGAGCAGACCTTCGGAAAGAATTTGGGACGGTACTCTGGCAGGATTTAAATATGTCTCGAGCTCAACTAACAACCGGCAGATATGTAAAGGGCGAGCAGCATTGTGCATAATCTTCAACGTGCACATGTTGAGAGAAATACTTTCCTTACAACAACTGACGATGGTGATACAGACCCCTACGTGCTGTCGGCGGATGCCTTGGCGATGACTAATATACGCTGATATTTGAGCTACAGGTGTGAACGAATCTCAGTGATTAGTTATCGCACTGGATTACTGGAATTGCTACAGTCAATATTATACATCAGCACACCTAGATGAATGAGGTAGAGTTAGGAATATTGCTTTCACGAGAAAGTTAGCGTATGCCCTTCAGAAAAAAGTCCTTTCGCTTTTGATCAAGACACGATTGGGTAGTTCCCCGAGTTTCTTCATAAATTAAACGAGATCCTTGTGAAGATGGATTTCAAGGCACTATATCTGAAGTTTACAGGCCATAAAAGTGTAGTTTATTCATTCCAAAATCTCGTGTCCTGCCTGGTCAGAGTTGTTATTGAAAACGCCTGTAACCTTTCGCCGCTGATCTAAAAGAACAAACAAGGGTAACAAGTTCATATATATATTTGGCGCACATGGGCCGACAAGCACAGGACTTTTGGTGACTTGAAGTACATTACAGTTTGCAGAGCAAATAACTTGTACAGACTTTCCAGAGCTAAACAAACGTATTTTACGAGCCCGCCAGAAGTCCCCTCGCTGCCCTAAGGGTCTGGCATCTGGAAAAACGCTTGGAAGATCTTAGGAGCGACGTGTGGCAAATGTTTCACAAGCATAAGTTAATGAGGGCTTCGTAAGAATTATTAACCAAGGGTTGAAAATCCCAGTATCGCCGTTACTCTCTGTGCGTTTAAGTGTTTAAAGTTCTAGCTGGGATCAAGTCCGGATTATTTAAATGGTTCAGTTGGGTTACATGGTTAGCATGCCACAGCAGGAGGTCCTGGAGTTTCAGAGAAACTGGCAGGGTGACTTCCTTTCACTACATAAAGGGGTAACTACAAAACGCAGAAAAAAGTATACGGACGTGCGAATAAAAAAAGGTAAGAAAAAAAGAACAGGGTACAGGTCCACAGTCAGGAGAGAACTGTACCTTATGCAAATACTTCATTTGGTGATCGTTTTTCAGCTAGTCAGGTCTTGATAATGCTAAGCTACATATGTGAGTGCGAGTAAGCTACAGCTTTCGTGAAAAAGATAAAAAGAACGGTTTGAGGTAAAGCTGGGCCACAGATAGCACAAAAGAGAGGCCAGACGAATAAAAACACGGCGATTTATGCAGGAACAATTTAACTTCCTTTATATTCGATATTACTGCCCGCTGCAAATATAAAAGGTTACTAGAACCTTATAGCACTAGTGAAATTGACATGCGTGGATGGAATAGAATAGTATTATCTTTTAAACGTACACGCTCTACGCGCTACTACGCTAAATGCCTTTGTGAATGTTCGCTCTTTCGTTTCTTTTTCACGAAGCGTCGGCTCTTCTGTCATGAACACTTTCATGAACAGCATTATTTTGCGCATTATATTTATACTGCACTATGTTCATAACGAATCCAGAGGGCTGGAACCAATGCACGTATTTGTAAGAGTAGTGGCCGCGAAAGAAAGGAACACTGTGGCTGCAGTGTGTGACATTGTTCTACGCATCGGAAACTATCGGAGAACTCGCGACCTCTAAGCAGCCGACGTCGGCGATCAATCACGAAGGTACACATGCGGCAATTCACCAGGGATGATAACTCCTGGTCTGGGTACTTAGGCGAAGGTGACACTTCTCCGTTGTATAAATAAGCACCTGCGACTTTTGTCTCCGTGAGTACTGCACCCTCGGAGCTTCCTAAGACGCTGCAAGGTTTAATTAATGTGTCGCCCTCACAGCTTCCTTCGTTGCCGTTACCCCCATTCCCTAAGATTCCTTCAGCCATTCAAATAGATTTTAATTTTATTGATTATTAATTATTTACGTTGCATCAGGGTGCTAAGGGCATTACAGAGGTGGAACAAACAGCACGTACCATTAGTAAGATCTCATACAATGCTCAACATAATTAACGCGTCATACCCAGAACACAAGAGAAACGATTTGAGGTATTATTTTCTCCATTGCACACTCCGAACTATGCTACCAGTCGCCACTCTTGAATTTTATCAAACAGCTCCATCAAATAGTCAAATGGCTGTGTGGTCTGAATTTTTGAACGAATCACGGACGCTGTTTCCCGTCAAAGTGCACCATGTTGTAAACGTATGCAACTGTTTTCAAGCACAGGAACCCAACTGCACATTAATGTGTGACGAGACGTTTTACGAGACAAGCGGGCCTTTTCTACATCTTCCGCCTTTGTCATTTAATCCATCTCGGCGGCATATTACGGCTGACGACGATGAGAAGGAAGACAGCGAGATAAAAAAAAAAGGAAAATAACGTTATTGCGGACGTAAGCGTCCCTTCGCCAGCCTCCGTCGCAATTACTGCTGCCGAGTGCAGAAAAAAAAAACGTTTGCCGCGATTGTACGGTGCAGCATATACGACGTATAGAAAGGGGAAGGACAGGGAACGCGCCTCAGGCTGTATAAGCGCCGAGTAAGGGTTTTAGCGAGCTGGAGCCAAGTGGAAACGGAATGCGCTGGCGAATTTTGATGGGAACGTGCGTGCGTGCTGTGCTGCCGTGCGGACAATTTTACGCTTTTTCTCTTGGGATTGCATCGTGTGAACTCGAAATAAAACAAACCTCTGTAATGTCTAGGCGGCACCAAATTCCAGAACTTTATTTTTATTTCCGTATTCCTGTGTAATTTCATTCGCCACATTTGAATCTTAAAAAGAAAACATTGAGATCTGCCTACAAATTTTTATGGCAGCTTGGAACCTAGCTCTAAATTTTCTTGCCTGGTATCGCACTGTGAAATCGTTTTGTTCTGTTAACCGCAGTGCATATGAACGCGCCTCAGGGGTGTGATGAAACAGTAGCCACCGCGACTTCGCTTTTAGCGCGACTATGTGCGTAACTGAGTGAATGTCTGTGTTAGCCTTTCTTGCCATGAGTGCTCACGCTTCTGTTCTTGATTGCCTTTTATTTTTAACACGGAAGTGCTTTTTTGCCGGTGTCTACAAAGACCTCATACGTCATTTCCTGTAACGGATATGACGCAGTAAAGTATAAAGGTATAAACGATACAGAAAAACTAGCAGAGAATCTTTCTCTGGCGCGGTCGCCACTTGGAATCGAACCCACGACCGCCCGCTACCCGACCTAAAGTGCCGAGCGCTGTACTGACTGCGCTATTCACGCACATGCTGAACGGTATACAAACACACCTCATATGCTTCCTTGTCAGCCTTTCCCATCCCTCTCAATGCGTACGTTCGCCTCCGCGCGCGCTCATCGTCTCCTGGGGCGATGCCGCCATCTAGGAGCGGTTAATCGAAGCCTTAAGCATGGCACTCACAGGCACCTAGTTATCGTTTCCGAAATCTCAACGCTGCGGAGGCTACCGCCTCTGGACCGCTGTAGCTGCAACGTGGAGCTCGAAGTGGTTGCATTCGGCGACAGCGCAGCTACGCGCGTTGTCTTTCGTGTCGTATTATAACGTGACGCCTCATTGCCAGCAACTCGAGTGGAAGTTAAAGACCATGTGCTCGAAATTACTCCGGAGCCCTACACACTTCACCACCGAATACCAAGCCACAGAGAAGACAACAGAGTCATCGGAGAAGAGAAGAAAGAAGATCAGCCCAGAAGAAGAAACACAAGCACTGAAAGAACATTAATTATTGACCAATTACTCATTAGTAACTACGATGATTCATTGACCGTATCCACGGCCGCCGCTGGCTGATAGTACCACATTTTGTTTTCTTTTTTACCTGTTCTCCCCCTTTTTTTCTCTTTCTTTCTTTTTTTCAAACCCGTTATACTTAGTGTGTGGGAGGGGCCTTTTTTTATGGATATCATAGTTTTTGATTTATTCATTTTTTTATTGTTTGCGCCCGAACTTAACGTAAGGGACGTGTCTCATAATCATATCGTTGTCTTCGCACTGAAACGCCATCAACTATTATTATATAATTGTTGTTTGATACATAACATATTTATTACACGTGTGTTTCAGGTTAGGTATTTAATTTTTGAAGACACGAATCGGCATATTCGCCATTAAATATATTTTTTTATTTCTTGGCACATACGTTGTATAGTTTAGGCCATCGCAAAGAAAACTCGAGCAGTAATTATTATAAGCAAAACAAACAAACAGACAAAACAAACAAAAACATCCAACATAGGTAATCGATCAAAATGAACAAGAAAATTACGGGCAAAAGAAATTCCGCTTGTGAAAAATACTTTCTTGTGGTGCGTAGAGGCACGTGCAAGAAATTGTCTCAGCGGATAAAGATTATAACAGTGGCAGTTTAAGCGGAAAAAGAACTGTGCGCGAACATGTGAGCATGAACAGAAGAGGGTGTGCGATTCAAAGCGTGCGAACTACGAGTGTACAGTTTGCTCTAGCGTGTGTGATACAGCTGCAGTCACAATGGCTGTATATATATTTCACCATTAGATACGGAAACGCCACAGGATGGTCGATAACGCAGCTAGATAGGCCGGTGGTTCGGCGACTGCTGCAGTGTGGGCGTAAATAGAACGCAGAGACTGCAATAATTGTGCCCCAAAACAGAGACATTTTAATTTGCACCTGTTCAAGTGAACATATCTCACGCTTCTTTTATGGACAAGAAATCACGGACGCGCTAGCTTGTATAGGAAGCGAAGTAGTGGTTTTGTAAAACCACGTTTGTATAGTCGTAATGATGACGCGAATACGGCCGAGGTTTGTTTCGTCTTTCTTGTTTACGTTTTCAACGCGCTTAAACAAAAAAAAAAGACAAGTTTTTTTTAGAAAGAGCATAACATGTAAATTCTTATTTTGGAACACTCGTGTTAATCAGCACCACCATTCAAAGAATATTAAAGATGATCGAGTTACGTAAGTCAGTAGGCGATGATTTTTTATATTCATTTGCCATGTTGTTTTGCAGTAATTATGGCGCTTTACGTGCCAGAGCTACGATTTGACTGTGAAGAAGTTCGTACATAGTCCGGTATTGAGGATTAATTTTGTCCACCGCGGTCCTTACAGGTGCACGTAAATCCATTCGCACAGGTGTGCTTGCATTTCGCCCTCATTTAAATGAGGCCGCCGTGGCCGAGCACCTAAACCGCCCCCTCGATCTCAGTAGCGCGACCAGTTACCTCCTAAGTTATCACGACAAGATATACTAGTGCATGTTCAACTCAAAACAAGGCACTCAGCGGGACGAGAAGGAATAGCAATAGAACTAGTAATTTGGTACTGATGTTTATGATTAAGCTGAATGGTGTTATGTACTGCTCGACTAAGGGGTCTCTGCATTTCAGCGACACTTGCATGACCATAACGCATACACGCGTTTTATGTCCTCGCATACGTTCGATACCGCGGAACAGTGGCGCACTTACAAGAACGGATTCAGACATGTTTAAGCATGGTGTCATTTCCTTTGTGCTTCACTTACGTTAGTGTCTGCTACGGTTTTTAGTCTTCATATAGAGGCTCCTCTTCTCTCTGGCCGTTGAGAAGCGGTTTAGAATACTTCCGCCCCACCCTACTGAAAATCCCACCGATGATGGGCATATGGTGGAACACATTGCCCATCATGATGGTGGATTATGGTAGTGGGTGGGCGGTGGGCAGATATGGTGGGCGGGGGGTAGAAAATGGGTAGACGGTGGTAAGTGGGAAGATTATCGTTGGGCAGCACAGTTTCCGCGCAAACGTTGTATAAACGCCCGGGCATCATTTGGGCTTTCTAGACTGCATCATTACGCGAACCAGTATCGCCCTATGCGCCTTTTTATGTGTGTACATTCGTCTGCTCTTAGGTATGCGGCTCTCCCGAATTTAAATGCAGTTTCCACCGCAAAAACAGAACGTTGCGAAACTGAATCGCACAATAAAGGTCACATTAGCACTTCACTGCAACGCTTTCTCGCGATTTTTAATATGATTGCATACTAAGCATACACTGAGGCATATGATCACATCAGAGTGCGCTGTGGGGTATTGTGTCCTGATACACTGCACTTCAAAGCACTTTACATGTCAGCTCAACTTCGCTTATCGGGGGCGTCCAAATACATCAAAATTCAGCTTCCAGTATACGTAAAAGCGGCCCATGACAGGCAAGAGCACCATTATTTCTGTTGTGATGGTTGGTTGTGGTACAGCGAGTAAATAACTTTCGAAAGTAGAATATCTGCGCACGCGATATTTATTGTTGTCACGATATGCCCACGTAAACTGGTCTCGAACATGGTCTTCTGTTCTATCTTGATTATTGTGGAGAGGTTGATGTATATATTATATCGGCTACATTTCTCTATTTTTTTTCGCAGTAAAAGGAAACAAATATGGTACCCTAACGGGATTAAACAAGTAAGCAAATCAAATATCGAGCTTAAACTGCTGAAGCGAAACGTGGCATCGGTCAGTTCACTGGCGAGCACTCCCCTACACTTTCACAGGCACTCATTTGTGTACAAATTGGGCTCTCACTGCACGCGACTTCGCTTCATGTATATCGCCATGTGATCATCACAATCACTGAGACAATGAGAGCACAAGCACACGTTCAAGTCTAAGCTGTGTTCACAGTGCACAAAATAACGCAATATTACAGCGCTTCATAGACCATTCATCATCAGCATATGATTGCCCGACCCAACCGTTGTTTCTGTTTCCAGTAAGATAGCTTTGAAGATTATGCTTGCCTACCGCTGCAGATGAGTAGCAGACCACGGTCTAAGTAGTTTTTGTAATGTTAAATGCCGGTTATCCAAATTTGCGAGCGTTTGCTCTCTCTTTTCTCCTTTCGTCTCATATTGTTCTTCATCGCCGTACTTTACGCATTCCGTAAGAATGTAAGCGACGTTCTCATTTCCGTGACCATCGCTGTATCCAGGTGACTTAGAAAGATGTATCCTGTGTAGTAAACTATTTGGGTGTGCTAGTTTGGGTGCTAGCACTTGAATAAACGTCGCTATGTATGATATGGGAGATCGCAGCTATTGAGCAGGTGTTTTGTGGATAGATTTCATAAAGTACAGGCGACCTTGTCGTGGTTCTGTTCAGGTTATATTTCTTAGCGAACTTAACATAAAACTGAAACGCAAGGTCGACAAGAAAAGCCAAGCGACTAAGAAATTCTTTTAAAATTATATTCCTGCTTGAATAGGAATGGTGCAAACTTGTGAAAACGTGAAACTTGCCTCTTAGAAAGAACTTTTAAAGCTCTGTAGGACGTTATGTAAGGGAGAATTGGTATTTAAGAACTTTGAAATGATGGCGCTAATTTCCGCAGCCCTTGAGGGGGCCCGCCTCAACGCTAGTTATCAAATACAATATGCACACTGTACATTGCTTATGGGCCGGCATGGGACCCTCCGATGAAGGTGCTCCCATGTTTGCAGCCTCTTACCCACCTCCGCCGAACACCTTGGTCCGTCACCGTAGTGTCTTTGGCAGCCCGGTGTGTTGCGGCAGATCGGCGAGCGTCGAACGCGAGAAACAGTTACTGCTTCGCGCACGATAGTACAAAGCAGTTGCATTTCAGGTGATTCTCCGTAGAAGGTGCTGCGCCGAGGAAGAGAATCCATCGCTGTCATAGCACGCTAACCTCCGCCGCGCCGACACGCTCCCGCAGCATTTCAGCATCACCCTTCACGGAGCCTCTCCTAGATGGCGGCACCAGTGTCGAGAGCACATACATGGAGCATATATATATATATATATATATATATATATATATATATATATATATATATATATATATATATATATATATATATATATATATATATATATATATATATAGCAGTCATGGTGGTGAATAAGCCGGAGGCGTGAAGGCAGAGATGAGTAGTAGACCCTCGGAATTGGCAACAAAAATGCGGAAAGCGTTTATTCAACGTTTCAGCCGGAGACATGCCTGATGAAGGCCGGTCTCCGGCTGAAACATTGAATAAACGCTTTCTGCATTTTTGTTGCCAATTCCGAGGGTCTACTACTCATATATATATATATATATATATATATATATATATATATATATATATATATATATATATATATATATATATATATATATAGTTCGGAGAGAAGATTTCCCTGAGCCCGAATAAATATTTGCAAAAGAAGAGATTCACACGATTAACAAAAAGAATATAAGTTTACTGACGTTGCGGCCGGTGGACCGGTCTTCATCAGAGTAAAAAGGTGTTGCAGAGCACCTTCCTTTTAAGGGTACAGGAAGGGGAGAGAGTGCGGCTGCAAAGGCGTATGTCTGTACAGGGAATGGCTATGAAGTCTTCCTGCACAGAACACGTGATCGGCTGCAGCGAGTCACGAAGCGACACTGTAGCCTCTCAATTAACTGCAAGGCGGCACACTTGCAAGACCGAGGGATTCTGCTACCTGTATGTAACGCAACTATAAAGCCACTCTACATTGTAAAAATGGTAATCACCACAGCAGAAAGGATAGAAAAACCAAAAAGACTGATTTATTGACAAACGGCTAGAATATCTTGTAATGTTACATACAGGTAGTAGAATCCCTCGGGCTTGCAAGTGTGCCGCCTTGCAGTTAATTGAGAGGCTACGGTGTCGCTTCGTGACTCGCTGAAGCCGATCACGTGTTCTGTGCAGGAAGACTTCATAGCCATTCCCTGTACAGACATACGCCTTTGTAGCCGCACTCTCTCCCCTTCCTGTACCCTTAAATTGATTTGTGGGGTCTGGAGCGCATTCGGAAGGCATTATGAAATCATGACTGGAAACTTACCGCTCTCACTAAAACGAAAAGTATTCAATCACTGCATTCTCCCCGTACTAACGTACGGCGCAGAAACGTGGAGGATAACGAAAAAACTAGAGATAAAACTACGGAGCACGCAACGTGCAATGGAAAGAAAAATGGCGGGGGTAATGCTAAGAGATAAAAAACGAGCGGAATGGATCAGAGAACAGACAGGAATAGCCGATATTATTATATCAATTAAAAGAAAGAAGTGGACCTGGGCAGGACATGTCATGAGGAGGAAAGATAACAGATGGACAGTAAGAGCAACGGAATGGATACCAAGAGAGGGAAAACGTAACAGAGGCCGGCAAAAGATTAGATGGAGCGATGAAATTAAAATGTTTGCAGGCATAAAGTGGAACCAACTCGCTCAGGATAGGGTGGATTGGAAATCGTTGGGAGAGGCCTTCGTCCTGCAGTGGACCTAAACAGGCTGATGATGATGATGATGATGATGATGATGATGATGATGATGATGAACGTCCCAAAACCAGTTCTGATTATGAGAGACGCCGTAGTGGAGGGCTCCGGAAATTTCGACCACCTGGGGTTCTTTAGCGTGCACTGACATCGCACAGCACACGGGCCTCAACATTTCGCCTCCATCGAAATGCAGCCGCCGCGGCCGGCCTGTACCCTTAAAAGGAAGGTGCTCTGCAACACCTTTTTACTCTGATGAAGACCGGTCCACCGGCCGCAACGTCAGTAAACTAATATTCTTTTTGTTAATCGTGTGAATCTCTTCTTTTGCATATATATATATATATATATATATATATATATATATATATATATATATATATATACAACGCGTTGACGCCAGGAATTTTATTTGCATCCGCGATGTAATGCCGAGTGTATCGGGTTTCTGTGCTCACGAATTGAGGAGTAGGAGATTTCACTCTATGATCGGGTGATCCAGACAGCTCTTTATTTGTTTTTAGACTGTTCCTTGTGGCCTACCAAAGCCTCACATTAATGATATCGCTTCCGTCGCCGAAGTTATTTACCAGTCTGGTCACATAAACCTTCCTTGTCAAGATGGGCAGAGGCAGGAGAGACACAGAATGTGAATCAATGGATAAATGCCGGGAAATAAATATTTCAGCCAAAAGCGCACACGTTATTATTCCGGATAAAAAACGGGTACGATACGCTACCTGCAATAAGAGCACAAGAAACGCCTGCCGAAAACGAGCGTGAAACGCCGAAAACGAACATGAAACATTGCACCCAAGACATGGTATTTATAGGCGCATGCTTCGCATCTGGATTCGTTCGCTTCCTTTCATTTTATGTTGCAGGATGTACAGCTGCACTGTTAAATACAATAGGCGATGTGGAAGCGAGCAATGTTGGAAACAATGCGATCACATGGAGCATGAGACTAGTCGAGTGATGCAGGTATTTCTCACCTTCCGTTGCAAAGTACAATTTCGGACCGGTTGGAACGCACGGTAAGTTGATTATCAGAACGATTTCAGACAATTTGAGTTCTGTAATATCTGTTTCATGGCATGCAGTTCTATTTTCCATACGTAAAATAAAAACAAAAAAAATTAGAAGTTATGCGACTACAGCACAGTGGTTTGACCTCTCGGTTGTTAAAATCGATGTTGTACTCAAATATAAAACTGTTCAGGTCAAACAGGCAACAGCACGTTTAACACACGCCAAACAGGAAACAGTCAGCACTATGCAGTGAATCGAACTGTCATGGTTGCTATGCGTACGGCATACAACTATGCTAATTTCAGCGGCGATGTGTAACGTCTCCGCGGGTTGTTGCTTTTGTTCACACAGCAGCAATATGCATAGTGTCTTGCGTGCTAAGAAAAAAATATATATAGAATATATTTTCTTGACGTAGAAGCAATCCGGGAACTCACCCCCTGTTACGGCTGTTAAAAAAACTATTTTTTTTTAATGGAAGGTGCGCTAATTTTATATGCACATGCGTGATACATTGATATTCCTGTACATTTCTTTGTTTTCTAAAGTGTATCGAAGATATACTGTATGCCAGAAATGCCACAACGGACTCGCTGAACTTCCTCTCCAGGCGTAATCTGAATCGGCTAAAACTAAAGTCCCAAGTCGTGGAGAGTAAAGCCAGCTTAATATCAAAGGAAAATACAAGCACAGCGTTAGTCCACCGTACTGAAACATATTTTCCCCTCCCGTTACACAGGATGGGCCTCAACAACTTAGTGGTCGCTCACAATGCGATTAAAGGGCGTTGCTTCAGCATACTAGCTTAAATTATGCTTAAATTAGTTACTCTTAAATTTTTATTTACTTTATTCTCTATATCCGAGTGGCATTGCGCAAGTTGCTGTTCTATGAAAACCGTTGTCAGCTTTCTAATGATTGCTCTGAATGTCGTCGTATTGCTTCAATGTTCAACCTGTGTCATTTTCTAGAATATCGGCGAAGTGAAATTATTTCCTTGCCGCGCATTTGCACCTAAATTTGCGCCGCGTAAAGTAGTACGGTGTTTCTACATAAGACAGATGTCAACCGTTTGCACGAAGCCTCCCATATTACTGTGTCCGCAAAAGACAGTGTCTGTCTTGTTGTATGGCAGGCAAAACATTGAGGTACTGCTGCCACGAAGCTTCCTTTCCAAGTAAAAGCTCGTTTGATACGGAACGTCCCTTAGACGTTTCCGCTCATCAGTCATATTTTATCGCTGAATCCGTGCGCGTATAGCAAGTGAAGCATTATTCGTGCGTGCAACGGGCAACGCTGTGTCAGCGTAGTGAGGCTTTCTCCTGCTTCATCGACAATATTACTAGAGCATTAAGAAGCAAAACGTGAAGTTTGGAAGCGCCTCCTTCCTGAAACTTAGCGGCCTTGTTTTTGCCCCCTCTCTCCGTCAAAGCACTACATAAGAAATACTGATTTAAGTATGCATGCACATCGGCACGGTACTTTATTCGATCTCACCGGAAGCACAGCTTTCGTCAATATGCTCATCAGGGTGGTCGTTAGTTTCTCGTGTAGCTATCTAAGCTGTATTTGGTGGAATTTGCTGAATGCACACCGGCCGTCTGTGTTCACGACGCCACAATGAAAACTCGCAACAATCATCCTAATATGTTGCAACTGCTCTCATTGCCGAGGCAATTCGAATATAAAAAGTTGGGAGCAGCCTTGTTTCTACGCTCTCACCTTTTCGAGGGCATTTTTGTCCCCTCGACAATCATCATGATTAGGATATCCCGGGTTTCTTATGAAGAGTGCTATCAAGAATGCTGTACCGTGATGATAGCGGGAAGCCGTTCGTGACCTGCAAGTATCGGGCAGGCGGCATTAAAAATGCAAAGAAAGGCACCTAGGCAATATGGCCGCTGTTCTTGATGGTCAAAAAGACTCCCCAAAGGGTGAAGCTTTTTTTTTTTTTTTTTGCGGAGCACAAATTCAAAGTGCACATACCGCACCTTCTCTGCTCACGGAGAAGGTGCTCACGATGCTAGAACGAACAGGATGCAGAATATAACCAAGGCGAAACACTGTGGTCAAGCACACGCCGTATATATGTAAACTAGAGAAAAGAGTGAAAATGTTTCTTTGTAAGCCTCGTCCTACCCTTATGAACCTTCGCCGGCACCATACTGCCAGTTCAACTGTCGTCGCTGCGGAAACACTAAACTGAACGTTCGTAGCATGGGCTGTTGTACAGGCTCAATACAAATGCCGTTTTCCCTGGTAGTGTGATTTCATGCAGCCACTGCCGCCGGCGCTTGTAGAAGCTATCGAATGAAATGAGAACAAAAAAAAATTACATGACAGTCTCCTATGTGATCAAGCTCGGCTATATATTTAGCGTGAGAGTCAGCTGTTACACCTTCGATACACGCCTGTGTGTGCAGTCCTCCCCGGAAAAAACACCCTTCAGGGGCATCCTGTCGAGCGAGAGGTCGGGTCACGAGTTCAGATATCTATAGTTGCACTCATTGTACTGCAGTTGCGCCCTATTGCAACGGGTGCCCCGCGACGTCAATCGCGTAATACGTGTGAGCGAAGCAGCCAACTCTTTACAACAGGCTTTCAGCAATAACTTGTAAGCGTGTAGCACCGCTTAGAACGAGCAATATTGAAAGGGGCAATCAAGAAGACAAGACAATAGAGGCGTTGTTGTTCCAAGCGGTACTATATGCTTACAAGTGATGACGTATCAATTAAACATTCCTAAAACACTACACATTGCAACCTTTAGCCACAATTCGTCGTCGCCATGGGCATCATCCATCAGTCCGGCAAGCTGTGTTCTTTCACGGGTTTTTTGTGCGAGCATACTATTCCAAATAAAAGTTCGAAGTTAACAAGTTCAGTAGCAGCGCACAGACTCCTGTCACTCTGATTTTCCATGCTCGGATTTCGTAAACGAAAAGTCCGCAGTGTCACACTGCAAGTCCTCCGCAACGTACTTCTCGGACTACAAGTACACATCGACCGCGTTTGCACGAAGCAGTGCACATTCACGTGTTACTTTTGATGCTCAGTAGTTGCAGCGAGCCTCCTCTAACTGTATACAACGAACTCCTGAGGGGACCTTTTACGCTGTGGCTCTACCACGTGATCAGCGCAGGCCTGGCCTTTCTTCTTTCGGCTCCAAAGTGGAAAGGGAAGAGTGAGTATGTAACGCTAACAAGAAGACAGCCGGAACTTCATTTAATATGCCCGCACAGAAAACGAAAATTGGACTGAAATTGACTGGTTGACTGGTAACACATAGAAGCAATGATGATGATTTGGGGGGGTTTAACGTCACAAAACCAGTTCTGATTATGAGAGACGCCATAGTGGAGGGCTCCGGAAATTTGGACCACCTGGGGTTCTTTAACGTGCATTGACATCGCACAGTACACGGGCCTCAACATTTCGCGTCCATCGAAATGCAGCCGCCGCAGCCGGGATTCGATCCCGCGACCCTCGGATCAGCAGCCGAGTACCATAGCCACTAGACCACCGTGGCGGGGCACACATAGAAGCAAGGAGTGCGTGATATCATAGGTGTAGCAAACGCCAAGAAGCCTCAGAGGAAGTGGCAGTCGTCTTCTAGAACGAAAAAGTACAGTTTAATCAGGGGTCGTCCCTTCGGTTATAAGCTCCATCTTCCGTCGTTTCGCGTAGAATAGTCCGCTTTCGCTTCGAGTTTTTGATGCACGCTCCGAAGTTCATTATGACCTGCGAGGACAGAAACATTTCTGTATTCTTTAAGAAATTATAGTTACAGTATAGAGCGTACTTGTAATATCCTAGGAAATACAATACAGCAAAATTTTGTACACAATGTTATAGTGTTCATAAAACGAGGAGCCGTTCATTCTAAAATCTGAGACTACTGAGTATTGAACAGCAATGACACAGAAAGGCAAATTATATTTTCTGGGGATTAACTGAGGAGCACGCAACGTGCAATGGAAAGAAAAATGATAGGGGTAACGCTAAGAGATAAAAAACGAGCGGAGTGGATCAGAGAACAGACAGGAGTAGCCGATATTATCTTATCAATTAAAAGAAAGAAGTGGACCTGGGCAGGACATGTCATGAGGAGGAAGGATAATAGGTGGACAGTAAGAGCGACGGAATGGATACCACGAGAGGGAAAACGCAACAGAGGTAGGCAAAAGGTTAGATGGAGCGATGAAATTAAAAAGTTTGCGGGCATAAAGTGGAACCAACTCGCTCAGGATAGGGTGGATTGGAAATCGTTGGGAGAGGCCTTCGTCCTGCAGTGGACCTAAACAGGCTGATGATGATGATGATGATGATGATGATGATGATGATGATGATGATGATGATAAAGCGGGCACTTGGAGACAGAGACATTGGGGTCTGAATGCATAGAAATTTCTTTTATGTCGCAACACTGAAAAGAAACACACAGAATTACCGTTATCACTAAGTGTTAGCAGTTATAAGGACTATGATCTTCAAATAACCAGCGATAAATGGTCATCCGGCTCCCATTGCCTTAAGCGACAAACTAACACTTTGTTAGACCAAGTACGCTCGCGTAATCGATATTCTTTATTTCTGTTTATGTTAACATTAACGTATCTAAATGGCAGTCAAGATCAAATGGAGTACTCATGGGCAATTTTCAGTAGGTGACACTACGCAATCACCAAACAACATAATGATGTACTCACACAAATGACCAATGCAGCAAGCATAACCAGCGAAGCATTCTCGTAGCGTATGTTGTCTGTGGCATACCTGCTCAGAAGCGGTGCTACCGATGACCTGCCAACGAACAGCCAAGGTTCAGTTGTACCGTCGTCTTGTAACCCGCGGACATATTTGAGAACAACGACAAAAAAACTGCTTACCCAAGTGTAATGGCACCGAAGAGGAAGCCACAAACTGTAGCATAGGTCCACATGCTGTTTGGAAATCCTCTTTCACTTTCATGAGCAAAGTTGCCAAGAAAATAAGAGATAAATAATAATATTGTATCTGGTAGTACACGCAGTATTACTAATACTTATATTTGGCGCGCTTTGTAAAGCTGCTACCACTGGAGCACGGAACTACGTCATAATGCAAATACATGAAGTGATCACAGCAGAGTAGCCGGCGGCTAAGGTGAAGGGGACAGTAAAGGCGACTATAACAAGCCGGCGTGGTTTGCCGAAATGTTACTCCGGTAAACTACAACTACAGCTACAGCTCTAGGGCAACGAAATTATTTGGGAGGAAATTATTGTCTCGTGGGCCCATATAGAACTTGTGCAACTTAAAATTCCGTAAAGCCCTAGGGAAATCTGCCCGAGCGAGAATGTGTGACGTCAAAAAGCAAGCCGACGACGTCGAATAGAAACGTCAGTTTCAGTAAGTACGAATTTAACGATTCCGCAAAACAAGGACAGCCGTAGACGTTAGCAGAAATGCTGAACTCGGAGCATTATCGATAAAATTGTGCGACCCATTTGCGACAGTGTGCGTCGCCCACATCAAGAGGTGGCGCTTTCGACATGGCGGTCATGACGTATTTCCGTCTCCCACTGTTGAATCTGCTATTGAATCTGGCACTCGCGTTGCCCCCTTTCCGATAGGTGGCTGTTGCTTAGAGGTAATCACCGCTCAAACGAAAACATCAGATATTTTTCGAAAATACAATAGACCAATCAGTCATTCAAGCAAGCAAGCAAGCAAGCAAGCAATCAATCTGTGTATGTCCTTCTTTAATGTACACGAAAGAACGAAAACTGTTTGCAAGAGACATTCCTCGTTGTTTGATGGAGCTCTCTGCCACCCGTACAGCGGCGAAATACGCAGGCAGAAAATGAGCGTACGCGGTAGTTTTCTTTTTTTCTTCTTTTTCAGCTTCGAAATTATCTTCAACCGTTTCTCAGAATGTATGTGCAACATCATATGAAGTATTAGGGCAGTAAACAAACAAGACGCAAAACGGAAACTGCCCTGAGATACGGATTCTTTATTACCATAAGCGCTAATCAAACATATTAGCATAATTAGGTCATGAAGTTCTATTTAATATACGAAGCCTTTCTTTACACTGCACCAACATCGAATATTTCTGTTTTCGCTAGTGTTAGTATGTTTAAATCTCCTACATAGTATTCGTTCAGTCTAAGTGGCATAGTGTTCAATGCCTTCTTGTCCCATATTGAGTACGGGAGAAGGAAATTTTTAATGGAGGCTGATATATAAAAGGTACCTAAGGGGATACTTTTTATTTCAGCTCTTAATCATCTGGTAAGAATTTGTGCGGAAATATGTCTTATTTTTATATTATCTCCATGCTATCAATATATATATATATATATATATATATATATATATATATATATATATATATATATATATATATATATATATATATATATATATATATATGTATATGTATATATATATATATATTTCCACTAGAGTAGGAACAATATCTCGACGTAATGACCGTTTTATTTTATTTATCAGCGGTGCCACAATGTACCTTCACTGTATTGAAACCGTGAATAGCGCAAGGGAAACCGCACCGGTTCGGTGTCTCTTTTAGTTATTTTCCTCGCCTTTATATGCGTTCACTTGGTACATACGACACCCCTCTCAATAGGCAATGATGTTAGGCTGCATTTCCTGGTAAACCACACTTGGGATTCTTACGACTAGGATGACAAACAAGGAAGAACAAGCATGCACGCCAAAGCGCTTGCTTTCGTCTGTTTTCACGCTCTGGTCCCGCTGAAACTCGCTAATTGAATCATTGTTACGTTAAACTGTTACGGAAAAAAAATGAGGACAAAATATTGATTCGCGTAAGTAAGAGTATATATTGCCATTATGATGGTAGGCTGACTTACATGGCTTTCTTGAGTGCCAAGCTGAAGCTGCCGACGATCACAGCAGCGCAACCAAAACCTATCGCTGCTTGTGTGAGGTAGACAAGCCACAGGTATCTGCGGAAAGGGAAACAAATATGTATTTACGGCCTATATAGCATGGAAAGAAAATGTAGCGATGCAAAGACAGTCTGCAGACAATAAAGGCCACGAAGTGAACTATAGTTTAATATAAAAACAATACCTAGGGGGAGTGCGGGCAAAAGAGAAAGGCTGGCCAGAGAAATATTGGAACCAAGAGGAATTGACAAAAACAGGGACACTTGTGTTAGTTGACTTTCATTATCTTTTTCGGGTGAAGAGAAGCATTTTTTGCGCACCTGGTGGCCCTAAAGTCAGCGATACCTTGTTTGTAATCCGTGCAACGAGTCCTTACATTTCCTGTTTATTATTCTTTGATTTCATCGACACTTTCCGTCTAGACTGCTGAATTTTTCCATCACGGTGTTTTCACACATTTTACTATGATTTTCTATGCACCGTCTATAGTCCATGCCCTTGTCTATTTCGCACGCATTCGTTTATTGTCGCAAGCAACACCTATACGTACGCTTTCCAGTAATAGAAATCTTAGTCGCAGTTCAGTGCTTGCGTCATGTGTATCGCATGTTCGTCCTCGTCTAAAAAAAAAAAAAAAGGAAAAGAAGGGAAAAGAAAAGAAAAGAAAAGAAAAGAGAAAAGCTTGTGCTGCCATTCATATATCAGGAATTACACTCGAAAAGGCCCGTGTTAGAGTTTGTCAACATTTAGTGTATTTTTTTATGACATCGTTTTGGTTGTCCAGTGAGATGGAATAGCCGGATCCATACAGAAGGCATCGCCCTTCCTATTCACCATTTCAATATAATAAATGCTTAGGTCAGATAGCCGAGAGGCGTACGATTTGTCACCAGTACCTGGTCACCATTATCTGCTCACCAGTACTTGTTTAAAAGCGGATACTGGTGACCAGGGGAGACACACAGACGATAGCGCTCCCACCCGTGTCTTTCTTTTTCTCTTTTATTGTTCAGACTAACTTACAGCAAAATATCCCCTTTAGTAAGGCCCACGTAGGCCACCAAGTCGTTTTCTTGAAACGCATTAGGTATTTTTTTGAGACCGCTCACCCGAACTTGTTACATATTTAAATGCTACATAGTTAACGTAGCACTTAGCGAAACAGAACACCCTTGGTGTTCTGCTTCTTCATGCATAACGTCTAGTCCCACTCGTACACACCACAATTGAGGTCCGCATAACGTTACGCTGCCGCTGTTGCGCAAACGCATGGAGCGCCTGACCATGATTCTCGGGGGCCGCGTTGCGCCGCACTCAACTCCGGCTATGACTGATAGATGGCGTCGCCGACACCAAAAGCTGCACGCAAAGCGGCTCGTTTGAACTGCCGTGTGAGTGAAAAAATGCGTCGTCCTCTCAACGGCCTTTCCGGGTATTCCTTTTTATTTTTTCCCCCAGCGCGAACAGAATCGGTCACACGCTGAAACGATATGCAAGCGTAAAAAGACAAATGATGACTTAAGTTATTGAAGTGAGAAATAGTTTTCATGTGTTCACAATATTCAGCACCTACCTAACGGCACAACAAAGATAAACAATAAATTATATTACAGTAATACACTATCTTTAGAGGTTTACTCCCGTTTATTCACGCCAGGAGGTTCATTATCTGACGAATAAACATGTTGGAGCTGAAATGCATGATTTTAGGGCCATTCTCCAGCTCAGCCCGGTGTCAGTGTGATGCCACAAATCTCATCCTCCCTTTTCTAATTTTAGACGCCTAGCTGGTTGATAACTACCAACACTTGGCAAACTTAGGCTTCACCTAGCTCATTTACAACAAACTGCAGCCCTTTGTTACCTATCACAAAATAGCTACGCCACAAAATAATAATAATAATAATAATAATAATAATAATAATAATAATAATAATAATAATAATAATAATAATAATCAGCCTGCTTAGGTCCACTGCAGGACGGAGGCCTCTCCCAACGATTTCCAATCCACCCTTTCTTGAGCGAGTTGGTTCCACTTTATATCCGCAAACTTTTTTAATTTCATCGCTCCATCTAACCGTTTGCCTGCCTCTGTTGCGTTTTCCCTCTCTTGGTATCCATTCCGTCGCTCTTACACTCCATCAGTTATCTTTCCTCCGCATGACATGTCCTGCCCAGGTCCACTTCTTTCATTTAATTGATATAATATTATCGGTTACTCCTGTCTATTCCCTGATCCATTCCGCTCGTTTTTTATCTCTTAGCGTTACCCTATAATTTTTCTTTCCATTGCACATTGCGCGCTCCTTAGTTTCATCTCTAGTTGTCTCGTTATCTTCCACGTCTTTGCACCGTACGTTAGTACTGGGAGAATGCAGTGATTGAATATTTTTCGCTTTAGTGAAAGCGGAAAGTTTCCAGTCATGATTTCGTAATGCCTTCCGAATGCGCTCCAGCCCATTCTTATTTTACGGAGAATTTCTTTTTCATGGGTAGGAGTTCCCGTTATTAACTGTCCTAGGTATACGTATTCGTTTACACATTCTAAGGGTTCACTGTTAATTTTAAACTCCTGTTCCTTAGCTAGGCTATTGAGCCTAACTTTGGTCTTTTGTCTATTCATTTTTAATCCCATTTTAATACTTTCTCGATTTAGGTCATCAATCAAAACACTACAAAAGTCCATGATGTCATGGCATGCCCGCGATGTAACATGAAGGTGTATCGCTGCTTATACCTTTCACTTTAACGTCTAATATGATGATATACCGACTTTTATATTTATATTACAGCAAGACCATTTTTGTTGAATGAAAAGTTAGCTACAGATACAACTAATCTCATTTTACCTGTTAGTGTTCTTTAAGGAGATGTCTCGCCAGAAACGCGCCTGTGCGCCTGAGTGTGGTTACCTTTACATTAGTCCACCGTGAAAGTATGTAGATTTCGGTGCCGTATATCGGTGTGCTCGCAAGTTTCCACACTGATATCCGTGACATGTTATCTTAAGTTACATCGTCAAACTTTCGGAACATTCAAGTTCGATACAAAGACCAATGCCGATGTATTTCCTTAGATTGTCAGTACCAAGGTATTCACAGTACACACGCATCCAGTAAATCTCCCTTACTGTAGCTAACCTGGCTTCTTATCCATTGGTATCACTCAGCTTGCTTACTATTTGCCTGCGGTCTTTGCCTCCGGGCTCAGGTATGTTTTCCTTCATCTAGGAAAGTTACAGTTTTGCCGACAAACAAGCGCATCCGCAGCTCACTGAAATTGAAACAGTTACTTACGGTGGAATCTGCAAGAATGGAGCGGGACCCACGAAGAGGAAAGCCAACGCCATTATTATAAATCCTAGCAATACCGAAACACCTTCTTGTTCCTGTAAAGACACAGCAGTACCCTTCTGTACGACAACTTCAAAAACGGAAATGGCGAGGGACCGTATTAAGCGAAAACAAATGAAGAAAAATCTTAAGATCAATTCATCAGAGGATCTTGAAACTTGTGTATAAAGGCCGTTCTTTATGACGCAGCTAACTGCCGCAATCAAGCGATACAGTTCTGTGGATTTTACTGTAGCGCCCATAAACAGATCACCTTTGAGTCTTGCTTGGTCCTTTCTTGTTCTGCAGCCGCGTTCCATAGACACCACTTGAATACACAATAGATTTTGGATATAAATACGCAGGCGCAAATCCAATGTATAGCAAAGAATACATGCACTGAAGTGCAATGGCTAATCCATAAGGCCGCCGCCTTGGTCCTGGTTTCAGAATTGCGCAGTAATGAGCGTTAGGGTTTCATCATTATAGGCGACCCAAACGTTCACTCACATGATTGCTTTACTAAGCAAACCTCTCACAGAATGTAGGCCTACACTGCAAGTGTAAGTTGTCCATTCATTAGGAGTCATTCAGCTTTTACCGTATTTACTATTAAGTCACGCGTACAATATGCAAAAGCGTTTGTCCATGGTAACTGCAACGCAATTCAGCCGAAGTGTTGTAGGTACTCGCGCAGCTTTTTTGACAGCGCTATATATTCGAGATATTCGTGATACAATCAGAATAAAATAACACCGGTTTCTTCGAACATCTGCAAACATTTACAACATACTCTTAAATTCCCAACACGTTTCTATCCCAGCACTCAGCGTGTTTCACTTTATTACTTTGTATTTCAACTGCAGCAGGTTGCGAGAAAAAAGAAATCAAATCTTACCAGCTTGTACGTGAAGAGATATCCCCAGAAAAGAGACCCGAGTGAGTAACAGATGTAGAGTGCAGAGAACACGGCCACAACTTCTAAATCTGGAAGCCGGAACTGTCAAAACACAAAGCACAGAATTGATGATTGATTCCTGGGGTTTTACGTCCCAAAACCAGCTATAATTATGAAAGACGCCGTAGTGGAGCTCTCCGAAAATTTCTACCACCTGGGGTTCTTTAACGTGCACTGACAACGTACAGTACACGGGCCTCAATATTTCTCCTCCATCGAAATGCAGCCGCCGCGGCAGGGATTCGATCCCGCGACCCTCGGATCAGCAGCCGAGTACCATAACCACTAGACGATCGTGGCGGGGCCACAAAGCATGAAAAAGCACCTCGCAAGCCATTCTAACCTAAACATATTCTTGAAGATCCGAGAAATGCTGATACTAGCAGATAGTTTCACCAATGGGAACGCGCCAATGGCATTGTGTTACCTTACTATATTTTTTCAACTACGTGAGAAATATAACGATCTGAAAGGCGTCCAAGTATCTCTCCGGTGCTTGCTTTCTTAAATTAATTAATTAACCCCTGTGGTTTTACGTTTCAATATCACGACATGATTATGAGAGACGCCGTAGTGGAGGACTTCGGAAATTTCGACCACCTGGGGTTCTGCGCACTCATATGCCAATGACATCGCACAGCGCATTAGTTTCCCCCCATGGCCGCTCCTGACAATGCGAAGGTTGCATATTCATTGGTGGGACCAGTCTGCTGCGACTGTATATTCAAGAACCGAAGAAACTTGCACATGAAATGCACACTGTAGTGAAACATGCAGACCTAATAGATTAGAAATACTGCGCTGTAGCTCACTCTATTGTTATGATTATCGTTATCATTACCGTTGTTGTTGTTGTTGTTGTTGTTGTTGTTGTTGTTGTTGTTGTTGTTGTTGTTGTTGTTGTTGTTGTTGTTGTTGTTGTTGTTGTTGTTGTTGTTGTGTAACTTCTGTCGCACCGAGGCTATAATAGCCTACATTAAAACTGCAACGTCAACCTCCCAAAATAGGTTGATTGTACTTGTAGCTGACCGCACTCAGTACGGTCAACATTTTGAACGAAGAGGTTACCACATGTAGATCATGTGACGTTAGAACATCATTGCAGTAATAATGGCCTACCTCCCCTTCCTTGAGATGAAATTCCAATGTTCCGCCGTGAAACCCAAGCGCTGATATGGCGATTCCAACATTTGCGATACTGATGATCATTGGAGCGTTGAACAAGAGGCGACTGGCATTCTGGTCTGGTTGGTCCCTCGCAATCTCGATTGCTAGAAAGAAGCGAAAACCTAGCTCAATGCGCAGATTACGCCTAAGTGGAACGTGAGCTGTGCTGCATATGGCGATCGGTAACTCTGTGGAACGCCGCGTTAACGAAGGCCTGAGGGTGGGCCTCCCTCACGAATTTTTCCTACCTTAGGTAATAAGGGAAGGAGGCTTACATATGGCCGGAGACCGTAGCAGGATGAACGGTGCACCAAGGAACATAATACCACCGGCAATAAAGAACGGTATGGCATCTGGCCACCACTGAAATAGGACCGCTTTCGTCAAGACGTAGTGAAAGAAAGAAATTACGGCCACAAATAAGAAGGTATGCCAGTACCTCGATGAGGGCAGTTCCAACAAGGAAGCCAACTGTGTTAGATATTCCGTACACGCACTCCATAGAAGACTGAAACGAAAAAAAAAAAGAAAAAGAAAGGTTAGACTGATGTTAAGCAAAGGAGTCTGACTGCTTTCTGTAACTGGTTTTGCATAGCATTAACTTTCGTCTGAAAATTTCTTTCTTTCGCATAGGCGGCCATAGAAACATGGCGTTACCGTGAGATGCTACCATAGAAAGAAGTCTGAAAAAAATTCTTATTTAATACAGTGATGGTCTCCTTTTGAGGCTATCGCGTCCTCACATCAACATTCATCACAGTCGAGCCAAGCTGATAGCAAATCGATGCCCTTATCTAAGGAGTACCGACGGATAAAACGCATGGGAATGATAATACGGAACACGTTCGTAGCATATAAACGTAGAAAATACTTTATGACTAAAGTTCTCTGAAATAAGATCTCACGCTAAGGTAAGACCTATTACTTGTTCTTCGATAAAGCATTCTTAGACATTCGGCAAAATATTTTGCTCGTTCAACCTATAAACGGAATTCCGGAAAGCCGGCGGCGTCCTGTATTTCCCATAAGAATGGCCAAATCAACTGCATCTGGGTATTGATCTACTGGGTTATATAGGACTTTTATATGAAAAAGAGATCATAAATTAGGTAGCACAGCACAAGGTGCTCAGAAAAAAAATAAACAGAAGTCAAACACACGTGTAATGCACACGCGAGACGTGTCTTATATTTTATATAAGAATATTTACATGACGAATCGGAACAGATCATGAACAGCCTCATCATCTCTGCAGCTGCTCAATAAACCTGGCTGAGAATGGTAGATAACTCAGTGTTCGTTCAGTATGCATATACATCATTCATAAAGGGCGAAAATTAATATATTTGCACTGGGCAATCTGAAATCTCTGCTGCTTTTATTTTGCAAACAGCTAGTGTAATATATGTAACAGCGACCCTGAGCAAACCGTTATTACGAGTGACAACTAATTTTCTCTACTGAGTCGCATACGCCTCCTATTTATTAAGCGTACGATCAAATACCAGTAAGTGTGAAAAGACTCATGGGCAGCATAGTTGCGTTAAATACTGTGCAAGCGTTTCTGAATCCGAAGACATCATACACATGTGCTAAAATGCGCTTCGGAAAAGTAGAAGTGATGGTTAGACTCACTAACAATTATTATGCCGCAGCTCCTCTGGCTCCTGAAGGTGGCGGCTGCATAGAGTGTTACCACAAAAAAAGCGTAAAAGAAACCGAACACCACTCCAATCGTCACAATGGCACCAACGAAGGAGCTGCTGTCGTCGATCCAATACGTGCAGCTATAAAAAGAAGAAAAGGGTGGAGAAGCACATTGTTCTTATTCGAATAAAAAAATGCAAAGCGCATCTAGATTTGGGTGTTTAAGTTCATATAAAAGTCGTTGGAAAAGCAACCGAAAAATAATATGAGAACTTTTTCAAAAATCCCAAAAAAAGGAAAAGCAACTTACTCCAGATTTCCCGATATTGTACTAGAGGGGAGGAGGAGGAGAGGGAGGCAAGAAAATAATTGATTAATTGTCAAAAAAAAGGAAGTTTCTCTTGCGTAAATACGAGGCAGTTGAAATAACCGTGGGATTTCGAGGCACAACTAGAAAAGAGGCCCTTAAAGATCATCCTATGTAACCATGAGAACGTGTGACCTGCATTCCCCTTGAAAGAACTTGCCCAAACTCCCGAGCCACACTGAAATGTCCGCTCGCAACCCCGTAACATTGAGCACGCATGCAAACACAGAGCGAGTGTCGCAGGCAGCGCCGTCCATCTCTAAAGGAGGACATGCGAGACACGACCTTGACACAAGCGCTACACGAGATGGCCTTGGTCCCTTTTACTGAGCACTTTAAGAAACATTCCCGATGTCGAGTGCGCGCAACATGCCGAGCGGAATCAAAATGAGCAAGACCAAAGGGCATGTGTCCTGATAAGTGTGCACGAGCTGGTTATGCCCTGCCAGGCTCCGTCGCTCGGTGTATAAAGTCTAGAGCGACAAAACAGCTTTCCTGTCCCCTATATCTGTTCGTATCTGTTCGATTGAGCAGAGCCCGCGCTCCCTTAATGCATGCTAGTTCGTGTATTTCTATGCGTGCGTGTACGTATATGCATACAAAATGCAAAGGCGAAGGATGAGGAAAGGAAGAAAAGGCAGTGAGTATAACCACACGCACCTCCAGTTTGCTATCCTACACTGGCGGAAGGGGATTAAGGGATGAAAAATAGGACAAAGCTGCACAAACTTCAAAATATTTCAGGGGGAAAGGGGGCTGACCCCCACCCGCCTTCCTCTCTCGCTACGCCGATGTACACAATAGTCATCATCATCATCAGCCTGTCTACGCCCACTGCAGTACAAAGGCCTCTCCCATAGACCTCCAATTATCTCTGTCGTGTGCTAACTGGGCCCAATTTATCCCCGCAAACTTCCTGATCTCATCTGCCCACCTTTCTGCCACCCCCTGCCACGCTTGCCTTGTCTAGGAATCTGGAAATCTGTTACCCTTAATGACCAACGGTTGTCTTGTCTTCGCATTACACGGCCCGCCCACGCCCATTTCTTCTTGTTAATTTCTATTAATACGTCCCTAACACGCGTTTGTTCCCTACGCAATACACAATAGTAATGGCGGAGTAACTAGAAGCGTGAACGCAAGACCAATAGGTGGAATATTGGAGATGGTTAGTCTTTCTAGGGGCGATTTTTAGATGCGGAGCATCTCTTGCTCGCGGGTATGTCACGCGTCCGGCGTCCGCACTCACACTACGCATAAGCGACTCTCCTCTCCCTTCACTCTCTCCAACAGCTGCTGCAATAAATAAAGTGGGTAGAGAGCGCGCGCGCGCTTCGCTTCAGTAGTATCTCCTCCTTCTCTAATGAAAGAAGTTGGTGGTGTTGTTTGATGGAAGCAACAACGCTGCAAACCTGTAAACACCCCCGTTAAATGCACCGTTGAAACTCCCAGCGATGCTCCGCCTCACCCCACGGTCCCCTTCGGGGAGATGGTGTAATTTTTTTTTCTCTAAGCCACGAACAAAGATTTGTCGGCACGTCATTGAACGAACCGAGAGCTGGTTCTCAAGAGTTTAATAACTATCACAATCTAAGAATGAGAGGCTTTGATAGCGGTTCCTTGCTTGTTCAAGGGATACATGCTTTAAAGTATCGTATTTATTCTGTTTGCTACCTGCTACCTACATCCATAAAAACATCGCCGCGCATGAGCTCATGCACTGTTTAAAAGCAATCGAAAGTCATAATATCATTCCAGTCTTCCTAAGATGAAGCATATCACCGGAGAGGTGTGATGTTCTGTGGACGGGCGCGATATGTAGCTCAAGAAATCGGGCACCGCGAACCACAACGAACGCCATTGTTATAAAACATTTTATAAAAATAGAGTAACTCGAGTATTCGCCCCGCTTAAGGCTGCAGACATGCTATCCGTGTGGTGGATACGTCACGAACTCCTTTCACAGTTAATATCCGTGGCTAACTTTATGCCAAGGAATACCCTATCGAATACGGTGCAATAAATGTTGGCGCACCTCACGTGTTTCAAATGTTTAGCCACATTTATGCATAATTATACATAGCATAAACATTAATTAGCCGTTTGGCCTTCTACCGCACAAATGAAGTGCTATTCTTCTGCAGTCTAACCTGATGAAATCGCAATGTGATAGGCTGGCACACAGTACCTGAGACCACGTATTATTTTTTACCAGACTGAGTTCTTTAATGTGAACGTGCACTGACGTGCAGCTGCTTGAATTTAGGCAATGACTCCTATCACCATTTTGATGTGCTTTTTCGTGATTTGTACTACCACTTTACTATTCACTGCTATTTGCAGCAGATTAATGTAATTTCAGATATTGTATGTGTCGTGTTCCAAAAAGATTGAGTCGTTCATCGTGCCGGAATTAGGCTGCGTTAAGCAGGCTACTATAGCAAAATTGCACTAAATTAGCCGCCACTTTGCAGAAATATGCCTTACCCGCACAGTGACACGCATACGATCATTCCAATTAAGGCAACAACAAGGGTGCGGTGAGGTTTAAGGAGCTGAATCTGTAATGACATAGCAACCAGAGAGAAGCATTTCAAATACATGCAACATAAACTCATTTCTGAATAGAATTCGAAACTACAACTTACCATCGATATGTTAAAAAGGCTTCCAAGTAATGTCGACGCTCTGGTACTTGCATAAATGACGTTGAACTGCCATTGTTCTGCTCGCCTTTCTGCCGCCTGAAAGTGACACCAAAATGTAGCCAGGACATATCGCGATATAGTAGCCCCAAATCTATAAGCGAAAATTCGTGGCAAGTGAAGCCGACACCGCAAAGCACTTCCAACTAAAGATTACGCCTTGCGGCGGCGTGTTTCTTAAATCTTGATGCAATAATTTACCTTAGAAACCAGTAAAGACAAGTATTTTTAAACATTGGCCATTGATCACTAACTAAAGATAGCGATATGGAAGGAGATGACAACGAAGCTCATGATCTCGGTAGGCGACCAATAGCATGGTGTGCGAAGGAAGCCACTCAGTCATTTTCGAAGTGTTGTACGTTGAGATAGTTGGTGCTGAGACACGGAAATCAGCGGGAATCTGCGCAACAAGACGACACACAAGAAAAGACACAGGACAAGGCAAGCTAAGACGCCCCTGTCTAGATCGCCTCGATCGATAGCAATTGATTGATTGATTGATTGATTGATTGATTGATTGATTGATTGATTGATTGATTGATTGATTGATTGATTGATTGATTGATTGATGAAGACAAATACACAAAAAATTGTCCTGGGAGGCAGGACTAAGGGCTGCGGGAACGACCGACTTGGTTGTGCCACCCCGGTAGCAAAAGCATGTGTAACATGCACTATAACTCAACAGAAATAAACACATAGCCGCACCTACTATTTTACACAAGCGTAAGCAAAAAACCACACAAGACGACAAGATTCCCAATGATTCCCTGTCATTTTACATCGAGGTAATGTCGTGCTCTTTACGGATATCTCTACGTCTATACCGCAACCAGCCCTGACCCACGTGCCGTATATTTTTCGCACATTTTGCACGTCATTAAGATAGAGGATGTATACTTACTAAATGTGGTATGTAGGGGGAAATGAGTGCGAGAGAGAAGCAGGCAGCACCGTACACTGCCAGGACAGGGAACCTCCTCAGCGCTCTGCTGCGTGCTGGTGGTTTTATGTATTCCCGTTCCAGCGTTGCTTGCTCTGTCATTTTCTCCGGAAGAACCAATTCTTTGGGAAGAGTGACGCTCTCATCATCAGTCACACTATGGGGATTCATGGCGGTCATCTCAACACCTCTGGATCGAGAGCGCTGAAGAATGCGCATGTTAAAGCGCTGGAAACAGAGAGACAAAAACGGCGATTCAGCATAGAACGCGCTTCCATAAATGTGGGAGTCCTCACACGAATAATATACACAAGAATACCAATATAGACATATTAGCTTGTACGCGGGCCTTCTTGAAACTGCGTTCACCGGAACATAGGAAAAAAAAAAACAGCGCAAGTTTGTATAGGCTATGCCGGACATAATACCTCTGTCCACTTGAAAGATGTGTACACAAGGCTAAGGTTCTAAATTACTTTGCTCAGTATCCATAAGTAACGTTGCTGCACATGTAAAACCAGACGCACATGTACCAGAGGTTTTCGCGCCATAGTAATAGCACATATTTGAATTTGAATTTGAATTTTATTGCTCACAATTTTTACATGAAGCTTGCATATTAATTTGCCATGAAACGACATTCTTCATGTTTTGTCCCTGCCTTCGTTTTATCTCATCTTTTCTTTCCCCCGTGCTGGGTAGCAAATCGGACGTGCATCTGGTTAACCTCCCTGCCTTTCCTTGCCCCAATCTCTCACTTGGACCGCTGGCATAAAGCCTTTCAACGTGGCCCTTGGACGGGTTACTCTGTTATCTGTTCAGTATTTCTCGAGTTCTCAGCGAACTTCGACGTTTCAAGCTTTAGCCTCTCTCAAATTTACATTTGCCTCCTTTCTTTAGCGTACACAACTTTGTCGACATGATAAAGGTGCTGTCGAAGCCTTAGTAGCAGTGACCATTTTTCTTTCCTCAAATATCAAAAACGAGTAAGCTTGGAGCACTTCGGCATCAAGCTCAAATATACTGCAAAAATTAGACTTCCACTTTAACGGAAATTAAATCTGCTCTCGCCTTAGCCTTCGTGGAGAGAAAAAGTCGGAGCTGCACATCGAGAGATACTGCACTGCCCAGCTCCTACGCCGATATCTTGAGCATTTCTTGAGAGGCCAAAGGGACCTTTGAATTATTAACACATATACAAGTAGCACAATAGCATATACAAAAGCTCAAGTTCTGAGCGAGCCGTGATTTTAAAAGAAGAAGAAGAAGTCTTTTAGTACGAACCTTTAGGAAAACTACGTGTCGGCGGACCATTCGAGCGTCATTTGAAGATGTCATCTATTGGTTAACCACATTAGACCTTCGATTTGGTACATACTTGCGAGTCAATAATCTGGGGTTGTATTCTGATATTTCTCTTGACGACATGACCAAAGGGTTACCGTCAACGCGTGCTGATTGGCTAGCTGAGAAAAGGTCGCTTTTTCATTGGTCAAGCAAGAGACCCTGTCGTTTAAACCGACCATCGCAGAATATTGCCTTGGACAGCAATGGTATCCAACCCCAAATGCGTTAAATATTATGCAACTGCCAATATCAAGCAAAGAGTACTTCTTTCCGAGCACAAAACTATAATCAAAGCGTAAGTAGTACAAAAATTTTAGACAACACTTACCGAACACTGCGAAGCTCGGTACAGAGCCAACCAAATGAGTGACGCACTGCGTGGGTACGCGCCGAGTTCAGAATCTGACGCATAGCTCCATCTCGAAGCAGCAGAGTCCTTGACGTGCAGCATAATTCGGAACGGCTATTATTTAGGAACCGGATGTGACGCGACCGACCACGAACACAATGCACTCGCGGGCACGGAATGCGCGCACTGGGATAATTGGGAGTGGAGGAACACGCGAGCTTCCGGCAATCATAATTTGAAAGCAAATGTATGCAACGATACAAAACAAAAATGATATACCGTGGTGTTCACTGCGTTGAATTAGTGAAACCTTGTTCCCTGTGCGATAAGCAAACTTACAAACTTGCTCTTCGGAGAAAGGGAGATTAATTCTATTCAATTTGTGTAATGATGATCGAGAGTATAAAACAAGGCCGAAATTGAATAACTTAGCAGAATTACATTACTTTCGTAGCTTTTCGCATTTTAACACTATACAATAAATATTGTCAAACAATTTCTCTCACACAAGAAGTGTTATCAGCGAAAAACATTGAAAATACAGAAAAAAGGACGACGCGCCGTTTTTCCTCGATCAATTTCGGTGTTTTTTGCTGTTAAATCTTTCGTGCTCTGTGTAAATAACCGTTTCACGAACGCACTTTTCTCCGGCACCCGTCGTTGTGACTAGTTAGTTATAGCACGATAAGGTAACATTTTGCTGAACATTCTAAACCTCGAAACAACTGAAGGCTGGGAGTCTGCATAACAGGGCGCATAGAAATGCGTTCACATTGCGTCTAAACTGAATTAAGAGAACTGCCGACCATGTAGAGACTTCACTGATGCATGCACACTCGAAGTGAATTCCTGATCAAGTGCCAGTGATAAGGTTGTTTACAAAACTTTGTCGCGAACGCGATATGTCATTTAATATGACATTCAATCAGCGCAGCCGTCGCATAGGAAGTTGAACGGACAACGTCTGCGTGCTTGTAGAAGCGCATAAAAGAAATTAATGGGTTTTTTTTTTGTGTGTGTGTGTACGTCCAGGTTATCAGTTCCTGTTCCGTCATTATAAAGCCAGCTGTCAAGGCACAAGTTTGAAAAGGAAGCTTTCTTTCGAAACTTCCTATGGTTACCCTGGCCCCTGGCTGCTGCTGCCGCTCCCTTGCCGAATAGGTCTCAGACCAATCCCTGACTGATGGGTCACCCACAATAAACCCCTACGCGAGGTTTCGCACTTCCGCCGCTTCCCTGCAGCAGTGGAAGTTCAAGGGATTGATTGATTTGCGGGGTTTTCACGTCCCAAAACCAGCTCTGATTATGAGAGACGCCGTAGTAGAGGTCTCCGGAAATTTCGACCACCTGGGGTTCTTTAACGTGCACTGACATCGCACAGTACACGGGCCTCAACATTTCGCCTCCATCGAAACGCAGACGCCGAGGCCGGGATTCGATCCCGCGACCTTCAAATCAGCAGCCGAGTGCCACAACCACTAGACCACCGTGGCGGGGCAGAAAAGAAAGGAGTGGGCATCACGTTACACATGCGTTATGGGGCAATTTATCTGGCAGATTCCGTGGCTAGTTAGCGAAACGCATAGCATGGATACAGCAGCAAAAGCTTAACACCCACAAGTCGGTGCTTCAGTATCTGGACCAAGCTTTTCCCCCCCATTCCACACAGTGAGACGTGCCCTCCTCTAGAAGGTCTATTACTGTCGCAGCACGTCCGAAGCAAAGTGGACCAGTATCCCGCCCACTAAACTTAACTTACTAGCGCTAGCTCACTAACAATATAATGCCCTCTTTTATACCAGTTAGCGCCTCTTAACACAAGTGATAGAGGTTCAGAAAAGTTTACATAAGTTGCAAGCACATAACAGGCTTCGCTTTCTCTTATTTATATAAGCGCAGTGATTTATATAAGCTCTGTCGCGAAGGCACACACTTGCATTTTTATTACAATGAAAGCGAAAAATAGCAGAAGCGAAGCTGAGTGGAGCTATCTTGGCTGCTGGGTAGTCGCTGTATTGTATCATTTCAAATTAAAATTGGCTACTACAAAATGCATGTAGCTATGGACAAAGTACAGCTTGAAGAGCGTTAGAAGGCGGGTCGTTTATGCTTACGCATGTTTCCAGTGCAGTGAAACAAACGGCCAGCGGCGCATTAAATATTTCAAGCTATAGTAGAACTCAACGTCTTCTCATTTCAGTATAATGCCTTTTATTATGTGCAACGATGCAGTTTCCTCTTCTTTCGGGTATTGTTTTGTTTTTGTTTTCTATTTTTATGTGAACGCTGTTACACGAACCTAAAAACAGAAGCAGGTTACCAATGTTATCAAGAAGCGAGGAATAACGTTTGATTACTGGCGGCATAAGGATCATACAAGCGTAAAGCCTTCACAGCCACATCCGTGCGCGCTTCCAGTATTCTGGAATTATTAAATAGTAGATGCTACTCGTGTGTGAAAAGGACGCAATTCCCTCTCAAACATGAGACATAATAAAACGAGGAAGTGCTCCTCAAGCAGCCTCAAAAGCGTTGCAGTGTAGTATAATTTCCGCATACCAGTGCCACAGTATCATTACGAGACACGCCGTAATGGCGGACTCGGGATTAATTCTGACCCCTTGGAGTCAAACACAGGAGAAAGGACATCGCAACAGGATGTGAGGTGGTTCAAGGCCATCATCGAAAGTATTGAGCACGAAATAGTGAGGCCGTATTCTGACACGATCACATTTAGCGACGAAGCTGTTCTTGATGACGTAGAACTGCGCTTGTCCAATGACTAAAGTGATCACTTGCCCGCCTTTTCTCAACCAGCGAATCAGCACGCAGTTCAAGCCATTATGTCGACATCCCCAACACAGAATACGGCCCCAGGTGCCATCTCGGTTCTGCAAAGCTATGCGATCCGTCGGCAAAAATTGTAGTTCGATCTATAATCCTGTCTTCTCAACGACAGGAAAGAGTCGACGGCTGACATAGCAGTCGTACTGAACAGACACGTTTACGTCGTTCTACACTTCTGCTTAGAACGACGAAAGTGTTTTTGAAGATGAAAGAAGAAAGATCCAAATAAGTATGCGCTATGCATATTTTATTACTCTACTGTTAGCGTCTTTCCAGTGCCAGTTCGCATCGAGCACAAAAATTCCATATGTTTCAACAGCGGCAGCGCGTGAGTCGGAAGCTAAAATTGTAGACGTCTAGACGCTGACGTTTTGGCGTTTGCATTCGAGCCTGGTGAGGTCGCTATGGTAGAGCGTTCTCGTAACTGCCAGTAGCTCTTTCTCGTTAGAACACATCGATTGTCACCAACGCACAACCGCAAGCTCGGCCAAACAACAGGGCTTTCAAAATAAGGGATACGGGGGAAGAACAGCGCAAATAAATCCCTAGAGTAACTAGCGCAAGGAACACCTAACTCAAATAAAAATGAAACAAAACTTTCAGCAGTCGGCTGACACAGCATAGCATGCGCGATGAAGGAACGCTCGTCGGGATATAGCACTTTCATGTCGCGAAATAAATGCGGCCGCACGACTAAAGCAAGCCGACTTACGTTTCACGCCAAAAATACAGAAAGTGCGGTAAATGAAAACCACTAAAAGCGGAAGGAAATAACACAGCTAGAAAGATGAAACTTTCAACAAGCAGATTCGGAACGTTCTCGAGAACGGTGATTTTCTTCTCTTTTGTGGGAAAAAAAAAAAGAAAAGAAAACGCCAAGCCGTGATGCAGCTCCTAACCAGAACGGTGCAACACTGTAAAAGTTGTAAGCGGTATTGTATAAACCCTAGGCCCGTATTGACAAGAGAAAAAAGTCTTACGACAAAAAGTTTGTAAGAATATATTTCAGCCTATTCCGTAGACGTGTGGTTAGCCAAACGATCTGACCATTCGCAAGGGACACCTACGAAAGAGAAGCTTTGCGAATTCAGCTCCAGAAAGTTTTCGCATTTGCTATATCCCGCTGCTGGCGCAAAGCATGAAGTACGTATACCACTAACCATGGAGCTCAGACAATGTAGCGGCATTGAGATTCTGCTAGGCGCCCGGCATGACAGAACCTTGGATGTGCAGTAATAGGATGCGGAGGGAAAGCAAAATAAAGCCTGCGTGTACATTATTAAACAGACAAATAAAGCGGCACTGGTAGGGTGTCCCAGCAGGCGGGATCAGCCCGGCATGCTTGGCCGGCAACGGTTCCGCCCAAGCATGTCGCATACGTTGTGAGTGCTACCTAATGAGGGCGTGTGGCGAAGGTATCAAAAGCCTGTGCAAAAAAAAAAAAAGAAAAAAGAAAAAGATAACAATCGAAGAACGAACTTCCTACAGTGCCCTAGCTGATAATGAGGGCGGTACAATGATATCACCAAACGATTATCCAGGGGAAATTAGCATCCACCATCCACCCATTTGTCGCACAAAGCTACAAGGAAATCCATACGGATTTCTTCGTTGGATTTCGGAGCTTCATCGTTGACAAAAATCCGGCCTAGTCCGGGGTTCGAACCCGGTTCGTTCTGCCAGTTGAGATAACCAGGAGACTAGGAATTGACAGCGCGAGGGCGAATTGATCGACAACTCGAAGGACACGGGCATGATTATGGCCAAAGGAGCGTTCCGGAAACCCGCAAGCGGAGTAACGTCACTCCAACTTTGTCTTTTTTTTTTTTGCTATTATTATTACATACTGCTAGCCTGGGTACCAGGCCTTGAGCAGGAGTGGGCATACACAATTTTCGATGGTTAGAAGTGACAACATATAATATCACAAACACAAAGCGAAAAAATGGAAACATAACTGCACACATATGAACCATTGCATTTTCTACAATGAAATGCACCATTATACAACCAATACAACAAGAACAAAAATCAGGATCGGTACCTCAGCGCATTTATAAATCAGTCAACTGTTTCACATCCCACAACATCAGCCGGTAAACGATTCCTACACGGGTTGCTCTTGGAAAAAATGAATTTTTGAACGTATCGGTGCGATTTATAAAATCTATAACTTTCTTAGAGTGACAAAAGCGCACTGCCATAATCATCACAGGATGCCATTGTAAAAGACTCATAGCTACTGCATAACGGCGATATTTCGAACGCCTGAGCACGTGGGCGGCCAAGAACGTCAGCCTAGCTCCTGTCGCATTGCATCGGTTTAGTGAAAGCAAGCACAAAGCGGGAATGTCGGCATACAGTGACTTGTTTTCGTGTCAGCGGGAAATAAGTGCCATAGTACCTAGAAAGGCGCCAAGCAGCCTCGTGGCGGTTTCGAGACTTGACAGCACACGTCAAGGCGGCCCGCGCGGCTTGTTTTCGAACCATGTTTGCGGAGTATAGCGGCGCACAATGCTCCGGGCGACGTATGATGCCTGCTTCTGAAAACTTGGCAAGTATAACACTTGCTAAACGATAGTGGCCCCGCATTGATATGACAAGACACAAGAACCTGACAATAGGTCAGACCTCCTCTCCCTACACACTTCTCTCTCTCTCTCTCTCTCTCTCTGTGTGTGTGTGTGTGTGTGTGTGTGTGTGTGTGTGTGTGTGTGTGTGTGTGTGTGTGTGTGTGTGTGTGTGTGTGTGTGTGTGTGTGTGTGTGTGTGTGTCAACAAAGGAAGTTTCAGTCTATATAACAGCAGCGTATAACCAGTAACATCGCAGCGCGTATTCGCTGTTGTATGCTTTCAGCTTGGTAGTTAACGTCATATGTATGCTAATACCACCCGTATCTCGAGCCCGTATCGTCGTTGGAACGGAGACGTAACGACGCTCCTTTCAGCTAGATACGGGTCATTGTAACTGTTCCCAACATTAACCTTGTCTTGAAAACCAGACTGCATGGTAAACACCTTCTGCAGCGTTGTCCATTTCGCAAATATTTATCCGCACTTTCGCAAGATGGCGGCTGTAAGCCACTTATTTCACAGCTTCAACCAGCAAACACTTTATAAATCTAGAAACAAGGTCGCAATTAGCCTCGAAAAGTGCTTGGACCCATCATCTCCGTTGTTCCACCATTGAGCGTGACGCACCTCCCATTATGCGAAATGCCAGCTCTGATATCGTGAAAAATTCGCATACGAGCAATCGTCGGCAAGGGATGTCCCATTCACAATCTAGCTTCGGCCATTCTTAGCGCATTTCAGTCTGCGCGATCGCGTGTCGCACCCTCGTGTTTCTTTCACTCGTTCTGTCTGTCTTCCGTTACAGTTGCGCAATATAAACGAACGCCTGCGCGCAGTGGGTGGGCAATGTAAGACGATGGTGCCAGGATGTCCGCCGCAAAAATTATCTGCCGCTTCCGACACCCTCCTTTTTTCATCGGGCATCAAGGTCGTCATGCAGCCTCCCGGGTCTTGCGGCGTAGATGATAAGCCGAAATGCGATATAGCCAAGCGTACGAACCATGCTCACTACAAGCGAAGCCCTTCCCTGTCGACTCTGCTGCTCTCACGTTTCGCAGCGGGAGGTTGTTTTCCATCGCCCGGCAGAGAACGTCGCCAAGGCAACGATCAATCTTTCTCAAGTTGTAAACAAAAAGTTCCAGGTCTATGTAAGTGTTTGTGCTCGCTGAGCATTCTTTAGTTATTAGGTTACGATTGTAACGTTGTTTCTTTAGGGGGGAAAATGGTCGTGATCAGTTTAGCAGGCATCCCGCCTTCGCGGGCTAGGGACAAGTAGAGCACTGCACGGGCCCGGGCCGGCCCGAAAGCCCGGGCCCGGCCCGGCCCGCGGGCCGGGTCGGGCCGGGTAAGTAATTGTTGGATCGGGCCCGGGCCGGGCTCGGGCCCACGAGCTTCGGGCCCGGGCCGGGCCCGGGCCTGGGTCAGGCCCGAATCAGGCCCGGTTCTCATACGTGTCGGTAATGGCGCGTGTATGCTTTTTGGTTTTGTTGTTTCTTGGGATTTAACGTTCCGAACCTAGTCAGGCTATGTGAGACGCCGTAGTGGAAGTCTCCGGGTAATTTAGACCACCTGAAGTGCATTAGCGTGAACTGAAATCGCACGATACAAGAAGTCTAGCATTTTGCCTCCATCAGTATGTTACATGTAATATCGGGAAACTGCCTCATATAAGTTCCCGCCATTATATTAAGTGAAATACTTTATTGCCTACCATGTATCGAAAGAAGTGGTAGTCAGGCAGCACTGCGAGAAGTGCGAAGCAACGGTACACTGCCCGGATTAATGCGTATAAGGTGTACTCATCGGTATCATGGGAAACATTTCGAGTATGCAACTACGCTCGCATGCCCGCCTCGCCTGCTTCCGCCTTCGAGACTCTGTATACTGGTCAACGCGACTCGTAAGTCATTAAGACTTGAGGAGCTGTTTTTCCTAAGAGAAGTGACTCTTGTCACAGGGTCGCCGATCCACGCAGATGTTGCTGATTTTTTGTGCTAGCAAGGCAGTTGCAAATATTTATGATTTGGCAATTATCGAGTCAGAACTAGCATTTAATTCGGATTCTCATCACATCGAGTGTGTATTTGCTGATTGTCACGGCCACCTTTGTCTTCGTGACACTTCGTCAGTAAGTCATAAGTTTCTTCATTCATCAGAGCACAAGTGTTCTCATGGCGCTCAAAAACGTGGACGCGCTCCCGAGACAGAAGTGAGCAAGCACCTAAGGAAGGTGATAATCAATATGATTTACTGCAGTAGACTTTGTAACAGGCGGGTGTATTGGCACCCTTTACCGCATAAATATCTAAGGGGTCCAGCGACACCCCGTGTGGACGAATTTTTCATTCCTTCAAGCTTCCATCTGCCTTGGAACTTCTGCCGCTATTAGATTTTAGCGGTTAAGTAACACACATCAAAACGGGAGACATGAACCCCTCCTCCAGTAAAAAAAAAAAACAAAAAAGAACGTATGGCAGCTCCGCTGCTGTGAAACCTCAGAACGTGCGTAGCACGGGCACCCAGCGATTCCCGTTCGTAGAGTTCCCACTGCTCCGTGGACCAAAGCGTCAATGACCTCAATGTTCGTGGCAAAGCAAGTAGGGTTTCCCCGGCACGAGTAGAATTTGTTAGGCAGATTCGCTAAGTTGGTGTGCGACATGTGCGCTACTTTTCTGTTTACTTTTATCGGCTGCGGTATCACCGTCGCGTGTTAAGTGTACCACGATCCAAAATCGTGGCGCGGGTAGCTCGGTGCGTGCGCTAACATAAGTTGATTATAGTGGGTAATACAGGTTTTGCGGAAGCTATATACAGAGGCATAGACTAAGTATTCTGTGCCGCACTTGAGATGCTTAACACCCTACATGTTGAAACAAAAGCAGAAGGGCCCAAGTTCATTCATATGATGGAACACATAACTTATTTTATTGACGGAGCAGTTGACACGTTCTGAAATGAAGCCTATACTGAAGCAATAGAATATGGGAGATCCACGTGAAATGTCCTTCCACGTGGGCGCTACCCCTCCCAGAAGTTTGCTTTTCCTTTACTTTCCGCCTTTTCCTGCCCATCGTAGTCACCGCTTTTTCCTTTCTGGCACACGTCGCCTCCACCGTCACAAGCGCCAGCTGCAAGACTACAACCACGACTGCGAGCCACAGACAGTCAGACTTCGCTCCCCTGTTCGCACCGAGGTCTCTGGCCCTCGGCGGCAACCAACTCTCCCGATTGCTGATCACGCTCCGGACACCAGACCCGCCGC
The DNA here is from genome assembly GCA_013339685.2 of Hyalomma asiaticum. Taxonomy (NCBI): domain Eukaryota; kingdom Metazoa; phylum Arthropoda; class Arachnida; order Ixodida; family Ixodidae; genus Hyalomma; species Hyalomma asiaticum. The sequence continues at coordinate 94,525,253 of CM023486.1, forward strand.
GTTCGACGTGGAGCGCTTAAGAAGCCAGCGGCTAGTTCACTTGGACGCTCTAATAAGCAGTTATTTCGGAAGCCCTTAGTCCGGTCTTGATTTAAAGTATAACACTTTCAAAGACCGAGGTCGGTCAAACAAAGGCGACGAGATAGGCATCTAAAGCGAACAGCGAGGACGGTATGTCGCTCGCTAACGTGTGTGGCTTGCTTTGACAGATCTATGGCACTTATAGTCCCAGCAATTATAGCAAAGCGAATTATAAATGTCCGCCTTTTTTCCACTTTATGTTGGCGTTGTATGATGTAGTCGTTCTTTGAAAAGAAATAAGAACATTGCACCGTTAGCACTGCGTGCATGAGATAGCCAGCTATGCCTCCTCATATAACTTCCTGCAAATCTTTCGCTAAAGTGTTACAGGTGTAATTAACCGAAGGTAAACACAGTAACAGTGCAAATCGTGACACTGTCATATGTTTTCACAAGAGTCTCCGGAAACTATCTTGAGAGCGTCTGGTATCTTCACTATAGGAGAAGATTGGGCAGTGCCTTGTTTATGCTCAAAGAATAATTGGTTGATTTGGGCCGGGCCGGGCCGGGTCGGGCCGGGCCTAAACCTTTCGGGCCCGGGCCGGGTACGGGCCGTATTTAAAAACACCGGGCCGGGCTCGGGCGGGCCGGAGCTCGGCGTTTTCGGGCCGGGCCGGGCCCGGGCCGGAAAAAGCCGGCCCGTGCAGTGCTCTAGGGACAAGTGATTATAGAACACTCGATTGCTGGTGATTTTCTGAATGTAAACAGTGGCGTGTAGTGTAGATTATCGCTTGAAGTGAGGCGTGTAATTCTGAAAGGTCCCTAAAACTTAAAACAAAATGTAATAAAACAACAATGAGATGTAGAGATAGACGTCACATAATTAAGATTGTTATATCGAGATGCAACTAAATGCGCCAAGCACTCATTGGTGTTTGCGAAAATTGACGCCCTTAATTTTTCTCCAGAAAATTTCAAATTCTTGAAATGACTCTGAATACATTTATGCATTTACTAGAGCGCAACACCGGCTTCCGTCAACTTGAACAATTGAACTTCACAAGCTGTTTCGCTCAAACGTGTAAAAAGCGCGATTTCCTTTCATTACACCAACGGTTTTTCAACGTGTAGGCGAAAAAAAAAAAAACGCCATCGTTTCTTTGTTTTATTTTTTTATTACTTCTCGTACGTATTCCGCCAATCACACACACAAGAAAAAGAAAGAAAGTATGCTACCTTCTTGTCCAGCGGCGAAGCGCTAAGCTTTCACGGAGAGTCCTGCGTTCGAATGAGTGTTGCCTCAAGTCCACAATTTTCGAAAATTGTTTCTTTTTTTTTTCCTTGTGGTAATAAAAAGAGGCTTATGCAGTAGCTCTCGGACGTTAATATTCACCGCCAATTTCTTCGCTTGTCTGCATTGGTATGCTGCGCACAGATCATACGTCAGACCTCGATTTTTTTAAGAAATATGGAAACACCCTGCTATAATGTAATCATTAGGCGCTTTCCCATGTTACCAATGTGGAAGATAAAAAGAAGCGTCTTCCTCACCTCCTTAAGAAACGCTTGATATGTAGTTATACTTGATCTGTAGTCAAACAGCTTTACGGAATCAGACCCAGTTTACTTACCTAAGACAAGTACAAATGAAAATAAATATTATGGTTAAATGTAGTCAATGTATGTTTAATTAAACAGACCAAGTTTACTTAGCTAAGACGAGTGGAAATAAAAACAAAGATACAAATATTACGGTAGTCTCTCATCAGTCATGAAAGAGGGGTTAGAGTGACAAACCAGAACTAAATTGCGCGCGTTTCGTTTATAGAACAGACCGGAAATCCTCGCAGAGTTGCGAGCGAGGCACTGTACCGTGAAACACGGAACTCCGTCTTGGCACGGGTTTGAGCCCTGGGCCAAGAACAAAGCTCGTGTAAACATTAGACGGGAGCGTCGGCGCGTGGCCTCTCCGAGACCCCGGCCTCGCATTCCTCTCCGCTGTCTGGTTTGTTGGTTCAGTGGCGCTCCGCCTCAGGGCGCTTAAGGGCTCCGCGAAAGATTTAAGCCTTCGAACACGCGGTTCAGAACAAGACAACCCCGGTTTAAGCTCGCGTGGAGAATTTCCGCGCTCGGCGGGTTATGCGAAACTATCAAAGTGTTAACTTCAATTGAAACCTCTGCAGTTAAAAAAGAAGCTTATCACCTTTAAAGACCTCTTTCATACTGTAACGCATACATTTACATTTTACTTTCCTATGGAGAGTTGACTGTTGCTGAGCTTCATGAGAGGCGAGAATATCACGCAGGAATTTGTGGCTAGTGTGCTCCGGTGTCCCTTAAGTGTGATAACGTGGCGAACCAAAACGGCACTCCATGGGTTCACCTAAATGTTACCTGTCCTAACTTGTACCGATTGTTGTTATTTTGTGGGGTTTAACGTTCCAAAACCAGCTCTGATTATGAGAGACGCCGTAGTGGAGGGCTCCGGAAATTTCGACCACATGCGATTCTTTAGCGTGCACTGACATCGCACAGCACACGGGCCTCAACATTTCGCCTCCACTGAAATGCAACCGCCGTGGTCCGGATTCGATACCGCGACCCTCGGATCAGCAGCCGAGTACCATAGCCACTAGACCACCGCGGCGGGCCAAACTTGTACCGATATAACCAGAATATTACCGATATAACGTGCGAATATTACACTACCGAAGGCCGCAGAATCATTTATAAGAGAACAGCGTATTTGTACAAGCGAAGTGATCATAAGCTGTCCGAAGTTTTCCTTCACATCATAAGGAAGAAAAACGCAACATCTTAAATAATACAGAGTTACCGTCGTGTATTCGTTGAAGGTCTATCACGTCGCGAACGCTTGGCAATTTTCATGTAAATTATGTGCCAGGGGAGCCGAAGCTATTAGTGTTTCAGCGCAGCCAACGCTCCTTAATGAGTCATTTGCTATCTGCGAAGGACGTAGTCCCGCGCTCCAGGTCAACTAATTCTGGCCACCGCAGGAAATCTTAGAAAACAAGGATCGATTCTGACCTAACGTAACCTGATTGCGTCGTCAGGAATTCCTTGATTGCCCGAGGCTGCCTTTTCCGAAATCGAATCTAAGACCCCGGAAAGCCGGAATCTGCAGCGCGGGAAACGTAACTACGTAACGTCAAATGATTTTCCCGCGACGATGACGGTACGGAAGAAAAAAGAAAAGAAGCGTAGAAGCGATCTGGCCTGTGTCAGGCGTTTACGCCCGCCAACGCACCGTACCGCCTTCCTCACTAAAAGCGCGCGCACCCATGCCCAGTCTCTCTCTCTCTCTCTCTCTCTCGCACACACACACAGGCACTGGGTGAAAGAATCTCTCTCTCTCGCTCGCATCTCGCGAGTGGTTGGAAAGCGGAGACGCTACTCCTCTTTAACCAACTGCCGAGCGCGCGCGCGCGCTCGCCAGCGCAGCGACTCTTCCACTTCAAGAAGCCGGGCGCGACGTTAAGCGAAGCCGTCGACTCCGGCGGCGGCGTGCAGCGTTGTTTGCCGGTTACTGGCTCCTCCGCGAAGGAATGCGATATTTCGGGAAGTCGGGCCGAAGCCCGACGGGGAAGCTGCCCTGAGTCAAAACAGGCACACCGCAGCGCTGTCGACATGCCCGGCCTTGCGCGGGCTCACAACGCACTGCCGCCGATCCGCGGAGAAGCGCATTTGCGGCAACACGGCGGAGGCGAGCGCGTATCGGCCCCCGAGAGCAGAGCGCTTTGCTGCGGAGTCGCGAGTCGACGTTACGAGTTGAGTGACTGAGTGCGACGACGCCTTTGGTCGAACGCCGAAACGACGCTCCCGCTGCGGCGGCCTGTGGAACCGCTGCTGTTGCCGCTTGCAGTGGAACGAGGAACGAGTGCCAAGAAAGAAGCGACGTCATCGCAACGCACGCCGAAGAAAAGCGCGCACGCGTGCGCGTAGAGCGTCGCGCGCGCTCACGGCTGGAACGACGACGTTTAGCGGCGGCGACCTTGTCAGGCTTAACCAACCTGTCCCGTCGGAGAAGAGAACTTCTTCGTTCCTCCTCGGACTCCCTTGGTTGACTTTCTTTCGTTTCGTTTATTTCTTCTTCGGCCACTTTTTTTTTTTTTTTTCCTCGGGCCGTAGGAGGATTTGTGGTGGGACGAGTTGCGCAGAAAGAAGCGGCGACGGAAACGTGTGAGTCTTGAAACCTGCTTGTTTCGTTTTGCGCCGCTTTATGTTTTCGCACGTTCCACCTCTTTCATTCAACTCTTTCCCACGGGAACGCTGACCTCTGGGTTAGCAGATTGGAACGACGCACGCGGTAGCAGGACAAACTTGTCAGCATCGCAGTATAGTGTAGGTAGAATTTTTCGCACCAGCTGGTCGCCTATGTGAGTGCGAAAGGTACAGGCTCTGTTGCCGATACGTGCGTTTTAGTTAAGGCATCAAGATAGCTCTGATGGCACTGCTTATCAATAGATGTTTCAGTTGCCCATTTTAACTTGGTACAGTGCCAGCAGTGATCAAAGGATTGTCACGGCGCAGGTAGATTTCTCCGCGCTTCGAAGATTTCAGATGAGAAGCATGAAAAAACAAGTGACGCTTACTTGTGCAAATATAGGAAATGCTACGGAATGCGATATTTTTCTTTGAGATAGACATGTATCTGTGTCAAATAGGAGCACAGTAATTTCGCATAAAATTGAAGGAACGCTGGTAGCAAACAAGCTGCTCAATATTTTTACGCAGAATTGTGCGTTCTATAGCCTCGGTGTCCGCGCGCGTTTCACTCTGCATTACAACGATTTTAGCGTTTCAGTATCCGATTCTTGCATTCCAGCATCACCTAAAGGAGCACAACAGTTCAATTTCGTGCAAGTATTAGTTACGGCTTTCACTAAGGCACTAGTACAGCGCTTACGCTAATTTCTAGGATCTGCGTTTGACAGGTGGGCGCAGCGTGATAGAGCGCAAAATTAACTCAAGCCTCGAGGGCAGTTAAGTTACACGTAATAAGCTAAATGATAAATCATATAATGTGGACGCCGCCGACGACATAAAAGAGCTATTTTGTCATGAATGTCTGGATATTTACTTTTTTTGCTCAATGTGGCGCTATTTCTGCACAGAAAATATTATGATGGGTACAATATCCACTGCACAGAAAACTAAGCGACGCAAACGGGTAGAAGATCTTCTTTCTTCTCTTTGTTTAATCACAATCAGGCACTGATGGTTAATTAACACGTGCAGCACAAGTGGCACATTTGCCATCACAGAGCGTTCATTCCTGTTCTAGCTGTTCATAAGGTTCTATATTTGTTTGTTCGTTTCGGTTCTGTCGTTGCTATTACTAATACTGCGATGTAATTATATTACTCTTCTACGCAGTCTTCTCGCTCGCGAAAGCAACAAAATAACGGGACGCGAGCTGCTGTCGTGCGTGACATTCACCAGAAATCGACTCGGTCTTTTATATTCTATTTTCGCAGTGTTATACGCGGTTGCTAAAATGAGAAATCTTCGCGAAAAACTGCATTGGAATACTTTTGGCGACACACCCTGCGCGGCAAGGGATCACCGCCAAAGTACTACTGCAAGAAATGTGCATGTTACAAATGTTCACCAGCCACTTATGTCTTGACGAACCACCATATTAAAACTAAACGTAATTCTAGTAAAGCAGGTGAATATACGGAGCGTCATTAACGTTATGGTGCACCACTCAGATTACTAACATATTCAGTGCCAACGGAATTACGCAATAGGAGTCGTTTCCCTGCCGGATAATCCTTGGTTGCCCGTGTCATGTAAAATTCATCCTAACGCTAGATTTTTCCGGAACCAAAGCTCGCTCATTCTGTTAGCAAATTAACTATCTCTTGTTTCACGAGACCCCAGAGGAAATGAACTGAGGGCCTCTGTAAAAAAAAGTTTTATCATTACACATTTCCAGACCTTCCCATTCCCGAACTTTGTCCCAGTGAAAGGCAACAAAATGTAATTGTCTAGGGCCGTAATGGAAACAAAACCTTTAGCAAAAACTGTAAGCAGCGAATCGTATATATTATTAGCGAATGCGGCTAAGCAATGGCAAAGGGTAGTACACTTTTAATGAAGTCCCGGATAAGGTGCCAGCTATAGCCAGGAAGCTAGACGAGGCCTATATCTCCACTTTAGGCAGGGTCCAGTTAAAACTGTAGGAAAAGAACGGTTTCTGAAACCGACCTCTGATAAGCGCGTACGCCCATGCGCACGGAATAAGCACGTATAAGAGCACCCCCTCATTTTCTGAACATGCCCAGTTTTCAGTGACGTAGGCAAGTAATATGCGAAAATTCCAAGCTGCCACAACTTACTTTTGCTGGATCACTGGTATAATAATTACCAATTGATGGTCTACGGAGATTGTCCAAATCTGATATATTAAATAGATTATGCTGTATGTGTTAGTCATAAACGTTAGGTCATCTTTGCGATAATGTATTAATGTCATTCATTCTTTATTACTTATGTTTTTCTGATATCTTAAAATGTATTTCAGAGTTTTATTTTAATCCTGCTTTTATGGGTGTTTTCCTTTTTGCATTGTGGATTTCTGCTGTCTGTAATTATGTAATTATGTTGTAGTGTTTTGTTTTCCGAGTGATGGAGTTAGTCAAGCTGTGATATGCAGTTTCTTCCCCATCACACTTGACCACGTGTATGCGTACTGGTTGTACCATGTGGTTGAGTAAACGCAAACTCAAACCGTGCTCAGGCAGGTGCTCAGGTCCACAAAGAAGGCCCCGAAAACATTCGTCAAACCAGCAGCGTTGTATACCTGTGCTGGCTTTTCTAAATACGTTTTTGTGTTTCAAAGACCACTTTTGGATGACTCTGATCGCTTCTGACGACCGAGGTTACGTTTTTCTGCGCTTTAAAGCGGCACTTTTGACGACTAGGGAGAGTTTTTGCCCGGGGAGATATTTACGGGAAAATGGCGCCGAATTTCCGCCTTTTTTTCTTCGATAAGGCGTGATCAAGAACGAATTTTGCATAAAATTGCAGGGTTGTACTAGAGTTGTGCGAAATAGTAATTTAGCTCGTCTTTTATTTTTTTGTCAATTACATCAATCTTTAAAGCAGACATATATATTTTATCCGTACGCCAGTGAGTAGCTGGATGACGCTGCATCCAGTTCCTCCACAAATGGACTCCGTTTAATCTTTCTGCTCACCAACGTCCAAGGGGAAATAATTATTTTGCGGTTGCAGTCGCCAAGCTGTAGTACTGCACGTTTTCCTGTAGATTTCAATGCATAAAGCCCAGCACGCATGACTGAGGAGCGCTATATGCATGTGCGGTTGTTACGCTCGTTCATCTAGCAGGTGGTCGAGAAGAACGGGATAGAACGCCAACATTTATCATCAGAGTTCCGACACCACATCAGCGATACGATTTCTCCCAATGCTATTTTAGTCATTTCGCGCACAGCCGGACATTTGTGGTCCTACTAAAAAAAAAAAAAAGGTTTCGAGAAACATATTTCTTTACGCAAAGCCTTAACTTAGGTTATATACAGGCAGTTTTCGAAGATATGCAACCAAGAGGAGACACGCATGACCACTGTATGTTTTTCGCTTAAGAACTGACTAATGTAGACGCACTACATTGACTCTTGCCCGGACGAAGAACAGTAATGTCAAGGAGAATGTAGGGCATTGATTGAGTCACCCAATGAAAAAAAGGAACGAGAACCTGAAGAACCATGACAGACATTTGCCTTGTGGAGTAGCATAACATTTTGCATTGTTACTTCAGGAGAGCACATTGTCAAGGGTGCAAATGCATTCGTGTTTCGCGGGACTTCCGCTGGCAGGAATGCCTCTGCCGCTGCGGCAGAAAGGTGACAACGAAGGGACTGGTGAAAAACCACCAGGCAGTGCTTTGGGTGATTAGGTCCCTTTGACGTACGCTGCTGCCGCCGGAATTTTGTTTGACGTCCACTGTTTCGCCACAACGCACCGATATAGTCAATCTGCATGTTCGCAGCCGCGACAATTATTGAGTACCATTATAACATTGCTTATTGACTTCAAGACAGGCAGCAACTCAAACTAGCTAACAATTCTCGGGGTTTAAGCCGTGCCAGTCGACCAGTTAGGCGTACTTTTCTGCGAAGAGAGCCTTGTCGGTAAGACGCATAGGTCAAGGTGTATTATGTAACGCCAACGTTGTCCCGCGCCGTCTGCAGTTAATTATGTCCCCAGGTGCTCTTACGTCACCAGGTAGATCTTGACGGGATTTTGTCAATACCACGTTTCAGAGCTTGTGCTAACGCGAAGCGTTCGTCAGCGAATTCTGCGAGACTACGGGTCATCAAGTAGTGAGCAACCCTACTCCTCCTCCGATGGCAAACAGAAAACAGCCTGGTATCAAGAAGACCGGAACAAAGCATTGGCGAACCACCTCCTGGCCCGCGACTGAAAGAGCACCGCGCTGGAGTCCGGTGTGTTTGCACCGGTTCGTTCACACCGCGGGGCAGGACCTCCGGGGGCAAGCCTGCGCGTCGCCCGCCCACCCCCCACTCTTTCCTCCGGTTGGCGTTCGTCCAGAGCGATTGAGTCAGGGCTCCCAGCTCGTTGACAAGCGAGGGTCCTCCTGTCGGGGTCAAAGCAGATGGATGGCTTCCCGCCGCCGACGGAGAAGACGCACAAAGTGAGGAGCCACGCATCCGTCCCTTCTTCTTCCACTTTGTCGACAAGACACGGACGTCTTGACGACGCTCACCCAGGGCCCGCGCAACGCGTCACACGGCAGCACGTATGCGCGTGAAGTGACGTAGCTCGCCCGTGCCGTCCTCCGGGTCCCTCCGTGTACACTGCCGAGGCGAGGTCGCTGATTGGGCAGCCGGAAAGCGAAGACTCCTTTAGATGGCGAACGTGCGTCAGGACGCGGACGCATTGTTCGGGTCTTAGGTAAAGTGCGGACGGCGCAGGCCTGCGCATGCGTCATACATCAGCCAAGGTGCCGCGTGCGTCCCTCAAGGGTGCGTCCCATGTGACGCTCCACGTGGTTTTTACGCGAGGTTGAAACACGCGAGCATGACTGCAACCGAACCAAAAGGAAGGTGCGTTTAGAATCTGTCCATAATGTTTCCAGGCCGATGCTCTGTCTGCGTGTCCTAACTCGCCATTTAAGGTAAGCAGTGGGATGCCATGCTCAGATAGGCTGCGGAGAATTTAGCTTGGCCGAAACGGAGAAAACACACTTTTTATCAACCTCCTCGTTGAACACTTATCGCAATTCAAAAATGTTATCGCGAGGTTATATATAAGGAGAGCCTACATTCTTGCGAACAGTAAAGCCCCAAACGGTGTCAAGCCTTCACCTCCTCTCCGCTCTTTTTTTCCACAGCACCACTTCTGCTTCTTGTTAGCATCTTCTTATGTTTCAATTACAAGTGCGGGTGCCAACTTTTCTTAACTTGAGTTCAACACCAACTAAAGGTTTACCAGGAGCCTCTTCCCTAAACACGGCCGAATTTGTAGCGTTGTCAGATAATTCACGAATGCTTGTGAACGCACTTCAATCGCGTTGTGCTGCTACTGCCTTGCAAATAGTACTATTGGGACAGTTGTAAGTGATTCGATCTTCTGGTTCACGTGAACATCTACTGAACTGCTCTTTTCTCGTTCATTATAATTCCATGGCGTCAAGTTTTGGAGATCGAGATGTCCACTCATAGTGCAATGCCAGATGCTGAATGGAAAAGCACTGCTTTAAACCTTTCATTAATGCATGTTTCCATTAAATAACCTCTGTAACAGTCATTCAAAACGAGACTACTACTTTTTTCCTCATGTTTTCTTTTTCTTCCAAATCGGCAGCAGGGTCGACAGTAGCGAAGAGCGTACTATAGTAGAAGAAATAGCACACGGTAACGAGGACCTCATTGCCACGCAGAACGTAAAGGTTAAGCCTAAGGTAGGTCGGATACTACAGAGCTTGCGTAGATACATGCGCGGCGGTCGTTGTATGGCGGTCTCGTGACGTCAACCATTGTCTCCGCGCGCTGTCCACGCATGTGAGCTGGCAGAAGAAGGGAAGCGGCGCAACACCCATGAGTAAGAAGCTGTATGAAAAAAAAAAGAGAAAGTGAACAAGGCAGACGCAAGCAAATTGCCTGCAAATCATAATCAGTATAGCGTACTTCCAAAAGACTCAGCGACAACCCGGGCCTACACAGACAGCGTACACCTAGAAGCGAATATCATAAACCCAAGTGCCAGTAAAGAGTGAAATAGGTAATGATCCATGAAAGTGGCGTATACGGCTTGCTGGTGGTTCATCACGAAAAGGTATTCCGGATAGCGCAGCAAAACGTGGGAAAAGGAAGGGACGTGACAAAAAGAAATCTGACAAATCCCACGCATCATGGGAGTCGATGTCGTGCGAAGCAGACAGCAAAGAAACTACTCTGGCGAATTTTTTGCCATTCAACCAGGCATTCAATCAGGTGGCATTCAACCAGGCATCAACTTCTTCGTGCAAGTTTAGTATTTTGCGTAACGCGGGCATGCCAGGCTCGTCGACAGCACTGCGGTGACGTGTACGTTAGTGTACAGACGTCCGCTTTGTCGAAGAGAAATGCACGCTATTGTGCCCCAATGGGCATATCATAAGCGTCGTTCTTGGGTCACATGTGGTTACGTTATCGTTAATCGTCACGTGTGTCACAAGTCGGCCATAGAACTGAGACATAGGCGGATAGATAGATAGATAGATAGATAGATAGATAGATAGATAGATAGATAGATAGATAGATAGATAGATAGATAGATAGATAGATAGATACTTTGTATGGGTGGTATCTCTGTCGCATGATTTTGTGTGTGTGTGTGTGTGTGTGTGTGTGTGTGTGTGTGTGTGTGTGTGTGTGGTGGTGTGTGTGCGTGCGTGCGTGTGTGTGTGTGTGTGTGTGTGTGTGTGTGTGTGTGTGTGTGTGTGTGTGTGTGTGTGTGTGTGTGTGTGTGTGTGTGTGTGTGTGTGTGTGTGTGTGTGTGCGTACAAGTCCGACTGATCCCGAAAATGGAATTTCATTGCTTAAACGTAGCGCTTGTCCTTGTCTCGTTCTTGCCCCGCCACGGTGGTCTAGTGGCTATGGTATTCGGCTGCTGATCCGAGGGTCGCGGGATCGAATCCCGGCAGCGGTGGCTGCATTTCGATGGACGCGAAATGTCGAGGCCCGTCTGCTGTGCGATGTCAGTGCACGTTAAAGAACCCCAGGTGGTCGGAATTCCCTGAGACGTCCATTACGGCGTCTTTCAAAATCAGAGCTAGTTTTGGGACGTTAAACCCATTGAATCAAAATCTTGTCTCGTTCCTTCCTTTGTCCGTGTTTTGCTGGGCTATCCAAAGGTGCCAATAATTATGACCTTTCATGGTCATACACTTTAAGTGCAGCGGCGCCAAATAGTAAGACTTTGTTCTAATCATGTTGTCTGTGTTTATCGTAGCTTAGCATTTGTTTTTTACAGCTTTATGTTCAGTGTTCTTCGTAAAGCGCCTTGTTCAAATTTTACAGTAACCTACCTCGACTACGACCCCGATTAGATAAATAAGTGACGCCTATTTACTGCCACTCAAGCCTAACATTTCTTAAACACTATTACGTAAGAACTTTCATTAAACTTGCGCAGAAACAAATTAATTCAATGTGTACTGTCCCACCCTATTGAAAACGTTCCCTTGCGTACTACCAAAATTACATATGTTCCATGCGAACTCAGATATTCCATAGGTATGCCGTATATTTGCTATATATCATCATATGAATCTTACAGAAACATATGGAAATATGGAAAAGGCCGTGCATACGTACTCATTTACTAGGTTGCCTCATTACGCACAACATAAACTAAAATTGCGAAGGAAACACGATAATAAAACTAAGTACTCTAATGCGTATTGGCAAGAAATCCCGTGACGCATTTAACTAATGCAAAAAGAAAAATAAGCAGTCTTTGAATCATCGAGTGTCTGTATGTGAAAAACAACGTCTCTAAGCGGGAACAAAGACTCGCAACGAAATTACGTACAAAGTGTACAAATGACTTCATTATAGCTCGCATGTTTTCTTGCCACAGAAAATATGCAATTCAATGTGCCCGGAATATAAAAACAGTCGGTGTATTTATGTACCTTTTGACTCTTATTGGGCTTTTCTTCGGTATTGTCTTTGTAAGACGTTTGTGAATAGGCCATCTGCGCCTTCCACGTAACGTCCACACAAAAGGGAAGAAGACAAAGGAAGGACACACGTTCAAGATGCCGCAGTTCTTTCAGCGTCTACAAATCGCGTGTAGAACGCACAGCAGGCAGTCCGGCCGAAAAAGAAAGAGGCCAAGAAAAAGGTGGCATTGTCTATACACACATCATTGCACCAGATAAACGTTGACCAAGGAAAACATGGTAAAGCAAGGTGAGACTAGCAGAGCCTCTTCTAGCCCTTTCTCATGTTATAAGCATTTCGCGCGGTTGTGTACATGGCAACTACGTATGCGAATAAGAAAATATCAATGCAGCTTTTCTTTTTTAGAACACTCAGAATTTTCCTGGGTTACCTGGGGAAGGAAAAGCAATTTTTCTTTTGGCAACTCAAGGACGCGGACCTTATCTGAACAAAATATGAACACGTATTCTTAGACAGAATTCGTATGTCAGCAGTTCAATGTGCAGCTAAATATTAACGGCGACTAGAGCAATTAATACCAGTGTCACACGGCCACTATTGATCGCGATCGCGGGTGGTTCAGATGTAATTTATTTTTTGTGACTGGCTCCTTTGCGCAAGCTGCAGAAGGGAAAAATTTCATTCCTCTCGGGTTCAATCGCGATTACGAATGCAACGTGCGACAGTGGTATTACGGATTGTAGCCGGTGTGTTCGCGAGCTCCACACACACACACACACACACACACACACACACACATATATATATATATATATATATATATATATATATATATATATATATATATATACACACGCAGCACCGTCATCGCTTCTTCGCTTATCCTATATGTCAAAGTCTACGCCGTTCTGCAGCAGTAATCATGATGAACGGATCTGTTTCTATTGTCAGACCCATTCGGAGAACCCTTCAGGCTGCGAAGATGTTGCAAGTGCGGATTAATTTATTCAGTGGGGGTCCCAGTTCACCGTACCTCACATTTCCTTCTTGTACTAAAAAAAAGAAAAAGAAAAGATCTGGCATGTTTATGGCAATCACGCTCTTGCCGCCACAGCAACGTTGTACTAGGCTAAGATATATGCGACTAGGAGCTTACAAGTTGTAGCAGCTCAGGCGCAGAAGCACGTACTTGAAACTGTAATATCAAGCAAAAAGCAAAAAGAAGGGAAAGGAAATACCCCGTAGGTATGTGTTCTTCGTACCCGATCGAAGTCATCAGCGAGAAAAAGAAAACATTTTTATAGAAAGAATGCGGAAAGCAAAGACGCTTTCGAAGGCAAGGCCAAGTACGACGCACATTCGTTGCGCGAAAAAACTATGGCACGCAACGTAACGAGCTGTTTATTTGTTTTGCAGTTGCGATGCCTGTTTGTTGCTCTGTTTGCCTTACTTTGTCCTCGTATTTTAAGGCGCGACCCAGCCATAAATTATGGTAATGCGTACTTGGTAGAAAATTTAATGCCACGTGTGCCGTACAGAAAGCTTCCCGATAGGTTTCGGTGCTCGGGTGCGCTGGGTTACTTACGAGGGCAATGCTATAATGTCAGTGTGTACATGGGGTGGTAAAGCTTGCTATTATACGAATTTCACAATATGCGCGATCAATAATAAAATTACCAAGTCTCCGCACGGACATATAAAACGGACGGATGACAATATTATTTGATGCGCTCTTAACACTGCTCCACGTAGTTTCCAAACAAAAGGATACTCTATATATTCCAACCACCAGGGGCGCGAGTCTTATGCGGATCCAAGTTCATTCGCAAATTTTTAATCGAAACATTGTGCGTCGTTGCGTCGTTACGTTCACTTTTTGCTTATTTATGCAGGACGAGTCATGTTTAACCGACACCATGGTGTCGCTATTTGTCCCAGTTAGCTTGTCCCAGTTAGCAATTTTGCGTGTTTTGTTATTTGTTGTCTTACGACCGTGTCTACATCTCACGTTCCAGCTGATTAATTTATGTGAGTCTGTGTAACCCTTTACCAAGGATCGAATAAACACCTAGTTTGTCACAGTTAACGATATTGCGTGTTTTGTTATTTGTTTTATTATGACCGTGTCTACACCTCATGTTACATCTGATTAATTTATGTGCGTCTGTGTAACCCTTTACCAAGGATCGAATAAACACCTAAAACACTGTTCCGCGTACATTAGATTTTATATGGGGCGCAAGTTATTATTAACTAAGGGGAACAATTTCGTAAAAGTGTTCCGTTCATTACTGCTGGCACTTATGTGGAACCAGATTACCAGAATGCAGATATAAATAAATGTACTTGGGCAGGGCATGTGTAATGCGAAGGCAAGATAACCATCATCATCATCATCATCATCATCATCATCAGCCTGTTTAGGTCCACTGCAAGACGAAGGCCTCTCCCAACGATTTCCAATCGACCCTATCCTGAGCGAGTTGGTTCCACTTTATGCCTGCAAACTTTTTAATTTCATCGCTCCATCTTACCTTTTGCCTGCCTCTGTTACGTTTTCCCTCTCTTGGTATCCATTCCGTTGCTCTTACTGTCCATCTGTTATCTTTCCTCCTCATGACATGCGCTGCCCAGGTCCACTTCTTTCTTTTAATTGATATAATAATATCGGCTACTCCTGTCTGTTCTCTGATCCATTCCGCTCGTTTTTTATCTCTTAGCGTTACCCCCAACATTTTTCTTTCCATTGCACGTTGCGCGCTCCTTAGTTTCATCTCTAGTCTTTTCGTTATCCTCCACGTTTCTGCACCGTACGTTAGTACTGGGAGAATGCAGTGATTGAATACTTTTCGCTTTAGTGAGAGCGGTAAGTTTCCAGTCATGATTTCGTAATTCCTTCCGAATGCGCTCCAGCCCATCCTTATTCTACGGAGAATTTCTTTTTCATGGTTAGGAGTTCCTGTTATTAACTGTCCCAGGTATACATATTCGTTTACACATTGTAAGGGTTCATTGTCGATTGTAAATTCCTGTTCCTTAGCTAGGCTATTGAGCATAACTTTGGTCTTTTGCCTATTCATTTTTAACCCAATTTTAATACTTTCCCTGTTTAGGTCATTAATCATGTTTTGTAGTTCGTCTCCATCATTGCTAAAGAGTACAATGTCGTCTGCAAATCTTAAATTGCTGAGATATTCTCCGCCTATTCGAATTCCCTTGTCTTCCCAGTCTAGACGTTTAAAGATTTCCTCTAAACATGCAGTGAATAGCATCGGGGATATCGTATCTCCCTGTCTCACACCTCTCCCAATAGGGATTTCTCTGCTTCTCTCATGTAGTAGTAGTGTGGCTGTGCAATCTTTGTATATGTTGTTGATGGTTTTCACGTATATGTCCGGTACCCCTTGTCTACGTAGAGCTTCTAGAACTGCTTGTATTTCTATCGAGTCAAATGCTTTCTCGTAGTCGATAAACGCCATATAAAGAGGTTTATTATATTCCGCGTACTTCTCGATTACTAGGTTGATAGCGTGGCTGTGGTCCATTGTCGAGTAACCTTTCCTAAAACCAGCTTGTTCTCTCGGTTGATTAAAGTCGAGTGTTTCTCTTATCCTCGTAGAAATTACTTTTGTGAATAGCTTATATATTACTGGGAGTAGGCTAATTGGTCTATAATTCTTTAACTCCTTTATGTCACCTTTCTTGTGGATAAGGATTATCTTCGCATTTTTCCAACTGCGTGGTATACTACATGTCTTGACACATTTCGTGAAGAGCGATGCAAGTTTTTCAAGTACAATATCTCCTCCGTCTTCAACCAAGTCGGCTGTTATACCATCTTCACCAGCTGCTTTACCGCGGGACATGCCTTTGACAGCTTTTTTGACTTCGTCAGCGGTTATACATGGAATTTCGGTGTCCTCCTCAGATTCTATTTCTATTAAGGTTGTATGGTCTGTCTGAGAACTGTACAGTGCAGAGTAGAAATCTTCTGCTACTTTTAGTATTTCGTTGAAACTGTTGATAACGTTACCTTGTTTATCTTTTAGTGCATGCATTTTGTTTTGCCCTAAGTGCAGTTTCTGTTTGACCGTTTTAATGCTGGTGCCTTTCTCTACAGCTTTCTGTACTTCTCTCGTGTTAAAGTTTCTTACATCTCTTTGCCTGGCTTTACTGATCAATTTTGATAGTTCTGCGAATTCAATCTTATCTTTTGGCGAAGTTACTTTCATTTGCTGGCGTTTTTTTATTAAGTCCTTGGTAGATTGGGACAACTTACTTGTTGTTTGCTTAGTTGTTTTACCCCCGACTTCTATCGCTGTTTCAATGATTGTTTTCGTTATGGTTTTGTTCATTTCTTCTACATCGTCACCGCTTTCGTCTAATGCTTCGAACTTGTTGCTTAGGGCTACTTTAAATTCTTCATTCTTCGCTCTGATTACCTCTAGATTGCATTTTTTTCTAGTAAATAATTTAGTTCTTGTCTTCTTTAGGTTAAGTACAATCTTTGCCCTTACTAACCTGTGATCGCTGCATTTTATCTTCCCCACTACTCGACTGTATACGAATTGCATACGAATTGGGTTCCTAATTCATAAAGATATAGCGGGCAACGTAGAGGAATTCTACAGCATTAACGAAAGGGTTGCATGCGTCGTAATAAAACTAAATAAGCGGTATAAACTTAAGTTAATCCAGGGATATGCGCCAACAACAAGCTACGATGATGAACAAGTAGAGCAATATGGAGTAATGTATACTCCTTATTGCGCTTGTGGTGTTAATCTCTTCATCTATCTATCTATCTATCTATCTATCTATCTATCTATCTATCTATCTATCTATCTATCTATCTATCTATCTATCTATCTATCTATCTATCTATCATTGCTGGAGTCGAATTCCAGCAATGATGAGAAGGCATAGTATCGTGTTCATTCTTATAGGAAGTGTGTTCAAAGTGTTAAGTCGTCATTCAATTTACATCGACCAGCTAAAAAGATTTCTGTGGAGGTTAGTAGTGTACAGCTTGCGTCTTACGGCAAGGAGTAATCAAGGAGTAATGTATACTCCTTATTGCGCTTGTGGTGTTAATCTCTTCATCTATCTATCTATCTATCTATCTATCTATCTATCTATCTATCTATCTATCTATCTATCTATCTATCTATCTATCTATCTATCTATCTATCATTGCTGGAGTCGAATTCCAGCAATGATGTGAAGGCATAGTATCGTGTTCGATATTAATTAAGGGCAACGGGGTAGATCCCTAGAGAAGGCAAGCGTGGCTGGGGGCGGGAGAAAGTTAGGTGCGCAGATGACATCAAGTAGTTTGCGGGGATAACGCGTTCGTAGTTAGCTCAGGACTTGGTGTAGACATGTGATGATGATGGGTGTAGACACCCTGCATTGTGATGGACTGGGTGTGATGAGTTCTTGAATGGCTGTAGACAACCTGCATTGGGTGTAGACATGATGATAATTATGATGTTGATGGACATTATCATCATCATCATGTCTATACCCTGCATGTGATGGACTGGGTGAGATGAGTGATGGAATGGGTGTAGACACCCTGCATTGGGTTTAGACATGATGATGATAATGATGATGATGATGATGATCATCATCATCATCTTTACTATCTTCGCATGTATCTCTGCTCTTTCTGTAGCAACATGTTCTCTGCCCTAGGCACATGACAAGGCTCCGGATGACACGCTAAGCTCGGAGGGTCCCGGTTCACCATGGGCACGTCGGCGCCGGCGCGAGCGAGTGCCGACACCTCCCCCACTGAAGGTGACCGCGGCCACAAACTCGGAGAACTGTCGTCGCCCAGCGACGAGGACGCCGCCACAGGCCTCGAGAATGACATGCGACGTGGCGAGAACCGTCCCCGAAACACGAGCCTGCTGTCTAGGGTGAACCAGTACATATGGCTCGTCCCACTCATACACACCCACTTCTGGGTGTCTGCGGCGTTCTCCCTCATGCAGCCGTACTATCCTCGCCTCGTGAGTGCCGACAGATTCCTCTCGCTTTTAATGTCTCGCACATCATGGCCTCTGCAAATGACGTCAGAGATGGGTACGCGCCAGGCGCTCATATGTCGACATGTAATTATAGCCGTTCCTTCTCACGGCGGGTTCAACTTTGTCGCAATCGGTAATTTCGCTATCCGGTCTGCAGAGATGGTGCACGTGTCAGCATCCATCGTTTAATCAATCAGACAATCGTACGAAAAAAAAAAAGAAGGGAGAACAAGACACATATAGATCATTGTAGGTAAATTTACTCATTCTGCAAAACGAGTTGAGGGAGCACTCAAGTCAAATCAAGTTTATTGAAACAGTTCCGTTGAGTTACGTTACGGCCTTGTGACGTACAAAGAAAAGTAAACTAGATTCTAAAAAAAGAAGAATATTCAGTGCTGAAGTCCACATAACTATGTTATTTTAAAATTTTACAGCGGGTCACAAAAAACAAGTCTATGTATTTTGAAAACGCTTCAGAGGGTACAAGTTTCGAGATACACCAGCGTCGCAGGAAAGCCCCAACATTGGGAGCTAATTATCGTGAATAACGCAGAGAATACGAAGTACCTATACTGAGAAGTTACAACGTCTCAGAGATTCTAGCAACACAAATTTTAACGTCATGATCGTGTGCATCCTGACACGCCATGATATAGAGTTTGCATATCTAAGTGTTTTGCATTCAGCTTTAGAAACTTACACATCGTTTTATGTTGTGCTGTATAACAACTGTTCGTGCCTTATTTTGCATTCTCTAAAATCCTATGTTAAGTTTGTCGCGTGATATGTGAAATACGATTGCCTTATTTTACGACATAATGGTTGATAAAATATAGGCAGAGGCGTTTTGTCAGGCTGCATAGCCTTTAGCTCTTGTTCCTATTTCTGTATGCACTGAGTTGAGGACAAACGAAGTTCAATTTGATTCACTGAACAAACGTGATCAAGGGGCGATGCTGAATTTTGGCATTTAAAGGTTTTGTTCTTCTGTATCAAATTTTCCTTGTTACAGGCGGCAAAGGCTGGTCTTGAAGCGTGGAAGTACGGCTTTGTGTTTTCAACATTCAAGCTAACAATGCTTCTGGGATCTATATCCACCGAAAGACTTGTAAGCATACGTAATTGTGTATTTGTTCTCTGCACTCACGCATTTATGTCATTATTTTGTCCTCTAACTGTATTTCCAAACGGGTATGACTTATGATTTCACGTTACCTAGCCTGTCCTTTGCTGGAAGTCAGAGTGAACTGTAACTCAATTACGGCCCACTTTCTCTGACAACGATGTTCTCTAGGTGAACTCAACTCAAATACGGCCCACTTTCTCTGACAACGATGTTCTCTAGGTGAACTCGAATACCGTGACATTACCTCTTTAAACAAAAATTTAATTTTGGCTTCGTGGTTTCTTTCCGTATGCCGCAAGACATAAATATAACACATCAGCAAGTGCGCAAAAAATACATTTCTACCGAACACTCCTCACCATTTTCTCACCTTCTAGGTCAGAAAATGATTTGTGAAAACATGGTTTTCAACCATCTTTGTCCTGAAAAAAAAAAAAAAACGTGTCACGCTAGTGTTTCTTCACTCATGCATTTTCAACTCTCACTGCTTTTCACGATGAACGACAACCAACTTGCAGCCTTTTACCATCTCTTGTCCACAATAGGTTTTCCTGTCCTTCTTAACTTTTTTTAGAAAAACGTGAATATCTCTATTTTTCTAACAAGAAGCACTTGTACATGCTTACTGAATGCAGAACTTCTCCAAAACTGTTTCAGATGGTTCTTTCGACTCCACTTAAATGCTACCTCTGTGGCCAAGTTGGCTTCTTCTTGTACAATGTCATGTTTGGGTAAGCTGCGACCACGAAGTCACGTCTTGACGTCGAAGTACAGATGTCTGTGTGACGTGTACATGTTCTCTGTTTAGGTCCCTGTACTGGTCACCGGGAGGAACCGCATTCCTTGCACTCTCCCTAGTGGCAGTCATCTTCGGTGGCTTCGTACAGACAGTATACCTAGTCTCAGCGTACTCAGTAGTCACTTCTGAATTGCACCAAAGTAGTGGTGTCATCATCGTAAGTATTGTTTCCTCCATAAGAACTATAACAAAGCTAACAAGCATGTTCTCAACACTTACATTCCGTAACAAGCCAGCGGTTTCGTTGAAAGTTAAGGGAAACACTTTATTTTAGTAACGTTGTGTTCAAGAACTCTGACAACTGCTTGCACCATTATGATCAAATCTAGAGGCACTGTTTGGCGCGGAAATTACAGATGACGTTACCTTCTTGTTACTATGACAATAAAATAATGATTGTGCTAGCTAAGTCAACTACAAAAAACGTCATTTTTCATAACATGGCAGCGACAGATGATGAACAATAGAAGCGAGGACAAGTGGAATGGAATATGTAGCAAAACACAGTAATAATAAAAAGACCCAGAGAATGAATAAAAGATCTATGCGAACACACTGCTGTCCTTGTACATATTTACATTGTTCAGTAAGCGACTGCGCGCGCCCCACCGTGTCACTTATCAAGTACTAGTCATCCGAAACAGACGACTCAAATAAAATTCATAGAACATAAACATGAAATCAAGTTAACGAGATTTCTGTCAGCACCAAACATTGGGGAGTTGTAGCAGTCCATGATCACTGACTAAGTAAATTATTAACATGAAATTTAATTAATCGCGCTATCGTTATATTGATGTGCTAATCTCTTCAAAGCGATTGTCAAATCGTAATCTGCTATTCGTAAACACGGGTGAACTATGTGTGTGTGATCCGAGTCTAAAAGTCAGACAAAGTGGCATGTTGTATTCAGAAGCAGAGCTTAAAATAATGGAAATGTTAACCCTGCAAATACAGCGAAGACGTAAAAGCACTATGGAAACAGTTTAGCCATTGGCATAGTCCTTGCAATTTGTCTTTATTGGGAGTGGTGCCTTGTGGTAGTTACTCAGTGTAGTATAAAATATCTACTCATGCTTTGCACATACTACTGCTTACATCGACTTTTTAATCTTATTGCATTATAAATATTGTAGACTAAAGGTTTAGACTTCTGTCCGTCTCCTATTCTGCGTCTCGTTTTGCATTTGTTTTTAGGGTATAGAAAGATACATCCTAACATTTGCCAGTGTCACGGACTTGTTCTTAAAGGCGTAATGATATTAAATCAATGTACAAAGCGCAATACAACGTACCACACCGGCATACTATATCTTTTGTTTTCTTTACAAATTTAGGCCATCATGGAATTCATGTTCGGATGCGGGAACATGGCTGGTTCCGTTCTCGGAGGAGCCTTGATCGACGTGCGTACAAAGTTTCTTTTCACTCAATTTTCATCTCATTGATTTATCTTACGTATATTCACGCCTTTAAGAATGTCACAATATGGTAGAAGGATGCTCACTTTAGTTCGGTGCTGTGATACTCTTGGAGATAACTTTTAGCGCACGTAATTGGAGGAAGAACGTATATGAAAACGCAAGGAAACATATCTCCGCAGAAAGATTACGAAATTTATCAAGGACGTTGAGCTATCAGAACCGAAATTGGAGATAACACGACAAGAGATCACGGAGAAGCATCATCAACCATCACATAAGGGGCGTTACCGAGCTCAGTATTGCAGCCCAAACCGGCGGTTTTATTGGAGGCAAGTAACAGAAATTGCACAAAGCAGCCCTCACAGCAATTCCAGAATATGGAACATACCAAACAACCTGACTGTGGTTCATCTCGACACTGAACCGCTGAGCTAATACGCAGGTGCATTGCGTACTAAAATATCATATTCGACACTAGAAATCAAGAGTAATTGAAGTGATGAAGCAGCGCACAGAACACACGCTCACGGACACATAAAAGAGGAAGACACAAAGAGTTGCTTACTTGTGTGCGTGAACGCGTGTTCTGTGGGCTGCTTCATCACTTCATGCGAATGATGTCTATAGCTAAGAACGTGAATACACATCTTGCTGACCACTGCAAAGCTATCAACACGTGTGAACCACGGTTTCTCAGCGTGAAAATCCTGGACAGGAGCAAGCAAAAACCGGCTCACGAAATGTTAGAAGCGTATTTCATGAAATAAAGCGGGTGGTAACTGTATAAGCGACACGTCATTTGTATTGCATAATGCAGAAGAGAAAAATCTATCGTGCATGGTCTGTGCATAATTCGAAGGTTTTTCGCTTCGGTACGCTTGCGCAGCTTGTGGAGACATGCATGTATACAAGTCACTTGTATTCAATCAAATAAGTTGCTAATTTACGCCTATATTGTTCTGTCTCTTGTGCGTCTTCTTGTTGCGCAGTTTCCCGACGATTTCCATATCTAAACACCAACTATCCCAACATACAACACTTCAAACCACTTCAATCGCTCATAAACTGTAGGCCTTCAGTACACAATAGGCAAGAGTTATAAATCGTAGCGCTAATGTGACTTAGGCGCTGGCTTCTATTGGCTGAGCACTGCACGTTGAATGTTATTCAGCGTTCACGACTGAATTAACAGTAACTCTCTCTGACGTCGCAGCTGTGGGAATACCCCCTTCCGTTCTTCGTCCTGGGCACCATAATCATCCTGTCTATTCCTTGGATCATCAAGCACAAGAAGGTCCCCAACAAACATCCCGAAGGCAGGTAGTTTTCTGTTTTCGTGTCGCATTTATTTTGATCATGGAACCATCAGCTATACGACCGCAAAGGCTTCCTTTCGGCGCCTACATAGCTTTATACGTTATTCTGAAGCAACATTAAAGTGTTACTCATGAAAAAAAATGCAAAATTTTCCGCTGCTCTAAAAATAACTTGCGATAAAACTCTCTCAGCACGAGGTAGTGTAATGTTCATTATCAAGCCACATAAGTAATGACAACAAACATCGCACACCCTTACGAGTGCATTAAAACGTGGTGTAATATCTCATTCAGCGTTGAAAGGCGAATTTATGAAGGAGCCTGTTACTTGCTAGACAAAAGTACATGATTCCAAAGGGAAGTTAAGGCAAAAACATCATATAAAATATTATTTGTAGTTTTTAAGTGAAATGGGGTGATTATGACATAAAGAGAGGTGAACGCGGGCAAAAATAATAATAAACTAGCCGCTGGTGGCACGCGAACCTACCCTAGCGTTTCACTATTACATATGTTGTGCATTTTCGAGATTACATTGCGCTTGACAAAGTGTTACAACAACAGCAATTACAACAGAAATTTTAGCTTATGACTTCGAGGTTTTGACACAAAAAACAACGCGGACATGACTAAGAACACGGCAAGCACCCTTACATGTGGGCATATCTATACTTGCTCCGGTAATTTCTAATGTTGAAGCCTACTAAAAAAAATAACGCTACAAGACCTACGAAACTCACACGTATGTCTACTAATTGGCGTTCTGTTATTTTGTTCTTCTACGTAGGGTTTATATAAGATAGTGAGTTTACCGGTGCCGACTATTTCTCTTCCCATGACACAGATAACTTAAATCGCACATAAAGAGTTTGAAAATATAGAAAAGCATAATGACACGCTAATGTCATTGTCAAGTTCGGGTAAAGTGTAAACAAAAGCAGTGAAGTTCCGCGAACAAGGTAAATTTTATGAGCATTATGTGAGCCCGCATACTGTACTCGAGAGCAGTCACAATGGCACGTTCTCACGTTCTTTGGCTTTCCAGAGCACGCTTTTCTGACTTTTAGAGGCGAAGCTCCTTAAGGTTTGGGTCTGTCCGTCCGTTGCTCCTAGTAGCGCGTTACCTTCAAAGAAATGAATGATGCTACGTGTGGGAGGCGCGCCCTCGGCGCGTGCCTCCCGGTGCGCGAGCTCTCTCATTCTTCTATATGCTGTCTTGTGAGAGGGAGAGAAACAGAGAGAGCGAAAGGCGCCCGTTGACTATGGAAACTCTCTTTCTTCGATGAACGCGCTACCAGCTCGCAAAGAAGGAGAACGCGCCCTCACCCGCGAGAGACAAGCTTGACGCAGGCAGCGTCTTCTAGCGAGTTTCTTGATTGAAAAATACCGACTGCTCGCGCTGGAAACCGTTCACCGGCCACCCACATATATATATATATATATATATATATGCACTGGATCTTGACTTGCAATGAAATGCCGGTGGGAGATTTCACTTGTGCGTAGTTCAACCATAAGGATTCGTAGCGTGCGCGTTATCTAAATTAATGCGGAACTCGGCACGATCTACGATGAACCTCCGGAGCTTCGCCCACTCATCATCATTCACTCCGTGGATATGCTGTGAGTTTTTTTTTTTTTTTTTTTTTGGGGGGGGGGGGGGGGGGGGGGGGGGGGAGGGTAACGGTACTACCGTCTTTCTCCAGTATGTCTGTGACTAGTATAGTTGTGAATTAATCTTGCTGTGGACAGAAACCGCGCCTTCACGTCCTCACGGTGCACCGTATACTTGATTTATGGTTCACTTCTATACAAGTTAGCACGACGCTCTGTCACGCAGTTGGACCACACAGCTTTCTAATTTATGTCGTCGAAATACACTTCGAACTTTACTCTGGCTTTTTTTAAAAAACCCATCTTTTCAACTATTCCTGAGCTCCGCTTAAATAGCACGAATGGCCTAAACAGAAGAAAGCAAAGACAAGAAAACAGTATTGTGGCAATAAGTTACAATGAGTGTTATTGTTAAATTGTATTTCGAACATCCTCCTGAGATGGCCCACACACTATTGCTGCTTTCCCGCTATGTAGTGGCCAACCAAGGGCCCTTAAGGGATGATAAAATATGATGGTAATGAAGATGATAATTTATAGAGCTCAATACAGTGTCACTGCGTGGCACGTTGTCGACAAGTGATGCGAAAGGGACCCTAAGCGACGATATCAAGTGCAAGCACTATTTGCATACAGGTCATCCAAATGATACGATTTCTTAAGTTATTACAACAGCTCAACAAGAAAGTATCTCTTAGTAAATTCATAGTGAGTTCGTAATACGTTATAGCGCACAATCCCAATGAGGAGCAGACAAAGGACAAAGTGCACAAATTCCCGCAGTTGTATTCACATTTGACCAACTCATACATCAAAGACTAGAGAAGCCGCAGAAGTGGATCAGTACGTTGTTCGACAGTATCCTAGGCGTATTTTTGTAGGTAGTTCTTTCGGTGATTCCTCCCCGACGCGCTGTTCAGACAGGCCGCAGCGGGGCTTCTACGAAGCCGCAATAGCCTCCGCGTTCACCGGCACATTTCTACTAACTCCCAGCTGACTGAGGAAAAAATGCGACGTGATCAGCGACAATTACATATCAGTGATAAAATCCGGCACTCCATGGTTCCTGGTAGTATCGTGTGATCACACGCATTGTGGGAATCGATGACTCGCGAAGTAGCCAACTGTTCCAAATTCGGCAGTGTTTCGAGTAGGATGAATATATTTGCGCAAATTGTATAGTTGTGCACGTAACATGGGTTTACAAGGCACATCGACAGAATTGTGTCGACCAACCGGTAGCTCACGGTAAGACGTAAGGCCAGCGCTCACCTTGTTCCGCAGATGTCTGTTTTGATGAAAATAAATGCTTGCTATGCTGCGCTGATCTGCATATGATAAAGGAAGTTTGCCGGTGCGTTCCGGCGGAGCTGAGCAAACCCGTGCAAAAGCATGCCGAGGATAGCATTTATTGTTTCTTACATTCTTATGTAAGATATCCGTCAACACACGCTAGAGGCAGAATCGACTTTAGACAGGCACCAGAACCACATATGTTCATGCAATGAGTGTATTCAAGATAATTACTGCGTACGAGTGGTAGCGTGCTTTCTTGGCACCTCTTCTTTCTCTCCCCAAACTCCCTCCCCACGCAGAGTAGCATGTCAGCGATATTTCAACGCCGGCTAAATTCTCTGCATTTCAATAAAGAGCTCTCTCTCTCTCTCTCTCTCTTGGCACCTCAGGGACCCGCGTTTGAGCGTGCTGGGTTGCCTATGGGCGTTACGACACGTTTGCCTGTGTCTGTCCGCTTGTTACGTCTACGTTTCAGTCGCAAGCTACAACAAGTGCTATGTCCGTCTTATGTTTGGCCCGCGCAAAGTGTGTTTTCATAAAATTGTCAATGTCTGTTTTGCTCGGTCTTTTATTTACATGTGCTATTAGGTTAAAATTAAGTCACCTGTGACGCATGCAGTATAACATGGGCCGAGCAATGCGGGTGCAAGCCACCTCTGACCGTATAACCATTAGTCGTGACGTACATAACTAGTATACCATGTTGGTGATGTCAAGATGAATCACTCGTGTTCTTCTGATATTGATACCCTACCATCCAAATTTTGGTGAATGTCAAGTGAGCTAGACGACCAGGAGAGCATGAGACGTAGGCGGCTAGAATAGATAGATAGATAGATAGATAGATAGATAGATAGATAGATAGATAGATAGATAGATAGATAGATAGATAGATAGATAGATAGATAGATAGATAGATAGATAGATAGCGTTTAAAGTGACGTACGTTCGCCAAGAGATGCTTCGCATTTGAAAAAGCTGGACAAACGCCAAAGGTTTCAGTGAAGCTTGCTCTAAAGGAACATTGTACTGGAATTACAATTACGAATCGCGTTTTAATGTACATTTTCAAACAAACCTCCCTACCCATATGGCTGTGTTCCGTGATCCTTCGCATCGCCAGCTGCACCAATCTGCCACCTGACTTCTAACTCGCTGAGTCGGTACTACGTGAAGCGAAAAGCGATAGCAATGAACTACAGACGGCGATATTAATTAACTACAAGAAGACAGCACATTTAAGCTATAACCCATTTGACGACCCCGCTATCCCCCGGCCTTTCCAGCCGCATAAAAAGCGTTGGGAAAAAACAATCACTGAACAGCAAAACAATTTTTCATATTGTGTTACAACCAACCTCAATTGATTTCCAATCATTCTTGTGGTCCATTGATGTGTCTTTACACGTCATGATGCATGCGAACGCTGCGAATTTGGCTCTCACTTATCGCAAGGCTTTTTCCGCTTATAGTTATATTTTCTTCAAGCGTTTCCTCAAGCGTTTAAAATGGCCTCTAAGAAGTTCGCTCTTCCAGCTTACGCTGTCACTGTCCTGCGGTTCAGCGCATGCAGTATCGCCTTTGGTTTTGTATTCAGCTCATGTGCGTATATAGTGTGTATATAGAGTGTTCTTTCGAGAATAAACCTGTCGGTGTGCGCTCGTACCTGCTCCCTCGTCTCGTCCTTGTCCTGTGTTGCGCCGCTGTCCTTTATTTAAATCGTGACTTGTTGTCATAGTCCCACAAAAAGGAAACATGGTTACTTGGATTAAAAATGATTGGCCGGTTAGTTGTCTGTTTTGGTTCTATGTTGTGGTTAATATAAAGTTTAAATTACACAGATACACAGATCACGTGTTACAGACGCATATATGCATGTACTGCCCAGATGGCTTGCGTTGGCCTTTATTGGTGCGACTCGCTGGTCATAATAGAAAAACCGTCTGCGTAGCTTGATTACGTGTACAACTCACACATATCATACGTGTAAAAAGCTCACAAAAATATCATTGATATGTTCGTGAGCTTCGTCCCCCTCGATGGCTCAACTAAGTGGGAACTATGAGTAGCGACTGGGGGTGTTTATCTACCGCTTCTTGTTTGACGACAGCAATATGCAGCTCGTTGATTTCACTTCAACACTCTTAACCTTTCTTTAGCTCCACCCGAGGAGGCCTTGATGCAGGCCCGAGGTTCTGAGAAGAAGCTGTACCGGCTGCTTTGGGACCCACTGTTCATGGTCAACATGGTAACACTGATGCTGTCTTGGGTCATCATGGGCTTCAACGAACCCACCCTGGAACCGTACTTGAGACAGGTGTGTCCTTGCCCGCACGTGAGAGAAGACCAGTGAAAGATTATCTGCGAAATACGTCCTCGCGTTTTCACCCATGCACTCGTTTGTTTTGTACCCAAGATGACGAAAAAAGAAAAGGTTCAGTTTATTCAATCTCATATCAATCCTACTGCATAATCTCGTGGAAATGAATATACAACGCTCACACCTACCTTCGCTTCAGGCGCTACAAAACGGTGGCGTTATAACTCTCACTTTCAGCCCTCTATAGTCTAAGTCGGCTCCTTACCTTTCCGGCTCCTTCCCCAGTGCAGAATATCCACCAGCGCTCAGCCCCGGCTAAGCTCTCTGCCTTTCCTTTGTCGCCCTCTTCATTTCTTTTGTTGCAGTCTTACGACATGCACTGTTTTAATAAAGCAATAAAATTAATCCTTCATTCTCCTGTTCTAAAGCTTCAACTCGACAGAATATACCTCCTCCTAGCACCGCTTCTAGGGTATGGTAATATTGCAACGCGTGCTCATACGAAGTTTACTTTGTCGTGTAGGACGAACTTAATCACAGTAAGCATACGGTTCCTTTTCGGCTGTTATACCTGTAATTTAATATTGTGCTACGAAAAACATTGTCAATTGTTTCATGGCTTGAAAGAGAACTTAGAAACTTTCGAACAGCTGCGTACAAGTAGCTGACATGCAGCAATGTATCTTTGTTACCTAACCATATTTCACGCTTTCTAGCTACACCTCTCCTATTACTTAAACCAATGCCTGGCCTCTTTGGCTTTACACCTCAAGGTATCAGCATTCTTAAGCTTCCTTTTACGGACTTATTCGTGATCCCTGCGCTTTTCTGCTAAACGTTGTTTTTTCCCTATGTCTGTTATATTCGTTGCTTCGATGTGATTGATAATTTTTATTCGGGTATAATTTCTGTCCTTGCCATTTCATTTGCACTGCTCCTTTAGTTATCACGTGATGTTAATCTGCACTCATTGGCTACGGGACCACTTTTTGTATATCATACGTTGTAATTGCACGCTTCCAAGCTAACAGATTTCTTGTCCTGCTATAGACGTACGGACAAGACATGATAAAGCGGAAGCACCAGTCCTGCCTCGCCTCACATTGCAATCACAACAGTGGTGTTTAAAACGGCTTCATAAACAGAAAACCGCAAATGAAGTCCCCGTAATTGAGAGTCACGCAGCATAAAAGAAGTTATGTCAATGTCGGAGAAGCTGTTCTTGGGTGTCGCTAGCAAGTCTTCATATATCGAGGAGACGGGCTTAGAATTTGCGAGGCGATCCTGGCAGATACCGGCAGTAATAATTGACATTCGTGTTCTTCTCGGCACAAATCTGTAGACTTCTCAAACGCTTTAGCGACCTTGCTTATGACAAGATCGAAGTTTACATAAAATATGCCTGAAGAATATGTTCAAAAGACTTCCATGTGACTCACAATGTCTGGTCCATTTTCAGTGAATGCTAGCTCTGAATTCTAAGTGGCTTTTTTTAAAATATTTGTCATTATGTACGTTCGTTTCAGTTCAACCTCAGCAGCACGCGACTTGGAGTACTGTACATGGTACAGTTTGCAAGTTACACCGTGGGCGCGGCATTCGCGGGACTGTTCTGTTACGTCAAGGTAAACAGTCATTTGAAAAAGTCTCAACTCGTAGAGCACGCGATGGTTGATTAGGAGTGAGAGACGCGGCTCACGTTGAATAAGTTCAGTCGTTCGCTCTAAAGCGAAACTACGTGGAGTATTTCAACATTTCTCGAATGAATCCGAGTACATCAAAGGTACCTGTAATTCAACTGAACTAACCAGTATTTCGTTACTGTGACATATTCAGCGCAAACGGAACAACCCACAAAAAAGAGGCATAACACACCGGCGCTGGTTAACAACTGGTTTAGTACGCATCTGTCGAATCATATACCTGCCACACGCCACATAACCGTGCATGAAAACATGTGCAGGTGTATGTCCACGTATTGTCACGCATAACAAAACACACGTAAACCAAAGTAGCAATAGGCAGAAATTACCGAATACGCTTGCATATGACATCATGGTAGAAACACCGTCGTGTCCTTCTAGGTATTCAGCGAGGGGTGACATGGTAAACG
The DNA here is from genome assembly GCA_013339685.2 of Hyalomma asiaticum. Classification (NCBI taxonomy): domain Eukaryota; kingdom Metazoa; phylum Arthropoda; class Arachnida; order Ixodida; family Ixodidae; genus Hyalomma; species Hyalomma asiaticum. The sequence continues at coordinate 94,555,505 of CM023486.1, forward strand.
CTAAGGGGAGGGAAAGGAGGGGGGGGGGGTATTATTATTGTTGGCAGTGTGCATCGTGATGTTCTAAATTGATTGCTCGAAAGAGCGACAGAGGTGGAGAAACATAATACCTCGGATATTTTATTTCTATATGTCCTCTGGCAAAAGAACAGAGCTTCGGTGCACACATATTTTAATTTTTATTTTCTCTTTCATACAGATGGCAGCATTTTTTGCTTTTGCCGGGCAGCTGATGACGGCTTTCGCCTACTTGATACTTGGCCCAGCGCCATTTGTTCAACAAGACCCGTAAGCAGACTCCTCACTTTCCAAAGCCAAATTGTTTTATTTATTTCTTTCACCTTTTTTTTTCCACATCACACAGGTAGTACCAGTTCAGTTCAACAAAGATGTGTTATCGTATTGTAAATATCCGTGATATTGTTTACGGGCATCCCATATATTACTCGCCTACTGTTTCTTACCAAGCTATGGCCATTGATTATGTAGATACTCTAAGAAAACGCTGGCAATGCTGGAGGACAAGCAAGCAACGTCATCGCAATTTTACGTTCCTAATGGTCAGAGTTCTGAGTGCCTTCGTCGATGAAAGTCGAAGGACCAGAGGACTGTAAGGCCTGCCGTAATCCATTATGTTCACATGGTCTCATATAGCATCAAGAAGGTCGCAGGCCGGTATGGCACACCCACTGGCTTTTATTCCCCGCCAAACTGGCTCAACTCTGCTGAAAAACCTCTCGCACTGAGACCAGCAGGCATGATCGTGGCAAGCAACACGGCATGACCTACGGGAAATTATTCCCTTATGCGCGGCAAGTCATACATCGGCAAGTCATGCAATATACGTGCCAGGGAACAAGAACTAAATTTAACAAAGGACGGCATGGTCCATTCGCCAGAACATTGTAAGGCCCACATGTGCCAACCACGGCTCAGAAAGATGAAGGTTCTCGGTAGCAGCAAAAACCAGATTGCATGGTAGCGGCACGAAGCAGAGTATATCAAAAGAAAAGAAAAAATCGTTTTAGTGACACATCAATAATCCTTTATCAATCGGAGACGAGACTTTTCAACCGCTGGGTGTCGTAGGTTACGCAGAGCCACGCATGTATAGGTATTTATTCCTGGGTCAGCGCCCAAGATAAATCAGTGGTTAGTGGCTCTCGCGCCGTCTCTGTGTTGATTTTATGTGTCTGAGCGTTTTTCGCGGCTAATTGATGTCCCACATTAGCTGCCATTTGTGAATGTTTAAGCAATTCGAGTTTTGAAAACAAGTATTCCTAATAGTAGTTGCAGTGCATCCAAAACGTTACTTCCGTACATGAATAATCACGTGAAAAAATCGCTCCGGGTGTATACGTGTATCTGAAAGTCTACAGGGCTGTGCATTGTGTTATTTATGGAAATATATGCAAACACGTGGGTCATGTGCTCGACATTGCTTTGCACTCTCTTGTGTGATTCACAATGAGAGAGCACTATACAATTATTTCCAGAGAACAGCTATAAAAAATTATGAATTGCGCTTCTATGCCTCGACATCCAAGTAAGCTACATCCTTCACAGGTTAAATGAGTAAGCGATAATCCGGGTTAGCTTTTTCATTATCGTTTATTCAACGCCTGGGAAGAAATTCGTTAGTCTAGATGACTCGATACGGTGACCATTTAAAACTGCTGCGACTTTTTACGTAGGTGCGCTGTGAGTGTGTGTTCCTTTTTTGTATTTTTACGTAGCAGCTCCGATTATTTTTTTTTTAATATTGCACTTTGCTCTCGAATACATTTGAATTATTTTTTCCGGTTCACAAAAATATAGCTAAGGAAACGTACATTAACAGCAAAACAGCGGGACAGACGTCAGAATCGCCTTCACGGTACGATACCCTTGACGTACCATCCCGAATCGGTTAAAGAAAACGGCAGACTAACATTATTTTCTGTTCTTGTATTTATTCAAAGACAGCTCTGGATGGTTTACGTCTCACAGACATTCACTGGAGTTGGAATGGCTGCTCAGTTCATCTGCAGCTTCTCGTTAGCGCTCAGCCATACAGCGTGAGTATCATTTCATAGCTCCACCAAGTGCCACTGACCCGTTGACCATTCGAAGAAAGTTTGCTGACGCATCACCGTCTCTCTTTGTCTCTTTTTTTTTTTACCACTTTCCAGTAAGCGGGGTTACCCGGATGACATACGGACTACCGGATTCGTGTCAACCGTTGTAGTGACCTTCTTAGTTATTGGGTGAGCATGACTCATTATGGGTGTTAGTTTGTTGATACTTACGAAACTAGCATCAACGAAAAAATAAGCAAAACGAAAAATGCGCACCCTTGCCCATTTGGCTTGAGTGTAAGAAATGCACAAGCATGGCTAACAGTAATTCCGTTACTATTCCTAATTATTCATGGCAGGGATTCATAAACGTCACATGAATAGTTACGTGGAACTTCCACTGGTTGAGATGCGTTCTTCAAGTGTCCCTTCGTAATGTGTGTAACATACGGGCGTTAAATTTTATAGTCGAGGAAGCAAACTTCTAGAATGTACCAGAAAGGAAGCCTTTTTTTTTTTTCATTACAGGCTGACATATACGAACCTGCTGTCGTGCAAAGGTACAGGCTTGTGCAGGCTGGTACAACAGCCTCTATGCCCAGACGAACAATGCTGAGAGCCGAGGTTCTTTTCCTCTAAAAAAGGATTGCGATCTAAATGTCCAGCACCCCTCTGCTCTTCGTACGTTGGGCAGTCTCAGAGGTGTTTTATACTTTCTTTTATGCCACATGTGTTAGAGTTGGCGCTGCTCGCCGTTCCTATTAGTAATGATTAGGCGCTATTAAAATAAACTCCTAGTCAGGAATGGTAGGTTAAGGCTATTGCTTCTCTGTCGCGTAGAAACCGTAAAATCGTCACATTTTGAAGGTGACGTCTCCGGAGCGCAGGCGCCGTATAAGTTCTGGTATATTTCCGTTTCTTCGAATGCTGGTATGTGCGAGACCACTGGGGTGCTGCGAACCATCCGTCCTCTGCGGGAGCTTCATAGGCGATTTCACAGCCATAGCCTTGCAGTGTTGCGATAACCACTACATAATTCCCTCGAAAAAACGCTGCTACCAGGCCTTCTTGGAGTGGCATCATAGCTAAACGCGCTGTGAAGCTTCGACAGAATTCCTAAAGGAGACGACACCTCAGTAATCCCGTGTCGTCTCTTGTAGTGCTTCGTCAAAACTCGGCAGCGCTTTCAGCTCTCTGAAGTGTGTAATGCCAGCAGAGATTACAGTTAGTCTTATGACACTGCACAGAGCTGGGTTCGGAGGCTGCTAGAGGATAATCACGAAACCAAACTCGTAGTGCCACAATTTATATCGATGTCCAGATCGAACTGTGAGGTTTCGCAAGAGGTTTAAGCTCCAAAAAGTCAAGATGTTCATGTACTATTATCAGCTTTGTCAAAGGGCACGAGACAGAGAGTTATCTGATGTGCTTTCAGATCTGACAAAAACGACTGACAAAATAAATTTGCCAAAAGAAACTTCCGTCGAACATGTAACAAAATGTTAAGGACTTCGTATGGAACAATCGACGGAAGATGACTCATGTATTTTCGAGTTCTTTTCTTATCGCTTAGTAATTATTGCATTGGGAAATTCGCCGCCCTTGCGCCCCGAAATCTGCGGCCCCAGTCTTTATCACTGAAATAGTCCCGACGGTTCATTAAAGTATTTCTCAGTTTTATTTGTTATGTCTTTCTTTTAATGTGTTTACAGAGAGGTTACCACAGTTCATCACAGTGTGTTGTCATATTGGTTATAACAGTGTGTGAGTTCTCGCATTTAATTTCAAATGCGGCACATTGGGCTTCGCTTTACCACCACCATGCAGTAGTGGGCCAAGGGCAGCAGTAAAAGCGCAGATAGCAGTGCGCCCACTGCTTTCTGAGAACACTGCGGGCAACGCCGGACGTTCGGGCTAGCGTTCAGGCTATTCATAGACAGCTCCGCTGTCAGAGCGCTAATCTATAGAAAAATTTGTCGCGCGAGTAGGTGTCAATGATTTCGGTGCGGCGTAGAAAATAAACTAAGTGGCATGCCTTCACCCGCCTAGCTCGTTTTTTTTTGTTGTTTTTTTTTCTTAACAGCTAAGCTGCTGAAGCTCGAGTTAAAGTATCCCCTCAGATTCGCCTAGCTCCTAGAGGAACCGCTCTCGCCCTTGACCTGCTGCCCACACCACTACAAAGAAAGAAAGAAAGAAAGAAAGAGAGAGAGAGAGAGAGAGAAAGAAAGAGAGAAAGAAAGAAAGAAGAGAGAGAGAGAGACAGAAAGAAAGAAAGAAAGAAAGAAAGAAAGAAAGAAAGAAAGAAAGAAAGAAAGAAAGAAAGAAAGAAAGAAAGAAAGAAAGAAAGAAAGAAAGAAAGAAAGAAAGAAAGGCTATTCACAACCCGCGCAAGATACAATTCATGCCCGCGACCCACCACTACCCAAACTCTTGGCCACATCCCACTATTTAACAACAGTGATAATGACACTAATAAACGATAGTGACAGTGAAGAAACAGAAAACGAACTAAAGGAAGGAAGAAAGAAAGTCCAGGGTTGCGCAGAAAGGATAAGCGGTCCCCTGCATGCCCTCGACCCACCACTACCCACACTCTTGGCCACAGCCCACTGCTTCATGATGGTGATAGTGATAAGGATAGTGCTATATGATAATGCTACAGATGATAGTGACAATGAAGTTGATATCCTGGCCCCATCTCTGCTGTTTACTCACACTTCACTGGCATGGAACAGACTCCGACTTTAGTTTTTCGGAATGGTTTCAACATAATGCTCTCGCCAGTTTCACCAATTGTGGGTATCTGCAGTTGTTCTGAGTGTCATGTACTACTCTGTGCTTTCAACTATTACAGTGCCATTACAACTCCTCCGATAGCCGGGTACCTCGTAGAAAAGTTCAGCTACAGGCCGGGATCTATGTTCCTCTTCGGCATCCTCTTGTTCTGGGTAAGCGATGCAACTCGTTCCTTGTTTATTGCTCTTTTTTGAATGTTTTTGACGTGTATCAGTTCCTTTCTTTTTTTTTTTGGGGGGTTGCTGTGATGGGCCGTTATGCGTCTTTCGTTTTGTATTATCGCTTTCCGCCATGGCAGGGATGCGAAAAAAAGAAATTGGCCTGCTGGCGTGATTGCGTACCGAAATTCTGACGTGAATTTCAAAACTAAAGCTTTGATATTGATTTTCTGTTTTAATATCGAACATAAAATGTGAAATTAACAACATTCGATTCTCAAAATATAAGTTATCATTCTAAACCACTTCACCTTTTCACTTTAATGTACTTTTAAGAAGCCTTCGGAGCCTGCGCAGTATGTTTAAAATGCTCTGGTGGACGACATAATGCGTCGACTGATCATCTACACTATTGTCACAATCAGTGAAGAACTGTTCGTGCTGTTACTCACTATTTACAACGTACTGATAATTTCGGAGGCGGACTGTAACTGCTTGACTGAGCGTGGTCAGCACTAAATCATTCTTTGAGCGCTACACGAACGACAGAGACATGTTCAGTCAAATATACTAACATATTTACTATGTGTTCCAAGTAAAGGAATAAGTAGAATCGACTGTTCAAATTTTTACATCACTGGTGAAAATAACGGGCGGCCAAAATAAAAGCACTCGTTATCTGTGCGTTGATAACTTGAAGATAGCTTAGCCACTGTAGTGGTGGCTAGCGCTACATAGCACGAGGCATCGGGTTCGATTCCAAACCGCCATTGGTACTATCCTTAAACATTTCGAATGCGCAAGGAACAACGTTCGTTTGTTTTTCATCCTGGCCTATTGCACAAATACCCAACCCGTTAAAATAAGCTCGCACTTCAACATTACCGAAATACTCGCAGTCCGTGAGTTGATTTGGAACGGTCAATGTTGAAATTAGCTTTCAAATGTATCATTAAAACTCCCGGTATGTCGTATACTCTAAAAGCATGGAGTTCTTGGGAACATTAGCTTGGAACACCGGGTCGTCAAAATGCTGTTACAGCTTGCTTTCACAACTTTAACGCTGGCCGTGCCAAGGAACAACTATTCCGATCCCAACGTCATACTACGTCAAAACGTGGACGCAAACAAAACAAAACAAAAAGCCTTTGCGTTAGAATCCCAACCTGAAAAACGATTACGTACAATCATCTGATTCACGCCTCCACTCCCGAGTATAAGTTGTACGTGAAATACTAATATGATTTCTTCATTGCTTCCTTTTCAGACCCCCATAACGCTTCTCCACTGGATTTACCTGATGTACGTTCAGCGGACGAGGAGTGCCGACGTAGCGTTGCAGGATCGATCCATTTCTTCTCGCAAGTCATAAATGTGCCAGCAGTTGTCATTTTGTGTCAGGAATAAATATATATCCATTTTTTGTACACATGATCCTGTCATGAACAAGTACAGTCATCGCGCAATCTAGTTATCCACAAGTGACGCAAAACTACTTGACTCAACATTACAGCATACTTGACATGATACAAGCGTTAAAAAGGACAAACACATGAAAGGTGACAGCGATAACAACTGATTTTGTTGCGCTAGGTTGTGATGAGTTATGTAGCACCGTGATGTACAGGCGAGCCGAACGCATACAGTTATCTAGAGAAGACCATTCATCAGGCTATGGGCGGGACGTATAAAAGAAAACTTATCACGCTCTTGTAATTTAAAGAAAGTTGATAATGCCCATCCTTCCTTCCACTGCAGTGGTTGCATAAGTGAGCCGATGTTCCACAAAGGGAAGATTCTATGTAGACGGCAGAACAAAACAGCCCGTGAAATCTGGGAGGCGTATATCACATAAAGAAAAAATTACAGCATATCCACGGAGTGAATGATGATGAGTGGGCGAAGCTCGGGAGGTCATCGTAGATCGTGCCGAGTTCCGGATTAATTTAGTTGACGCGCACGCTACGAATCCTTATGGTTCAACTATGCGCAAGTTAAATCTCCCACCGGCACTTCATTGCAAGTCAAGATCCAGTGTCTATATATATATATATATATATATATATATATATATATATATATATATATATATATATATATATATATATATATATATATATATATATATATATATATGTGTGTGTGTGTGTGTGTGTGGGTGTCCGGTGAACGGTTCTCCAACGCGAGCAGTCGGTATTTCTCAATCAAGAAACTCGCTAGGAGACGCTGCCTGCGCCAACGTTGTCTCTCGCGGGTGAGGGCGCGTTCTCCTTCTTTGCGAGCTGGTAGAGCGTTCATCTAAGAAATAGCGTTTCCATAGTCAACGCGCGCCTTTCGCTCTCTCTCTCTCTCTCTCTCTCACACACACACAAGACAGCACGCTCCGAGGGCACGCGCCGAGGGCGAGGGCGAGCGCGTGCCTCCCGGGAGATACTGCCGGTTACGCCTGACGCGGGACAAGGTTAGACTAAGAGGAGCTTCGCCCCTAAAAAAGAACTGATTGTGTCGGTGACACGTTCATCTCTCTCTCTAGAAGCGCCAGATAGGGTCTTTTCGCTGCGGCACTGCCATAACTTGATAAATGGTCTTCTCTAGATATGCGTTCTGCCCTGGGTCACATAGTTCGCCGCGGTCAGGTAGTGGTTATAGTGCTCGGCTGCCACCCAAAAAACGCGAGTTCGAACCCGGCCGCGGCGGTCGCATTTTCGACGGAGGCGAAAATGCCAGAGGCCCGTGTACTGTGCATTGTCAGTGCACGTTGTTAAGGAACCCCAGGCGGCCAAAATTTCCAGAGCCCTCCACTATGGCGTTTATTTCCTTTTTATCTCTTTCAGTCCCTTTCCTCTACTCTCACGGACGCTTAGCCGTGCTCCCGACATTGGCTGCAGAAATTAGCGTCCTTTCCTTCACCCAACCACAATCATCATCATTAACCGTCATCGTCATCATCGTCAGCACAACACTGGGATATAACTCATTGCAACCTACTGCAATGAAGCCAGTCGTTAGTAGCGCTTGTCCTGTCACCCTACTTGCGTGCGTCCTTTACAGCGCATAAATCGTGTGGTCAAGTATACAAAGTCCTTATAAAATAACGCTGTTAATGTCCTTACAAAACGAGGACATTATCAGCGAGTTAGCAGCAAAGGAAACCAAACATATGTCACCAGCGAAGCAGCTGACAAAGAGAACAAGAGACGTACGAAGGCAGCAGGAATTGATACTGTCACATTAACATGTGGCCATAGAGTTTCTTACTTATAGTAAGAAACTCTATTCATGTGGCCCTTTTCCAGCCGTCTATATAATATCCCCCACTCGTATCTTGCATCGCCGGATTATTCGTTTGTCCTCCACTACTGGATCCAACTGAGGTTTATTATGTTTTGTTAAAAGCGGAGGAAGCCTGGACTAAAGGTTTGAGGACCTTCGAAACCCACCATTCTAATGCAGCAGAAGCATTACATAAATTATCTATTCCGCGCGCATCGGGAAAGACGAAGTTATTATTTTCAGACTCCCAAAATCGTTAGGTGAACGCTTTCAGACAGTAAAGGTAAAATTGGGACCGCCTGCCTCCCGGAAGAATGGTGGCAAGCGAAACTTGGCGTGCGCGTGCCTTTTTCATTCTCCCCCCCCCCCCCTCTCTATCTCTCTCTATTTCCATCTTTCGCTCTCGCCCATTTCTCTCTCTCTTTCTCCCCGCGCCAGATATGTCCCGGCCCGGCGCCGGCGCGAGCGCGAAAGAAAGATAAGGTGATGATTGTTTTCTCGGACACCGACTTCAACACCCCGACGGCGGCACAAATCAGTCAATTGCAAGCTTCACCTGAATATGCCCTATTCTCGTAGCACAGTTCACTGCACGAAGATCTCGTATTGCTACGATAGGAGCGTTGCCCCGCCACGGTGGTCTAGTGGCTACGGTACTCGGCTGCTGATCCGAGGGTCGCGGGATCGAATCCCGGCCGCGGCGGCTGCATTTCGATGGAGGCGAAATGTTGAGGCCCGTGTACTGTGCGATGTCAGTGCACGTTAAAGAACCCCAGGTGGTCGAAATTTCCGGAGACCTCCACTACGGCGTCTCTCATAATCAGAGCTGGTTTTGGGACGTTAAACCCCACAAATCATCATACGATAGGAGCGTCAGTAAATGCCTACCCAAAGTGATACGCTTGACGCCAAAGGCTGCGATCACTACATTCACGAGCAGTTCCTTTTTTACTCGCGTGTCTTATCTTTAGAGTGTGATAAGGCTTCCATCCCGTAGAGTCCCGTCAACGTAAGCGCCGAAATATTGCGGCCTTATCCAGGTGTCTTGCCCGAAGTAACTCCTTGCGATTACGGACGTGCTTAGTCGCTTATATTATTCTGCGAAGCAGTTCCAGTTGAACCGCAGGTGTGATAAGCGGAATACTGCATATGCGGAAGATAGGGCATTTAGATAGGCACCCGGTGGAGCTATCTGGCATGTCTCCAAATTCTTTCTTGCTCCTATGCTTCGGAGGTGCGGAAATACTTTGTTTTTCATAGTGTCCTAGTACTGTGATCATCAATGGGTCATTCATGTAAGCGTGTTTTACTTAAGAAGAGGACGACAATAAATTATTACACATAGATAAATATTGCGCTTCAAGTTTGAAGCACCTGTATAACATCTCATAGCTTGCGAAACTTATTATTTTCCTGCCATCACGTGGCTATTGCATAAGTCGATTAATCAGTCCGAGGATATTTCGCATGATAGGGTACAAAGAAATCTGCCCGTATGTCGAAATATTTCCACCTTAATAATGCTAGTGAGGTGGCTTGAGTACTGCGTATTAAATGAAGTTTTCGTCCACACACACACACACACACACACACACACACACACACACACACACACACACACACACACACACACACTGCTCTTTGAAGGGCACACGATAATCACGATTCGCGAAGTTCGTTTATTCTTGTCAAATAACGCATCAATCACACAAAACCGGCAAAATCACAAATTTAAGAAGTTGTGACAAGAGATTGCACACAATGTGACACTATATGTGCCGCGTTCATGAATAGTACATTACCACGACGTATAGCCAGCATATAGGACGCCGAATCGTGACAAAAAACATAGTCGGAGCCAGGTAACCACACCTTTATATAGCGTAATAAATAATTAATTTCTGCACAATAACGTCACATATCATCATCATCATCATCATAATCACACTACTATCATAATTATCATGCTTGCACATTTCTTTCCGTTAATCTAAAGGCCACGGAGAATGAAAATAAAATAGATTAATCTCTTAATTCTTTGGAAATTAATTAAACGTTTCATTGAAGGTTCAGCTGATATAGATTCAACGTTTGCTCCGGATCAGCATAATTTTTTTGCCAATAGTTGCACATAATTTTCCATTTGATAGGTTATTATTGTGGCGCAAATGTTCTACTCTGGCTTTGTATATGTCCTGCAACCCTTACTTTATGAATGTTAATCAGCCCCCTTCCCCTCGTAACCATTCAGACTTGCAATTTAGACTTGCACCCTACATAGCTTTTCTGGTCGGTTCTTCTTTTTAACCTAAGTCGTCGTTCGTTTGCTATAGATTCAGAATAGTATGATACCCCATAGCGACGGGCCGTACTCACAACAATGGAACATCAGCAGCTGTTTTCGTCGCTGCACGTAGATTTTGTTTTGCAAAATGCAAGCATGTGCCGCCTAAACTCATCAACAGCTGGCGCAGTCCCGAACGGGTTTCACTCGTTCAGCGTCAGCGTATCGCACAGCATCTAAAACACCGCACATAATTTCTTTACTGTAATTTTTAACGGCGGAGCTGCTAAAGCTTGAGTTCCATCCGGCGTAGATCGAAAACTCGGCGCAGCTGGGAAAGGGGTAAGAAAAGAGAGAAAGAGCAAAGGGGATAGCGTGTGAAACGAGGAGAGGAGGCGCAGATCGTGAAAGAAAGAGAAACCAGATAGAGAGCGACAGAAATCAGAAATAAATAAATACAGCAAAATAAAAAGCGGGTTTCAAACAGTTACCCACGGTCCAAAGGCGAGCATTGCAACCCCTAGGCTACATGCCAGCAGAACGGGCATTTATGGGAACCGTATGATTGCGTTGTACCGACGATTGTAACACAACTTGCCTAAGGGCGAGGGAAAGAAAGAGAGAGAGATACATAGAGGGAGAACAAAAAGAAAAAGAGAACGAGTGAGCCTAGGAGGTCAGGAAGATATATAGAGAGAGAAAAAAAGAGAGAACACAGTGGAATGTGTAAAGGTGATGTTTATCTTGGAGCAGACGAAATAAATACTTGATTGGCATAGAAAATGACGCATCAATGGTTTCTTCGCATCTGTGTAGCTCGTACAGAGCAAGAAATGTTAGCAGTGACTTTGCTAAAAAAGTAACTTCTCCATTGCTTAATTTTGCAGTTCTGTAGACTCCGTGGCAGGGTCTACTCAACTAGTTTCCTTCGTAGGGCTATCAAATCTACTTCGCTGTAAGGCTCGGAGGTTGTCCTGGAAGCCATGAAAATTTGTGACTGTTCGGTCTTGCAAGTATAAATCCCAGTACGGCACTCCCAGAGTATCATTGAATTGACCGTCCACTTGCCTATGCAGATTTGCAATACTACGCGTGCGTTTGTTATTCGCAGCAGTATTTTAGCAGCAAAGGCTGCTAATCTGGAGGAACGACTGCAGCTATCGGCACCATTAAGCGCACATTGCTTCCGAATCCGTGCGTTGGTAGTTAAGGTTAAGTTTACAACTTTTTAACTTCAGTTTAACAGCGAAAGAATGGGGGACATCGTTTACCAGCCAATCTGGTTCTCGCATATTCTGTCATAAGCGGGCAACGTACATGGAAACAAGCGAATAGGATAGCGTAAGCTGCCGTGATCCTGCATGTTTCTTTACTGTTAGTCCGGCTCCTACAAAGAATACGCTGGCAATAGCGTCACCTTCGGCGAGGAGTACGTCTGGGCGCTTTGGTCATTTTGTTTTTAATAGCTACAGCACCGAAAAACTATTTACAAAAAGAAAATGTGTAATGTTGAGCAGTCATGTTTTATTGCCTTGCGCTAAAATGAAGAAAGACCTTCTTATCACAATAACTTTGTGGGAGTTTTCCCCTCTTCCTTCCTCTATCTTGTCTATTATACCCCTCTCCGCCTTCCTAGGCGAAGGGTAGCCAACCTAGCACGCGCTTGATGAACCTCACTGCCTTTCCTCTTTATTTCTCTCTCTCTCTCTGAAGGGAGGATTTGCATTACCTATCTACATGTACAGTATACTTAATATAATGAAATATCTGCGCGCACTGGTATTTTCAAAACACAAGGGGCTTAAGATTCGACGAGAACCACGTGTCGGCAGTCCCAGCGAAGGCGGAGCCAGCACACTGCAATTATACGTTATCAAAGAGAGATTTTTTTTTCTTTTCTTTTTTTCGTTGAGCAAGCCATTTCCCGCATAATCAAGTTTATACAAACGCTGAAGAGCATGGTCAGTATTCACAAGAACGACCCACGCAGGAAATGGTTTTAAGAAAACATTTCAGCCAATACAGAAACCGGATAAATTGTCAGTTAAGCAGGCCGACCAATAGCGGATAGAGTGCTGGCTTCGAAGTGACGGGCTCGAATCCCCGCCAAAGCGGGCGCATTTCAATGGGGACGAAATTCAAAAAGCATCCGCGTACTTAGATGAAGGCGCACGTTAAGGAACCTCGGGAAGTAAAAATTACTTCGAAGCCATCCACTATACGGGGCGTGCTTCGTGATAACGTGGTTCTGGCACATGAGACCCCATCAGATATGATTATTACCAATAACAGAAAGCACTTATTAAAGATTGCGTTGTGAACTCGGCCCATGCAGAACTGAGTTGTGACAGGCGAATTTTAGTTGCTCTCAAACTGCTTGCTTGGCGGCTTCAGCGCTATCTTCGGCCACTGACTACCGGAGCACAAACTATAATGGCGAGCCGATTGGCCGTGCACCGCATTCGAAGAGTCCTGCTCGTCAGTACAAAGCGCATCGTTTGGAGCTCTTCGCTACTACGGCAATAAAACCCAACACTTCCCTCCTCAAGAAGCTCTCGCTTCCCTTCTACGCTTTCTGGCTCGTCACCTTATACATGTCAGACTTCCCCCCTTTCCTCTCGCATTCTGTCAGGAGGGAAACGCACCGTTCCCAGTACGAGAGGCGAAGTCATTTTCTTGCACAATTACACAGAAGTACCTGTTTGATAGCGCGTCTAAAAGCCGTTGTACATCCACTTTCGACACCACGCCTCTGTGCGGACGAACAACCCTCTCACACGTAAGAGCCGTATAGGTTGCGAGGGATTGCCGTCTTGAATAGGGCGCCGCACTACGACGCTCGATAATTTTTTAGTTTCCTTTTCTAGCTCGAAAAGCGTCGTTCGTCGCTGTAGCAGGTGGCAATCAGCGGTGGGTTTTCAGCGGTGTGCGCCGACGCTTTTCCCTCCAGCGCATTGCTCAACGACAACGCGATGGTGCCAGCCCGCCCAGCGACTGTTCTCTACAGGTATTAAACGTTTCTCCGAGGTTCGGCATTGCAGTTACAGGCGCCGTGTCAGGTAAACCGGGCAACTTTTATCCACTCGTGTTGTCGCAGGCACTTCTTGTGATGGCCCTGTGAACAGAGGCGCCTTTTTTGAAGCACATTTGTGCTTTAGTTTGTGCTAGTGGAATTGAGCGTAAAATTAGGCTTACATACTCTTGTAAGATGAAGGCATCAGATGCAATGAGCGAAATGTACATTTCTATAGTTACCTGTAGAGAGCACTTTGTCACGTATGGTGCACGTGTTCTTGATCCACATTGCTACGCACGTGTTGTATTTGGTCGTTGGAAACACGTGCACTCGCACCATCGCCCGTGTGAAGAGTAAGAAGAAAGGACTGGGGTCGGGCTGCGGGCGGAATCGGCCAGCCAGCCCTACAACCGCTCTTAAACCTCTGCGTTAAAATTGCTCTCAATAAGAGAACAGCAGTGGCTTAGGACCGCACCATTTCAAATCGGTTAACACCGTTTCATAATTTCGCTAACTTCGCTGTAGACCTTTATCCCACCTCTTTCATGCGATCTTGGACCAAAGGCTATGTGCCACGAATTCGATTCCTGAAGAGACGACGGGCGAGTGGACTTCCTCAACTGCTCATTTAATATTGTATAGAAGTTTCTTGTGTAATCGCGGGGGCTTACACGTATTTGTGAACATAGCGTAATCATTTGGACATTGCTTTCATAAGATAAAGATTAAGGAACTTGCACGCACTGTACGCTGTAGTGTTCCCAAATTGTGGCTAAAGTTCCGTTCCATATAACTCTGCGCATTACTGCGTTCTATTACCTTGAGCTGCACTCCGAATTAGGAGCCACCTAAGAAGTATGCATATATGTTAAACTCGTACTTTTGGCGCCTGATGACACCTGATTACTCACATACAACAAACCTCACTGTTTATTGCGATAGCAATTGTGCAGATACTCCATGCCCATTCTCGCCCGTCGCCGTCATGCTCCATTTATATCTACACAGTGTTTCTATCTGAGGCGTCCTGTCGAACAATAACCACCACGTACCCTTCGTTCCGGGTCAGGCACCATAAGACAACTCAACCGCGAGGGCACGCTTCCCCTCAGGGAAACGGCGAGCTACTTATACTGGGCATCATCTACTCCTGACAATACTTCAGCGTTTCTGAGCTCCTTTAGCGTCGGACAGGTTTGTTTGCTGATCGCCCTCGAGATGAAGCTAAGTTCTCGCCCCATTTAACTTTTCTCAAGAAGACAATTCTTGCATAATATGTGGGACGGGTTCAGAAAGTACATTCTAATTGAAAATCATGGTATTCAAGAAATAGCAAAGAAAGAGGTAAATCTTGCCTAGATATTGGGTTTGCGAGACAAATTGGGAAATGTCAATCAGCAGTAGAGACCAGTATAAGAAATCTGGAGGATTCGGGGATGAAAGCTATGGAACACACCGAATACAAGGTCTTAAGCCGCAAAGAAATGCACAGCTCCACGTTGTCTGCTTAAATAACGTTCCGAGACTTACTTTTCTTCAAGCGAACACGCACCCATGCTCCCACCAAAAGAAACCTGTTTGCAACGGTACGTGTAATTTGCAGCCTCCACTGAAGTGATGCATAGTTGTTTCATACATTTTCAACTTTCTCTTCATAGTCAGTTATGCATAAGTTTCTATCGTACTTCGTCTCGAATTTAACTTGACGGCAGAATAACAATATTATCAAGACAGAGAGATCAAGCGGAAAGGATAATGCCAAGGGGCTCACCAAATACGGATCTGCCGACATAGCTTTTGCTGAACGTTGGGACAAGCAAGAATAGCACCAGAGCAGACCCTACAGTTAAAACCCATCGTGACTGTAGCTAGAAATAATTTGGATTGCATCACTGAACCGGCTGATAAAAGGTGTTTTCTCTCACTGTCAGCGTCCGTTCGCAGGTACCAAGCTTCAGAGCACCGAGACTGAGCTATGCCAGCTGCCGCAGAAATCGTAAAACAGGCGTCGGAATCGAAAAGTGGACATTTCTACGTAAACGATGCATTTGCGGGATATCCATCGGATATCGTGAAGAATGCGACTGAAAAGAGTAACACACGTGATCGTGCACCGGACCATGCTAGGACTTCGAGGAAAAGCGTGCTGACGGTTATTCACCAGAGCCGATGGATGTTGCCGCTGGTGTACACCCACATCTGGTTGTCGGCAGCCTTCTCACTCATGCAACCATATTTTCCACCCTTGGTATGTACCCCTATAATGACAATTTCTACATTTCAACCCACTGAGTGAGTGAGTGAGTGAGTGAGTGAGTGAGTGAGTGAGTGAGTGAGTGAGTGAGTGAGTGAGTGAGTGAGTGAGTGAGTGAGTGAGTGAGTGAGTGAGTGAGTGAGTGAGTGAGCATTATTCATTACTCGGCCAATAGAGCTGTCCCTGTTTGTCAACAATGTGACGTCACGCAGAGCATCGCCATCGACATCGCGGCGGACCAGTTTCGCAGTGGTTGGCAAAAAGCTCCGGCGGCTCCAGCAGTTTGCTCGGGCTTTGCACGCGATGGTACTGTCCCTTCCCGAGGTTGCGCGGTGGCGGTTTGTCGAAGAGATGCTGCAAGTTAGTGGAATGCAGTATCTATACCCCTGCACCATTTCGGAATGGAAGAACGACCTTAAAACCTTGACTAAACGTTCAGCTGTGTGTGTACCTCGCGAGCATGCCTGGCCCGTACAATGCAGAGGCCATGGAGCGTTACTGATCGCTCAAAGCGTACGGCTTAGTGAAAGGCCACGTGCATCTAGTGCTTGTCTCGAACTGGGGCACCAACGCTTTCCGTCGACTGCTGTCATTCGAAAATCCAGAAAAAAAATATTACGATGCGCTGCCTTAATTTTGTTGCGCGTTTGGCACATCCTACAGCGCAAAAGCTAACCACCGTGTCAAAGAGGCCAGGCAACGCGCACAAAAACCAGTACGCACACGGTCCATCCGTACAGCAGCATGGAACCACGTCGAAAACTGCGACTTTTGCCAACCAGGCATGGAATGCATGTTTTTCAAAGCAAACACCATCGCGGAGAACCACCGCCATGCCCTACGAGCTGCAGGCAGTGTCCACACTGCGCACTGTACTTGCATGGCCGATTGAGTTGCAGCGCTCATGTGCATTTCCTTCCGTTCTTTCTGCTCAGGGACTAAACATTTATACGGTCGAAAACAGGCGAGACTGGTAGTGCTATAGCGTCCGAAAACACAAACAAAATTTTCATTTGGAGTGCCAGCCCGACGCAAGTTACAGCGAAGTGAGCGCCAAATGAGAAAATCTGCACAGCATTCGGAACTACCGCTTACTGAAGGAATGCTTCCGTTTCAAAGCGCGTTCAAAACGCTCACACTTTTTTCTTTGTGTTTCAACGCTAGTCCTCTTAGCAAACACGTTAGCTACCCACTCCGGGAGCTCAGAAAATCGAGACCGGGCACCCGAGTTGATAAAATATACATGCTCACAAATGCTGCGGAAGCACAAATAACAAAACGCCTAGGAGCTCTAGGTAACAGGCTAGCACCTACCAGCGATGAAATGTAATCCAAAAATCCTCTTGCTGTCTGACGGCTGCTGTTTTACACTGCGCACAACTCGCACCCAGGCTTTCCATCACTGTGTAGTTTGGACTTCGGAAATCGAGGAAAAAAAACAAGGCCCCGATGCCACTGCCTTTTATCGCCCGTTTGGCATATCCTCCATCGCAAAAGCTAACCACCATGTCAAAGCGGCCATGTGAACGCGCACAAAACAAACGAGTACGAACTCGGTACACCCGGTACGGCAGCATGCAACCACGCCGAACGCTGCAATGTTTTGCCAACCAGTCCGTTCGCACGTGCGCGCCAGGGTCACGTGGCTGACGTCACGGCCCTTTCGTGACGTACCCCAGGAGAGGTCTATTGACGGTCTGTATTTAGGCCACGCCGGAGGCAGAAAAAGGAATCTGACTCGCCGTAGCTCCCTGGGATTGCTGGACGGCCGAAAGTTGGTCCTCGAGATCTCTGAGCGAGTAAATGTGGTTTTCAACTGGAAGCCCTGATTTCATCCGAGTAAAAAGGTGTCGGAGGAGGAGGGGGGGGGGGGGGGGGGGTGTGCTGCAATTGCAGTTTTCCTCTGAACTATTGGGCAATCTCAGAGTGTATGCGCTACGGTGGCTTCTCTATGATTATGTTATTTACATTTGGCCTAAGGATATATTTCCGGAAACATGCAGCAAGATGGAGCATCATAAAACTTAATTGGGTTGACTGAACCGAGCAATTTTGTGACATGTTGAGTTAGCAACTTACGGTGTTATATCACGTATGCATCTAGGGCACCTAATACTAAACTTTTTCGGCAATTCCCATGTGAATATCTCGGCACGAGTTTACTTATTTTTCGTATGCTCACACGGCCAAGCATCTATAGAGGGTGCGTGTCGCAAAATTTCCCGCTTCCGAGAGAGTTTCTTTATAATCTCGGTAGCGCGTAATTCGTAAACACTTTCAAGACAATTGCAGGGTCCCCCGCTATGGTGCGTCTCACAATCACATGGCGTTCTACATTGGCGCGCTTTCAAAATTACTCTAATAATGATGAATATTACTTAAATAACAACAGAGTTTCCATTTTTATGCTGTGTCAACATAATTGTTCAGCTAATGTTGCGCATAATTCACGAGGAGATGGGAAACACACGGTGCTCTTAACAACTTGGGACTACTTCACTACAGCGCTCGAGCTCGGCGGTTTGCATTGAATGGAACACTTTCAGAGAGAAGCAGCAAATACACACAAGGAAGATCGCCGGAAAGTCACCGTCATCTGGGTAATTAGCCGAAACAATAAATCATTCATGTCGTTTCTGTTGAGACGTTGCTATATAGCGTTATGCCCATTACACAAAGCGAAATATAGCCACTAAAGGAAGGGAGCCTCGGGCAATCCGTAGCCCCGAGAGTTGCTTGTCTTGTATTGGGGGTGGCAATCTCCTGAACACGTTTCCCACGACATGCTGAGATGTGTATGTAGCTATACGTGCCATGAACATGTTTTGATCTGCTCCCTGTAAAAGCAATCCATTTGTTTGTTTGTTTTTGTTTTTCTTTTTGTTTTTTCTGACCTCCGCATTACTTGACACTTGTATCTTCACTTTTCTCTCTCAAGGCTGGCGCGGCTGGTCTGGAAGCTTGGAAGTACGGGTTCTTCTTTTCTGCAGTTAAGATGGCCATGTTACTGGGGTCAGTGCTAAGCGAACGAATTGTGAGTTTACTCTAAGAACGCCATTTTTTGTTTGTTTGTTTGTTTTTTATTTGTTTGTTTTTTATGTACTAAAGCAAAGCGCCTTGCGGAGTCTCCTTACTCCTGACCTTTGCTTTCTTTCAAGATGGCCTTCGGATCACCACGAAAGTGTTATTTGTCGGGACAGATTGGTTTCTTGCTGTTCACAATTCTGCTAGGGTAAGTGTTTTGGCAATACGCTAACACTTGTAGTTGAGTGTACCGAATAATCACTTTATAATCAAATTGCAATACCTAGCACAAAGTCCTGCCATTAGGCAGACGAAGCTTGAAATTTTAACGGTAATGCTAGAATGAAGCCTTAAATGTTTAAGTTTTCAAGAAATTTAAAGAAATACGCACACGATACATCCACTATAACATTTTCCTCGGTTCATTTTACTGCTTAGTGGGTTCTCTTTTTTTTATTTTACTTTTTGGCTCACGATCATCCTCAATAAGGTGCACGATCTCAATTAATCTGCATCAACTAATCTGCATCGTTAATATTCAGCGTCCTGTTTCGCATATGCTTAAAGAACACCTGTACACTGTAAAGAACCGCTGTGGTACAAGTTTTCAAATTAATCCATCCTCCAGAGCAATTTATTCATGCTACATAAAGTGCACCCTACGAAGCACCTACTTCTCATTACGTGGGTAAAAGTAGCATAATTTTATTCCATAATTCTAACAATCCACGCTTATGTACTGTGCTTGCTTGGCAAACAAACAAAAGTGTGCACAGCTTACGGGGTCTCCCCCAATCCCGATAAAAAGAAAGAACACTGCTCAGCTATACGGCACAAATTTTATGTGTACCTACCCCTCGTTTGAAGATGGGCGGACAACGATTGCATCACACGCTGCATTAGCATATAAATGGATATAAAATAGGCCGCTCATCCTTATTTGGTACACGCAAAAATTATGCTACTGATCAATGATCAGCGCTCCGATCAACTAAATGTACATCTTTGAAAAGCCGCGTGATAAAAAGGTGAACATTGTGTCTTTGACTGATTTTGTACGAATCTGCATTCATGTCTGTCCTACTCTATGATGAATCAGTGGCTTTATCGCAGCGATAGGCATTCGTGGAAATCAGACACCTCCTTTTGCTACGCTTTCAGTGCGTCAAAAACTTGGGCGACGTGCCAGCGATACTGCTATGCGAAGAATGCGCGTGCATAGGTGCTTTCACGATGTTCCGCTTCCCGTTGCAACGAACCAGCGAATGCGTAAAGAATGTGTATCTGAAGGCAACTGGCAGACAAAGAGTGTCAATGTAAACATTCGACACTGATCCACTTAAGAACAACTTTCTGCCAATCTTTCATGATATTGAACACGTTGTTTAGGAGAAGGATCCTGTCCATTGGTTAGAAACATATACTAATAATAAGCCTCGTGAATTGGGTCTTAGGTTTCTACACGCTAGCAGTACCAATTAAAGGCAGTCATTTGCTTCCTTTTTCATAATGTCTAGCAAGCAATTTTCATCTGAAGTTTAGAAACGTTCACTGCTGCTGAGCGCATTTGAGGCTTATTCGCATGAAAATGTAGGTAATACTATACAAAACACTTTACTATATTTTGTCAATAGTTGCCATTTGTAAGGTAATTACGAAGAGGAGTAGAACTCTTTTGATAATTTCTTCACCTGTCAAACTAAATTTCCCTCATGTTATCGCGTTCTATCTGTCCTTCAAAGCTACCATATAGATTCCACGTCCTTCGTAGGCTGATGTATTGGTCACCCGCAGGCAACGTTTTTCTTGGACTCTGTTTAACGCTCGCCATCGTCGGCGGCTTTTTCTCAACTGTGTTCCTTGTTTCGGCATACGCAGTCGTCACTTCAGAATTCCCTATGCACACGGGGCCCATCATCGTAAGTACCAAAGTTCCTTTTAAAAATTCTGCTTTCTTCTCTGCATTTACATTTTGTCCTAAAACAATACCATGCTTTCTGAACAATCAATATCATTTGCATAAAGTATTAGTCAAATCCTGTCGTACCTGAAGCCGCATATGAACTTCACCAAAATTGACTGAATAATGGAAAAGTATTTCTACAAAAATATCTTTCTGACAAAACTCGAACAGATACTCCAGCCCGCATTGATATAAAAAAGAGCCGGATCACGTTATGTTATCCTATTTGTATTATTCAATGTCTGAGAAAAAGGGATGGTTGCCAGTCAGCAGTGTCATAGCATTTTTTTTTTCCTCTGTGTCCTCTGTCCTGACTGCGCTGCCCGTCTCACAAAAATAGTTACGCTTTAATTTTCTTTGGCGTCTCTGCTGGAGTAGTTCTGCATTGCGCATTCAATTATCAGAATGCTATAAACGGCTAGTCCTGCAGTGAGAATACATTCATGCGTACCCTAAGCCAATTAAGAAGAACCACCTAAGCTTCACGCCTTCAGAATGCTAGCTAACGCCGCCACGGCTAGTGACCGAAAGTACTCACGAACAAAACTTCTGATTAACACGTCGCTTGTGCGTGCCTAAAAAAGTATTCTTTATTTAGGCGACGATGGAGTTCCTGTGGGGCGTAGGAAACATGGTTGGGTCTGGCCTTGGCGGTGTACTCATTGACGTAAGTTAAATATCAGATTGTCCTAGTGCAAACTACTTTCTAAGCGCTAGATTTTCTCGTGTTTTGTGTAAAAGTAGATGTAAGCTTGTGTCTAACCCCCGAGTTCGTTTACAATTTGGGTGGATCTTGTTTACTGTCATCTAAACATTCCCCGATGCCTCGTTAGGCCTGGGCGTATCCACTGCCCTTCTTCGCAATTGCGGCCCTCCTCGGACTTTCACTGCCATGGACGACAACCTCAAAGAAGCTGTCTGACAAGCCTGTAAAAGGTAAGTAAATAACCACAGATGTCAATTTACGCTATCCAGCGGGTTTACGAGAATCAACCCAAAATTCACACCTCCAAAAGCTGCATACGCCTTGCAGGCTAACAGACACTGGGAAATGGTGCAGGACAGCCGTAGTCTCCAGTTCCAGGAACAAAATTTGTTCATATGAGATCAGTGGCATTTCCAGGGTATTTCTCTGTTGTACACGAACTAACATCTAAAACTTAAGTCGAAGCAAAAGAGCCCTCTCAAATCCTAATAATGCAAGGTGCAAGGATTTCATTAAGCGCTTAAGCGCCCTTGCCCGCGTGCGTCCATACTGGGGCTGCACTGTTGTTTTATCAGAATAAAAAAAAAACTATCGGCTAAACAATTAACTACACCTTGAGTGTACAGAGCATCAATATATTTTTAGGTTAAAGGGGGGGGGGGGGGGGGGGAGCAGCAAGTACTGCAGTCCTTTCTGTAGGAATTAATAAAATTAACATGCCTCTACGTTGTTGTTGTTGTTGTTTTGTGGGGTTTTACGTCCCAAAACCAGTTCTGATTATGAGAGACGCCGTAGTGGAGGGCTCCGGAAATTTCGACCACCTGGGGTTCTTTAACGTGCACTGACATCGCACAGCACACGGGCCTCAACATTTCGCCTCCATCGAAATGCAGCCGCCGCGGCCGGGATTCGATCCCGCGACCCTCGGATCTGCAGCCGAGTACCTTAGCCACTAGACCACCGTGGCGGGGATGCCTCTACGTCATCACAGAACCTACAACACAGGAGGCCTCATTTTGCATAAAGAATAACATCTCAAAATCACATACTTGCAGTGAAAAGCCGTAGCAACTGCCTTGTAAAGAAACAAAATCAATGGGACAGAAAGAAAAGACAGAAATACTGCTGACACAGTGAACTGTAGACAGCTGCGGATGGATGGAGGTAGACAAGCAGAAGCAGCACAGTAAGTGACAGTCAGAAGCACAGTTACTACTAAGAAATTATTTCATGGCTCATTTCAGATGCTCAACAGACATCTAACGAGGATTCTCCTAAGCAGCCAACGAATTTGTACAAGTTACTCATTGATCCAGCCTTTATAGTTGACATGATTACTGTCATGATGAGCTGGATTATCATGGGATTCAATGAACCGACATTGGAGCCGCATCTCCGCCAGGTAATGAACATCATAAAACGCTGTAATAATTGTCTTACGCACCCATGAATCGTAGATATCTTATTCAAGCAGTTGAACTACATTCTGTTTGCCAAAAGGACCTAAATAAGAAGTGAAGGGAGGAAAGAAGGTGAGGTGAAGGAAGAGAGAAAGCGCGAACGCCAGCTACGCAGAAACCTGAACAAGAATAGCAATAGCCAAAAGGATTAGGCGAGCAAAATAATGTTGGGTAACCGCAAGAAAAAACGCATTCCCTCAAAAGCGGTATTTCAATTCAATTCAGTTCAATTTTTATTTACCACAAAAGCAATCTGCAGGGAAACCTGGGCAAGATGCCGTCGCAGCAGCTTGACGATGGCCCAGGGTCCCCTACACGGCAATAGCACACACATACAGCAATAGCATACATAATAGCATGTGCAATATGCTATTAGCATACATAATAGCATGTGCAATGTGCAATTCCACGGAGCGACCTATACATAGCATTCATATCGACAGTCTGTATAAATCACACATCATACATATACATAATATGTAGCATTTACACTCGAGTGGAGGGTTGCTAACATAATAATTTGTTGTTATAATGATAAAATGTAATAGTAATGATAAAAGTAATAACTGTTCAATACAATAAAATCACCCATCTATAGCATGGCACTAAAATACTGAAAGATATAACTGCTTGCGCCTCTTCACCAAATGACCAAGCTCTTCACTTATGATTACGGAGTACGTTAATTATTTGAGCAATGCAGAAATTTCTGGCGGATTCACGAATGTAGGCGTTGCCGATTAAAGGCTCGTCGTGGGCCTAAGTGCGAAATATTTGTCGATCTTCATCAACGCCACGCAGCTCCAAATGATACTGACTGCATTTATGGGCCGATTTTAGCATATACATGCACCAAAATTTCGCAGACGTTTCATTTTTCTTCGCTGCTCGCGAGTGAGACAGATTTAGCAGACAGGCTACTACAGCAAGAATATAAAATAAACTTTTTACACATTCTATCCGGTATTATATAACTACCTTTAACAATATAATCATTTCTTGCAGTTTGGCGTTGACAACACGGAACTGGGCACCGTTTTCATGGTTCAATTTGCCAGCTACACAATAGCATGCTTTGTTCTGGGTATCCTCTGTCACTTGAAGGTACAGTGCACCATTTATTATGTCATGCATTGTTTCGCTCCCCTTGATTGTTTAAGGATCGTTGACTTCGCCTAGACCACTTAGTTGCTTCATGTCACCAACCATGGCCTCCGAGATTGCGCGCCGGCAGCTACCCGCAATCTCAGATGCCACGCCCCGACAACCAATCACACGTCATGAACGTTACCCAACTCTGAAAGGGTTCAGGTATTTAGAGGCGGTTATAGCGATCCTTCAGCGGCCGCTGAGGTGGGACAATGGTTACGATGCTCGGCTACGGACCCAAACGAGGAGATTTCGATTCCGGCCGCGGTGGTCTCATTCCTCGTGGAAGTGAAATGCTATAGGCTTGTGCTCTGAAAGAGTTCCAATCTAACGAACGCGACAGACAACGAGGTCTCCATGGCCTCACTGTCAGTTGCGTACACTAGGTTGCGTTCAAAAAAGAAATGAGCCCTCTTGTTATTTTAAAAAGCTCCAAGTTGAACGAACCCGGGTGGTCGAAATTTCCGGAGGCCTCCACTACGATATGCCTCATAATCATATTGTGGTTTTGACACGTAAAACTCCAGTAATTATTAACATTTCCTCGGAAACTTTTAGCCCAACAGGGTATAGAACTGTGACTGACGGTAGCACAGCGCATGCATGTGCCGAAAACACATAGTATTAAAAATGCTATGCGCTATGTGATCATGTTGAACTTGACAGTGTGGACGGTACTGCTGTTTGAACATTGGTTACTTATGAATTTCTTGTTTAATGGACCGTTGTACTGGAAGAGTGACCCTACTTGTGAGATGTGATGTGATGTGATATGTGTACTGAAAAGTGACCCTATGTGTATGATGTGATGTGATGCGATGTGATATGTGTGTCGGTGCCCGAGTGCTTGTATTGATGAACTTTGATGAACTGTACGTAACTTTGGATGTAAGCCACCCTGTAAGAGAAGACGAGTAGCCGGCGCCGCACATGGGCACCTACCTCTCCTTAAATTACATTTATTAAAAAAATGCTAAACATTCTCCGACGATGACAGTTGGACTCAGAGCTTCCAGCACTCAAGTTTGATGCTCTAACCACAGCGCCACAAGTGCTTTATCTTTAGCTTTTGTTTTTTGCGCATGCTTCATGATGTGGCACAACCATATGAGGTGAACACAACGTCACGGTTGTATTCACCTCTTAACAGTGAGGTTGTATTCAACTTCATGGTTATTTAGAAATGTCTAGATTCCAACTACATATATTCATGCGCTTGACGTGCTTTCTACAGCACTGATTGTTCCTTAAAGGATCTCTTTGCTGCAAGCCATCGCGTTGCCCCAACACTGACCGAGTGTCGTCAAGCCACTGTTCAATGCGTGTGCAGGTAAACTCTTTTTATAAGCTCCGCCAGTGAAACGATATATCAGTTAAGTGTAACAATAGTCGCTAGATTGTATATGCAGGAAACGCGCTCTTGCTATGGCTAGATTTGGTGCACTCGACTGTGGCAAAGATAGCATCCATATGTCGTACGCAGCACGGGTGAACGTGCTTAAGTGGCGATCGGAGATCCATTAAAGCGTTTTCATGGGACGCGCATTCGAGCAAGACGAGTTTGCCTGGCAAGCACGTGAAATCACTTGGGATTTGCATTTTTACAGTTGCAAGAAGTGGCGTCGGCGATCACCTGAATATTCTCCTTGCCTTAACTCTCGTGATGAAGTTCAAAACATGAAGGGGAATAATTTTTTATGCAGACCTTATTTCATTCTTCAATCTTTTCGTTTCAGATGGATGCGTTTTGTGCCTTTGTGGGACAGTTTCTTACAGTTTTTGTTTTCCTCTTACAAGGGCCGGCACCTTTCGTTCCGTTCAAAGCGTGAGTATAGTCTTTCAATGTCAGTCGCAATAAACCGCTTCCTGAACTTACTTCATAAATGACTTTTCGCGCTAAGTACTTCTGTTTCCTGCCCCGTTGTTCTGGGTTTTTTTTATGTGATTTGTGTTTCCAGCACCTTAAAGGGACTGTCTACCATGCTTCGTCAATTTCCAGCTTTTTTATCGCAACAGAAAGCGCGCCATTCGAAAAACTACAAGATTGCAATGGTTTCGCTGGAAAGTGGGTCGAACTTCTTAAAAAAGAATTTTTCGGACCTCGTGGTCACCCTGTCTGCATCTGTAGGGACACCGGCAATAATGAATATTACTCCCCGTCGCGAACGGACGGTACCATATGTGTCAAACACAACTTTAAGTAATAATTATTGTTTTGGTTTTAAGCAACATAAGTAATCCAGTGCGGGTATTTTTTTTTTCGTTACACTTTGAGTTTTACACATATCAATAAGAAGAGCGCCACCGGTCATTTTTCGTACGAATTTCAAGGTCGAGTTAAGGATATTATTCCCCCTTTATGGCGTACAAGCACACTAGTTTCCCTCAATGCAAGAAACAATCTTCTCGCCGTCACCACAACCGATTTTTTTTTCGAGCTGCGGACAGTTCCTTTATAGAAGATGTAACGAACTTATATATCAAGTTGTCCAGCAGAAAGTTCCCTTTAGGTATTTCTGGTCTGCTCATACTGTGGGCCCGCATCACCCGAAAAACCCCGCGCTAACGATGTTCGTCAAAGAATATTTCAGCCCATCTCGATCCTGGAAATATCATTAGCGAATATCCTTGGCCAATGGCAAAAAGTTCCTCCCAATGAAATGCCTCATGAAAACGAACCCTGATTTTCCAGACGACCACTTAAGCAGCGCACTTGCTTCGTAGGCATTAGGTTCGTCTCATATATCACTAATGTAAGTTAATGAAGAGAAAATATTTTTTCATAACTTCGAGGACGTAATGAATCCTCAATTTCAGTAGAGTGAGGCTCCTCTGTGAGCAGCTCTTATGATGGAACCAACAGTGAAGAACCGAAATAAAAAAAAAAAATACGATTTCAGAGCTCAACAGAATCAGCTAAATATTTAGGTGGAATTCGTAACGGAAGAAAGGCTACTATGATTCGGAGTTGAGAGCAGCAACTTCTGATCGCAAAGTGCATGGTCGACGTTCACAAATGCCCGCTAGAACACGCGCTACACAAAATATCCAAACTAGAAAAGAAGCTCAAGGGAAGATGGAGGCTTGAGTTGATGAGCAGATCATTAAAACGATGGAGATTCGGGAATGTCGCTGAAGCCAACATTTCGACGAGTGGACTCGTTTTCGTCGCACTTGTCTAAACGACATTCCCTGTTCTACATTGCTTTTAGCGATCAGTTTATCGATGGAAAATACAAGGTATTCTTAGCTAAACAGGCTAAAATTTTGGAGTAGGAGAGAGCGCTTAGCTGGTGTGCCTGTTTCCAACGAAAGTTGATTCATTACTCCATAGGTTAAGAGAGAGAGAGAAAAGAGGAGAAAGGCAGGGAGGTTAACCAGATATTAGATTCCGGTTTGCTACCCTGCGCTGGGGAGAAGGGGAGGGGGTTAGAAAGATGACAGCCGAGAGAGGGTACAAGATTCAAGACAAGCACAACAAAAAACACGCGCACACGCGCACACACATACACACACACAAAGAACGTTCCGCTTATAGACGTTCACGAAGGCCGGTAGATGTCAAGAAGCGCAGTAGCGCTTGCATGGCCTTCTTCTGCGACGTGATGTCTAGTCGATGGCGTAGGATGCCTTCTTCCGACAGTGGTTGGTCGCCCAGTTTGTTGAGTGCAAGGCGAAGAGGTTGCCTCTCTACGCTGTATCGTGGGCAGTCACATAAAATGTGCTCAATGGTCTCTTCGTGACCGCAGTGGTCACAGGCTGCGGTGTCGGCCATCCCTATGCGGAACGCATATGCTTTTGTGAAAGCGACGCCCAACCATAGTCGGTATAAGAGTGTGGCTTCTCCTCGGCAAGTCTTGGGTGGGACTCGAAGGCTTAAGGTCGGATCGAGAGAGTGAAGTCGGGAATGCGTGAAATGTGTGCCACCCCATTGCGATACAGTACACTTGCGAGCAAGCAGATGGAGCATCCGTGCCGCGTCCGTCCTTGACAATGGTATGGGTACTTTTTGTTCCATATTATGTGCAGAACGGGCGGCTTGATCGGCCCGTTCATTGCCTATAATCCCGCAGTGACTTGGAAGCCACTGAAAAGATATTTTGTGGCCTGCCTTCCCTGTATGTTGCAGCATCTCTGTAACCTGGAACACCAGCTGTTCATGTGGTCCGCGGCGTAGAGGAGACAACAGGGACTGCAATGCTGGCTTGGAGTCGCAGAAAAGCGTCCATTTGTGTGGCGCTTCATCTCTGATGAAATGAAGGGCAGTAAGGATCGCTGCGAGCTCTGCTGCCGTCGATGTTGTCGGATGAGTCGTCTTAAATTTTAAGGTTTTAACTTTCGCGGGTATCACGACTGCTACAGTGGAGCTGTCTGGAAGCACTGATCCGTCCGTGTAGATATGCGTAGAGTCCCGGTACTTCTCGTACAATAGAAGTAACGTGAGCTGTTTAAGCGCTGGTGATGATAAAGCGGCTTTTTTCTCAATTCCAGGAATTGTCAGGTTGATTTCCGGCTGAGCGAGACACCATGGAGGAATTGAAGGTCTCGCAGAAGGGGTGAAAGAAGTTGGTAATGAGTCACCATGTGCTGTTATCGTTTTGCTGAAAGAGGTGCGTGGTCTGTCCACTGGCAAAGAAGAGAGGTGGTGCCGAGGGGTCCTGGCGAGGTGCCTGATATGTGTCCTCAGCGCTTCCATGTCAATTTGGGTCGTGATAAGGTGGTCTCTAGCGATTGCTATTGTCGCCACTGTCGATGCACTCCGTGGTAGGCCTAGGCAGATCCGGAGCGCCTGAGCCGGCACACTCTGTATTGTACGTAGATTTGTTTTGCCCGTGTTCGTTATAGCTGGCAAGCTGTATCGCAGAAAGCCGAGAAAAAGCGCCCTGTATAGCTGCAGCATAGCACGTGTCGACATTCCCCATGCTTTTCCACAGAAGAACTTGAACAAGTGACAGATGCCCGTCAACCGCTTTTTCATGTACGATACATGAGGGCTCCATGACAAATCTCTGTCAATTATGACACCGAGAAATTTATATGTTCGAACGTAGGGTATGATTTGGCCACTTATCATTACGGTGTAGTGAGTCATAGATTTGCGCGTAAAAGGCATCAGTGCACATTTCTCGGAGGAAATTTCTAGGCCTCGACTACGGAGGTAGATAGCAGCTTCATTGGCAGCTCTTTGAATTCTTGCTCGCAATTGTAACCGCGTCACTGCTGACGTCCATACGCAGATGTCATCAGCGTACATTGACAGCCTGACCGTGCTTGGAATGTGCTGAAGCAAAGCAATTAGTGTGATATTAAATAGCACAGGGCTAAGTACACCGCCCTGGGGAACACCGCGGCAGCTATAATGTAGAGAAGTGCGGCCATCTTCGGTGCTTACAAAAAGGAACGCATAGAGAGATAGCTCCGTATCCAGCGAAACGTCCGACCACCCACTCCTACCTCTTCGAGAGCAGAGAGGATTGCTTCATGTGTAACATTGTCATATGCTCCTTTGACGTCGAGGAATAAGGAAGCGCAGAGACGCTTACGGCTTTTCTCATGCTGAACGTATGTGACCAGATCGACGACGTTATCTATCGACGATCGGCCTCGACGAAAACCCGCCATGGCATCTGGGTAGCAGTTGTTGTACTCCAAGTACCACTCCAGGCGTCCTAGGACCATCCTCTCCATGACTTTGCCCACGCAACTTGCCAAAGCGATGGGGCGGTAGGATGAGAGTTCTAGCGGCGACTTGCCAGGCTTCAGCAGTGGCACGAGGCGGCTTGTCTTCCAGCTGATGGGAAGAGTGCCATCTCTCCAGGAGCTATTGTACAGGTGAAGGAGAGCAAGTCTCGCTCGCTCACCTAAATGACAGAGAGCTCTGTAGGAAATGCCATCAGGTCCAGCTGCTGATGTGCGTCCGCACAAAGATAAGGCAGCCTGAAGTTCGTGCATTGAGAATGGTAGGTCCATGCGATGATCACCTGGTGGGGGACTGCTCGTCAAAGGCGGCATATTGCTGGGAGCAGGAGATTGGCTAGCTAATCTGGTACAAAACTCTTCTGCCACGTCAGTATCTAGTCGCTTTTGTGAGAGGGCTAGGGTCTTGAATGGGAACCGCTGCACAGGTGGTGTCCGGAGACCTCGCACTGTCCTCCACAGCTGCGACAAAGGTTTGCGAGGATCTAGTGACTCACAGAAGGCAGTCCAACGTTGTGATTCGAGCTTGTCTAACCGCCGCTGGATCTTCTTTTGCGTGCGTCTAGCAGTACGTAAATCCTCTATTGCTTTCGTACGTCGGTACCTTCTTTCAGCACGCCGCCGGATTGCTCGAAGTCTTTCCAATTCAAAATCGAACTGTGTCGGTTTTACGCAGCATGCGAGAGTACGCACATTGTCGTGCATTGCGGTTCTTATTTCCTCCTCCAAGTCAAGTGGTGTATTGGCTTCGCAGCGTTCTTCCATGATGGATTGAAATCCATCATGGAAGAACGATCAGGTTAAAAATTCCAAAGCAATTCTGGGGCTGTGATAAAAGCTACACGTGCTGAACGGCTTAGGATTACCTTTGACAAACCATATACGGTTGCATAACTGACACATAACAGAGATATAACAGACAAGCAAACATTTATGTTGGTACGCTGAGTTTCTCACACGCAAGCACGCTTGCTGTAATCAGAAATCGGAACACCATCCGCGTGCTTGATAAGAGAGCGCTATAATCGTACGATAGTGATGTACTGAGCGCCAATTTTTCGCGTTAATCCAATGTATTTGCGGGCTACAATAACGTCACCATAATATGACGCCCTAAAATGCTGATACGAATTCAGTAAACCATATGCCGCTGCTTCTGGTGTAGAAATGTATTTTAAGATAATTTCACATGGTCCAATGCACATCGCATGAAACGAAGACAGGTGTCAATTTTCTTGACATTCGCTGACCAGAGCATTCTCCCGCTATTTAAATCTTCATCCCAGAGCATAAAGCAGCATAGTTTTCATAATTCGCTCCGAAATAAGACTGCACTAACGGGTAATTCGATCAGCACAATCTTTGACTACACCAGCTTCTCTGTAACTATTTCCCATCTCTTCCCAGGGCGAAGTGGACGGTGTACCTCTCTCAAGTGTTCACGGGTACAGGCATGGCTGCTCAATTTATATGCGGTTATTGCCACGCGCTGAAGCACGCTGTGTAAGTTTCGTCGTGAGGAGCTATATGGCATAGTTGGCAAAATTAAGACCTGCAGTCTACAACGTTCTGTGGCCACATAAGAAAGACGTCATTAGACCTTTTCTTTCTTTCTTTTTTACTTAGCGAATATATGTAGTATCGAACACAAATACACGGTCCTACAGGATTCGAGAGCAAATTATTTGTTGCAAAGCCGGCAGTGAGGCGACGGCTGTCCACACGTCGACACGACTGCCCCAAGCCGTGAGCCAAAGCACGAATATGGCTAGTCGGTATAGGAATATCATTACCAACTGTATCATATTAACGCGTGTACATGTGTGCCATAAGTATTCTTAATATGGCGTTATATAAAAACCGACATATCGTCGCACCGTGTACTTTACAAGTGACACCGTCGCACGCTGTATTAGCCAAGCTTGCCAAACTAAGCACCTCGAATTTCAATATGAAGTGGTTGGGTGGGTTCAATGTTCATACATTGGCCGTTGTTCATACTCTTACAACGTAAGCGCCACATAGTTCAAAAGATAATCTATACCTTATCACCTTTATCGTATCTTCATCGCAGCGCAGCCATTCGTTATTGAAGAGCCTACGCCCTTCTGCGCTTAATAACCCACTATACTGTCACTGCGTTGTGCAGTTTACAATGCTGCCCCGCCACGGTGGTCTAGTGGCTATGGTACTCGGCTGCAGATCCGAGGGTCGCGGGATCGCATCCCGGCCGCGGCGGCTGCATTTCGATGGAGGCGAAATGTTGAGGCCCGTGTGCTGTGCGATGTCAGTGCACGTTAAAGAACCCCAGGTGGTCGAAGTTTCCGGAGCCCTCCACTACGGCGTCTCTCATAATCGGAACTGGTTTTGGGACGTTAAACCCCACATAACAAGTTTACAATGCTTCTAAAGAGGAATGCCGTTCTTCATCAGCTCGATACCATCACCCATTTATCAAAATTTTCACGGGATGAAACAGCTTTATTATTTTGATACTGGGACAAACTATACTTGCAGAAATTCGCGGCCATCGGCTCCAGTTGCGGCCTTCCTTTCCCTTCGCTGAAAGCTTTCCAGCAATCGCAGGCACGGGTCGCATTCTCGTCGTTGTCGCGAAGCAAAGCAATGTGCCGCCGTTTCTCTGTCTAGAAAATCTCTTCTTCGTCGTCGTCTTGTTCTTCTCGTTCTTCTTCGCTTGTTCTTCGGGAAATAGTGGCGCGACCTCTCCGAGACATATCTGGCGGTTGCGCGTGCATGGTTCCGCCCACCAAGCCTGTCTACGACGCACGGTCTTACCTCGAGCATGAACAGCTCCACCGTTAAAACGCCACTTGCTGTGAAAGCGGTAAGCTGGGTGCCTCGCTGCAGGCGCGCCCTCGACAACTTGCATTATGGTTGATGCAAGACATATTAGACATCGAAATCTAGCGAGCCAACTAGAAGTCGCCCCGTGCCTCGATGGAATATAGTCAAATTATTGATATTTACTTTATGCTAGCATACCCTGAAGAGCGAGATTATTAGGCAAACATTTCTAGGCCTAACATGTACAAAGAATTATTAAAAATGAAAGTGGAATCGCCATAATATGTTGGCCCTCCCGTCTGCACATATAAATATAAGAAAACTGGAATAGTGGAACATATTCGCTGCTTGACTAAGAATAGCTTGCTAGTAAGCTGCTCAATTTATAGTTAATTATTTAGGTGGCACAGAACTTAAAAGATGATGAAGGAAATTGATAAACTGGGTGGAGACAAACTAGTACCGATTGCTAGCCCAGTATGCCAGGCTAACGCCGCCTGTAGAAAACACCTAAACCAACGAAACAACTGAACATATAGTGCTGCGAATTTACAGTCACGGTCTCCGAAATATGTAGACAAAATTTCAATAGGAAAAATTATTTGTGTTGCCTAGTCTTTCTAAAAATCATTACATATTTTTTACTCGTCTGTCTGCGTGTTCACAAAGCACATATATACTTGCAGGGCGCGGGGATACCCGGACGATATCAAAACTACGTCTTTTGTTTCCACAGTCGTCATTACAAATCTTGTGTTTGGGTAAGTCTACTCTTGCCTGTTACATAGCTTTGTTTCTTTGGTTATCTATACAGATACAGCCAAGTGCAGGCAAGAATCACTAGAGGAAAAACCTTTAAACAAAGCTTACCGTGTCTTCAGTAGGTGTCACACATTAGATCTAGACGCACTTTCCCACTGTGAGGGAACCATGAAGAGCTTTGTCCTAATCGGTCGCCAACAGCGCAAGGACATCGTTGTCTTTCCGAACCTGCATTAACAATGAAAAAAAGAAGAATAATGTTGAGCTCAATGGCTCTCTAGAAATGTTCTTTTCACACGCATTTGCTAGATTGTTTCCAAACAACTCAGTACTTGCCATGTTTTGCAGGGCTACACTGACACCTCCTGTTGCTGGATATCTTGTCGAAAAGTTTGGATATAGAAACGGGTCAATGTTCATGTTCGGACTCCTAGTATTTTGGGTGAGTAAGTTCCATACTCATACCCCACGGACAAGAGAAAAAATATATATCTATAGTTGAGCGATATATTTTAACGTCTACGCAAAACTTTCTTTTTCAAAAACATCCCATGTACACAACATATATATCCATTGCCAACGTATATATTCACATGTGCTTTTAACTGGCCTCATGTAGAAAAAAAGTACATGCGTGAGTATTGGAAAAATAGATGAACGTAAATTGTTCAAAGAAATATTCCCGTCACATCTGGCGGAATGTGAATCACACATTCCACACAGTGGAATGTGTTATTCTTTTCTACATAACCCGCGCGCAGCATTTTAACGCAGACGTGCATCACAGACGCGCTACGTTCGTCATTCTTTCCCTTTTAACAAACCTTCCAACGCTATGCTCTTTCCCTTACGTTTCGAGTTTACAGCAATGACTTGAACCGCAAACAGCAGACCACACATTGAATACCTCGAATTCTTGCTAGTAGTGCCGACTGTGTAGACATCAGTTCGTCAGTGTGACCTACATGCGTATCTCAGAACAAATATCTACTCCAAGTTAACTGCCTGTGTTTCTCGAACACTCCACACACCACTTCCTAGGAATCCATGATAAGCGGGACTCTGATAATTTCATTCGCCGCCAAGTACGTAAACTCATACTCTTCAACCACCACTCCCTTCGCGTAAACCGTAGCAGCTCCTTGCGTCACCTAATTCGTGATTAGTGACGTTTTTTGTAGACTAAATCCAATACACGTAGCAAATTACTATTTATTATTAATACTTGATGCCTGTGTCCCGCTCAGTGATTATAGGTGTTGACCTTTAGACGAATGAACGCGCCCCTTTCGCTTTCGTTTGTTTCTGCATGCACTGTTTATTCAATGCGCTCCATAGGCCGACACAATAAGATGGTCTTTGACCAGGTGAGTTTATAAATAATACCTACGACAATTCGCCCTTTCGTTCTCTAGCTGCGCAATCATGAAATACGTTTTTCCTCTAATTCCTTTTCTTCTGCCTTTCAGACGCCCGTTACGTTTATTCAGTGGATGGCATCGTCCTGCAGGAGGCAACGCAAGAAAAAGTGCGACATAACAACTTATCCTAGTACGTGCTGACCAGACATGTATCTTACGTTAATACCAAAGAAAGCACTACCATTACGCTCGATCCCACAGCGTCATCCGGGCCACCAAACACCATGATGAAACAAGCTATGTATATTTCGAACTAAAGGAATAGCGCCATCTGAGCAGCTTAACTTTATATAGTTGCCAGCAGACGAAGCAGCATACAGCAAAGGCAAGTGAAGCACAGAGTGAAGAACTGTTACTTTTGATTTGAACGCAGGGATTGTGAAGTAAAGAGAAATCAGGAGGGATAAAAAGACCCGACAAATCCTGGAGACTGGTCAAGAACCGGCACGAACCGGTGGCACATACAGAAGGGCCCAATAATATACTGAAGAAAAACTAAAAAAAAACATAATTCGTAATTTCCCATTCATTCAACAGGTCGGTTGTAATGTGTTGTGTTGTAACGAAAATTTGAAATGCTGAAACATAACATCGAGCATCTCCGCCGCCGACCGCCCTCCAAATTTCTCGTAACATGACCACCGTTACGTTTATCAAGGACTGACCGACCTCGCAAATAGCATCCACTCAGGCGGGTTCCGCTTGCTGCCAGGGCTCCGTCTTAATAAAAGACATCCTTTATTTCTCACTTTCCCGGCACACATGTGACTAAAATTGTAGATGAGGGGTCATTGACCTGGGCAACACACCGGTAACACGGCAGCAGCAACACGGCAGGAGTACACAATGCCGGCAACCCCCGAAAAAATAATAACAGCAAAATAAAGTAAAATTAAATAGGAAAATGATGTGCGCTGCTGCTGCTCCACCAGTATCGTTCTTTCTTTTTGTTACTTTGCTTTCTTTCTTTTTTTTTTTTTACACGGGATGTCCCTGACGAGAGTTTCGTACACTAAAGTTGTGTGTTGTCTTTCACACGAACAGCAGCTGTGCCTCAGCCGCACGTGCTCCTGAGCCTCATACATCAGTGACAACAGCAACACAGGAAGGCACTGTGTTTGGGAAGGTTTCGTTTTTGGTGGCCACCGAAGGCGGGCATCACAGCGGCCGGCTGGGCTTAAAAAGCCCCTTAAACAGACGCTCTTCAATGCTAGCGAATATAAATCGTTTTGCGTGAATGCACAAAAACTTAATTTACTGAACTGGGACATAATCACCACACACACAAAAAAGAACACGACCATAAGACAAGAAACACACAGTCGTTGCCTGTCCCATTTCCTGGGCTACAAATTGTCTTACGCAGTTACTTCTAGATTAATCTTTGCACCAAACTTGTCGAGTTTCTAGTCGCACTGATGCTGAGTCCGCATCTGACATGCGTGCGCTGCAAAGGCACACCATCAATTTTCTCCTTGGAGATGTTTTTCGTCTACTTCAAATTAATCAGTTCCTACATTGTAGTTTAAAACAACTGAGGATGATGCTAATAAGTATTTTTGTTAATTTTTTTATGTCTAGCATATTTACGAATTCAAACAGTACTCCCCACTTGTAGATGTTCGTGTTCTAATGCCCTCGGCTTACGAAACTAACTGAAGGGCGTGATGATGTGAACTCGTAAAATCGAATAATGCGCCAAGCTGCCATTTTGATTTAACATGTCACAGCAAATGACTGCAAAGTCTGACGTAAGCAGAGGGAGGTTCAAGATTTAACTGAATTGTCAACTGTGAATGAGCCACGTTTTTCCACGTTGCCATGCCCTATTAGCGGTGTTAGTTTAGGTATACTGTTGCACACTGGAAGTTCCGCTGCACGCTCCTTGCTTGGTCAACGTAGAACCCTTCGTTCATCGGGGAAGACTGCTCTTGTACCCGCTGTATTTCGGCCGGTGCGAATTGTGCAAAACGCATCTGTTTAAAGCACCATAATTAAGAGGAAATGTTCGCAGCAAGATGAACTTGCTCGGCCGTTCTCTCGAGGGTCCCATGTCGCAATGGTCTCACCCAGAATGATATTTTTCTCTGATTCACATTCTCCGATCAATTCGGGAGACTTTTCGCGAAGTACAGAAAATGAATCCGCAAAAGGGAGTGCATACGCTGCCCATATATGTCGCACAGGAGCTTCCGTTTATTGGTTGCCTATTTGGTCACATACCTGGTTCTAGGCAGTGCTCGATTTCCGTTAGCTATCTTGGTACTTATCATTCTGATGTACTGTGGTAGCGCCTTTATTACCTCGTTTTAAATAGGCAGTTTGTTCTTTTGGTTATTAAAGCGTACTTCGCTGCACGGCACCTCTGCCATTGGTTCAACCTTCTGAAATTCAGTTGTGTTTTTAACCTAATGTAATAAGGTTCAGCATTGATCTCAAACAGTGGCTTCCATTTTCAACTGTCTGCACTGGATTCCATTTTATTCTACACGCGTATTTCCTAATCTTCTGCGACGAATGAAATCTCATTGTCTTTAAAAAAAAATTCACAGCATATCCACGGAGTGAATGATGATGAGTGGGCGAAGCTCCGGAGGTTCATCGTAGATAGCGCCGAGTTCCGGATTAATTTAGTTAACGCGCACGCTACGAATCCTTATGCTTCAACTTCTCCAGCGCGAGCAGTCGGTATTTTTCAATCAAGAAACTCGCTAGAAGACGCTGCCTGCGTCAAGCTTGTCTCTCGCGGGTGAGGGCGCGTTCTCCTTCTTTGCGAGCTGGTGCGCGTTCATCGAAGAAAGAACGTTGATTGATTGATTGATTGATTGATTGATTGATTGATTGATTGATTGATTGATTGATTGATTGATTGATTGATTGATTGATTGATTGTGGTTCGGTTAGGAAAGGACGCTAATTTCTGCAGCCCATGTAGGGAGCACGGCTAAGCGTCCGTGGGGTGGGGGAAAGGGAGTGAAAGAGATAGAGAGGAGAGAAAGGCCGTAGTGGAGGGCTCCGGAAATTTAGACCACCTGGGGTTCTTTAACTTGCACTGACAACGCACAGTACACGGGCCTCTGGCATTTTCGCCTCCATCGAAAATGCGACCGCCGCGGCCGGATCGAACCCGCGTATTTTGGCTGGCAGCCGAGTACCGTAACCACTACACCACTGCGGCGGACAAGAAAGAACGTTTCCATAGTCAACGCGCCTTTCGCTCTCTCTGTCTCTCTCTCTCACTCAAGACAATAGATGGAAAAGTGAGAGAGCTCGCGCGCCGGGAGGCACGCGCCGAGGGCGCGCCTCCCACACGCGCCCTCCTAGTAGCGCGTTCCTATTAGGTAACGCGCTACTACAACGGACGGACAGACCCAAACCTTAAGGAGCTTCGCCCCTAAAATGCCTTGGTAAAATGGCGTCAGCAATTCACTGTGTCTTGGAAGCATATTGTCCTGGAAGCTCATGTGTCCTGGACTGGTGACAATGTACTTAAGAAAAGACGGGTAGCGACAGGGCACTTATTATTTTGACTGACAAATTCGCTCACTTTCAACAGGTGTAGTTTTTTTTTTTTTTTTTTTTGGGGGGGGGGGGGGTAGCATAAGCTTCTTAATCGGTGGGCTGCAAATGTGCTGCTGCAATAAGTGATGTACGCTACATCCGCGGAATAATATGTGCAGAGCTGCATGGGCCTGTTGTCAGTGCGGACTTCGGCTACACAGGGCTGGCAATGAACATTTAGGCGTGTCCACGGTACCCTAAACTATGAGCTGCGATTCGAACTACAGTCGGTTATACCGTAGCCGGAGGCTCTATTCAAACTCAGGTACCCTGCTATGTGAGAGTACGTGAATTTTGGCCTGCGAAAAGGCACGGCGTAAACTGCGCGTCCGGGAACAGCTGCTCGATTTCCCGGCGGCATCGAAGAGGTATGAGGACAAACATCCCATTAATCATATAATAATAAGAATAATAACCTCCATTACCATCAGCAACGGCGCCGTGAATAATTTAAATGGTGCCGCTATAATATATGTCGAGTATCAGGGATTATAGTACTCCAAAACACCCTCTGCTTCATAACGCTGCAACATCTGTGCGACGAGGAACGGAGAGGTTGGACTTGGACACGCCTCTTCCTCCTATGTCATTAAATATAGCACTTTCCCTTAGCACCAGCGTCCAATTTCACCGGACTACCATGTAGTTATGACATCATTTAGCGCACGACGCATCTATGCCGTGTACTATTTCGTAATTGATAGTGAGCAGTGTACTGTACACGATATTGTCTTCGGTTCTTTAGCGGAAGCAATACGTGTAATATCACAGAAGCTGGCCTCGCAAACACTTCTGTGTATTATGGGGCGTTCAGAAGTGTACAAGCAATACTTTGGAACGTAACGCTTTGAGGCGTTTGAAAAAAGCAGATGCATTAAACCTGAGAAATAACATTTGATTTCAGGCGACAACACTCGCCACAAAAGTTGCTATTCACGTTATGCTTATTGCCTTTTTAGGCATACATGCACGAAAAACAGGACCATTTTGAGCTAATACTTTCAGCAGCAGCTTTTTTTATGGCACTCACCACAAGTGTGTCGTGCGGAGGTCCGCATGTCGGATGTCGGGACGAAAGTTAGATAACCCTGTAAATGTTAAAACACTTATAAAAAGATAAAAATGACCGTACGTGATGGCCGTGTATGTTCTAGAGGATCAATACGATCCAAAATAGTTTATATAGCTACCTCCGGTAATAGTTAATTAAAATTAATCAACACGCCGGTGCCACAGCGAGATGATACAAAGGTAGACGTAGATTCGCGATAAATAGAACTAGGAAGATATCGTTTGAAATATGTATACTCCTTAAATATGTATACTCATATGTATTTGGACTCGAATGCGCGACCTCTCCTAAATACAAGTTGGGACGGAGGGTGTTCCCCTCAGAGTTGGTGAGAGCCTGGTATAGCGCAACCTCAAAGCAACCAGGGAACTGCAGTTTGGAACTTATCACACCTGTTATAAGAAATCGAACCCTTACATAGTGGGACTTGAACCCATCATTAAGGGTCAACATAGCCGGATGCCTAAGGACTCACAGGCTGGCGCCGAAATGTCACGTCAAAATACACGAAGGAAACCTACAGTTTGTTATCATTCATCATCGTTGCTGCGCGCAGTAGCGCCACTGTTGGTATTTCTCATGTCGCAAAGCATACCACACACCAACCAACGGTCTGACCTAACAACTAAACCTGATCACGACAGGCATGCTTGCTAAGCACGTCTTGGCCGGTTATCACGTCTTGGACACTGCTCGACCCTTTGTCACCTTTACTTTTCATCGTTCCCTTTCGACCTCTATACTGATAGTAACCTCATACACTGCCGGCGGGCATCCTGGTACCACCAATAAGAGCGTCAACGAGTGAACATTCCCCCGGTGTCCATCACTGTCACAAAAAACAAAGAAGCTCCGAGACAACTTCTGTCACCGCGATGTGTTAAAGCATGACCGATCCCTGCGATAACAGGGATCTGCCATGCTGTTTCGGCGAGAATTTTATATCGCCGAATTTTATATTGGGAGGAGTCTGAGCCGCCCTTTTGTATGCGCATGCGGGTGTTTGCATATGCATACGTATATATGTGCATACAAACTTAAAATTTTCGGGACGGATTTGACCCCCCCCCCCCCCCCCCCCCCGTGGCAACGCCTATGGTTTCGGTGTCCCTGTCATCGGGGTGGACTTTGCGAAAGACTGTTCTGCAGCAGAAGTGATAGCTGAGCACATTGGTAAGTACTCAAGGCGAAATTTGTAACACGCGAGATGTGTAGCGACAAAGACATGGTGGACCGGTAGTACTAGTTGGCCTACCTTCATGGCTCCTGTCTACAAATTTCGCCAAGAAATGGTCCTCTTCTAACAGACATTCATGCTACGTGGTTCGCCAAGTGAGCGATGTCATGCATGAAATTGTTTCAGCAAGCTCCACTGTCTCATCCGCGGCGATAACCAATCATTCAAATCACTTCACCAGGCTCTAGATCCCCAAATCATTACGATAATTAACGCGCCGATGCGTTGCTTTTTCTCGAAAGAAGTAATGTTGTATTTCGACATACACTTAGCAGACAGATCGGTGGAAAAGACGAAGTAAGGTGACAGTTAGCTGATCCCCCACCTTTGTGACTGTCTGTGCTCTTGTTAATGCATCGCGCTAAATGTCTCCCATGTCCGTTTTCCCCAACACGTGACAATATTTCTGTCCGTACATTCTGGTACCACCAATAACAGCATCATCAACGACCTACGTCATATGTCTGACGTCGCATATATGAGGTCACACCCGCAAGCGAATCATCAGTGCCTCCTACCATCGCGCGATGTTCTCGTCTCCAGACTCAAGCCATATGTGCCCCCTTTACGTGAGTCTCCGTGACCAGCACTGGGACGATGCTGACACCGCCGGGAGGGTGATGCTGCGATGAAGACGACGAAGGCTGTACGAACAGGATGAAGATTGAAACTCCGACCCGGCCTTTCGACCCTTTGTAAATATAGTTTGTTTACAATGCCGTACCTGCTTTCTTTGTGCAACATTATTGCGCGAAATTATTTTGCGTGTGTTACCTCGGTACAGAGTGTCATTGAATAGCTTCCGGACAGGTGTGACGGAGTGACGCAGGGTAGTTTACACGCGTAACGCGCTGCCTAACCATAAGGTCGCCCTTCACGCATATGTACGATACGCGCACGTTCCAGCATATTTTTTTTTTTGAACTCGCGCTGAACAGGTGACGTTAAATTGGCCTCAATATTTTTTGCATGTACTGACTCACTCATGACCATAAAAAAGCCAACTTCCTATTTTTTTCTAAATGTTCGGCGTGTATAGAAACTAAATGAATCAGCAGAACGCAACTGTTCTGGCTCTTTACAAATGATCTTCCAATTTTATTAACCCAGCATAGTGGCAAATTCGATATAATAAAAAACACTGGCGCCGAAGACCTTTCGTTAGTATTGGAACATGTCCAGGTTTCATTTTACTTCTCTCGAAGTCATTCTTGATGGCCTTACAAACCGAACTCGACACGAAATTGGCTGGTATTGATGTAAAATAGTACATTTTGGTAGGATACACACAAAAAGGCACGGAGTACATACATGGTGGCACTCTTGCCCTCCGCCCATGACAACATGGCGGTGGTTATGCGAAGCCCGATGTGCAGTATTTGCGCGCGCGTGTGTCTTTCATCTATTGCGATCGACCGACACTTGTCCTCATCCCACTGCTACATGGCAGTGGGCCAGTCGCACTCTGTGAGGCGCGGAAAACTTCACGCGCTATGGGCAGTAAATGTGCGTAAGTGAGTTTGTGTTTGCTGGAAGTTTGCGGTTCCCACAGTTCGAAATGCGAAGAAAGAAAGAAAGAAAGAAAGAAAGAAAGAAAGAAAGAAAGAAAGAAAGAAAGAAAGAAAGAAAGAAAGAAAGAAAGAAAGAAAGAAAGAAAGAAAGAAAGAAAGAAAGTGCACGAGCGACTGCATTGAGGTGCATGTTAATAAAACCACGACTTACCATTGATCACAAGGCATGCGCTACTGCAAGCCATGCTAAAACAAGGAAAACAAGGAGGAAACACAGCAACAAAAACAAAAGAAAAGAAAGCAATGAAAGAAAAAGGAAGAACCTAACGGTTTGTTTGGGAGGAGCCTCTCCGCGTATAACGCAGGTTCGCTGTGCGACCATCTTCATGGAGTGGAAGAGGCGGTGATTTTTTTTTTTTACCTATTCCCTTATTTTAAGCCGCACGTTTTGCGGCGGCGCAGCATTTGAACAAGAACTGATCGTGCCTGAGCACATGTGTGGTATCCACAGCAGCGTCGGACATGCAGGAGCGATCGGCGCGGAGAATAGCGCAGCGCCAGCACCGACGCAACGTGGTTGAAAGCAGCTGGAGTTTCGCCAAGCTTCCTGCACGTTGCTCTCGGTTCGTTGACCTTGATGCGCC
Organism: Hyalomma asiaticum; assembly: GCA_013339685.2. Lineage (NCBI taxonomy): Eukaryota > Metazoa > Arthropoda > Arachnida > Ixodida > Ixodidae > Hyalomma > Hyalomma asiaticum. The sequence goes on from CM023486.1 coordinate 94,598,355, forward strand.
GACATATTTATTGGATATTCGCGTAGAAGCGAAACAGCGCTGGTTCCGATGAAGGCATTATTGGTTGGCGGGTCAGATTTGTTTACGCTAGGCGTTACACGTGCTCCACGTGTACGACGCTCAGAATCGAAAACAAGTTTCAGGCGGCATCTAATTCATAGTGTGCATAACTCAGAACTATTACCGTGCTCCTACTCCCTCCGAGGCATTACGTTTCAATTCGTTTTCCGCTATTCTACCTCTGCTTAAGGGCTGTGCGAACCACTGCGTCGATCCCCCCCCCCCCCCCCCCTGCAAAAAAAAAAGAAGACTTAAGCTTCGCCTTTAAGAGTGGAACGCGCGATAGCGCAAGCGCCACCTGGATGATACTCACGCAAATAACCTATCCAGATCAAACGCATCTCCTTGTAGGTGGCGCTACCCTAGTGCGCAGATATTGGTGTTGTAGAAATTCTGGAACTGGGGATTTGTATTTCAGCTTCGTCGTAACATAATTATGTTTTCTCGAACATTCAAATTACAGACTGGGATCTCATGTGTGTAAGTTGTATAGCTAAGCCGTAGTTTAGAATTTTTCTGGGCGATTTTACTACGAGAAATTCAATTTTGTTTAATAACGCGCCTGCGTCATGAGGGAGAGCCTTATAGTCGGGGGTGGTTCGGGATGAATCGTTTCGCCCCGAACGCCGACGCCGGAATTCCTGCGGCGCGAGCTCTTTAACGCAATCGAGTTAAAGAAAAGTGAAGTGCCAGCCCCACCCACAGATAATAGTAATAATAATAATTAATAATTTCTGGGCTTTACAGCTCAAAACCACGATATGATCATGAGAGACGCCGTAGTGGAGGGCTCCGGAAATTTTGGCTATCTGGGGTTCATTAACGTGCACTCACATCGCACAGTACACGGGCCTCGACATTTCGCCTTCATGAAAGTGCAGCCGCCGCGGCCGGGACTCGATACCGCGACCTTCGGATCAGCAGCCGAGTTTCCCACCACAAGAAAAGCATCAATGACTTAGCAAGCTTTAACTTCCTTCCTTGTTTGTGCGACTTTATATCTTTAGGCTGTTCAGCACAGAAACCTTTTGCAAACGAGGACTTCAATTTCGCATTATATAACTAAAATACGCGTGACTCACTGTCTGGCCACAAACAAGCGCGGGCTTGAGAAAAGCAGAATGATAATATGCTTTCACTGAGTAACAAGTGATGGCGCCTACAATAACTTTCTCTTATTTTTCTTTCTTTTCATATAGCGCATGCAATCTGGATATTTCGCATTACTCTAACCTCGCTATCTGACCTGCCGGAAAACACGTTTCTTCGCTTGCACATGGTTCTCATTACTTTTTTTTTTCTTTTAGTTGGCAAGATGCGAGGCCATCACTGGCCTGGACACACCGACTACACGACACCATACACCTCGCAGCAAAAGTCACCGCCACGCCGAATTGTACACATACACACGCCTACTCTCTTCTTTTGTCAAGCGGACGCTCACTATAGACACACACACACACACACACACACACACACACACACACACACACACACACACACACACACATAGGTAAGGCCACCACACTTTGCATGGAACAACCATATGAGCTCAGGTGATACAACACTCCCCGAAACAAAAGAACTTGCGTAAGCTGCTGAGCGGTGCCCGTCTCCAAAACTGTTACGAACAGATAAACGCGATGTGTGACTGATCAGCTGTCCCTGAAGAGGTCGGTAGGATGACACGATTGTGAGAGCGGCTGAAGTTTGTTCGTTCACAGCCGCTTGCCTCGTGCGGAAGCAGTGATTCGAGATAGTGCGACTGACGCCCTATTCGCTCTGAAGAATGTTCAAAGCAATGCCTGCAAAGCCCTAGCCAAGGTAAGTTGTCTTTATCTTGCCCGACACCCATAGTGAAGTTATCTTTTCACGGAAAATACGTATCGAACTGACTTCTGGAGACCAGAAAGTTGGGCTTTCTATTAACGCATAGTTCACCCACAAATTAGAGAGGAAACGATGAAGAATTGATTGGCTTGTGGGGTTTTACGCCCCAAAGCCACCATATGACTATGAGAGGTGCCGTAGTGGAGGGCTCCGGAAATTACGACCAGCTGGGGTTCTTTAACGTGCACTGACATCGCACAGCACACGGGCATCAACATTTCGCCTTCATCGAAATGCAGCCGCCACGGCCGGGATTCGATCCCGCGACCCTCGGATCAGCAGCTGAGTGCCATAACCACTAGACCACCGTGGCGGGGCAGAAAGGACGAAGTACATACAGAATGTTGGGTGGCTAAATATTTAGGCTTGCTATGGCACCATAGGCATTTTCGCATTGCCTTCTCAAAAAAGATTCACTGAAATCAGCGGCTTCTCTATAGAATGGGGTGTTTATCTGAATTTACTCGTAACGTATTCACGCTTTCTTGTACATTCAAATTTCATTCCGAACTATCATGTGTGTGGGTTTTAGCCAAGTCGTAGTCTGCAAGTTTTCTGATGGATTTTACTTTGAGAAATTGAATTTTGTTCGCTGACGCGCCCGCTCCAAGGTGGAGCGCTTGGGTGGTCGGTTCGTCTGGGGAACAACGGTGCTTTGGTGGTGATAGGTTCCACCGTGGACGCCGAAGCCTGATTATATGCGACATGACCTGCTTAACGCTATCGCCTTAAAAATAAAAATGAGGACTTGGTGAATCGTCCCGAGGTTTCGCTAAAGGTACGCCTAGCGCGCATATCCAGATGATTACGGCGAAAAATTAAGCATTAGACGCATGGCACGACTAAGAAGCGTAAAATACAAGAAACGCGCCCTAACCCACATAAACGGATGTTTTCTCAGTTGTATAACTGTGGAAGTTTAGAAGTGTATTAGAGCGTGTCAGAATTCAGAAGTGAGTTAAAGTACACTTCAAGTATTCCTATTCGTGTATCGACAGAGACACGGGCTGCGAGACATAATCACCGCGCTGCTGATATTGTGAGCAACGGAAAAGAAAGATGGGAGGAAAATTCACGTAGTAAAATAAAATATTGCCAAAATTCACAAACCACGAGATATGTCCCCGTGAATACGAGAACAAGGTCGCTCGCGAATTTCAACGTCAAAGGCATAACATGTGCAAACATGTAAACTGGGCTCAACGTGTACCACGCCAGATGTACGTCGCTTGAAGTACGTGAAACACTCGCGCATATAACTACCTCTGCATATACGTCACCATAGAAAATACACAAGCGTACTTTTTTTTTTCAGGAAACAAACATTCGACTAGACGTTTTCGTAAGCATTTCTGTGCGACAACTTGAACTTTACAATATTATACAACTCCAGTAACGTTGTGCTTTAATTGATATCACTGTAAATCGGGAGTTTTATATTCGGTCATTGTGGAGAATATACAGGCTCCTCACCTAAAACACGGCGTTCAACCTACATACAGAGTATTTTTTTTTTTACAGAAAGTCGAGCAGTGATTCTCACGTTTCAATAGCTTTTCAATGTCTAGCAAATTTCAACGCCTAGTTTAGGATATCAAGCGTAAGCTTGTCAAGCACATAAAGAACATTACGGCAAGAACGCCAAGAACGCTCCCTCTGTCGCATAAAATATGCGAATCCTCAGCTGCATTCATAGGCAAATGTCATGTTGTACAGGCGTTGGTACAAAGAGCATATAGGTACCTTGCGGCGCACAAGAAATTTTTTCTGTCGGCTCTAATGACTGCATGCATCGCTTTCGCCTTTCAATAGACAGCCGTCGCCACAGGCAAGCCTTTTCGGCCGCGGTGAACAAGAGCTGTCCTTCACAATCCGGAAATTCATGCAAAACGCTAATGTAAACTTGGACCGTCATAGTCGAGCACTCCTTCCGTCTGCACAGAAAAAAAAAAAAACGCATGCACACACAAAAAAAAATCCATCTAGCTACACAGACGCGTTCCACCCCTCTCTTTTTCCACTTTCCACAGCAACACTCGCCTGTCCCACTCTCTCCGCGCCCGTGACGCAAATTGCTCCTACAAAAACCTCAGCAGCGTTAGCTTGACGGCGTGCATATATGTGTGCAACGGCTTTAAGCACAAACCTTTCATTTATCACTCATCAAAATCCACTGCCTGTTTCTAGTTAAACCTTCGAAGCCCGTACAGCGGGACCACGTGCGCCGCACCGGAGAAACTCGCCGCGCTATACGATGCCTATTTCTGGACTTTTATTTTAATTCCGCGCTCATTGCGGTAGCTGCTGTAAAGCAGCTTCTGATTTCCGATCGCGCGCTTCCCGCTACTGGGTTTTTTCTTGCTGTGTTTGTTTTTTTCCTGGAGCGCAGTGCCCGGCTGCGCTCGTCCCTGCTGGGCAACGTCGGAAAGCGTTTCTTTCCCCGTTTACGAAAGAGCAGCTGAGCGGAGTTGGTCTCGTCGCGCACGGAACAGCAGGTGAGTGGATTAACTCTCAGGCCCAATGTTGGACGCAAGAAACGAACATAATGTCGCCTAGCGGCAATCTTAACGAGATAAGGCCAAATTAATAGTCCCAGCTAGTGTGTGGAGTTCGTTTTGTGCGACTCATTCGGCTTTCTTATAACTTGTGCATCACATTATCGCGCTGCAGTTCTCTACGACTCTTCTCTTCGTTTGTCTCCACGTTTACATTAGGTCATGATGATATCGTTCTTACAGTGGGTCTAGGAGATTTTTCTTTCTTTTTTTACACCAGTGTATATTGTAACAGGCGGCTGGAGAAAGGATAAACAGCATGTCAAGACGTAACGGCCCACCGTGCTACGGCTAGAAATTGTTTCGACTAGCTTGTCTACAGCCGCAGTGTCATCGTAATTTGAGCAGCGGCCTTTTTGCGTTGTCTTTCAGCAAGGATGTTGTGATTTTGCCGGACATGGAATTCGTGACCTTATTTTCTGCAACGCAACATTTGTACAGAGATAGTTAGCCTTCCCGTTTATCTAATTGCCGTTAATTTGTGCAATCAATTAATAAAGTATGCGCTATGTCGTTCATGAGCATAGGCCAATACATCGACATCGCCACACCATTTCGTCGCGTTTTCAAGTGTTCTAACTATACAGTCCCGTTAGTGTATAGGCAGCGTGCTTCATGAAAGTCCGAATTGCTACATTACTTTCTGCAAATCATCTTTTTGTCTTACATGTTCGCTTTTCCGACATTTGTTGTTGAAACGTATATATAATTTCTACTGCAAGTACACTCTGTAAATATTTTTTGTTGTTGTTCTTTTCCCACAGTTGTGGGTAAATTGTATGTATTCCTGTTTTTGCTCTATTTCTTTATTTGCATGTCCTCGCCTTCGTGATTGATTGCACATGTGCTTCATTATGCAAGAGTAATTACACAAGTTTTATTAGTACCGTTACATTTTTGTTTTATGTGTGAAACTTTTAGAGTGTATTGCACTAAAATATATCCCCCCCTCCCCTATGTAATGCCCGAAGGGCCTTTAGGGTAAATAAGACGAAAAATAAATAAGCACTAAAATTAAGAAATTTAGCCTCTGAAGTTTAAATGCACGCTTGAACTTCTTTTTCGGCACAGGGGTGATGGCACGTACATTGGTCTAGGAATTCGAGAGCCTGAAGAAGAAAAGTTCGTTGGCGCTGTTTCTAAGAGCGCTTACGTTCCCAGTGCTTCACATGCCATGAGCAACATAAAACTTTTACATCCCTATTAAATGTGCAAGGACGCCAGCAGCGCGTGACAACACGAAAGCACACAGTGGTCTGCAGCTGTTCTAACAGAGCAGGGCGAAGGCTGCACGTTTATAGTTTGCAGTGATGTGGTTGACTTTCAATCATCGCCAACTGCTTGAAAGACTTAACGGCATGAAATAACAAGTACGAACGCAGTCCTGTAATTTATTGCAGCAGCATTTGATAATCGCTCGTATGTCAGTTGAGCCGTGTTGTACTACCACTTGCATCGCGAACGTACTCAGCTGCACAGCCCTCGATTTTTAAGCGCTTGAAGACTGTAACTGCACCAACCTCGCGTGACAGCTATCTACCGAAAGTATACTCCTTACAGTTATAAGGTTATGTACCTTAATTGTGCCCTTGAAAAGCGACATTTTTTTACTCGTTCGCAAGAGAAGCGGAGCTCTAATGAGAGGCTCAGTCTTCATCAATGTCCCACAACGTGCATCTGAACTGGTCAGAAGCGTAGCAGTTTGGGCGAGTTGGTATGTCATGACTTGCGGGCGTGTAGCTCTGCTCAAAACGAGCGAAAATAGAAGCAAGGGGTAAACGAGAGGACAGGACAACAGGGCCAAGAGTCAAGATGGTTTTCGCTTCCATGATTTCCCTTGTGAGCAAAACTATCTTGAGTCTTGGTGATTCATGTGTAAGCTCTCCTTCGTTCGTTCTTTATCACTACCAAGATATGGGCTAATATATCCCGACTGCCGCCACATGCCACGTGACTACGTTGCCATCTGGTTATTCTCTGTATTATATATATATATATATATATATATATATATATATATATATATATATATCCACCCTTTCCGAAGGAAAAAAAACAAAATCCCCGATGTACCAAGTTTATAGTTTGCGTGTTTCTGTTTCAACAATTTCAAACTGCGCATTTAGGCTAGACAAATTGTATTGTTTAGGTTGACCAGCGAAGCATCTTCAGACAATTCAACGTCTTTTTAAAATGCCTGTATCGTGAATACGTCATAACCATTCGGCAGGGCAGGTCTTTTTTCTCCTTTTCCAATCGTGCGCATTTCGTTGTTATAGACGATATCGCGATTAATTATGGCTTGTAACAGCGCAGATTTCCCCACTTCACAGGTGATGATAATATATATCTTGCGCCGCTTTGTCGACACAAGAATTCCGGTTTCGCCCACGATATGTAAGACTAAAGGAATGTTCTCAGCCGCAGCGTTGCACGCACGGAGACACCAAATTGCCGCAGGCACGGAAACATCAGCCAAGGTTCGGGAAATCGTATCGCTGAAACGCGATACGGTGCTGCTCACACACGCAAGCAGGACGCATCTCATTGTTTAGCGTACCGAATTTTTTGCCCTGTCTCTGAACAAAAAAAGAAAAAAAACGAAAGAAAGACAGGCTAGTCTATCAGCAAGGGTCACGCAACAGTGGTGAGCTGGTCATGCATGTCACATCGCTGATATCGCGAAAATGTACTGTCCTTGTAATTGAAGAGGGTAGTAAGGTACAACAAAGCGTACGTTCCGAGCAACTTCCTTACACACGTGATGACATACGGTTTCCTGCACGGAAAGTGTGTATATGGGTGACAATGAGCACCAAAAAAAGCAGTGTTGACTGTCATTTGTGTGTCGTTCCTCTTTCTGTCCACGTCCCTTTGTGCAAGTTGCGCCGATACTGGTAGCGTTCCAACAGGTCCAAATAGCAACCTTAACCCGCTGTATGTAGCTTAGCGGCTTGGTGTTGGCTAGCAAATCGCAAGGTCGCGGGATCGAATACCGGCCATGGCGGCCTCATCTACATGGAGGCGAAATGCAGGAAACACCCTTGTACTTAGATTTAGGTGCACGGTAAAGAGCAAAGGTAGTACAAATTATTTCCAGGGCCCTCCACTACGGAACGCGGCTCATCATCATAGCTGGTTTTGGCGCATAAAACTCCACCAATTATTATTATTATTATTATTATTATTATTATTATTATTATTATTATTATTATTATTATTATTATTATTATTATTATTAGGTAGCGCCCTTAGTGCCGCTGAAGTTTTTTGGATATTCTGACGACGTGCGTATATCTACAGGTGCTTGAGCTAAGAAGTCCCGATTGTCAGTCGTCGCCCCGTCATGCTGGAAGTTGCAGAGATTTCGCGGCCGACGTCAGGATGCAAGAACATAAACGGATACGTCAACGGTGCGTTCTTCGTCGATGCATCAGATGCGGGCAAGAAAAGCGTTGAAAACTGCGGTGCGAACGACGACACGGAGAAGGGTGCCTCGGTGCCATCCGAAGGGGTGCTGGCAGTGATCCGACAGAGCCGATGGATGTTGCCGTTGGTCTACACTCATATATGGATGTCGGCAGCCTTCTCAATAATGCAGCCTTATTTCCCACCTTTGGTGAGTATCTTTTATGATCAACTGGAGTACTTTTGTTTCTGCTGTGATATTCCGCACTATGCTACGCACCGACGATTAAAAAACATGTTGGCGAGCATTTCTGCAGAAGGTTGACACAATGATCATAGCAGCAGGTGCAGAATAGTGAACAGTGCACTATTACGCAATCGTACTGCTGACTGATGTTTTGATTCCTTTGGCACACTTCTGAACCATTGAGCAAAGACAGCGCCTTCGGTGTCACTGAGTGTATGTGGAGTAGTATATAGACACGAACAATCATTTCGAACTCACCTATGTGGCAAGTAGTGCCGCATTTTGCGTAATACAGACAGCAAGGAAAGCCCAAAGGGGCATCGAAGTGCGCAATGTAAGCGCTCTGTACCTGGCCCGAATCAAGGGGCATGCCTTGTTTCCATGCGTGGACAACAAACATTGCCTAATTCTGTGTGTTTTCTGTCGCGATGTATGTCACCTTTCGTGTTTGAAGTTTTTTCCCTGCAGCACGACGCACCTGCTCGTGCATACGTGTGCTACGCAGATTTAAATCCAACAGAAGATGTGACGTTTATGGCCATCCGCTCACCTTGATTGATTTCTGCGGTTTTACGTCTCAACCACTCACCTTATTGGCACTGGAGCAACTCGTTTAGAACAAATGGTTAGGTTGATTCGCGCTCCTAAAAAATCACGCTAGGATTAAAATATCTTAGCATGACCGATGGCACGACCATAGCGTTACCTACGCTTCAATGACGTTAGTTGGAGGGGGCAAAATTATGTAATTATTAAATTCATTTGACAGAAACGGCGCACTGTGGAAAAGTTGTTAGAGGTGCCCGCAAGGTTACATATTTTCCGCAGCGGGTTTTATGACACATCAGTTGCGCCAAAAGCCGCAGCGCGGAGTAAGGCTTACAAAAAGTCAAAATGACAACTACCAATTTGTAGCAAGGCGCTTCAGTGGAAATTCATACGATTTTGTTTTGACGAACAGGTTCTCCTTGCTCAGAATTCAAAACCAATACTTATGCCATTCCTGGGTGATACCTGTACATCACATGGCCAGCATACTGCAGTGAGAGGGCAAACTGCTTGATAAGTCGAAGCAAAGGGACAGTGGATAAGGCATGTTCTTTTTGCAGAAACTCGCAAGGTAGACTGAGAACTACGACAGTGAAAAATGCCATCCGCCTATTTGTAACTTCATGCTGCAAACGGGTCAACGTGAATGCTTTCCATTGAAAGAACACGCACTGCGTGAAATAAACAGGGACAAGAAAGAACGATACACACACAGACAAACCTTTGAAGGTCTGCATGTATTGGTCCTTCTTGCCCTCATTTATTTCGCGTTGTGCTTGTTTTGCAATGTACTATCAACACGCCCAAGTTCTGAGCTAAATACTTCATTGGTTTCAGCTTTTTTCCGCTAGTACTTTAGCAGCAGTCTTACAAAAAAAAAAAACCCTCCACTTTTGTAAAGGTTTACCCCAAAGTTTGCTAGTTGGCTTAACCAAGAATGTAGATCTTTAGTGGCTTTAAATGGAGATGCTATGAAGATGCTATGGAATCCTGCAAAATTGGTTTCGAAGCCAATTCCCCGCACCACAACCACAAATCAAGCGCAAATAATTCGCTCCGCTTACACAAAACAGACGTTCGTCCACCTTGCGTACAGAAACGCCAAGCTATCCCAAGTGTTACACTGAAGGCTCCTCAAGGCAATGTGCCACTGTCAATTATAACAGAAAAGAGAACTAAGCGACATAAGTCATATATGAAGCCTAAAAACGACGCAGAACAGAGAATTTCGCTGGAGCCAACGTTTCGACCAGTAGAACGAAGACAATACCACTTGTCGAAACGTTGGCTCCAGTGGCATTCCTCGTTCTGCATTGTTTTTAGCGACCTGTTCATCTGTCCAAGCAGCCACCTTCCCCTGGGCTTTCTCCTCTAGCTTCATGCATGAACAGCAACACATGGGGTGAAGAAGCATGTTATACTGGTGCATTATGGACTTCTACTCGCACTGCTCGATGTCTTGCAACAAAACACGTTGCGGGGCTATAATTACGTCCTGGTACGTTCTTCTCCCTTCTTGTCCACATCAGGAACAGCAGATTTCAAGCATCGATATCTCATAGTTTGTGTGTGCATTGTTTTGGCCTGGCTGCCTAAGCCAGTTGTCCGACTTCAAGAATCTCATCGTTCAAAGTAGCGTTTGTGTGCATCTAGTCCTTCCCAATTTCATGCGTAGTGCACATATTGCACCAAGTTAAAAAATGTGGCATTAGTGTTTATGGCGCGACATTTTGTTTTCTTTTTATTTTCCATTTCGACAAGGCTGCTGCCGCTGGTCTGGAAGCTTGGAAATACGGGTTCTTTTTTTCGGCCACTAAAATAGCGATGTTACTGGGATCGTTGCTAAATGAGCGCCTCGTAAGTGTTCTACAATTCTCTCTCTTTTTTTTTTTTTTTCATATTTCGTAGTAAATTTTTCCTAGCCGCCATAGCTCGACTTTAACAGGAATGTTATCTTACTTCTAGATGGCTATTTTGTCACCACGAAAGTGCTATTTGTCAGGACAAATTGGATTTCTGCTATTTACTATTCTTCTCGGGTAAGTTCTCTGCATTTTCCTGCGCACGCATGCTAGCTGGCGAACCCGCGTCTCACCTCTGCCGGCTAAGTAAATGCTCCGCTAAATAGTGGCATATTAACACGTCAGAACACGCATGCACAGAATAGTTTGTGGTTGGCCAAGTTCGTTGACGTTTTAGGTAATATTTGTGCCACTAATAAAACGTTTGAAAAAAAAAAGTATAGAAAAAACCCACAGAATGATTCGAGGTACTTCGTTGTCTGTTCTATCGGTCAATTTTCTCGTCGATAAAGTAAAGCAGTGCCAGAGTTTAGTATGCTGTACAGTTATGGCTTTTGAAGATATACCTGGGTATATTCGTAAACTACGTAAATTGGGTTGCATGGAAAAGTGAAATATTATTACATATTTAAACTGCAGTTTGAACTCTTTCGACAGGCTGCACGTGTAATTGACATCATGTGATAAACGATACGGGTCACAACAGATGACGGACCATGGAGCTATGTACCAGTGGTTTTATTTAATAAGCGAGTCATATATTGACCGACCAGGTGCTATCACATGGATGTGAAACACTGTTTCGACCACGTTTTTCCTTGCCAAGCGTGAAGCAGTAACTGGCTGCACTATTTGTTTAGTTCGCTTGTTTATATCACCAATGCCAGCGGGTTAACAGACATTACAGATAGCTTGAACGAGGTACGCCTGCGAGCTGGCAGCTCCCTTCTCACCTCTCTCTCTCTCTCTCTCTCTCTCTCTCTCTCTCTCTCTCTCTGTCTCTCTCTCTCTCTCTCTCTCTCTTTCCCATCAAGGCACTGAACGTGCCTCATGCAATCGGTTTTTTTTTTTCTTTTGCTTCTAAAGACTGCATTGTACGTCTCTTACAGGTTAATGTACTGGTCACCCGGCGGCGACGTTTTCCTTGGCCTCTGTCTAGTACTCGCCATCATGGGTGGATTCTTTTGCACTGTGTACGTCGTTTCGGCGTACACGGTTGTCACTGCGGAGTTTCCCGTGCACACTGGCCTCATAATCGTACGTGGTGTCCGTCTTAAACACTTTTTCCCTTTAGGCATTATCCGGTACTTCTAATAGATGAAACCTTGAAATCATGACTTCTCAATGTATCCGCTTCGTCTGCCATGTACGTGGACAATTCAGAGGTGTGAAACCACCTGAAACTCTAGATGGTTCTCCCTGTTCTCTCATAAATACTTCCATTGTAGTTGTGCAATCGTTTGTCCACTGCGCGCTTGGTGATTGACCAAATGGACAGATGACTTTACGTCCAAGAAGCAAGTAGATGTACTACTATCGTCATCGCTTTCGGGGTATAGACACATTTTAGCCTGTAGGCTAGGCCATGCCGCCGCGTCTTCGCCAGGAGCCACGTTGGTTCGAAAGTGTCGGTCGCTGCGTTGTAGAAACGCAAAGGCTAGAGCAGGGATGGTGCCTCAAACGCTCTACTGTTTTAGTGTTCCATTCACAAGAGTACATCGGTGTTTTACTGAAACTTCGACAACCTGCGATGTGCCACTGCAGTGCCGCTTCGCATACGAATCGCCAACGGATGTTTCGTTCGTAACAGCGAGAACGGGAAAAAGAATACCAGGCGCGACTGAAACGTGACTGATGGCATCCGGCAGCCAGCAAGAGTGTATGCGAGGTGAGTTGTTGACCTGTATAGTTACGACAGGGCATTTTTGTTTCCTTCGCCGTGACAGCAGCCACTCTTTTGAAGTTTCCATGTAGCTCCGTGGCCAAGGCCGTGGGGCCACGTGGAATACTTGTCCCGGAATAGCCTGCATGTGATAATCATTTTGTGATGCTGTTGTTTTTGTGCACGGTATAGTGGATAATCAATATGTAGAGCGCCATCTGTAGACAACCTCATCAGCGTAGTCCTCAATGTTCTTCAGGGTGCCGGAATTCAAAACTAGTGGCATCTCAGCCTGTATGGGCTGCTACCTGCTGCTTTTTTAGTCGCCCCGCGATGTTTTCCCTCTGCTACATGCCGCTGTGCACGCATCGTGTATCCGTGCCACGCCAGGAACAACGTAACACGGTTTTTTTTTTTCACAAACTCTCTTTCCTATTTGAAGGGCGAAAAAAGAAAACATACTGTCAACGCCGCGCAGGTAGTCTTATCAAGGATACTTGGCATTGCGTTGTATGGGATTGCGGTCGACGCGCGTAATATCGCTGTATAGCCCGGTGAATATATATCCTTCGATAAATATGAGTTGCTTTCCCAGCTACGAAAGCATTGAAAGGCTTGCAAAACTAGAGAGTACGCGCTTTCGTGGACATTGTTACGTCACTGTGTTTGCTAAGTATTCCCACTAAGTTAGGAACTGGTGATCTGTCAACTGTCTGGCCAGTTTTTGGAGTATATAACAGCGCACATTATTATTTTCTTGCCTTGCAGGTTCAAGAAAGCTCCGAGAGCTTGCCACGTAAGCGCCAGTCATTGGAGTTCACGCAGCTAATGCCAGTAAAAGCGCTTCATCCACAGCGCACAAGCACGGTGTTGCTGCAAGTGACAAGGACGTGAGCAAAACTGAAATGAGAACTAGAGGTTTCCCGAAACATGAAGCTACAAACAGCTCTGACTCTCGAGGAGCTGTCAGTTGAACCTCTATTGTTTTCGCCGAACGAAGCGCTAAAAGCCGAATGACTTTTAAAAAAAAATAATGCATCACTACAGAAAGATTGGATGACAGCAAGAAAACAAGTTAAAGAAGAAAGAGAAGAAACGGAGCGTCTCGGCTACCGCATGGTTGATCTGATATCGAACTCCAAGTTCTTGAAGGAGGACCAAGACACTTCCCCATCACAAAGACAGACGTAAAGGCTGCAATTAGAGTGCCCGAAATGTTAAGAAAGCCCTCCAAGTGTGACAAAGAGAAAGACAGAATACGAAAGGCAGGGATGTTAACTATAGAAGAGAAATCAAGTTTGCTATCCTGCACAGGGGAATGGGTAAGGAAAGAGAGAAAAGTTAGAAAGAAAAGAATGAGAGAAGGAAAGAGAGAGTGAAACGGCCACTCAACACACAGATACGGCAGTGTCGCAGTCGTCCACTTCAAATCAAATTTACCGGCGTCTCGACAGGTCACGACCTTCTGCTGGCGAAAGGCATCCCGTGCCTTCGTCAGACGCCTTCCAGTGCGGTGTATGGACGATAAAGGTTGCCAAGATGAGCTACGTAGTAAAAGGGGTGCGCCTTATTTTTATAGGAAGTGGAAATCCGAAGCGGAATAGAGACTGACTGTGGCAGCTAATATTTCCTTGGGAAGGCAACACGTCCCGACAGCGATCAAGCACCAACCCATGCCCTTGTCTTAATGGTTAGTGGTGTTCACAGCCGCAGAAAACAGACCATCGCGCATCACATTATGGGTGCTTATGTAATTCGAACATGCTGCGTGACGCAGCTTCGAACACGCTGCGTCACGTGGGACATGAGGCATGTGCATGTCCGAAAACAACATGTGGCGGACATCGAACTCTTCAAACTCAAGCAACTCAATGACTGTGCGAAGTGTTCCGAATCACGCGACAACGAAAAGGCGTCGTATTTTTTGCCGCACCCAGCTCACGTGCTTAAGAATACAAGAGCGCACTTTATATGACGACTTCTCATACATGACGAGACTACTTCAAAGCATAATTTACCGTTTGCCCAAGTTTCAAATGAACACTTCCTTCAAGACCAAGTGCAACAACAAGCGGTCCCAAACTACAGTGCAACCCATCTGCTGAAGGATATTTCGTTAAAATGGAAGAGGGCCAGCTATTTAGTTGTTCACAGCGCAGCGGTCATCAAACAGCGGTCATCGTTAAAGCGATGGTTTCGAAGAGGCGTTGATTTCGTTTCGATTGTTGAAGGAGAAAAAGCGTTTCCGTGTGCCCTATACTCCTACTTGGTGAGGAGAAGCAAGAAGCGTATACGTTGTAAATTTCTCTATGCTTTGCCATAAAATTTTTCCCAGTTATATAAAAAATCAGCTGAAAGAGGTTATTGTCAATTCATTCATTCATTCATTCATTCATTCATTCATTCATTCATTCATTCATTCATTCATTAAAACCCTCAGGGCCTAGGGCCTCGAAGAGGGGAATGGTTGCCGTTTGTTACCGTTGAAAAAGCATACAGAACGTTGTAAGGCGTCTGACTATACAGTTTCATCTACGAACACAATGTCAAAAACGTGATAACAGGAAAGATTAAATAAAACGCGCTAACTTTACAAACCTTCAAGAAAAGAACGCTTGCATTACAGAATGGACTCAATTATGCAATGTTAGCTAAATCTGCTCGAAATGAGCGGTTACTATTTTGTCACTATCTTTAGGTAATTCGGGGTAATTTGTCTATGGCTACTCTCGGTTTCGTGGCTTGTGGAGAAGCATCAGTGATACGTACTCACCTGGCCTTCGTCAAATATCCGTCATTATAATACAATGTAACCTGACTCTGCCGGACCTAATCACACAATTCTTCTTCGACTTAGACAGGCCAGTTTGGTTGTGTGTTCTGTAGTGTATCAATAAAGTATTGTTATTGTGATTTTATTGTGTTCACAGTAACTCTAACGAATGCGCTATCTGGTCGGAATTAAGACAACGTCAATATTACTTGATTATTAACTGTGTCAGAGCTAAACTCGAGGAAACCGACATCTGTATAAAGCAGGAAGGTACACAGAGGAGACAAAAACGCCTTTTCTGTCAACTATTTTCGATGTCTTCTTATTTGTATTTGTTTTTAAGCTTCAAGCTTAAATTCTTTTCTTCGAGGTGGTGGTTCAGCCACCAGCCCGACTCTACACGCCGGTTGCAAAATTAGATTAGATTTATTAGATTAGATTATGAGATAAGATAAGATTTATGAAAAACTAGCTAACTGACGATTGCAGACTAAAACTCAAGAAAAGGCGCTTCCTCAGAATATAGTCATTAAGAAACAACTTCGTGTCTTGAACGAGGGCGCTATCACTTTTTGTTTGCTCAGCCATAACTCAACCGTCGAACCCGAATACCAGCAGCGCAACATCGCGCTAAGCGTGAAAGTGTCATTGCCACTAAGGTCTTACAATATTCCGCAGGAAATAGCCTACAGAAAATTACGTAAATGAAAGCTCTAACGCTACCGTTGTTGGAAAATATTCGTATACGCTAAAACGAATAACTGTGGGCTGTGTTTCCCTATATCCTTACAGTCTACAATGGAATTCCTGTGGGGCTCAGGAAGTATGATCGGATGTGGAATAAGCGGAGTGCTAATTGACGTAAGTAAAAAGACATCTTGCGTCTGTGCATATCTTAACCGCGACTATAAGCGTTCACCCGAGTTTCAAGACTAGCATGCCGAGCTCATCTCATCCTTCATTTCAATACCTTTCCTCTTTTTCGTCTTTAGGCCTGGGCATATCCTCTGCCCTTCTTCGTACTCGCGATCCTGCTGACCTTTTCGCTCCCGTGGACCACACGCTCGCATAGGATACCGAACAAACCACTAAAAGGTAAGGCGAAAACTTGTATTTCTCACAGAACGGCGGAAAACTGGGGCTTCGCGAAGCGAGCAAAGTCATCGGCGCTATTTCGAACTCTCTCGAAATTAGGCAGCGGATACCGTGACACTATATTAACCATATTCGGAGACAGAAAATCATGACATAACCTCCCACGGCTAAGGCTCAAAAGGCGAAGCAGGTTTTACCCTCATGTTGAATAACGTCAGCGACCACCTGTAGAATGCGGCCCAACGCGCTCGCACTGGTGGAGCTTTATTGTGTTCCTGTCCGTTGTATCTCTCCATAATTTAATACCCTGTCCCCGACGTAGATTAGCGAACCGGGCGGTAGTCCTGCTGACGTTCCTGTTTGCTTAAAATAAAAGTTGTATCAGGGGGAGTTATACAAACCTTATCAGCAAGACTTTACATATCCTCTCCTTGCAGAAACTTCAATGCCATGTTCAGTTATTTTCCAGAATAAAAATAAAATAAAAATACAAGTAGGTATGAAATGCGAAACAAGAATGAACAACACTGCGCGGAATGAGAAAGCCTCACGTACAACTTTAGTGTTAAGAACTATAGCAATTATACAACCTGCCGCTTATTAGACAGATAAGGAGTTACTTGTTGTAAGAGATTCTCTGCAGGAGGTTAGAATAAGTCGGCAAATGTCAAACTAATTCGAGATAATTCGCGTAAACTACGCGGGTCTAGAATAAGCAGTCAGCTTGTCTGGAAGGCGTAATATTTCGTGCCCCGCCACGATGGTCTAGTGGCTATGGCACTCGGCTGCTGATCCGAAGGTCGCGGGATCGAATCACGGCCGCGGCGGCTTCGTTTAGATGAAGGCGCAATGTTGAGGCCCGTGTATTATGCGATGTCAGGGCACGTGAAAAAACCCCAGATGGTCGAAATTTCTGGAGCCCTCCATTACGGCGTCTCTGATAATTATATCGTGGTTTTGGGACGTAAGACCCCATAAATTATTATCAGTAGTAATACTTTGTCCTCCCAATGTAGGTTTTGGAAGTATTTCTGCTACGAAACTCAGCGTATGTCGTCGAATATTCGTTTACACACTTGCCTGGACTCTTGTTCTTTTATACTGACAGCATTTTTTGTAGCCTTTGCGAATACATGCGAGGAAGTTCATAGCTGAGGTCGTATGAAAGATTATGTGCTTAAGCATGTTGATAATTTGCAGTGATTCATGTTGATGAGGTATGTTGATAATTTGCAGTGAAATGAATGACTGAAAGGAATGGAGTGTCCACGTCGTCTCGTTTCAATAATCCATTACTCGTTCTTGTGCACTAAAGAAGCTACAGGACAGAATATAAATTATAATAGTGCACCTTAAATAAAACTGTGTTGCTTCGACAACATGTCCTTGCGATGTCTAAAAAAAAAATTAGTATAATAAAATATCGCATAAGTGAACTCCTCCCACTTCCCTCTAATAACACAAAGCTCGCCACGGTGTAGCTCACCTGACAAGGCATCACGATCGTTTGCACGTTTCAGAGGTTCAACAGCGCCCGAGCTCTGGCACTCCGGATAACCAGAAGAGTTTGTTCAAGCTGCTCATAGATCCTGTTTTCATAATTGACATGGTTACCGTGATGCTAAGTTGGATCATTATGGGATTTAATGAACCGACGTTAGAGCCTCACCTCAGACAGGTAAAAAAAATTTCGAAAGCTACTTTAAACCGGTGCCAACCAATACCCTTTTCCCTTAACACACCCCAGCCCCGCAACCCCTCCCCTCCGCTCAGATTTTTTTCTTCAAAACAGCCACTTGTACCTCACAGAAATATCTTGTCTTTTTGTTGTTGTTCTTGTTTTCAGTTCGGCCTCGATACTACTGAGCTTGGTGTCATTTTTATGGTTCAGTTTGCAAGTTATACTGTAGCGGCACTTCTCTTCGGTATTCTGTGCCAATTAAAGGTAAGTACTGCAGAGCTCCGTTGTGAAAGTTTCATTGATGTGATCAACCGTATTAGTTCATTCATCACAATTTTTTGCGATACACTTTAGTGATCCCATAACATTCATTCTTGGGATAACAAGCAAGCGTTGGCCCAAATAACTCTCGCTTCTTTTCTTATTCGTGGTTCTCTCGACATTGGAACCCGTAAAAGGCACCTGCTACCCTCCTTCGTTGGCAAAACATAATAAGAAATTTGTAGGCGGATTACATGGTGCCTCGACGGCTACAGATGTATGAATTCACAACGTGACACTATGAGATGCACCCCAGATGTTACTGTCGCAGCAGATGAATAACAAGTTTCCCGAACATTACTTATTATTATGGTGAATCGTTTCTGCGTAATCCTTCACCCTTCAAGCCGGGGCGGGAGGATGTAGGAGCAGCAAAGGTTAAGAAAAGAAAAGTTGCCACCTAACGTAATTTATTTGCAGAAAAATTTACACAACTCGATGCATACAGATTTGTTGAAAATAAACGCATTCTAGTTGATTAGAAATTTGTCGTGTTTCGGTCCCAACACCATCGCTGTCGCTCTACAAAGTTAGCTACCCAGCAAGCTATCAATTGGTTTCGTCAGGACATATTCATCAACGGCTCGAAGAACACTGTCACTAAATATGAAAATCAGTTTTTTGGAAAATCAGAAAGGTGCAGTAACAGTTACCTAGGGAAAGATCGACATCTTCACGCTAAGAGCACAAAGGCACAGAGCGCTCCGAGTTCAGGCATCAATGAATCTGGCCTCGCCCTGCTATTTGCTAGCCTCCTGGTTAGCTGAATTGGTAGAGTCACCCCGACTGAGAGACGCTACTGCTGCGTTCGAACCCCAAACCGTGACGGATCTTTCTTGATCTAGAAAGCTTTACTTTCTGAAAGAGCAGTATGAACTTACTTGTAGCTTTGTGCTACAAACGGATGGACGGCGATTTTTTCCTTTCATAATCTTTCGAGTGTTCAAGACACAAATTTCGTTGCTATTGTTTATGTGCATCACGATTATGTTGTGTTCTATGCTTCTATTGCAGATGGATGCGTTCTGCGCCTTTCTGGGTCAATTTGTGACCGTGTTCGCTTATGTCATACTAGGACCAGCACCCTTCATTCCATTAGAAGCGTAAGCATGCTTCGTTTACGTGTAATAATAATCGATCGACTCTTACGTGCGAAAACTACGGTATGACTATAAGGCAGGTTGCAGCCGAGGGCTCCAGAAATTCCAGCCACTTACGGTTGTTGTTTACATTCAGCAGATTTTTCACCGTCATAGCAAGCCCTTGAAAATATACCAGAAAGGAGAGTGATACTACAGATTCCCCAAAGAACGCCAAGTCTGCGTTATTTCTTCTGTCTGGACATCTGGAGCGCAGAATGAGCGAATTTTGGGCGCAACTGGAGAGCAATACGTGAGGCGGTTACCCTTCCGGCTCCTTGGACGCGAGAGCGTTTTGTAGCCTGTGACTTCGGTGAAACGTTCATCGCGACCGTAACAAAAACTGTTGTGAAGCGGTGGATTTATTTACACATGACTCGATGAAAACGGGAGAAAAATCGCCGCGCCGGCACCGATCTGCTCCAAGAACGAGCGCATTTCGTCCTTCTCTTCATCCAACCTCTCTGTCGCTTTTCAAAAAGCGTAAGCCACTGAGACACGGCCTTTAAGAAATCTGGGACGCAGAAAAAATACAGTAGAAAGTAAGTACAAATTATCCCAACAATGCTTGTATATGCCGTTTCAGGGCGTGTCGCACATACAAAAAAAGTATGAAACATTAAAAAAATGTTTTGAAGCATGTGAACCTTAAAAACAAATATTTGGCATAACGTCGTACAACAAGGCCATATGTGCGGTCCCATGTCGAGGACTTCCCACTAAGATAACTGAACGTGCATTAGAATACTAGGCATACTTGTAACATATTATCGGTGTAAAAAGAAAACATGTACTATGCATGATTGATTGATTGATTGTGGTTGGTTAGGAAAGGACGCTAATTTCTGCAGCCCATGTAGGGAGCACGGCTAAGCGTCCGTGGGGGTGGGGGAAAGGGAGTGAAAGAGATAGAGAGGAGAAAAAGTCCGTAGTGGAGGGACTCGGGAAATTTAGACCACCTGGGGTTCTTTAACGTGCACTGACAACGCACAGTACACGGGGCCTCTGGCATTTTCGCCTCCATCGAAAATGCGACCGCCGCGGCCGGGATCGAACCCGCGTTTTTTGGGTGGCAGCCGAGTACCGTAACCACTAGACCGCCGCGGCGGACTACTATGCATGTACATGCACCTACACAGAAGTGATGCTGAAGCATGTCTCTCTCTTATCTGTCTTGGCGGCGCTGTTATTTACGCGGCAAAAGGAAGCGACATGGAGCAGCGGACTTTCACGACGTCATGTTACAATTAAAGCCTGTGACATTCCTAAGGGATGAGAAGCCAGCACACGAACTGAAGGGTTCTAACCAAGTTTCACACTCGGTTATCATGAACCTTAGCATAGCATACACTGGTACAAGTGCATCTAGGTATCTCGAATCATGGGTTGTGTCTGAAAGCGTAACAAAGGCAGTGACTGTGATGAACGCAGACGCAGTTAGAGTCTGTTGGTATCGTGCAGTGTGGAACTATGCTTTCTTTTTTTCGTGTTTGAGATGCGAAGTAAAATTTCAGACATCTTAAAATTGGTTGGTCTTCGCCGTGTATACAATGCGCGCCTTGTACAATGCACGTCGCTTGCTTGTCCTTCTTTCATGCCTTTTTGATTACATCAATGCCATTTTGAAATACCACTGCGATTGCTCCTTTCCCGGAAACACTTTCTGACGTTGAGGTGGGTGGGGAACATGATGTGTCACACCGCAGAACAATGCTCACGTTCTGTTCTTCTTTCTCTTAGGTCTATGTGGATGGTGTACCTCTCACAAGTATTCACGGGGGCAGGCATGGCCGGGCAATTCATCTGTGGTTACTGCCATTCGTTGAAACATGCAGTGTAAGTTTGTCTACACCTGACATTATTTTACTCCGCAGATATTTATTTCGATTAAACGCAGAGGTATTGTACAGTCTCTGATGGCACTTATGAAACAGACTACAAGACGAGAATTCATAGATTGACGGGCGTCGAAATCCCCTATGATGACCCACGGGTCAGGAGCCCAACCCAAAACCGGACACCAACTTCTGGTTAACCTTCCTGCCTTCCTTGTCATCTCTCTATCTATTTCTCATGGATTGAAAATGATCACTCTTGTTCAGAGCAGAGTATAGCTTAGAGAATATGAAGCAAGGAAGAGATGAGTGCATCACCTGCTTGAAGTGTCTTTGCCCGTTTAAGGTAAACAGCATTTCTGACTAAAATATGACGTACATTAAGAACTATTTTGCATTAATGAACCTTTCCGCCTTCGCAAAATAACCATGCTAACTAAAGCCATCTTCGTTAAATGGTTTTTGAAACGCCTTGCTGACATTGTGTCAGCCAATAGGCTGCAGCATTATCAAACTATTGACAACGCAAATTACATCGATTATCAGCGCAGCTAGAGGCAAAGGAATATTACCGTTCTTCTCATAAGTGCTCTTCCTTATCAATGCGGTCTATCGGCTGGGTCCACGCCAGCACCGGCTGCGACTCGACTCCCACGGCAGTCGTAACGCGGACGCGCCGTTTCGCCATCTCTTCAGAGATCTGGCAAGCAACTATACCTCGATAAGGAAAAAAAATACACATGACGTCACTGGGGCCTATAGCCAATGAAATCAGGGGAGACCGTGACGTAGCGTGCCGATGTAACGGCTATAGGCAGGGGCGGTTCAAATACCTTTTGTTCGAGGCGCTTCAGTCTTCAGAGATGCGCATATATAAAAACTTGCAGTAAATTACACACTCAGCGCAGAGCACGCATATTAATTTACTCATGATCAGGATTAGTTGTGCTACCTTCTCAGTGCATTTGTACAAAACTGTCAAAACCATTTCAGGTTCTTTCTAGGTTAAACAGTTGCGTAACGCTGTGAATGCCCATGTCGAAAATACGGTCCCCTCATTCCAGTAGTTCCAGTCTCCAGTAAATCGCCGTCCATTGACAAAACGTCCCAGTGCTTCCTCCGCCGAAAGCAATACTATTACCAATGTTTCTAAGATTTTTCAATTCATAGCAATTTATTAATTTCTAATGTAGAACATATATCTGGAGAAGTTATACAGAAAGAGGTTCGAGGACCTCTTCTTACTAGCTACATATTAGTACGCTATAAACGTGCGTCTATCGCAAATATAAGAGTTGACAAATGTTGCACAACCCTGAAGACGCTAAGTATATGTTTGTACAACATTTACACACATAAAAAACGCAAAATAAGTACACTTAACGGGACATACAGTGCACAAGAAAATAATACAAGCTTCTAGTGAACGCTGGTACGACGACAGTGTCGGTGAAGATTTTGCATGAACCGATAGATTATTCCACATTGTCACCACTTGCCACTACTTGCTTTAGCTTTTCAATAAACATTTTACCAAAAGTGGAAGCGTATACGTCATTGGATTTGATCCATCACCGTTGCTCGAGGCGTCTTGACGCATTCGGTCTGCGTATAGCATTGAACATCCATATATGTTTACAAGCATTCTCTCAGTGCATACTCGTAAACATTGCAACGAAGGCAAGCTGCTTAGGTATTTCCTCATCACTGATGTCGTATACCATGGCGACACACTGAATGCCCGTATAATCTCGGAGGCAATATCTCCAATAAGCAGGGTTTATACGTTAGTCATGCAGCAGCTCAGTGCTACACTCAGCGTTAGGATGCTATAGAAGCGAAACAGTGCTCGCATATCAGCCCGTGCACTTGGTGTGCTGGAAAAGTAGCTTGGAGTTAAGACCTGTTTAAAGATAAGGGGGATATCTGTATTATTTCATCACATTCTGTGCTCCCTTGATCGGTTTATGTGGCTCTCGCAGGGCAAGAGGATACTCAGACGACATAAGGACAACATCGTTCATTTCCACGATTGTATTTACAAGCTTGGTGTTCGGGTGAGTCCTCCATTAGCATCTATGTTGCCTTACACTGTCAAGTACGATTTAATAAGGAATCACTGTACCGCTGTGCTAATTGAATAAAAAAGCCCCTACATAAGTCATAAGGCAAGTACATTCAGTGCTGCCTGGACACTGCGAAGAAAGTGAAAAGCTAAATTGATCATGAATCAGAACATTTCTAAAGCATGATGTCATCGTTCTCATCTGTTCTGGTTAATAATAATAATAATAATAATAATAATAATAATAATAATAATAATAATAATAATAATAATAATAATAATAATAATAATCTTTATTTTCATCAGTGCAATGATAGGAAAGCTGCGGGTAAAAGCTGACAATCTTGGAGAATAGGTGCTAACAAAATATGTGCATTTTATTCGTTTACCCTGTGTGAAAAGTGCTTTGTTAGCAACTATTTTCCAAGCTTGTCAGCAGCTATCCTCCAATACTTTCCTGTCCGATACCAATTTACTTCAAAGCACTCAAAATGACCTACCCAATTTCAGTGCTACAGTGACACCGCCAATTGCCGGATACATTGTCGAAAAATTTGGTTATAGAAGCGGATCGATGTTTTTGTTTGGACTTCTCGTGTTATGGGTGAGTGCGTCGGTCTTTCATATTTAAGGTGAAAGACTGTGTGATATAACTTGATTTGCAAGCTATACTTACATAAATTTTGAGGCTTTTGCACCGTAGAGCCACCAGTGCAGAGTCGCCGAGAAAGAACACTGCACGTAGCACAAGCAATGTTTCTAATGTCTAGTTCACGTCTAACGCACTATCGATGGCGTGGACATCCGACACACACACACACACACACGCGCGTGCAGAGCATGTGCGTCCCGTCTTTACCTACGTCCTTACACTCGTGGAAGTACAATGAAAAATATTTAAAACTGCATAACAACATGTCAAAATGTCCATGTTTATATATGTCATCTTTCAAGCAATCAAGCAACTTGACTGAGAGAGACATTTGACTACTTCATAATTAAGAAGAGCGTCCTGGGCTCCAGATCTCAGCTGTAACGTATAAGTAAATTTTCTGAACAATTATTGAACAATGCTCTCTCTTCGTTTGAGAAGATAGTTTAACATATTCCTCGTTGTATATATAATTTCTATGCCTTCGCGAACGTTGTGTTAAGTAGAATTTTCACTCTTTAAGGACTAACAAACCTTAACGCTTTCTTGAACTCGACGATATGTTTAAATACTGAAGTTGGCATGTAATACTGACTGTTGCGGTCTTTCTCTTTCAGACACCAGTTACATTCATTCAGTGGTTGACATCATCGTGCAGAAGCAAAAGAAAGCAACCATCCAACCAAACAACTGATTTACGGATATCCGCTTGCTGACGTCACATACGTAATTTATTCTCACATGAAAAAAAAAATTGTAACGTGCGGTATAATGCTTGAGGTCACCGAAAACGCGTGAACACACTAAGGCAACAATCACGCCTTAGAAACGATTGCAAGCCTAATGCCACCCTTTCTGGCAGCAGGGAATACATATTCAATGCGTCATCTTAAGTGTCACAAATGATTGCGCAACTACTCAAGCGGGCATTACGATAAGGTGGAATTCCGAAGGCATCCCGACATCTTCGGGATTGATAGCGTATTACGCGAGTGCATTACGCGCAGCCTACCAAACGAGTGCCCAGGGCACCACACACGTGCAAAACATCCCAAAGTACCCTGTTCAGTACGAGATGAAAGAAGGAAAACTAAGCTTTAGGAGTCAAGCACCCCAGGGCTTATCTCTAGAACTAGTGCCGTCATGAAATTATAAGTTTGGCGTAAAGGAGGAACCCCTTACTTGCCGCAACGAAGACCTAAACGGCTCGATGACGCAGGTTAAGGTGGTGGCCTGTTGTACCTGAAGGAATCGGAAGTGAGGGAATAAAAAAAAAAAAGGCCTTGTCTGAGGCTAGCCTCGATATTCTATAAAGAAAATGTTTAAATGAGCAAAAGCGAGGGGGCAGAGCTGAAATAACCCTCACAGCTTGAGCCTAGCAACAACTGGCAGCTTCGGCCATTCTTCTCAGCACTTTTGCCCTTCGTGTGCACTCGTTCTTTGCCGCGTTATGCGCCTATAACAAAGCAGGCGTTGCACTTCGGCCAGTGCAACGCGATAGTGAATTGTATAATCTACAAAAATAAGAAATACACGAAAATATTCATGACACGATTCATTCATACAGATCAGTGCGTGCACTGAAATC